>CM057819.1:12802199-14002199 GCA_030067965.1 Latrodectus elegans
GTCTGTTCAGCATGATATTTTGCATTGCAAAGGGCTCCACCAGGGTGCTTGTGGTGATACCAGTTAACTGACTTGGAGGGACTATCCAAACTTTGTTGACATTAGTTTTGCAGAGAGAGAAAACAATTCTGAAAAAGTGAGGGTCAAAATCTGGAGAGGCTGGAAGGGAAGTACAATCCCTTAGCCAACCTGGTCAGTCATGCATTGATTGCCAAATAGAGCCCATGTTGAGAAGGTATCCACTGAATATGGATGTCATGGGAAGCAGATAAGACCAATTAACATACAAAGGATAAAAACACCAGCTTGGTCCGTTCACCTATACCAATTGCTCAAGTATTGAATACAGCTTCGAATGAAGTGAAGATCCAGATTTTATCAAAGATGAGCTAGCAGATTTGATATTTTCCAGACTCAGTTTGAGGTGGCAAGAAGTTCACTGCGAAAAAAAGAACAAAAATCTGTGTTTCTAATGAATCTTGATTCATGAACTTCAGCAGGGTAAATAGTGTAAATTCCACTGCCGGCATGGTAATGATTGTCATCGCTATAATGCATGTAGATCTTCAGCAGGAACATTGTTAATTATTTCAAAAGCCAATTGTTCCAATTACTGTGGAGGTTGGTTGCTTTTGGTTATTTCAGAGAGAAGGGCTGTATGTGAAAAAACTTTAGAAGCAGGCCCACAGAAAAAACTTTTAAAGATTAGTAGAGAACATAACACCCCAAAATATTCTGATTGAAAAAAGTCCTCTGGGCAGAAAGCATTGTTTAAATACTTGTTGGCTAATTTATATAACTTTGTTATAAAGTTATTGTGTAGGTATATATTTGCATTTACATATACAACTCTCATCGTTCACCAGTCTGCAAATTTTTAAGTTTGTCCATACATTTTTATTTATTAATATATACAATTGCAATTGTGAGTTCCATACTTTGTGAACTCAAACTTGATATAAATGTTTCCATATTTTATTTATATAGATATACTTTTATATTGTGTTGTTTTATATATGTTCCTTTTTGTTGTAGGGGTCAGAACCTTGTCAAAGAAAACTATAAGCAATGGAAGAGTAAGTTATTTTGATATTCCATTCTTTAAAAAATCATGTTTGATAGGGAAAAGGAAATTAATAAATTATCAAAGCAAGAATGAAGGTCTTTTTCAGTTTGTGTCAAAGAACTTTCATAATAATAGAACCATAGTAGCTAAAATTTTTCTCAACTGTGATGAAATGACTAGTTTTGATATTTCAATTTTAAATTTGCAATAATAATTTGAATAATCTATTCAAATTTGCAAAATGATAATCAAAACAAAAGATGTGCTATATTTAGGAGAAATCATTTAGAGGTGATATCATAATTACACCAAATCTTTTAGTTGAAGCTTCAATAAACTTAATTTTATTTGAGTTTCTTTAGAAGAAATTAGTAACGTAATTTTTTAAAAGGAAAAGTTTGCTGTTTTTAGTAGTTCCCTAAAATATTCAAATGTACCTATTTGATTTATTAATGTCTAAGATAACATTTCATTATCCCATTAAGGATAATGGCATCACACATGTCATCCTTAATGAAATATTGGACTGTGATACCATAGTTAAAGTTTCTTCGAATTCGCAACCTTTAACAAAAGTTTGTAGACATATCGAAATTTTTTCTTGCTACCAATATAGGGATTTTTGAATCAATATCAATTTGCTAAAACGTGAGATTGCATTATTGTTAGGTAAATGAAACTATTAATTTCTTTGACCTCCTATAAAATTTAAAGTAACTCTTGTCAAATTTGAAACTTCTGGAATTTGCTTGAAAATATATGAATTTTTTCACAGATTTTAAATACTTAATAAAAAGTAATGAAAAATGTAAAAGTAATGTAAAAATAATGACTTTTTTACAGACTGATACTCACTGTTGGATTTGTCACAAACCAACAATAGAAAGAACATGCACAAGTTATCCTCGCTCTTTCCATACTGATTGCACCAAAAGTGTACCGCCTCCAAGGAAGTGTATGCTGGGAATGCAAGCGAGAGTTTCCCTTGAAGGTAGTGATGTTTCTTCAGTTCCTTACTCGCAGCTCAAGGAAATGTTGCAATTTGGTCTCGCCAAAACTCTGATTGATTCTAAAATTTAAATGGTAGGTTTTAAACTGACAATACAATTAATTAATAAATATCCTTTAATAAGTAAACTAAATGTACTATTTAGTTTATTTACTTAAACATTACTATTTAGCGTGTGGCCTTTTATTGCAGTTTTAAGTACAATCTGGAAATGAAATATATTTGAAATTGAGTACATTTGTTCAAATTACTTTTGAAGCAATTTTAATAGATCTTAAGTCAGTTTTGTCAATTTTCTATGACTGGTTTTTTACTGAATATAGAAAGCATCTATATATATATATATATTACTTTTTCTATGAAGAGGTAGGGATAAAAATAGTATATCTTGATCATTTATCGCAGACTGTATTGAAAATAATTTTGCTACTGTTTTTTCATAGCATGCATCCTAGTGATACAATTTTTTTTAATAAACATAGTTTTAGAATTATTATAAAAAATTTTTTTTTATTAAAATAAATTTTCAATAAAGTTTTAAAAGAAATGTAGTTTATGTGTTTCATAAAATAATACATTGCGCTATGATTTGGTGGACTTATTTGAGCTTATAATCAGCTTTATCTAATTATGTTCAAGAAAGAATTCAGTTCCTCTTAAACGAAATAAAAGTTGCAATTTGCTAATGTCATTTTATATTCTGTCCAGACCTGAATTGTTTCGCTCTAGAAACATTCAAATTCGTATATCGTCATAAGGAAGTAAAAAATTATTAAGCTACAGAGACAATTTGAAACTGAAAGGTAGAGGGAAGGCAAATGGAAAAAAAATATTCACAAACATGTAATGTAAGGTAAAAAAAAAACAAACATTCGCGGTACAAAAGAAAATATATATTCCATGCGCAGTTAGGAAATAATCCATTTCTTTTAGTTAACTCTAAACGAAACAAATATAGCTTATCATTTAAATATGTGTAACTTCATTTTATAAGTTATTAATAATTAATATGATAAACTTTAATGTGATCTTTTCTAAAATTGATAAATGTCATGGTTACATCTAAGTTAATCGCACTTTTGTGTTTTGGTCGATTCAAACAGATCTTTATCCTTATAAATATTTTTGTGTAGAATTTATTATAGTTTTAATCATAATGTGGATTTTATATAGAAAATACGTTAGTTGGGATGCAGTTAAACTGTCATTCTTGCTAGTTATCTCGATTTATAATAAATATATACTAAACCTAGGTTGTGTATTTGTATTTCAAGTATCAGTATTTGCAGAATGTGTAGCTGCACTGCTGTAAAATTTAAATACATTCATTATCAATATTATAAAGGATTTATATTTGCTTTCTTTTATAAAAACACATTTTTAGAATAGATGATAGTATTCTAAAATCTTTAAAAATAGATTCTCGCCAAGTTTAATCTAGACACTTTATGTCCGAAATAAATTTAAAAGCCAAATAAAAATTGTAAATTAAACTCATTTTCATCTTCCTAAGATACAAATAATGTATGTATTTTTCAAATAATTATTAAATTTTTAATGCTGTATCTTAATTTTAAAGCTATGGGAAAAATCTATTCTATTCCTAGAACGGCAAATTTCGATATTTAAACTTGTGCTTATGTTCAGCTCTTTTAATTAAAATTGATTCCTATTAGGCTTAAGTGTAAAATCATATACTCATGGTTACTGGTGAAGTTGGTTTACATCACTTTTTTATATGAATTTCAACAAGGAAGAAATGCTAAAGAAGCATATAGAAATTTATTCAAAGTTTTTGATAATGGCATAGTTTCTGGTCTGAAAAATTTGAAATAAACGATGTTGACTTTTCTGATGAGACACATTCTAGGGAACCATCTTTGATCGACAATGTTGTTGAAACCACGTTTGAGAAAGATTTTTTTCTGACTACAATGGAAATTGCCGAAAGGCTGAATTCAATTCAGCAAACATTTTAAAAGATAGGATTGGAGTGAAGATGTTCAAAATGGGTGCTGCATCAATAAAGTCAGAATTCGAATGCTAGTTGAATTAAATAAATCCCTCTTGGAACTAAATAGCTAGGGATGAAAAGTGGATTACCCATACAAACACAGTAAGGAAAAGGGCATAGTGTGATTGTTCAAAACCCCTAACTCTTCCTACAATTTAAATTTTGCTATAAATAAGCTGTTTGTTGTATATATGGTGTGACAATTGAGGACCAATACACAATATGAGCACTTAAAGTAAAACAAATCTGAATTTAGAGAATTATTATTCAGCAACTTGATAATTTAAAGACAACAGTCTAATAAAAGAGATGGGTGGGGGAACCTGTCATATCCATCATTGCTTGTACTAGTCACATTCCAACTATCATTTGTTTTTATCCTTACCAAACGTTTCAAAGATCAAAAGTTAAAAAATGAAGAAATCAAGCAAGCTTTGTTTAATTTTTAAATCCAAAGATGAATAATTTTCAAAAATGCTATATAGAATTTGGTCCGCATGCTGTAAAGAAATTGTTATTAAATAATAATTGCTATTGTTATTAAAGTTTATTCAAGGTAAAAAAATTTACATTTGGTTATATTCCAAAAACACACAAAACTTTTCAGTAGATTTGATAAATGAAAATTTATATTGCTAATGTATTCTATTTATAATTGTTTCTATACATTAATGTATTTTCTAAAGTGAGTATTTGATCTACTATGGAAATTGAGTTAAATTTCAGTTTTTATTTGTATTTATTATAACTTATATTAAGAATGAAATTTTTTAAATTTCTAATCATAAAAGCTTGTGTAAGTGTTTGAACATCAGGTTGTAAGGAATTTTAATTATTTTTAATACCAGAGTATATTTTTTCAAAAGAACATTTAGTTTAATGTTTTTGAATTGTGATGAATCAAGTAATTGAACCAAATATGCAAGCAATTCCTTCTTTTAAATGATGGGAGAATATACATTAACATAGTTCTGCTGATCTTATGGGAACTTTTACGTGAGGCCTTAATTTAATAAGGAAAAACATGCACATGTAATGATAGAGAGATGTTTATCAATTTGATAGAAAATGAAAACATTTAAATTATTGTATATACAAAATGTATAAAGGATTTTCCAGATAGAACCTATTAAAAATAGAACTATAAATACTACTCAATCAAAAATGAATACTCAATAAAAATAGAACTATAAAGTACGTCGTTATAATACTTCAAGTAAGTCAAAATTAGTCTTGAAAATTTATTATGGTATAGCTAATTTTTAAATCAGATAAGTGATGAGTACGGAATAGGCACATATCATATGGCTTAATACTTTGAAAATAGTTCGTAAATTAATAAAAGAAAATTTAATTAAATATTATAATTGGGAGTCACAAGAGAAAAGTTTGTTAAATTAAAAAAACAAAGTAATAATACTTGATTGCTATCATTTTTATCACTATTATGATGATTTATAACGACAATTAATTAAGGTATCAATAAATTTATGTTAAAAAGCTAAATAAATATCTAATATTAAATGTACTACATCAAATTATGAAAAGAAATTTTATAAGAACTAAATTTTTTGTTTCAAAAGTCAAATTTAACTTAAAAATTCCCATTTAGATTCTACAAATATTTATCCCAATTACTATTTAGGGTTGAAACTTAACTGAGCAACAGTTTTAAAAGCAGAAACAAATCTGTAAGGAAACAAAGAATTATAGAGAGTATATTTTTCTAACCATACCCAGATAAATAAAAAAATACTTTGCATGGAAATTGATCCTGAATGGGAATTTAAATGCATGCTTGTGGATAATTTATTTTATGGAATTTTCAATTTTATACAAAAGTAACTTACCTTTATATAAAATCTCCTGTCTGAACGAAAACATATTTTTTATAAATTAGCATCCTTAAAATTTTAAAATTTTTTCAGGAAAAAATTTTCAGAAGTATACAGTTAGCTGAGAAGGAGAAGTTGTTTAATTTCATCGATGGCGAAATTATTAAAAAAGTAATTTATTTATTCATATATAAATTAGAAAAAGCAATTTCTGCAAAATTGCTTTGATTTAGATTATTATGACTCGAACTTATGTTTTTCAGCTTAGCATATGTTGGTAAATGTAATATTATATCAAATGAAAAACGTTTTGAAACATAGGAATTAAATCTTATGCGTATTGATATTTAAGTGGATTGTACACCATTAATTCTAATTGTCATTGTTGACTAAGTTTTAAGGGATAGGATAAGAAGCATTTATTTCTTTGGTGCTTCTAATGACCATGTATTCATAATACATGTGTTTCAAATTAAAATGTGATAAACAATGAATTAATGAATATTATATTTACAGTGTAATTATTATGTAAATCCTTGTACATGTCCTATGTACTGTTGCTTTATTTGTTATAGAATGTCATTTTGTTAATGAATTTAGCATTTCTGTGCCTCTAAATTCTTGGGAAATGAGGTGAGAAACCTCATCAAAGCAAAATCAAAATTCCATAGGCAAAACCATAAAGAATTAGGTGTGGGAATCTTAGTTGCCAACAAAGCAATGGAAAACAATAAGATTCAACTTGGCAAACCCAGTAATCACCTGGACAAGGGGTGCACAGATTTTAATTAAGTTGTGTTACTTCCAATTTGTTCATTTAGTGTTCTAGTTCATAAAATCAAACAGATATGAAAAACTAAAATTTCTCTGATATTTATTACTTAATGATAAATACTTTCATTGCTATAGTTAGAACATTAAACATGTATGCTCTTCACCAATTTAAATAGATCAGTTTTTTAAAAAAAAATACTATCACAGCTATTAGAGGAAGATTTATTCCCATTTAGTCAGTGCATAAGAAAAAATTAACTTAAAACTACTGGCATTGCGAAGAATTCTCCATAGCAGCAGCAAATGTGTTGAAATGTCAAATTGTAGTGTAAATAATATATATGCCATAACTGGCACTTCCAGTTTTGAGGCATATGTCATTTAGCTCTTCTTCAAATGATTTGCATAAGTAAACAGTCTCATTTATTGTAGTTTATGTATAGTGAAGACGTCCATCAAATGCCTTGATGGTTCAGTGTTGGTTCCTGGTCAGCGTTATACTTTACCCTGACTTGGACTATCACTATAGTATGTCTATAGTTCTATGCCACTGTGGTAATGCATGAAATCATGAAGTGAATTCATGAGCTGCTTCTTTCAATCAAAGAAATTGGACTTCTGATAGTACATTTTGGGAAATGCATCAGTTAACTGTGTATTCCATTTTGGAACAAAAATCCAACTGTTGTAATAGGCCCAGAAAATATGCAGCCTTAAAGAATCAAGTTGGTATGCTGTAGTTTTTTTTTCCCCCAAAAATGAAGCTCCCTGTTTATTGATGCTCAATACAGAATCAAATTCTCACTAATGTGAAGAATTTGTGTTATTTTTAATTTTCTATTGTTTGTAACACAAAAAAACTTCGCTTATATATATATTCTTATATTACCAATATTGTTCTTAAAATTTCACTGCTCATGTGCAAAACTGACGTTTTATTGGTTTAATGTTTAAATTGTGACCATTTTTGTCTTTCTTGATGGTTTTGTCATAAATGCATTTCCTGATGTATAATTTTTCTTTTTTAAAAGTTAATGTCTATTAATTATTATTTAAAAACATTTTTAGAAATTAGATGACAATATGTATAAAAGGCCACTTGAATTACTGTCGGACTTTGAATGGATAGTCCACAATTGTGCTGTGTTAGGTATGATTTTATACAGTAATAAATGGTATTCATATTTTACCTTAACCTTAAATAGTATTCATATTTTACCTTAATTTCATCCACTTTTCATTAGTAATATAAAATTGTTTAATTTAAAATATTTTTAAATTGACACAATGAACAAGTAATGAAACAATCTAAATTTTGAGAATAGTGTTTTAATTTTTTATGGCTTTTCATTGTTTTCTCTTCGTTATTTACAGCATATCTGTGACATTTGAACTAATAACTGAATGACTAATGCTTTGAGGTTTTGATTAGCAGTTCTTTGCCATTAATCGCATCTTTAACTTTATTGATTGAACTGATTCACAATCCATTATTAACCTGTACATTTTTGATGTACCCTAGTTTCCAAAAACAAACCACTGGATTACAAAATAAACTTTATTTATAGTAAATTCAAAAGAGGGTCATTAACAGTTGATGTGTTACAAGTGCTTTAATTATTGGTTTTGGCCTATTGTAAATCTTTTGAAATTGCTGGAAATTATTTGTAGGAAATAGGTAATGAATTTCCAATCAAATTAAAATAAAAAACAATTGTTATATAGAGAAATTATTTAACTTACTGCAGTCATATATTAAAAATATTTTAAAGTATGTGAATTGATTGATATTTAAATTTTCTTTATAAAACTGCAATTTTATTTCCAGTGCTGTCTTAAAAATTTATCTAATAAAAATGTAGTTTACCTTGTTCATCTAATCTACAGATTTGAAATGGCTTCACTTGTCATTTTGGCATCTGTTATTTTTCTTGGCGTAAGTGTCGTTTTACCAGCTGGAAATTGAAATTTTCTTTAGAACTTCCATGTCTTATTTCTGAAAATGGTTTTCCATATTTTGAAAGCACTCAGAAGTGACAAATAGAAAGAAATATTTTGCATTTGATATAGGGAACATCACAAATTTTATTTAACGCAGTTTTGCATTCTTAAACGTTACATTATACAAGAATTCTTTGGATTCAGATGGTTCTAATTATTTTCAGTTTTAGTTTCAAAATGCTTAAGTCTAAATATATTTTCCATATAAATATTTAAAAATCAACGTTTTATTTCTTTAAAATGATTCATTCAATTAAAATTTGCTTAATAATCATTTGTTTAAATATATAGTTTTCCAAAGAAATCAAACTAAAATTCATCAACTTTCTAATTTTTCTTTTTGCAGTCTGTATGATCTAAATAGCTGCCTGTAGAAAGAATATTTTAACTTTTAATCATTTTTAAACAATTGTTTATTAAATTTTGGCTATAATTTTTGATGGTTTTTTAGGGAAGTGCAGTTCAAAGAAATCAGCAGTTACAATAAGGAATAAACTTCAGCTTGAGTTGCTATTTTTAGAGGATTGCCCTGATTGTTATTACTATAGAAAATCACAGTATGTTGGAGCTGACATTCCATGCACACCTTATGTATGTTTCCTTTATTGTTTTATATTTAGTGTTTTATAATACCAAAAAAATTAGGATTAATTATTTTTAATTTTTCCTCAAATGTTTTGATATTACTTTAGTTGTAAAGAATTGAAGAAAAAATGGGAATTGATTATTTATACAGACTAAAGAAAATTATGTCATTTACATTACTTTTCAATATTTCTTATATGAATTTAAAATTTTATGAAAAATTCCCATATTCCACATAAAAACATGCTTTGAGATAACTTAAAATAATTAAAAAAATTATGCAATACTTGTGTGTTTCAATTTCATCTTTTACATTATGTAATTTTTAATTTAAAAAGAAATCCTATATATACAATAGTTTATTAACCAAAATGAGTTATATTTATTATTTAACATGAAGATGCATTTTTTTGTTTACTTGAAAATAATTACACTTCAAAAATGCTAATGAATATTTTTAATTCTTAGAAAATAGTCTTAAAGTTCAAACAATAAATTAATTATGAGTTGTAATAATAATTCAATATATTAGTAAATCACTATTATTAAAGGATTATTATTAAACATAGTGGCTATTGAAAAATTATTCACATTGTCAGAACATTATTAGTTGTTGGCTTGCCGCTCTAGAATTCAGTGGTTGTTGCATTTAAAACTTAATACTAAAATCATAGTTCATTAGCTTTATACTATGTTTTCACATTTCAAGCTACAAGTTCCATCTTGAGAAAACTCAAATTGTTATAGGAGATCCCAAATGTGTACTCTCATTAAAGATGTTTCTTTCACGTTTATAAACAGCCAGTGCTACTATGTTGAATATGCCGCTCTGAAATTAAGTGGTTGTTCCAGTTAAAACTTTATAAATAATAAAATGATAGTTCATTAGTTTTATACTATGTTTTCATGTTTCAAGCTTCAAATCAGATCTGAAGTCAGTTCTTACTAATTTTTCACAGCACATTTAACAGTTAAACAATGATTGAAAAGAAATTAAATGTTCAAAGGGCATTTTGTAAATGTATCATTCATTTCAGATTTCCTGCCTCACCTGTTTTAAAAGTATCATCATCGATTAACAAACAGAACTTTACAGTAGACCTAATATATTACCATTAAACAATGATAAGTGTAGCAAAATACTAAAAAGAGTATTAAAATAATTTGAAAATTTAAATAGTTATTGAAAATTTGTTAAGATTTAATTAGAATATTACAGAATAGGTGACATCAATAAGGATTTACAATAGTTTGCTGGATAAGTACAATGGTAAAGGACAACTAGCTACACTACTTATTTAGTTGCATTATTTACCATAACCTATAAGTAATTTCAAGATAATACTATAATTTCTATAAATGATAAATCTATAACTCTGCAATATATTGTACTTATTCAAGGGTAGTTGATTTCTAAATAAAACTATTCAATATATATATTCCTCACAGTATCCAAATTAGAAATGTTTAATGTATATACCGTAGCCTGTAGAATAGACTAGAAAATTAAAAGCCCCCATCTCTTAGATGTTAATTTTTAATAGATTTCCTTAGATGTTAATTTTTAATAGATTTCCTTAGATGTTAATTAAACAGGGGGCACCTATCTTAAAAGAATTTTAATATAGCGCACTCTAGCCATGCATTTAACTGGGTTATAATAAAATGTCACCATCTCTTTGAACAACACATATATTTTAACATAAAAGTAAAGTCTTTAGGAGCTAAATATGGGTTAAATGTAAATTAATTTATATAAATCTCTAATGTTACAAAGTTAGCAGTAATGTGTTGGTAAATATTATATATACTAATATATATGATTCAAAGTAAGTTAGCTTTTATAGCTAGTTGCTCTGCAAATTGCTTTTTTTTTTTTAAAGCTTTTTACTTAGTTTTTTTTCAAGATTTTATAGCCTTGTGTGCATAAACAACATTTGTGGGACAAATCTTGATGTCTTGTTGCTCTGTCTTGCTGTATTGGTAAATACTTAAGAATGTGACATAATAATGTAAAATTTGATTGGAACACTTACTTTTTTCTTTCAAAATTTGTTTTTATATTTGATATTTTAAGGAGTAATTGATGTAATGCCAAAGAAACTAATCTGTATATTACTTCAAATCACTTATTTTTATAATGCAGGTTGCCCTTTTGAAGAAATGGGAAATAATACTGTCACAGACTCTTATGAATGTATAGAAATGAAAGTTGATTTGAATACCACAGTGGACATTAACCAGAATGAACAACAGGCTAATAACTTTAAAATACAAAATAGCTCTCCTGTGGTATGTGAAGAAGGCACCTCCTCGATCTCTGTTAATAATGAAGCTGTATCAAATCCGGACTTAGAAATTATCAAAGTCATCTCGTCAAATAAAATTCCTACCAAAAGAAGAAAAATATGCCATTTTTTTCTTCAGATGGAAGTCTGTTAGATTTTGGATATAAATCAAGTAGGTAACTTTTCTGCCACATTTCATATACATACATAGTTTTGGTTTTCACTCATTTGTTTTCATGTATTACTTATATTTTTGCATTAATTTTGTATTGTTTTTTTGGAAGCGTAACATTTTACAAATTTAACAGAAGCAAAATGAATTCCTTTATTTAAAAATTGCTAAATTCTTTTGCCTTAGAAATTCTGAAATGTTTTGTTCTTTAACATGTTTCTAAAAAATTTGACTCGCCTCACTGGTTGCTTTTAAACACCTGGGTTAGACCTGCTTTAACGAACTAGCATGCTTATATAATTACAGTTAAATGCAACAAAATTAATTTGAATAAAACAGTACCAGATGGGAAAGTGTATTTTTATATTCATTTTTCTATTGTGCTGGTAAGGCGTAATAGAAGAATGAATATAAAAATAACATATACAAATATTTTAAAATGAATAATAAATATGGTGACAAGGAAAAAATATATCGAAACAATGCTAAACTAAAAACATGTTAAAAATACTGGATACATAAAATTTATTTTGTACAGGGATGGCAATTTTCTGATAATTGTTGCATATCTTGGAGGGCCTCACTATCTTTTAATTTGTGCATAGTTCTTTCAGCCATTTTCACTCAATTTATCTTTTTATGTAAACAAGGTGGCAAAAACTGAACAGACTGGTACACTCAAACTATCTCCAAGGCAATGCCAACAACAAATTGTGCTGGAATAAAGAGTTAAATGTCTTCCTGTTAGACTATTGGCTTTAAAATAATTGCACCACATTTCATTCACTTAGCTGAAACAAAACACATTGCAGAAAAATCATTCCTTGAATACACTACCCAGAAGCATTTTTCCCATATGGAATAATAGTGAGGGAACTACAACACTGACTACACTGGTTGCAGCAAAATTCTTAGCTGCTCTTCTGTTATTAGTAACCATGTACTGACCTTAAAGTTCTGTTCTGTTGACATCTGGGAAACAGAAAATGGAATGAAAAAGCTTTTCCCATTCCAGCAAAAGTTGATTTGCAAATTTAGTACTTGTTATTCTAGTTACATTCTTTTCAATTCCATTAGTAACTTCTTGAGAAAATTGGAAACAAAATTGCTTGGTTAAAATAATCCCAGCTGGGGTTATGGTGTTAAATATAATACAGGAAATTATTGTATATTGTTTTTATTTATAAGACATTAGTCTCACGTTATTCAAAAACAATGTTATGTTTTCAATTATGTAAAATTTTAATAGTTTTTTTCTATACCAACTCATAAAATCTTTATATGAATGATTTCTCTAAAATTTACTTTTTAGTTAGCTAAAATTACTAAAGACTAGTTATCTAAACTTTCTAAAATCATTTTCTTTAATTTCTCTGATGTTTTAAAATATTTTGAATAATCCTCAGCTGCTTAATAATTATGGCAATTAATGAAGGATAACTTTGTTATTTGTGAATAGAATTACCTATTTTGTGTTTTTCCCTAGATATCGGAAAAAACAGTGAAATTGGCTGTTATGTGCATAGGTTTTTAATGGTATGTATTGCATCAGTTTTTCAGCATTTTTTTGCTTATTCATATTTCAGATAATATTTTTATAACATATTCATTTTCATGTTTTAAAGACCGTTGAAAAATATGTGGAGCTGAAGGTGCAGGAGCGTACAGGTATTGCAAAATTTCATTTTATTGCTTTTAAATTGCATTATTTATTAAAAACATTCATTTAAATTTTTGGGAAGGTCAAATAAAAATGTAACTTTTTTATATTTAAGTTGTTTTTAGAAATATCTGCATGGAAATTTTATGCACAACATTTGTAAACTGTTGAATATTTTAAATTTCCTAATGTAATTGCAATTTGGCTTAATGGTTTTATTATCAATAAAATTTTTTTTAAATGTGTATGTTTCCTCTCCTCCTAGAACCAGTCATTAAAGAAGTCAAAGAAATGGGCAATAGAATGGACTCTGTGGAGAAAAAGGTTGAAAACAGAGGTATTTGCAATTAAAACTTTAAAGTATTTAAGAAGGAATATTACTAAATAATTCTTGTTATGTCTTAAAATTAGTTTGAAAATCTTCATTTTCTTCCAACATAAATTGTAACCTTGTTAGAAATTACATTTGATAAACGTGCAGAAATACATATTAACTGAAAAACTGTTCTTTAAATCTATAAATTATGTGAATTTAAGATGCCAACATTATTAAATCTTTAAAATAGAAAATTATTAGTCAAATGTAAGGTTTATGGCTTTGCTATAAAAGTGTAAAGATTTATAGTATCTTGAAATTTTATAACTGTTTAGTTTCTTAAACATAACTAATTGGTGAGCATAAGCCTTTCAGAGGGTTTACTTTCTTTAAAATCTCTTGAGGGGTTGCAATAGTTAGGTATCCAAGTTGATTGGCCATTTCTTCCTCTTCCTCTTTATGGTTACCTAGCTAGAGGTTGAGAGCTGCGTAGAGTAGATATTGCAACAGTGCTGCTGTTAGCTCCTCATCGAGAGCTTAAAAGTAGAGTCCTTGTAATTCAAGCCCAAGAAAGCAGTACACTTCGTTAAGGTTTGTTTCAAGGAAACAAGTGGTGTTTAGCGATAACTTTCACTTAATTTGGTTCAAATGAATCGCACGATCATGCGTCAAGTGACTTGTTAAAAGTGGAAACCATTTCAGTTTGTATTAAAAGCATTAAAATTTTGATTCTCATTGTTACAATTACCTGCCTCTTTTGGGGAGCTTTGTAGTAGTCAGTGCCATCAGGCCAACATTGATTTTGATGATGCTTAACTTTTTAAGATTAACTGAAGAGTATTTTTTAAATTTTTCTTTTTCTTACTGAGGCAGGAATATCTGACTCTTCATCCATAAATATATATAAGTGATCTGTTCATGAAATGTATATCATTGGATGAAAATAGGAAATTGAAATTTCTTAGAGTGTAATTTCAGCAGACAAAATTGTCCCAAATTTTCAGAATCAAAAGGTTTGCATTGTTAAGTGGGTCAACATTGAAAGGGATAAGTTTATTGTCACTAAACATCTAATTCGTACATTAGGAACATTTAAATTACCCTTGACTATCAAGGTTGATATGTCACTACTTGTATGTTCATGTATCCTTAACACTTTGATACTTCCAATGCAAACGTTCAGATGAGAGCTGATAGAATTGATTGGTCAGAGATAGCTTGGTGATATAATAAGAAACACCCATCCAAAACAGCACATTTTATCCTATGAACAGCTACATGGATTGCAAAATTATATTTACTGATACTGAGTGCAGAAAACTAAAGAGCTAAAAACCTGGTGCATTGGATCAACTTATTCATATTATTCATGCATTTTACACAAGCCTTAGGATGTAGCATTTTAAATGTTGTGGTTCTAACTGTCATAAGCAACATTTTAAGCACAGTCTTCAACCTTGTATTTTATTTCCTGAATCCGATTCCCTCAAAACTGTCCTTTTGCTGAAAATATAAATGTCAGATTAAACCTATTATAGGTCTAGAGAAGTACCAGAAACTTTAATTTATATAAGTAGATCGATCATCTGGCTTGATAGTAAGTTCAAGAGAACTGGAATTAAGGAGGTCTTCAAATTCTACTGTAGCAGCCCTTATAAACGTTTCCAGGATGCTCCTTATGGAGGTGGATCTACATCACACCCTTAGTGTTAATTTTGAAGCTGCCACTTAGTGTGCTGTTCATAAAATATTAATTGGTGAATTTATCATACTTTATTAATATTAAATAGATCATGGTTGTGTAGTATATTTTTCAAGGAATATCTATCTTATTGTACAATATGTAAGGTTGCATATTCCATGTATTGTGTTATAATTTATCATATTGAAGATTATTATTACTTGTTTAACTAACTGTGTAGTTTATGTATTTTAATTGATACTGCCAAATAAATTTATAATCCATCCGTAAATCACAACCTAATCTTGTATTTTTGAGTGTTATAGATATCTTAAAGAGTATATAATGTTTACTTTGTTATTATTTAGGTATAAGTTAATTGTCTTTTTATTATGTTTTATCAATTATTAAATGAACTTAGTCCAACATCTGGCACAGTTTGTTCTTTATTGGACATTGTTCTGTTAAACTTCACAAATCACAGTGAGTAGAAGTTATATACCAAATACATAAATATGCTTATGTGTGTTAATGCATATGTATCTTATGTGTGTATATATTCTGCTTGTGATTATTGAACAATTTTTGCTTATATTAAACACGAATAAATCTTTTTAAAAATGACCTAGGGAATCCTTCAAAAAATACAGACAGAAATTTTACAGAAAGAAGTTACCTGTAAAAGGATATATCACATGACAATTGTGATTTTCAAGTTAAGAAAATTGCTGAAATTATTTAAAATGTGTGATTTTCAAATAAAAATTACACACAATTTTTCATATTGTTAGATTTTCTGACTGTGGGAAAATTGATAATGGTAATAGTCAGAAGATTGAAATTTGTACTTAATTTTTGAATAATTGAATCACTTTAGAACAATAAATAATTCTATCTTTCTTAATATTTCAAAATTGAAGAAGTGGATCATTATTGCTACTTTGATTTAAATTCATTTTCTTTTTAAATTGTCAGCTTTTGCAACAATGTCAGTTTGTAAATAAATGGGTTATGATCAGACATGTATATTACTTTATGTAAAATTATGCTGAAAGTGAATTTGCAAATAATTTCATTGAAAATATTGTTTGTAGATTCTTAGATACTTGTATTATGAAACTTATGTATTTTTGTATATTCCAGATAAGTCTACAGCTTTAATTGATGCTATAATGAAAGAAATAAAAAGAAACCCAAGAGGACAATTCATTAATGTCATCTCCTAGCACTGAAATTGACATTGATTAACAGTTAAATCTTTCTGCAATAACAATCTTGAGCAATATAAAATATTAGTAAGTAAAAATTTTTGTGTAATTTTATTTTAATAGACAGGCCCTTGATATTCAGTACTACTAACATTTGAGTTAAATGACCAGGGGATTTTTTTAAACTTCTATTTATACAATAATTTCCATTTATAAATTTCAGATGCCACCAAAGACTAATTCATCAGTTTATCTTAGTTATTGGCTGTTTCAAATTTTCTTAATGTAATTCAATATCAGTCAATGAAATATTTAAAGCAATGAAATTTCTGGTGCATTATAGGGAATAAAAGTCAAAGATACTGATTTTAATTTACATTATTTCTATAACATGTATAGATTTTCAGACACAATGTTACTCAAAGTCACAAAATCTGATGTAATTTTGACCTCCATTTTGATGCTAGATTGATTTGTTGAACCAGAAGCAGGAAAAGTATGTTGTATAGCTGCATTGTGCATTGATTTAATGTAATTTTATATTTGTTTTTTATTGTATATAATAATGCAACTCTGAAACCTTTTTTTAAAATTTTTGATATCAATTATCAGATTTTTAAAACCATTTCATTTCAAGTTTATTGTATATTATAACTGTTTTTAGTAAATTAAGGAAGTGTTTAAATATCATTATTAATGTTTAGAATTTTTTTTAACATTATTTACACTATTGTATAGGTTTTGCATTCAATAAACTATTTCTGAAAAATTATTAAAATTCATTAATTTTTTGTATTTTCAGATAGAAAGACTAGAAGGAGCATTAAAATAAAGAGCTAAAGATAATGTTATAAAAAATATGTATTAGTTAAGTTTGTTGTATGTTTGTATAAATTTGTTTATATTAAAATTATATTTTATACTTATATATTGTGTTTTTGTTACAGCTGTTTTTATTTTTCATTTTTCTTATTTGTATTTTTGCTGTAATTGTCTTTTTTATCTGTGCCATTGGAAAATAAAAAAAAAGAACTTATATATTGTGTTTTGGTTTATTTTTTTACAATAATGATGATTTCATTATCATGAAGTTTCTACTGTAAATATAAGTATCAGTAAATATTATTCTTTATGACATTTATCAGATTTAAGAAATTTATGAATGTAATATAATTACACTAGAATTCTTTGGTTTAATATTTGGTGGGTTTAAGTCCCTCCTTGACATTGTATGTTTCTAGTGGTTCACAATCCACTTTAAACTATAGCCCCCAGTCTGACTAGTCCTGTGCAGGAAATGACTGAGCGACCAACAAATCAAAGCAAATCAACTTCTACAACTGCTATTCAAATTACCTTTCAAATATAAACTATCATGAATTGAAGCAGAGTAATGCATTATTGAATAAAGTGAATTTTCAAACAATAAATGCTATCAATTTGTGTGGAAGTAAAATGTTTTTAAATTTAATTTAAATCTTTAAAAGCCTTGGGTACAATATCTATACCGTAATTGATTTGGCATCACAGTATGTACTGCATAAATTTACATCATTGAATTAGATTAAAAACTAACATTTCTTTAAAATTTATAATCTTTACCTAAGTGAAACCAATTTTTGAAATAAATCAGTCTCAAGCTGCTTAAAATTTTGCTCGATTCTTACTTTACTCTCTATTAACAAAATGGTATTCAGCTAGTTAATAGCTAGTATAATGTATCATATGTGAAAATATAAAAGAGGGTAAATAGAGGAAAATATAAAGATAAAGGATTTCCTTTTAGAGATCCTTCTTTATCTCTTTTCCTCTGTCAATAATGCTTGCTGTAAAGGAATGAGAGCAAGAATAAAAGATAAAGTAATCCAGTTTCATAGAAAGACAATAGATTTATATTTATAACTAATTTGGATATTAGTTAAAAACATTTGCTTTGAGTAGTAACATAAAATACAAGATTTTATACTTCCTATTTTATGGTAAAAATTATACCCGTGTAGTGCCGGGTTAGAATAGCATTACCACCCCCCTGTGTGTCGTAAGAGGCGACTGATGGGGACCCAGCGCTTGGGGGTTTATCCAGGTATCTTTGTTTTCAAGAAATTAAATATGGATTTGGAGCTACTCTACCAACCCTTTTCTAATTAAAAAGGTACACTATTTAAATTACTTACTTGGTTTTTTTAGATTAACAATTTAATAAAATTTTCATATTTCTTTGTAGTAATATATTTTAAATCCAATATTCATAATTGTATAATCAATAGACATGTCTTGTTCTTCAAAATCAATGGATGTAACATGTTGAAAAATTTAATGACTATTATATAAAATTTAATGAAATAAATCTCAACTTAGGAATTTGTACGGACTTTAAAAATCCACTATGTTGCATTAATTGCACATGGGACTATCATTACTAATAATTTCCTTTAATTTCCCAACATTTTTTAAAATTGTAAAAAAAATTCTTTGTTCAAAAAGTATGGTTATAGTTTTTCGCAAAGATTTCTATGAAAAAAAATTACAGTAAGAAAATAAACGATAGAATGAAATTTACTTTGCTTGCTGTTATCATTAATAAATATACTTGGAAAATTTAACTACACTGTTCTGACGACTGAAAAAATATTTGGCTGTGCTTCTCCTTAATCTTATTGATAGTAATTAGACTACTATACTGTTGGATATATTTCTGTATTATATTTTAAATTCAGAAAAATATAAGTAAATAGCTTAATTTTTTGGCAGAAAGATACCTAGATTTCTGTTTTAAGGTTCTTTATTTCTGTTTAGATAAAAAAAATATGGTTGCTGCAAAAAAATAAAGTGAGTTAAGAAATCTTGCATTGTATTATTAAAATATTGCATTGTGATAAATATCATTAAAAAGAATTTTGCTTTTTGTTTCTTTATTGAAATTTCATAGTTTTCTTCGTATTTAAAACTTGAAAAGTAAATTTGTCAGTCAGATCGAGCAAATTAAATAGGCATAGAATATTAATCAGTAAAAATACTGATGTATTTCTCAACATAGAACTGCCTGATTTTAATATCGAGCTATGAAATTATCTCAATAATAAAAAAAATATTATAAAATAAGTACATCAAAGTTCTGAAAGTATAAGGATAATGGGGATGACAAAATACTAAGGTATTTCTAATTTTAATTATGTTTTAAATTGGCTTCTAAGTTGAAATAATTTTTACTTCAACTTTAAAATGTCTTAATTGCTTATATTTAGTTGCAAACACCCATTTTGATTATTTTTATATTCTGGAGTGGCTGTGCATTATTCTCTGTGAAAAGTGTATCAATGGCTAGTGTTGTAAAGGAGGGAAAAACTGGATTTTTTCATGGAATAATGCCAGTTGGTTCCTTTGGGAATCTAAAAAAATGGCAAATCTTTCTATAAATCATCTGAAAAATTTCAATTTTGGAAGGAATTTTTTTTTTAACAGATACTTTTTAAAATAAATAAAAGTTCACTTATTTTATGGTTTCTATTACTAATTACAGTAAGAAAGTTTCGCATGAAAAGAAAATTGATCATTCATAAAATTGATGATTAATTAATAAAACTAGTTGGTCATTAATTTTGCATTAATGACCAATTAGAAAAATTTAAAAAATTAATTTTGATGAAGTATGTTCATTCTTTCTGTACAAGAATTTATACAAATGATAGAAATATGGAAACGTAATATTTATTTTGATATTTTTTCTATTAAATATCTATTCCTTTTTTTTTATTTAAAATATTGTTCTTATCAGAACAAAACTCATTATCTTTGTTATAGATGACATGCCAAAAATATGCATATTTAATAAATAATTGTTAAAGTTTCATTTTGTAGAAAATATTTCTTCACTAAAGTTGTTGAAAGTTGAGGATAAATTTGCAAAAAGGTTTGTTATAATAAAGTGATTAAATCGCCTGTTTCGTGTAATCATACAAACCAAGCACCAAAGCGACTATCGAAATTTTCCAATCATACAATATCAATATGCGGTTTTTACCGCAAATTACTATTTTTATTAATGCAAAATTTTTTACTTTTAGAATTCTTTTTAACCTATCGAATTTTAAAGTATACATCTGTTTTTCTTAAGTTCATATTCAAATATTGATTGTTGTGGGTATTAATGCTCAATTCACAATCTGATCCAATCTTGTAAAATTTTACATATTTTCAGTTTTTTAATTTTCTTGCTGTATAAATGTCGAGGTTATACTTTTCCATTTATCGATTTTTATAAAATGTTTCTAATTTAAAAATGTTCTTTAGTGAACTTCTGATATTACTTCTACCTTCTATATTAAATATGAAGACTTACATTTTTCTAAGTGGATGTTTTCTTTTCTGCAGATTATTTCATAGCAAACATTTGTTTACTAATACATTTTACATAAATTTATTCCCTTGTTAAATAGTTTAAGTATTAAAGCGACAAGATTTTATTTGATAATGTGATGTTTGCTATTTATTGACTATAAGATTTTGTAGTTCTGAACAAGATAATCTTGTAATGAGTCATTCAGTGAATATATATTTTATTGTATATGGATTTTTCTATTTAGCTTATTGGGTCGACAAAAAATGGGTCAGCTAGAGTTATGTTCTTAGGAGAAAAAGAAATGATGCTAGTTACCCATGTTCTTAATAATCGACTATTAATTTCATTTGTTGAAAGTTTAATAATTGTAAAATAATACTTCTGTTGATATCCTTTATTTAGTTCTAAGATCATTTCAGGAAATTGGTTTTCTACCAGCAGTGAAACTCAGCCAACTGAAGAAATACAAAGAGACATCTATATAAGCTATAGAAAAGCAAATTCTCATTTGAGAAGATGGATTTTGGATATAAACAGAGTAAGCAACTTTTCTGCCACATTTCATATACATACATATATTTGGTCTTAACTGAAATATATTATATTTTTGTATTAAAATCACTTTTTCAATGAATTTCTTCCTTAAATACACTTTGGCAAATGTTTTAAAAATAATGCTAATTTATAATCTAGTTTATATATAAAGTTACCTTGGTTGAAAAATTTAAGAAATGATCAAATTTGTTTTGTTTTTTAAAAGTGTAACATTTTACTAATTTAACAGAAGAAAAATTAAATGAATTTTCCTTTATTAGAAAAATGGCAAATTTCTTTTTGTCTTAGAAATCCTGAAATAATTCATTACTGATAGTTTAAATTTTTTCCATTACTTAGATTTCCGTGAGATGTTAATTAAACAAGGGGCACCCACCTTAAAAGAATTTTAATTTAGCACACTCTAGCCATGCATTTAACTGGGTTGTAATAAAATCTCACCATCTCTTTGAACAACACATATATTTTTTTTTTTTTTTTTTACAAACACACATAATAGAACAAAACACCAAAGGAACTCAGAGCATTCTGCTCTTACCAAGCCATAGTATACTTATTAGCAACTGAAACTTCAGATTTTGAAATCTTATTTTACTGCTATTTTGAATATTGTTGGAGAATTGAAGTATATTCTCAGTATTTGTTAAAGATATAACTATAAATAAGATTATTTTATGTCTTTATAGAAATGTACATGCTCATGTAAAACTGATTGATAGCAAAAATAAAATTTTATTTTATAAGTATTTTGTACTATTTTCTGATATAATAAATTTCGTTATACTATATTCATGTATTTTTGTTTAGAAAAAGCCCCATTATGTTTATGCGAAACTGAAGGGATACTATTGGAGTTTAGCGAAAGTATGTATAAGAATTTTAATTCTTGAGAATTCATGTTTTCGTATTTGATGTATGCCATTATAAATTGTGAAATGTCTCAGCAAGGCATTTATAGACTGTGAATTAAACATAAAATTTATAATGCTTCAAATTTTATATATGAAAGGAACAGATATGTGTATTGCAATATATTTGCTTACGCATCAGATTTAAAACAAAATAAGTTAGTTTACAAAAAAGAATAATTACAAGTGTAACAGAATTGTTAATATTAAATGTTAAAGTTTAAATCTCTCTCTCTCTCTTAGTATCAGATGTGAAATTTTTTATTTATACCTCAATGTTAAATTAATATTGTTAGAAGAGCGGATAGGGAATAGATTCCCTTGTTTCTGCATTTGAGACTGTTACTGAGATTTTCAAATATTTTGTGTTATATAAAGTATTACATGAATAGAGGGTGACTAGTTTTACTTGTAATGCATGAAGATTTACTTCAAGTATAAAATGCAATTTTCTTCAATTTAAGGCTCAGTTGATCAAAAAGAGTGTGAAAAAATAAATTATAGAAAAGTAAAGTATAGTAATATGTAAAAAAAATGTATTCTCAATATTTTTTTTCAATGGTCTTTGGTTTTCCAATTGCTGGTATTGTGTTATCATTACACAAAGCAAGCACCCTTATTTGTAAAGTCGATTTTTACCACAAATAACTATTCTTATTAATACAAAATTTTTACTTTTAGAAAACTTTTTAACCTATCGAATTTTAATACTAGTATAATTCTGTTTTTCTAAATTTCATATTCAAATATTGATTGTTGTGGTTGTTAATGCTCAATTGAATGTGATCCAATTTTGTCATAAAATTTTACATATTTTCAGTATTTTTATTTTGTTGCTGTATAAATGTCGAGGTTATACATTAACATTTATCAATTTTTCTAAAGTCTTTTGTGAACTTCCGAGACTACTTTTACCTTGTTTATTAAATATAAAGACTTACTTTTTTCTGAGTGCATAGTTTCTTTAATGCAGATTTTTTCATAGCAAGAATTTTTAAATAATACATTTTACATAAATTTATTCTCTTGTTATATGTTTTAGGTATTAAAACAATAAGATTTTATTTCATAATGCGATGTTTCCTATTTATTGACTATAAGCTTTTGTTATGAACAAGATACTCTTGTAATGTGTTATTCAGTGAATATATATTTTGATGTGTATGGATCTTTCTATTTAGCTTATTGGGTCCTCAAAAATGGGTCAGCAAGAGTTATGTTCTTGGGAGAAAAAGAAAGGATGTGAGTTATCCATGTTCTTAATAATCGACTATTAATTTCATTTGTTGATAGTTTAATATTTGTAAAATAATTCTTCTGTTAATATTCTTTATTTAGTTCTAAGATCAATTCAGGAAACTGGTTTTCTATCAGTAGTGAAACTGAGCCAAGTGATAAAATACAAAGAGACATCTAAATAAGCTATAGAAAGGCCAATTCTCGTTTGAGAAGCTTAGATGCTCCACACGTGAGTATTTTCACTTAATACAAAGATTGATATGTCTATTTGTAACGGTTTATTATATTTAGTCTGGATGTCCAAATCTAACTAAAAGGACCCTTCAATGTTAAATTTATTCTTCGAATGTCTTATGTGATAGTTTTGGAAGCTGTTGAGACACTTAATCATGTGATAACTTGTTTAGACTTTTTAAGTTAACACACATTACCAACTAAAACATTAAATGTTTTCACATCCAGGTAATAATAGATTTGCAGTTGAAATCTTTTAGAAGATGCAGTAAATTCAGTGCAGTTTTTTGAGAAGGCATTAGTAATATAAATTTTTAATATGTCAAGTTTGCTCTTTTTAGCAATTTAAATAAAATATTCAAATATATTGTTGCAAAGTTTTAGTAAATATTTTTTTTACTAACTTTGTAACGGTGGTATTTAAAGTTAACTTGGCGACAACTTGCCGAGATTTGGCGGGAAATAGATCTGGAAACTTCCATCTATGCTCTAAAGCCATTATTGATTGAGATGGCGTGGAAGCTTCCAGAATCTTGGAGAAAGACCTAGACTTTCACGCCAAACAAGCTGTAAATACCACTGTTCCACAGACCAAGTCAATTGTTTCCTTCCACACCGATTCAGTCTTTCAAAACCGAGTCACATTTTTCTAGCAGCAGTGTGAAGTTAGTGAAGACGATCAGTCTTGATTACTGGTTTAGAGTATAGAAGCTGTTTGACTGAGATATTAGAGCCCTCTGTAATTGGAAGATTTTTCCTGTAGTATTAGCTGTATTAGATCTGTAGAATTGTAATTTCTACTGCTGGAATTTTTTGTATTTAGTTCTATTTGCTACGAATAACAGTATTGTGAATTTTAAGGAGTTTATTCTATCGACTCACTTAATCAAAACAAACCTCAAAGCTTGAACAGTATACCTATTTAATTATTTATATTGATGATAATATTTTAATCTTTTACATTGCCTCTTTCATTATAACTGTGAAGGCAACAGTTTTAGAACACTGTTATAAAGACTAAATTTTTTTCTTTCCGCTTAATATATAATCTCGATTATCATACATAATCTCTTTTAAGGACTAAATTGAGGAATTTTAACTACTATTCATTATTGATAACTAAATTTGCTCAGAGATAAGCCAATGATTATAAAGATAATGTGTTGGTAATTATTATATATACTAATATGTGTGATTCAAAGTAAGTTAGCTTTTATAGCTAGTTGCGCTGCAAATTGGTTTTTTTTTTTTAAGCTTTTTACTTAGTTTTTTTTTTAAGATTTTATAGCCTTGTGTGCATAAACAACATTTGAGGAACAAATCTTGATGTCTTGTTGCTCTGTCTTGCTGTATTGGTAAATATTTAAGAATGTGACATAATAATGTAAAATTTGATAGGAACGCTTACATTTTCCTTTCAAAATTTGTTTTTATATTTGATATTTTAAGGAGTAATTGATGTAATGCCAAAGAAACTAATCTGTATATTACTTCAAATCACTTATTTTTATAATGCAGGTTGCCCTTTTGAAGAAATGGGAAATAATACTGTCACAGACTCTTATGAATGTATAGAAATGAAAGTTGATTTGAATACCACAGTGGACATTAACCAGAATGAACAACAGGCTAATAACTTTAAAATACAAAATAGCTCTCCTGTGGTATGTGAAGAAGGCACCTCCTCGATCTCTGTTAATAATGAAGCTGTATCAAATCCGGACTTAGAAATTATCAAAGTCATCTCGTCAAATAAAATTCCTACCAAAAGAAGAAAAATATGCCATTTTTTCTTCAGATGGAAGTCTGTTAGATTTTGGATATAAATCAAGTAGGTAACTTTTTCTGCCACATTTCATATACATACATAGTTTTGGTTTTCACTCATTTGTTTTCATGTATTACTTATATTTTTGCATTAATTTTGTATTGTTTTTTTGGAAGCGTAACATTTTACAAATTTAACAGAAGCAAAATGAATTCCTTTATTTAAAAATTGCTAAATTCTTTTGCCTTAGAAATTCTGAAATGTTTTGTTCTTTAACATGTTTCTAAAAAATTTGACTCGCCTCACTGGTTGCTTTTAAACACCTGGGTTAGACCTGCTTTAACGAACTAGCATGCTTATATAATTACAGTTAAATGCAACAAAATTAATTTGAATAAAACAGTACCAGATGGGAAAGTGTATTTTTATATTCATTTTTCTATTGTGCTGGTAAGGCGTAATAGAAGAATGAATATAAAAAATAACATATACAAATATTTTAAAATGAATAATAAATATGGTGACAAGGAAAAAATATATCGAAACAATGCTAAACTAAAAACATGTTAAAAATACTGGATACATAAAATTTATTTTGTACAGGGAAGGCAATTTTCTGATAATTGTTGCATATCTTGGAGGGCCTCACTATCTTTTATTTAATAATTATTTAATAAGTTTACATCAAAATAATTTGAATTCGATTTTGTCTGCAGCATCATTCCTATAATACATTGATAAGAACATTGTGCCTAGAATATCAATTTTATTAAGCTAGAGATTCCAAGGCATGATTATTCACTGTGATTTTTATCTTCACTTTCTTGATGCTACTGGTTACACACAAATGCATAAAAAGTCACAAGTTTGATTTTTTTTTAAAGGCAAATAATATTGTAGGCTGGTGCCCCTATAATAGACTCATAATATATAAGAATTTATAAAAAAAGACATTTCTTTGACTTCAATTTTAGAACAAACTTTTTATTACATTGAGACAATTAATAAAAAATTAGTTTTTAAATGGGAATCATTGAGTCAGGTACCCCATTAGAGATCAGCCAAAAGTTAATAAAAATTGTGAGTGTTTATTTGTTAGAGGCTCATAAAAGTTATTTACTCAGGTCAGGAATTTATTTACTCAGGTCATACTTATTTGCATTTTTAAAGGTTACTATTTAACTGTTAAATATTTTGAGATTACAATTGGACTGCTTAGTTCTATTTATTTTCCTCTTTATGTGCACATATAAATAAAATAATTTACCCACGTTTTATCTCGGTAAAATTTTTGTAGTAATTTTGTTCTAGTTTTTGGCTTGTTTTTTTTTTTTTTTTTTTTTTTTTTTTTTTTTGTGTGTGTGTTTGAGTTTTCTGTAGAAATGCAATATTTTATTCTTTTCTCAAAATTTCATATTGTTTTTTCAATTTTACTGTTTTTTTTATGTTTAAAATCTTTTTATTTTTGAATATTTGGTTATAGGTATGGTGTTTAGAAAATTTTTAAAAAAAAATGTCCTTCAAAAGTAAGGTAACACAGAAGACTTCAAAGTAATAAACCAGCCCTTTTCTTTTTCTTGGCCGTTCACTTTTATCATATTTGATTAATAATGTCTTTGTCTATTGTATGTAAAAAAAATTATAGTGGTCTAACCTTTTCAGATTATGTATTTGTATGCATGTAAATATATAATCAGTATTTTCGTCTAAAAACAATTATTAAAAAAATGACTAATTATCAAGTAAATTTTATGATGAGAAACAGGGCAATTTTATTGATTGTTTCCTTTTAATTCATGATATGCGAATGGTATGAATCAATAAAAAGGCTTTTTATAAAATTTAAATTAAAATGTATCTGATATAATAAATTCACTTTCCTAAGTATTAATATGTGTAATTGTGCAAGATTATAAATTCATTTAATGAAAAAATTGTCTCCTCCAATATTATTAATACATAACCAATTTATAGAGATTTAATTCAAATTAGCTAATAATACTTTATAAAATTGTACAACTTTATTTTACTTAACAAAATAAGAACACCCTTGTTTTTGATATCCTGTTTGTTGAAAACGTTTCTTTAAAAAAAAAAATTTTAGACTAATTTGAGGGAAACTTTCATTTAGTGGTTTTTTAAATGTGTTGATTATTATATTTTCAAAGTAATTTTAATGCATTTTTAAATATTTGGCTAGTTTAACTGAGTTGGAAATTGTAAAAATAGAATATAAAGGTATATTTTTACAGGGTTAAGACTGTGAAAACAAACCTCAGGAATACAGACCTTGGGAAAGATCAGGAACTTCATCAGGCATAAAGGAGTAAATAGATTTTTTACTTAAATTTTTTGTTTGAATAATATGAATGTAAAATTTGATATTAAAATTTTAAAATACTTGTTAGTATATTCATTTAGTACAAAATCTTATAAAAAGTCATTTTTGTTTATAAAAATGTTCTTAATTAAAATTATTTTTTTCCATTATTTAAAAAATTTTCTGTAGTGTGTCTGTATTAACTAGAACACAAATGTTAGAATAATTAAAACCTTATTTTACCTACTAATTATTCCTCAAATGTGTTAGGAAAAATACTCATTGCTTCTATAAGTAAATGATAAATATTTATTTATAGCACAAACTTAGTGCACCAAGTCAATATTAAATTTTTGATAAATTATATTCTTTATAATAAATGTATTTTAACTCTCAAATACTTTAACCTTTTGCTCTTGTTTACGGATAGTAGTTTTGACATTGAAAATTTTTAAAGGAATGTTAATATTTTTGTGCTAATTACTATATAAAATTTGGCCTATACAATAGTTTATTATTTTTGAGTCTCTTAACTCTCTAAATTCTCCCTCATCATAAAGAAAATTTTGCAGAATGGTAACATTCGTTATTTGAAATGACTGACCTTGGACAAGCAAACTACTTGAAAATAGTTACAAAAAGGGTATCCTAAGCCTTAAATTACAACAATTATTTTTAAAAATTGTTACAAGTACAGTATAGATTTGTAAGAAATTTTCAAAGTTCTAAAATTGTCATTAAGTGTTTTATAGATTCTAAAAATGAATGTCTTTTGAGAGTAAAATCAATTATATTTTTCAAGAAATCAAAAACTTAATAAAATTTTTTCATAGTAAGTCACAAGAAATTGACTTTTATATGAATTATATTTGAATTATTGTATTGCTGTGTAATAATTGTATGGTATATGACAAAAATAAATATTATCTTTTTCTTAAATTAGTAATGGGAATAAAAAATACTCATCTGTTACTAATCCCATCTAATATAGTGGAGCTATATCAGATCCAGGAGGCCTTAAACCTTCAAAAAATCGAAGAAAAGGAAAGGTCTCTCAAGAAATTTTTCGATGGTGAAATCCAGGCAATCAAGTAGGTGCTGAGGACTAGCTTTGCTGGAATTGCACTATGACAACTGACAACAGTATGATAACTGGCAAGTCTACAGGTAGAGGTCTGTTCAGCATGATATTTTTGCATTGCAAGGGCTCCACCAGGGTGCTTGTGGTGATACCAGTTGTGACTTGGAGGGACTATCCAAACTTTGTTGACATTAGTTTTGCAGAGAGAAAACAATTCTGAAAAAGTGAGGGTCAAATCTGGAGAGGCTGGAAGGGAAGTACAATCCTTAGCCAACTGGTCAGCACGTTGATTGCCAAATAGGCCTATGTGAGAAGGTATCCACTGAATATGGATGTCATGGGAAGCAGATAGGGCAATTAACATACAAAGGATAGAAACACCAGCTTGGTCCGTTACACTATACCAATTGCTCAAGTATTGAATACAGCTTTGACTGTAAGTGAAGATTCAGATTTTATCAAAGATGGCTACAGATTTGTAACGGTTTATTATATTTAGTCTGGATGTCCCAATCTAACTAAAAGGACCCTTCAATGTTAAATTTATTCTGTCTTATGTGATAGTTTTGGAAGCTGTTGAGACACTTAATCATGTGATAACTTGTTTAGACTTTTTAAGTTAACACACATTACCAACTAAAATATTAAATGTTTTCACATCCAGGTAATAATAGATTTGCAGTTGAAATCTTTTAGAAGATGCAGTAAATTCAGTGCAGTTTTATGAGATAGCATTAGTAATATAAATTTTTAATATGTCAAGTTTGCTCTTTTTAGCAATTTAAATAAAATATTCAAATATATTGTTGCAAAGTTTTAGTAAATATTTTTTTTACTAACTTTGTAAGGGTGTTATTTAAAGTTAACTTGGCGACAACTTTGAGATTTGGCGGGAAATAGATCTGGAAACTTCCATCTATGCTCTAAAGCCATTATTGATTGAGATGGCGTGGAAACTTCCAGAATCTTGGAGAAAGACCTAGACTTTCACGCCAAACAAGCTGTAAATACCACTGTTCCACAGACCAAGTCAATTGTTTCCTTCCACACCGATTCAGTCTTTCAAAACCGAGTCACATTTTTCTAGCAGCAGTGTGAAGTTAGTGAAGACGATCAGTCTTGATTACTGGTTTAGAGTATAGAAGCTTTTTGACTGAGATATTAGAGCCCTCTGTAATTGGAAGATTTTTCCTGTAGTATTAGCTGTATTAGATCTGTAGAATTGTAATTTCTACTGCTGGAATTTTTTGTATTTAGTTCTATTTGCTACGAATAACAGTATTGTGAATTTTAAGGAGTTTATTCTATCGACTCGCAATCAAAACAAACCTCAAAGCTTCGAACAGTATACCTATTTGATTATTTATATTGATGATAATATTTTAATCTTTTACATTGCCTCTTTCATTATAACTGTGAAGGCAACAGTTTTAGAAAACTGTTATAAAGACTAAATTTTTTTCTTTCCGCTTATCAGTGGTTTTGTTTAAATTTCATATTCATAAGTTCTGATTCTTCTGTTTGTTGGTTTTACCTTTCTAGTGTATATTTGTAGTGTTTTTGAATTCATCCTTAATTTGTGAAACTGAGAAATATAATTGATTATGGTTATGAGAATGGTAAAATTCTATTCTTATAAAGATCTTGCTTTGAAAGTGCATTGCATGTTCTTTTCTATTTCTCTCTTTTTTTATATGACAATAAGCTTTGAGATTATCATATATAATCTCTTTTAAGGACTAAATTGAGGAATTTTAACAATAATTCTGCTTTTTTTATTCTGTTCAATCCAAATTAAACATTTATAAGCATGATTATGTGAACCTTAAAGTTGCTTTTTATTTTTCTTTAAAAATCACCATTATGTTTAGAAAATAGCAAAAATTTGGTATTTTACTAAAAATTTTAGTAACCAAGGAATTTTTTTCTAGTTATTGGAGACTTCTGTTGAAACTGCACCAACTATAGTTATCCAAAATATTGAAACGTGCAATGTAACTGGTAAGTACTTGCTTAGTCTGTTAGATGATAATAACAATTGTAATAATTATCATGCATATAATATTTATATATTAATTTTGTTTATTATTAATTTTCACAAATATATTAATTTAATTTATTACGTTGAATATAAGTATCCATTCTATTTTGTTTCTAGATATAAATGAATTAACGGACATTAATATAAATATATATATATATATATATATATATATATATATATATATATATATGTTATTAAAAATAAATATGTTATAAAAATTTTTAAAATGTTTCTGGTGATTGGTTTGATTTACAAATTGTTAATTTTTCTATTTTTGACTAACTCATTTATCTATACATTGCCATATGCTTTGCTTAGAATGATCCTTGATTTAATAAGGACTTGATGCAGTAGATATAGTGTTAAGTCTAGAGGATAATTCAGTTTAATGAGCAAACTGTAATCATAAGGAAAGAGATTTTTGGGCTTTATTAAATTTTGTATGGCTTCTCCATTTAAAGCATCTTGCAAGAAATTTTCCATCATTCTGATGTCAACCGGAAGTTAAATATGTCAAATACTGAATTTACCATTAAAGCAAATGAAACTCAATGATTATTTTGAAAGCAAAACCATTGTTACAAATAACTTCATGTAATGTTGATCCATTATTAGTTGTGACAACACATTATAGAATTAATATAAACTTATTTTCAAAAGCTTTGAGCTTGGTCTTGAGTTAAAAGTTTACGAATTCAATTTAATGAAGTTAGTGCTTTGTTACCAATGTTCTTTCTTGGTTACAGTATTTACATCCAGTTTTGCAGTTTTTATTTAAAGGTAAGTGTATTATTGAAGTTATTTTGATGTGTGTTCCTATTTATAAGAATTAGTTATTAGTGATAACTTCAATTGTGGTTGAAAATTTATTTAAATAATTAGACTGAATATTTTATACTTAATTATACATTGTGAATTTGAAATATCTAACAATTTATGGATAAAATCTAAATTGCAAAATTTAAAATGTATGGTTAAATCATAAATGAGAAAATGAAAGGCATATGGGAACATTTTACATTGTCCTGCTTAACTGTTCTACTACTCTTCGATGTGTATATAACGTATTCGTTTTTACATTGCTTTAGATTTATCTACGATATTGTGAAGTAATTTTTATGATGATAGTGCTTTAATTGATGTGTGAAATAGGAATATTTTGAGGTTGATTATTTGGAATATGTAGAGTGTTGAGGGCCAAAGATTACAAAAAAATGATGTTTAAAAAATTTATATCTGTGATTTGATTTCTATAAACTGCATTCAGTTTTTCTATATTGGCTATTCATTGATCTTTTTAATTATTCTATTTAAGATTTTTACTGTTTTTAAATTTACAAGATAATTATTTTTCTAGATTTTACATCTTTTTCATTCACGCTTATTTTCTTAAAAGATCATCCCATATGTTTCCTATAAATCTGCTGATTAGAGATACTCATTTTTATGATTTTATTGGATTTTGTTCAATTCTCGAAAATTTTGAGTTAAGTTTTTGGTTATTCATGATTAATACGTGCATAACGAGTACATGTATATTATTTTTATGAGGAGTAATAATGTTATTTTAAGATTTTTATAAAAATGCCATGCTTAAACATGAGTACATTTTATTCCTGATCATCATATCTTCTGAATTATTTAAATTCATTGCATTAACCCATTGTATCCATAGTGACTTGATCTTATATGTGTAATCAGAAGTTACATGAATTTTTCCCAGAATGCATGAAGTTAACTGAAAGTTAAGGTGATTTCAAATACTGATAATAGATGAAATTAAAATCAGTGTTAGAAATAATTTCATATAAATGTTCTTCCATAATTAGCATATCTTGAAATCACTTGAAAAATACTTCTAAAAAGTGAGTTCATGATTCATTTTCTAAAAGTTTTTCCTCTGCAGTGAGAATTCATTTTGTTCATGTTAATATTCTTTGTTGATTGCATTTATTACTTCTAGTTTATATTTTCAAATAATTGGAATATGGAAAATGTAAATCATTCGATGTGTTATAATTTAGTTGTAAATAAAAGATTATTACTTATAAATTAGCTTGAAAATTAAGAAAAGGAAAAGAAAAAATCACTCCAGCCAGGCAAGTAAATCAAGTAGTTTTTGAATGCTAATAAATTAACAATAAAAAGGTATTTTATACCTACATGTAAATTTAAGCAAAAATTGCGGGCTAAGAAATTTTATTAATGTTGTATGAATTTAAGAAATTCAGCATGTATCATTAGTTTATTTTTTAATGATAAAACCATTTTTTCCAAAGTAGGTTGCATATTAATATGTTAAGTGCTAAGTATCTTAGCTTAAATGATTTTATTCACCATATTTATTTATTATAAGAAATTTTTTATTTTGAAGTTCTCATATTTATATACTTCTGTAATATAGTAATATTTAGTTTGTCATTATAAAAATTTGTTTTCAAATTTGATTGATAAATTTTAAAGCTGTAATTTTGGTAATGTTTAAGATCTTTTTAAAAATAAGTTTGCCTAACTACAGTTTCATATTCAAAATGACAAACCAAACAAATATTTATTTAAAAATTTTATTAAAATTTTCTTTAATACTTTAAATGAAAATGCTGTTACTTTCTGGAAAAATCAATGAGAACTGCAGCATGTTAAGTAAAGTTCAATGGATATTGAGCTTATTTAGACGAACTCTATCCATGATAACTTTCTTGTAGGACTAAATCATGCAATTTTGCTGTAATATAGGAAATGATTTCAGTTAGATGTGAACCACAGGTTAGTTTATTTTTTCATTTGATTTCACTTAAATTTAAGTCTTGTTTAAAAACCTAATTCTGCTTACAAAATGCACATGCATAGTGATGTCCATCTAAATTATAACATATGAGAATTGTGTCATACAATTGTTATACTAAGTTACTGCAAATGATTTGTGAATTGGGTTGTGGAAGTTCAATGATTATGTATTCAGATTCCATGGCATTTATGATTAAAAATATTAAATATTTATTTCAAAACTGTATCACTTCTCTTTTCAACATGAAATTTCTTCCGTTTATGTTTAGTTCTATTAAACAAACCAGTTGTTCTAAATTTTCGTAATATTTTTGAAAAATATATACTTGCTAAACTTATAACATTTCATAATTCACTTATTTGGAATATTCGTTTACTATTCATTATTGATAACTAAATTTGCTCAGAGATAAGCCAATGATTACAAAGATAATGTGTTGGTAAATATTATATATACTAATATATGTGATTCAAAGTAAGTTAGCTTTTATAGCTAGTTGCTCTGCAAATTGGTTTTTTTTTTTTTTAAGCTTTTTACTTAGTTTTTTTTTTTTAAGATTTTATAGCCTTATGTGCATAAACAACATTTGAGGTACAAATCTTGATGTCTTGTTGCTCTGTCTTGCTGTATTGGTAAATACTTAAGAATGTGACATAATAATGTAAAATTTGATTGGAACACTTACATTTTCCTTTCAAAATTTGTTTTTATATTTGATATTTTAAGGAGTAATTGATGTCATGTCAAAGAAACTAATCTGTATATTAATTCAAATCACTTATTTTTATAATGCAGGTTGCCCTTTTGAAGAAATGGGAAATAATACTGTCACAGACTCTTATGAATGTATAGAAATGAAAGTTGATTTGAATACCACAGTGGACATTAACCAGAATGAACAACAGGCTAATAACTTTAAAATACAAAATAGCTCTCCTGTGGTATGTGAAGAAGGCACCTCCTCGATCTCTGTTAATAATGAAGCTGTATCAAATCCGGACTTAGAAATTATCAAAGTCATCTCGTCAAATAAAATTCCTACCAAAAGAAGAAAAATATGCCATTCTTTTTCTTCAGATGGAAGTCTGTTAGATTTTGGATATAAATCAAGTAGGTAACTTTTTCTGCCACATTTCATATACATACATAGTTTTGGTTTTCACTCATTTGCTTTCATGTATTACTTATATTTTTGCATTAATTTTGTATTGTTTTCTTGGAAGCGTAACATTTTACAAATTTAACGGAAGCAAAATGAATTCCTTTATTTAAAAATTGCTAAATTCTTTTGCCTTAGAAATTCTGAAATGTTTCGTTCTTTAACATGTTTCTAAAAAATTTGACTCGCCTCACTGGTTGCTTTTAAACACCTGGGTTACACCTGCTTTAACGAACTAGCATGCTTATATAATTACAGTTAAATGCAACAAAATTAATTTGAATAAAACAGTACCAGATGGGAAAGTGTATTTTTATATTCATTTTTCTATTGTGCTGGTAAGGCGTAATAGAAGAATGAATATAAAAAATAACATATACAAATATTTTAAAATGAATAATAAATATGGTGACAAGGAAAAAATATATCGAAACAATGCTAAACTAAAAACATGTTAAAAATACTGGATACATAAAATTTATTTTGTACAGGGATGGCAATTTTCTGATAATTGTTGCATATCTTGGAGGGCCTCACTATCTTTTAATTTGTGCATAGTTCTTTCAGCCATTTTCACTCAATTTATCTTTTTATGTAAACAAGGTGGCAAAAACTGAACAGACTGGTACACTCAAACTATCTCCAAGGCAATGCCAACAACAAATTGTGCTGGAATAAAGAGTTAAATGTCTTCCTGTTAGACTATTGGCTTTAAAATAATTGCACCACATTTCATTCACTTAGCTGAAACAAAACACATTGCAGAAAAATCATTCCTTGAATACACTACCCAGAAGCATTTTTCCCATATGGAATAATATTGGGAGGGAACTACAACACTCGCTACACTGGTTGCAGCAAAATTCTTAGCTGCTCTTCTGTTATCAGTAACCATCTATTGACCTTAAAGTTCTGTTCTGTTGACATCTGGGAAACAGAAAATGGTAAACAGATAAATTTCTATTTTTAGGATATAAAATCCGTAGAAATCTTTTGATCTTCTATATTAGATTTTGAATAGTTCTTAATGAAAAGATTATTCCTTTTTTGATTGGTTTAATTTAACCACTGACTTTTACAACAAAAGTAATCTTTAAAATTAAATAAATGATAAAAATGATAAGTCCAAAATCCTTTAATCTATTCCACTTTTTCTTCCACTTCTATTCCACTTTTAAATTATTAATTCTTTTGATCAGTTTCTGTTGCCCACCATATTTACAACAAAAATAATCTTTACGAATGAATGTTTTTCAAATTACTAAATGCAAAATTAAATTTGAGAAAGCTAAATTTCAAATAAGTGTTGAAGCATTGTTCCTATATTTGACGATTAATTACTTTTGGTGAATACTTTATGAAGAAGAAATTTCCAGATTTTGAATTTTCTGTCTTTAGCAAGCTGTGATTTCTATATTAATTTTATCCATTTGTTTATCCTTAATACTAATATGAAAATGCATAAACATGTACAAACTAATAACATTAATAAATTTGTAAATTCAGCTGCAGTCATTTAGTATCACTATGCTTAAGGAAATGATGTATTTCAGAAATGTTAGTTTGTTAGAAAATTTCTAAATCTACCAAAATATAATTAAATTTAGTCTGAACTTTTATTGTTCTTTCAAGATTTAATTCCAGGTTAATTTATGAAACTATATTTCAATGTTTATGGAAGAATAAAAAAAAATACTTTAATATTTATGACACATAAAACATTCATTATTCAAAAAGTTTTACTAAAAGTATTTAAATTCTAAAAATATTTTTATAATTAAAATGTTTTAAAATTTCTAGAACATGCACTTCATTGAAGCTTTATGCATATTATTTTCAAATCGTTGAAGTTTTATCAATAACAATTTTTATTCATCGGTAGAAGCAAAATTTTCAGAACTGGAAGCAACAGCTAAATTTGCAGCATACAGTGGGCATTAGATGCTATTTTTTTTATTCCAATTACTACTTAAATTCAGTTTTATTTGAATGGATAATTTGATTAAAGTAATCATAATTTGATTTTATAACTACACACACACATTAAAAATAGATATAGAAAAGCATTTCATTGCTCTTAAGAAGCATCTTAATCATGTTTGCCATTCATTTGGTGTGCAGATAGTCACAGCATTAAGTTGTTTTATTCATGTGTGATATCTGGAAGTTCTTTTACAAATTGCATCTGAATCCAGATTCAAAAAGTCCTGAAGTGAATGTTTAATTTGTTATTTTTTGTGTGTGTGTCTAAGTTCATGAATGAATAACTTATCTTCACTCAAGTTGCCTGATAAATTTTTTCTATCTTGAGATATAGTGGTTTATTTAATAAGTTTACATCAAAATAATTTGAATTCGATTTTGTCTGCAGCATCATTCCTATAATACATTGATAAGAACATTGTGCCTAGAATATCAATTTTATTAAGCTAGAGATTCCAAGGCATGATTATTCACTGTGATTTTTATCTTCACTTTCTTGATGCTACTGGTTACACACAAATGCATACAAAGTCACAAGTTTGATTTTTTAAAGGCAAATAATATTTTAGGCTGGTGCCCCTATAATAGACTCATAATATATAAGAATTTATAAAAAGACATTTCTTTGACTTCAATTTTAGAACAAACTTTTTATTACATTGAGACAATTAATAAAAATTAGTTTTTAAATGGGAATCATTGAGTCTGGTACCCCATTAGAGATCAGCCAAAAGTTAATAAAATTGTGAGTGTTTATTTGTTAGAGGCTCATAAAAGTTATTTACTCAGGTCAGGAATTTATTTACTCAGGTCATACTTATTTGCATTTTTAAAGGTTACTATTTAACTGTTAAATATTTTGAGATTACAATTGGACTGCTTAGTTCTATTTATTTTCCTCTTTATGTGCACATATAAATAAAATAATTTACCCACGTTTTATCTCGGTAAAATTTTTGTAGTAATTTTGTTCTAGTTTTTGGCTTGTTTTTTTTTTTTTTTTTTTTTTTTTGTGTGTGTGTGTGTGTTTGAGTTTTCTGTAGAAATGCAATATTTTATTCTTTTCTCAAAATTTCATATTGTTTTTTCAATTTTACTGTTTTTTTTATGTTTAAAATCTTTTTATTTTTGAATATTTGGTTATAGGTATGGTGTTTAGAAAATTTTTAAAAAAAAATGTCCTTCAAAAGTAAGGTAACACAGAAGACTTCAAAGTAATAAACCAGCCCTTTTCTTTTTCTTGGCCGTTCACTTTTATCATATTTGATTAATAATGTCTTTGTCTATTGTATGTAAAAAAAATTATAGTGGTCTAACCTTTTCAGATTATGTATTTGTATGCATGTAAATATATAATCAGTATTTTCGTCTAAAAACAATTATTAAAAAAATGACTAATTATCAAGTAAATTTTATGATGAGAAACAGGGCAATTTTATTGATTGTTTCCTTTTAATTCATGATATGCGAATGGTATGAATCAATAAAAAGGCTTTTTATAAAATTTAAATTAAAATGTATCTGATATAATAAATTCACTTTCCTAAGTATTAATATGTGTAATTGTGCAAGATTATAAATTCATTTAATGAAAAAATTGTCTCCTCCAATATTATTAATACATAACCAATTTATAGAGATTTAATTCAAATTAGCTAATAATACTTTATAAAATTGTACAACTTTATTTTACTTAACAAAATAAGAACACCCTTGTTTTTGATATCCTGTTTGTTGAAAACGTTTCTTTAAAAAAAAATTTTTAGACTAATTTGAGGGAAACTTTCATTTAGTGGTTTTTTAAATGTGTTGATTATTATATTTTCAAAGTAAGTTTAATGCATTTTTAAATATTTGGCTAGTTTAACTGAGTTGGAAATTGTAAAAATAGAATATAAAGGTATATTTTTACAGGGTTAAGACTGTGAAAACAAACCTCAGGAATACAGACCTTGGGAAAGATCAGGAACTTCATCAGGCATAAAGGAGTAAATAGATTTGTTAATTAAATTTTTTTGTTTGAATAATATGAATGTAAAATTTGATATTAAAATTTTAAAATACTTGTTAGTATATTCATTTAGTACAAAATCTTATAAAAAGTCATTTTTGTTTATAAAAATGTTCTTAATTAAAATTATTTTTTCCATTATTTAAAAAATTTTCTGTAGTGTGTCTGTATTAACTAGAACACAAATGTTAGAATAATTAAAACCTTATTTTACCTACTAATTATTCCTCAAATGTGTTAGGAAAAATACTCATTGCTTCTATAAGTAAATGATAAATATTTATTTATAGCACAAACTTAGTGCACCAAGTCAATATTAAATTTTTGATAAATTATATTCTTTATAATAAATGTATTTTAACTCTCAAATACTTTAACCTTTTGCTCTTGTTTACGGATAGTAGTTTTGACATTGAAAATTTTTAAAGGAATGTTAATATTTTTGTGCTAATTACTATATAAAATTTGGCCTATACAATAGTTTATTATTTTTGAGTCTCTTAACTCTCTAAATTCTCCCTCATCATAAAGAAAATTTTGCAGAATGGTAACATTCGTTATTTGAAATGACTGACCTTGGACAAGCAAACTACTTGAAAATAGTTACAAAAGGGTATCCTAAGCCTTAAATTACAACAATTATTTTTAAAAATTGTTACAAGTACAGTATAGATTTGTAAGAAATTTTCAAAGTTCTAAAATTGTCATTAAGTGTTTTATAGATTCTAAAAATGAATGTCTTTTGAGAGTAAAATCAATTATATTTTTCAAGAAATCAAAAACTTAATAAAATTTTTTCATAGTAAGTCACAAGAAATTGACTTTTATATGAATTATATTTGAATTATTGTATTGCTGTGTAATAATTGTATGGTATATGACAAAAATAAATATTATCTTTTTCTTAAATTAGTAATGGGAATAAAAAATACTCATCTGTTACTAATCCCATCTAATATAGTGGAGCTATATCAGATCCAGGAGGCCTTAAACCTTCAAAAATCGAAGAAAAGGAAAGGTCTCTCAAGAAATTTTTCGATGGTGAAATCCAGGCAATCAAGTAGGTGCTGAGGACTAGCTTTGCTGGAATTGCACTATGACAACTGACAACAGTATGATAACTGGCAAGTCTACAGGTAGAGGTCTGTTCAGCATGATATTTTTGCATTGCAAGGGCTCCACCAGGGTGCTTGTGGTGATACCAGTTGTGACTTGGAGGGACTATCCAAACTTTGTTGACATTAGTTTTGCAGAGAGAAAACAATTCTGAAAAAGTGAGGGTCAAATCTGGAGAGGCTGGAAGGGAAGTACAATCCTTAGCCAACTGGTCAGCACGTTGATTGCCAAATAGGCCTATGTGAGAAGGTATCCACTGAATATGGATGTCATGGGAAGCAGATAGGGCAATTAACATACAAAGGATAGAAACACCAGCTTGGTCCGTTACACTATACCAATTGCTCAAGTATTGAATACAGCTTTGACTGTAAGTGAAGATTCAGATTTTATCAAAGATGGCTACAGATTTGTAACGGTTTATTATATTTAGTCTGGATGTCCCAATCTAACTAAAAGGACCCTTCAATGTTAAATTTATTCTTCGAATGTCTTATGTGATAGTTTTGGAAGCTGTTGAGACACTTAATCATGTGATAACTTGTTTAGACTTTTTAAGTTAACACACATTACCAACTAAAATATTAAATGTTTTCACATCCAGGTAATAATAGATTTGCAGTTGAAATCTTTTAGAAGATGCAGTAAATTCAGTGCAGTTTTATGAGATAGCATTAGTAATATAAATTTTTAATATGTCAAGTTTGCTCTTTTTAGCAATTTAAATAAAATATTCAAATATATTGTTGCAAAGTTTTAGTAAATATTTTTTTTACTAACTTTGTAAGGGTGTTATTTAAAGTTAACTTGGCGACAACTTGCGGAGATTTGGCGGGAAATAGATCTGGAAACTTCCATCTATGCTCTAAAGCCATTATTGATTGAGATGGCGTGGAAACTTCCAGAATCTTGGAGAAAGACCTAGACTTTCATGCCAAACAAGCTGTAAATACCACTGTTCCACAGACCAAGTCAATTGTTTCCTTCCACACCGATTCAGTCTTTCAAAACCGAGTCACATTTTTCTAGCAGCAGTGTGAAGTTAGTGAAGACGATCAGTCTTGATTACTGGTTTAGAGTATAGAAGCTTTTTGACTGAGATATTAGAGCCCTCTGTAATTGGAAGATTTTTCCTGTAGTATTAGCTGTATTAGATCTGTAGAATTGTAATTTCTACTGCTGGAATTTTTTGTATTTAGTTCTATTTGCTACGAATAACAGTATTGTGAATTTTAAGGAGTTTATTCTATCGACTCAATCAAAACAAACCTCAAAGCTTCGAACAGTATACCTATTTGATTATTTATATTGATGATAATATTTTAATCTTTTACATTGCCTCTTTCATTATAACTGTGAAGGCAACAGTTTTAGAAAACTGTTATAAAGACTAAATTTTTTCTTTCCGCTTATCAGTGGTTTTGTTTAAATTTCATATTCATAAGTTCTGATTCTTCTGTTTGTTGGTTTTACCTTTCTAGTGTATATTTGTAGTGTTTTTGAATTCATCCTTAATTTGTGAAACTGAGAAATATAATTGATTATGGTTATGAGAATGGTAAAATTCTATTCTTATAAAGATCTTGCTTTGAAAGTGCATTGCATGTTCTTTTCTATTTCTCTCTTTTTTTATATGACAATAAGCTTTGAGATTATCATATATAATCTCTTTTAAGGACTAAATTGAGGAATTTTAACAATAATTCTGCTTTTTTATTCTGTTCAATCCAAATTAAACATTTATAAGCATGATTATGTGAACCTTAAAGTTGCTTTTTATTTTTCTTTAAAAATCACCATTATGTTTAGAAAATAGCAAAAATTTGGTATTTTACTAAAAATTTTAGTAACCAAGGAATTTTTTTCTAGTTATTGGAGACTTCTGTTGAAACTGCACCAACTATAGTTATCCAAAATATTGAAACGTGCAATGTAACTGGTAAGTACTTGCTTAGTCTGTTAGATGATAATAACAATTGTAATAATTATCATGCATATAATATTTATATATTAATTTTGTTTATTATTAATTTTCACAAATATATTAATTTAATTTATTACGTTGAATATAAGTATCCATTCTATTTTGTTTCTAGATATAAATGAATTAACGGACATTAATATAAATATATATATATATATATATATATATATATATATATATGTTATTAAAAATAAATATGTTATAAAAATTTTTAAAATGTTTCTGGTGATTGGTTTGATTTACAAATTGTTAATTTTTCTATTTTTGACTAACTCATTTATCTATACATTGCCATATGCTTTGCTTAGAATGATCCTTGATTTAATAAGGACTTGATGCAGTAGATATAGTGTTAAGTCTAGAGGATAATTCAGTTTAATGAGCAAACTGTAATCATAAGGAAAGAGATTTTTGGGCTTTATTAAATTTTGTATGGCTTCTCCATTTAAAGCATCTTGCAAGAAATTTTCCATCATTCTGATGTCAACCGGAAGTTAAATATGTCAAATACTGAATTTACCATTAAAGCAAATGAAACTCAATGATTATTTTGAAAGCAAAACCATTGTTACAAATAACTTCATGTAATGTTGATCCATTATTAGTTGTGACAACACATTATAGAATTAATATAAACTTATTTTCAAAAGCTTTGAGCTTGGTCTTGAGTTAAAAGTTTACGAATTCAATTTAATGAAGTTAGTGCTTTGTTACCAATGTTCTTTCTTGGTTACAGTATTTACATCCAGTTTTGCAGTTTTTATTTAAAGGTAAGTGTATTATTGAAGTTATTTTGATGTGTGTTCCTATTTATAAGAATTAGTTATTAGTGATAACTTCAATTGTGGTTGAAAATTTATTTAAATAATTAGACTGAATATTTTATACTTAATTATACATTGTGAATTTGAAATATCTAACAATTTATGGATAAAATCTAAATTGCAAAATTTAAAATGTATGGTTAAATCATAAATGAGAAAATGAAAGGCATATGGGAACATTTTACATTGTCCTGCTTAACTGTTCTACTACTCTTCGATGTGTATATAACGTATTCGTTTTTACATTGCTTTAGATTTATCTACGATATTGTGAAGTAATTTTTTATGATGATAGTGCTTTAATTGATGTGTGAAATAGGAATATTTTGAGGTTGATTATTTGGAATATGTAGAGTGTTGAGGGCCAAAGATTACAAAAAAATGATGTTTAAAAAATTTATATCTGTGATTTGATTTCTATAAACTGCATTCAGTTTTTCTATATTGGCTATTCATTGATCTTTTTAATTATTCTATTTAAGATTTTTACTGTTTTTAAATTTACAAGATAATTATTTTTTCTAGATTTTACATCTTTTTTCATTCACGCTTATTTTCTTAAAAGATCATCCCATATGTTTCCTATAAATCTGCTGATTAGAGATACTCATTTTTATGATTTTATTGGATTTTGTTCAATTCTCGAAAATTTTGAGTTAAGTTTTTGGTTATTCATGATTAATACGTGCATAACGAGTACATGTATATTATTTTTATGAGGAGTAATAATGTTATTTTAAGATTTTTATAAAAATGCCATGCTTAAACATGAGTACATTTTATTCCTGATCATCATATCTTCTGAATTATTTAAATTCATTGCATTAACCCATTGTATCCATAGTGACTTGATCTTATATGTGTAATCAGAAGTTACATGAATTTTTCCCAGAATGCATGAAGTTAACTGAAAGTTAAGGTGATTTCAAATACTGATAATAGATGAAATTAAAATCAGTGTTAGAAATAATTTCATATAAATGTTCTTCCATAATTAGCATATCTTGAAATCACTTGAAAAATACTTCTAAAAAGTGAGTTCATGATTCATTTTCTAAAAGTTTTTCCTCTGCAGTGAGAATTCATTTTGTTCATGTTAATATTCTTTGTTGATTGCATTTATTACTTCTAGTTTATATTTTCAAATAATTGGAATATGGAAAAATGTAAATCATTCGATGTGTTATAATTTAGTTGTAAATAAAAGATTATTACTTATAAATTAGCTTGAAAATTAAGAAAAGGAAAAGAAAAATCACTCCAGCCAGGCAAGTAAATCAAGTAGTTTTTGAATGCTAATAAATTAACAATAAAAGGTATTTTATACCTACATGTAAATTTAAGCAAAAATTGCGGGCTAAGAAATTTTATTAATGTTGTATGAATTTAAGAAATTCAGCATGTATCATTAGTTTATTTTTTAATGATAAAACCTTTTTTTCCAAAGTAGGTTGCATATTAATATGTTAAGTGCTAAGTATCTTAGCTTAAATGATTTTATTCACCATATTTATTTATTATAAGAAATTTTTTATTTTGAAGTTCTCATATTTATATACTTCTGTAATATAGTAATATTTAGTTTGTCATTATAAAAATTTGTTTTCAAATTTGATTGATAAATTTTTTAAAGCTGTAATTTTGGTAATGTTTAAGATCTTTTTTAAAAATAAGTTTGCCTAACTACAGTTTCATATTCAAAATGACAAACCAAACAAATATTTATTTAAAAAATTTTATTAAAATTTTTCTTTAATACTTTAAATGAAAATGCTGTTACTTTCTGGAAAAATCAATGAGAACTGCAGCATGTTAAGTAAAGTTCAATGGATATTGAGCTTATTTAGACGAACTCTATCCATGATAACTTTCTTGTAGGACTAAATCATGCAATTTTGCTGTAATATAGGAAATGATTTCAGTTAGATGTGAACCACAGGTTAGTTTATTTTTTTCATTTGATTTCACTTAAATTTAAGTCTTGTTTAAAAACCTAATTCTGCTTACAAAATGCACATGCATAGTGATGTCCATCTAAATTATAACATATGAGAATTGTGTCATACAATTGTTATACTAAGTTACTGCAAATGATTTGTGAATTGGGTTGTGGAAGTTCAATGATTATGTATTCAGATTCCATGGCATTTATGATTAAAAATATTAAATATTTATTTCAAAACTGTATCACTTCTCTTTTCAACATGAAATTTCTTCCGTTTATGTTTAGTTCTATTAAACAAACCAGTTGTTCTAAATTTTCGTAATATTTTTGAAAAATATATACTTGCTAAACTTATAACATTTCATAATTCACTTATTTGGAATATTCGTTTACTATTCATTATTGATAACTAAATTTGCTCAGAGATAAGCCAATGATTACAAAGATAATGTGTTGGTAAATATTATATATACTAATATATGTGATTCAAAGTAAGTTAGCTTTTATAGCTAGTTGCTCTGCAAATTGGTTTTTTTTTTTTTAAGCTTTTTACTTAGTTTTTTTTTTTTAAGATTTTATAGCCTTATGTGCATAAACAACATTTGAGGTACAAATCTTGATGTCTTGTTGCTCTGTCTTGCTGTATTGGTAAATACTTAAGAATGTGACATAATAATGTAAAATTTGATTGGAACACTTACATTTTCCTTTCAAAATTTGTTTTTATATTTGATATTTTAAGGAGTAATTGATGTCATGTCAAAGAAATTAATCTGTATATTAATTCAAATCACTTATTTTTATAATGCAGGTTGCCCTTTTGAAGAAATGGGAAATAATACTGTCACAGACTCTTATGAATGTATAGAAATGAAAGTTGATTTGAATACCACAGTGGACATTAACCAGAATGAACAACAGGCTAATAACTTTAAAATACAAAATAGCTCTCCTGTGGTATGTGAAGAAGGCACCTCCTCGATCTCTGTTAATAATGAAGCTGTATCAAATCCGGACTTAGAAATTATCAAAGTCATCTCGTCAAATAAAATTCCTACCAAAAGAAGAAAAATATGCCATTCTTTTTCTTCAGATGGAAGTCTGTTAGATTTTGGATATAAATCAAGTAGGTAACTTTTCTGCCACATTTCATATACATACATAGTTTTGGTTTTCACTCATTTGCTTTCATGTATTACTTATATTTTTGCATTAATTTTGTATTGTTTTCTTGGAAGCGTAACATTTTACAAATTTAACGGAAGCAAAATGAATTCCTTTATTTAAAAATTGCTAAATTCTTTTGCCTTAGAAATTCTGAAATGTTTCGTTCTTTAACATGTTTCTAAAAAATTTGACTCGCCTCACTGGTTGCTTTTAAACACCTGGGTTACACCTGCTTTAACAAACTAGCATGCTTATATAATTACAGTTAAATGCAACAAAATTAATTTGAATAAAACAGTACCAGATGGGAAAGTGTATTTTTATATTCATTTTTCTATTGTGCTGGTAAGGCGTAATAGAAGAATGAATATAAAAAATAACATATACAAATATTTTAAAATGAATAATAAATATGGTGACAAGGAAAAAAAATATATCGAAACAATGCTAAACTAAAAACATGTTAAAAATACTGGATACATAAAATTTATTTTGTACAGGGATGGCAATTTTCTGATAATTGTTGCATATCTTGGAGGGCCTCACTATCTTTTAATTTGTGCATAGTTCTTTCAGCCATTTTCACTCAATTTATCTTTTTATGTAAACAAGGTGGCAAAACTGAACAGACTGGTACACTCAAACTATCTCCAAGGCAATGCCAACAACAAATTGTGCTGGAATAAAGAGTTAAATGTCTTCCTGTTAGACTATTGGCTTTAAAATAATTGCACCACATTTCATTCACTTAGCTGAAACAAAACACATTGCAGAAAAATCATTCCTTGAATACACTACCCAGAAGCATTTTTCCCATATTGGGAGGGAACTACAACACTCGCTACACTGGTTGCAGCAAAATTCTTAGCTGCTCTTCTGTTATCAGTAACCATCTATTGACCTTAAAGTTCTGTTCTGTTGACATCTGGGAAACAGAAAATGGTAAAACAGATAAATTTCTATTTTTAGGATATAAAATCTGTGAGAAATCTTTTGATCTTCTATATTAGATTTTGAATAGTTCTTAATGAAAAGATTATTCCTTTTTTGATTGGTTTAATTTAACCACTGACTTTTACAACAAAAGTAATCTTTAAAATTAAATAAATGATAAAAATGATAAGTCCAAAATCCTTTAATCTATTCCACTTTTTCTTCCACTTCTATTCCACTTTTAAATTATTAATTCTTTTGATCAGTTTCTGTTGCCCACCATATTTACAACAAAAATAATCTTTACGAATGAATGTTTTTCAAATTACTAAATGCAAAATTAAATTTGAGAAAGCTAAATTTCAAATAAGTGTTGAAGCATTGTTCCTATATTTGACGATTAATTACTTTTGGTGAATACTTTATGAAGAAGAAATTTCCAGATTTTGAATTTTCTGTCTTTAGCAAGCTGTGATTTCTATATTAATTTTATCCATTTGTTTATCCTTAATACTAATATGAAAATGCATAAACATGTACAAACTAATAACATTAATAAATTTGTAAATTCAGCTGCAGTCATTTAGTATCACTATGCTTAAGGAAATGATGTATTTCAGAAATGTTAGTTTGTTAGAAAATTTCTAAATCTACCAAAATATAATTAAATTTAGTCTGAACTTTTATTGTTCTTTCAAGATTTAATTCCAGGTTAATTTATGAAACTATATTTCAATGTTTATGGAAGAATAAAAAAATACTTTAATATTTATGACACATAAAACATTCATTATTCAAAAGTTTTACTAAAAGTATTTAAATTCTAAAAATATTTTTATAATTAAAATGTTTTAAAATTTCTAGAACATGCACTTCATTGAAGCTTTATGCATATTATTTTCAAATCGTTGAAGTTTTATCAATAACAATTTTTATTCATCGGTAGAAGCAAAATTTTCAGAACTGGAAGCAACAGCTAAATTTGCAGCATACAGTGGGCATTAGATGCTATTTTTTTTATTCCAATTACTACTTAAATTCAGTTTTATTTGAATGGATAATTTGATTAAAGTAATCATAATTTTATTTTATAACTACACACACACATTAAAAAATAGATATAGAAAAGCATTTCATTGCTCTTAAGAAGCATCTTAATCATGTTTGCCATTCATTTGGTGTGCAGATAGTCACAGCATTAAGTTGTTTTATTCATGTGTGATATCTGGAAGTTCTTTTACAAATTGCATCTGAATCCAGATTCAAAAAGTCCTGAAGTGAATGTTTAATTTGTTATTTTTTGTGTGTGTGTCTAAGTTCATGAATGAATAACTTATCTTCACTCAAGTTGCCTGATAAATTTTTTCTATCTTGAGATATAGTGGTTTATTTAATAAGTTTACATCAAAATAATTTGAATTCGATTTTGTCTGCAGCATCATTCCTATAATACATTGATAAGAACATTGTGCCTAGAATATCAATTTTATTAAGCTAGAGATTCCAAGGCATGATTATTCACTGTGATTTTTATCTTCACTTTCTTGATGCTACTGGTTACACACAAATGCATACAAAGTCACAAGTTTGATTTTTTTTTAAAGGCAAATAATATTGTAGGCTGGTGCCCCTATAATAGACTCATAATATATAAGAATTTATAAAAAAAGACATTTCTTTGACTTCAATTTTAGAACAAACTTTTTATTACATTGAGACAATTAATAAAAAATTAGTTTTTAAATGGGAATCATTGAGTCAGGTACCCCATTAGAGATCAGCCAAAAGTTAATAAAAATTGTGAGTGTTTATTTGTTAGAGGCTCATAAAAGTTATTTACTCAGGTCAGGAATTTATTTACTCAGGTCATACTTATTTGCATTTTTAAAGGTTACTATTTAACTGTTAAATATTTTGAGATTACAATTGGACTGCTTAGTTCTATTTATTTTCCTCTTTATGTGCACATATAAATAAAATAATTTACCCACGTTTTATCTCGGTAAAATTTTTGTAGTAATTTTGTTCTAGTTTTTGGCTTGTTTTTTTTTTTTTTTTTTTTTTTTTTTTTGTGTGTGTGTGTGTGTTTGAGTTTTCTGTAGAAATGCAATATTTTATTCTTTTCTCAAAATTTCATATTGTTTTTTCAATTTTACTGTTTTTTATGTTTAAAATCTTTTTATTTTTGAATATTTGGTTATAGGTATGGTGTTTAGAAAATTTTTAAAAAAATGTCCTTCAAAAGTAAGGTAACACAGAAGACTTCAAAGTAATAAACCAGCCCTTTTCTTTTTCTTGGCCGCTTCACTTTTATCATATTTGATTAATAATGTCTTTGTCTATTGTATGTAAAAATTATAGTGGTCTAACCTTTTCAGATTATGTATTTGTATGCATGTAAATATATAATCAGTATTTTCGTCTAAAAACAATTATTAAAAAAATGACTAATTATCAAGTAAATTTTATGATGAGAAACAGGGCAATTTTATTGATTGTTTCCTTTTAATTCATGATATGCGAATGGTATGAATCAATAAAAAGGCTTTTTATAAAATTTAAATTAAAATGTATCTGATATAATAAATTCACTTTCCTAAGTATTAATATGTGTAATTGTGCAAGATTATAAATTCATTTAATGAAAAAATTGTCTCCTCCAATATTATTAATACATAACCAATTTATAGAGATTTAATTCAAATTAGCTAATAATACTTTATAAAATTGTACAACTTTATTTTACTTAACAAAATAAGAACACCCTTGTTTTTGATATCCTGTTTGTTGAAAACGTTTCTTTAAAAAAATTTTTTTAGACTAATTTGAGGGAAACTTTCATTTAGTGGTTTTTTAAATGTGTTGATTATTATATTTTCAAAGTAAGTTTAATGCATTTTTAAATATTTGGCTAGTTTAACTGAGTTGGAAATTGTAAAAATAGAATATAAAGGTATATTTTTACAGGGTTAAGACTGTGAAAACAAACCTCAGGAATACAGACCTTGGGAAAGATCAGGAACTTCATCAGGCATAAAGGAGTAAATAGATTTTTTACTTCAATTTTTTTGTTTGAATAATATGAATGTAAAATTTGATATTAAAATTTTAAAATACTTGTTAGTATATTCATTTAGTACAAAATCTTATAAAAAGTCATTTTTGTTTATAAAAATGTTCTTAATTAAAATTATTTTTTCCATTATTTAAAAAATTTTCTGTAGTGTGTCTGTATTAACTAGAACACAAATGTTAGAATAATTAAAACCTTATTTTACCTACTAATTATTCCTCAAATGTGTTAGGAAAAATACTCATTGCTTCTATAAGTAGATGATAAATATTTATTTATAGCACAAATTTAGTGCACCAAGTCAATATTAAATTTTTTGATAAATTATATTCTTTATAATAAATGTATTTTAACTCTCAAATACTTTAACCTTTTGCTCTTGTTTACGGATAGTAGTTTTGACATTGAAAATTTTTAAAGGAATGTTAATATTTTTGTGCTAATTACTATATAAAATTTGGCCTATACAATAGTTTATTATTTTTGAGTCTCTTAACTCTCTAAATTCTCCCTCATCATAAAGAAAATTTTGCAGAATGGTAACATTCGTTATTTGAAATGACTGACCTTGGACAAGCAAACTACTTGAAAATAGTTACAAAAAGGGTATCCTAAGCCTTAAATTACAACAATTATTTTTAAAAATTGTTACAAGTACAGTATAGATTTGTAAGAAATTTTCAAAGTTCTAAAATTGTCATTAAGTGTTTTATAGATTCTAAAAATGAATGTCTTTTGAGAGTAAAATCAATTATATTTTTCAAGAAATCAAAACTTAATAAAATTTTTTCATAGTAAGTCACAAGAAATTGACTTTTATATGAATTATATTTGAATTATTGTATTGCTGTGTAATAATTGTATGGTATATGACAAAAATAAATATTATCTTTTTCTTAAATTAGTAATGGGAATAAAAAATACTCATCTGTTACTAATCCCATCTAATATAGTGGAGCTATATCAGATCCAGGAGGCCTTAAACCTTCAAAAATCGAAGAAAAGGAAAGGTCTCTCAAGAAATTTTTCGATGGTGAAATCCAGGCAATCAAGTAGGTGCTGAGGACTAGCTTTGCTGGAATTGCACTATGACAACTGACAACAGTATGATAACTGGCAAGTCTACAGGTAGAGGTCTGTTCAGCATGATATTTTTGCATTGCAAGGGCTCCACCAGGGTGCTTGTGGTGATACCAGTTGTGACTTGGAGGGACTATCCAAACTTTGTTGACATTAGTTTTGCAGAGAGAAAACAATTCTGAAAAAGTGAGGGTCAAATCTGGAGAGGCTGGAAGGGAAGTACAATCCTTAGCCAACTGGTCAGCACGTTGATTGCCAAATAGGCCTATGTGAGAAGGTATCCACTGAATATGGATGTCATGGGAAGCAGATAGGGCAATTAACATACAAAGGATAGAAACACCAGCTTGGTCCGTTACACTATACCAATTGCTCAAGTATTGAATACAGCTTTGACTGTAAGTGAAGATTCAGATTTTATCAAAGATGGCTACAGATTTGTAACGGTTTATTATATTTAGTCTGGATGTCCCAATCTAACTAAAAGGACCCTTCAATGTTAAATTTATTCTTCGAATGTCTTATGTGATAGTTTTGGAAGCTGTTGAGACACTTAATCATGTGATAACTTGTTTAGACTTTTAAGTTAACACACATTACCAACTAAAATATTAAATGTTTTCACATCCAGGTAATAATAGATTTGCAGTTGAAATCTTTTAGAAGATGCAGTAAATTCAGTGCAGTTTTATGAGATAGCATTAGTAATATAAATTTTTAATATGTCAAGTTTGCTCTTTTTAGCAATTTAAATAAAATATTCAAATATATTGTTGCAAAGTTTTAGTAAATATTTTTTTTACTAACTTTGTAAGGGTGTTATTTAAAGTTAACTTGGCGACAACTTGCGGAGATTTGGCGGGAAATAGATCTGGAAACTTCCATCTATGCTCTAAAGCCATTATTGATTGAGATGGCGTGGAAACTTCCAGAATCTTGGAGAAAGACCTAGACTTTCATGCCAAACAAGCTGTAAATACCACTGTTCCACAGACCAAGTCAATTGTTTCCTTCCACACCGATTCAGTCTTTCAAAACCGAGTCACATTTTTCTAGCAGCAGTGTGAAGTTAGTGAAGACGATCAGTCTTGATTACTGGTTTAGAGTATAGAAGCTTTTTGACTGAGATATTAGAGCCCTCTGTAATTGGAAGATTTTTCCTGTAGTATTAGCTGTATTAGATCTGTAGAATTGTAATTTCTACTGCTGGAATTTTTTGTATTTAGTTCTATTTGCTACGAATAACAGTATTGTGAATTTTAAGGAGTTTATTCTATCGACTCGCAATCAAAACAAACCTCAAAGCTTCGAACAGTATACCTATTTGATTATTTATATTGATGATAATATTTTAATCTTTTACATTGCCTCTTTCATTATAACTGTGAAGGCAACAGTTTTAGAAAACTGTTATAAAGACTAAATTTTTTCTTTCCGCTTATCAGTGGTTTTGTTTAAATTTCATATTCATAAGTTCTGATTCTTCTGTTTGTTGGTTTTACCTTTCTAGTGTATATTTGTAGTGTTTTTGAATTCATCCTTAATTTGTGAAACTGAGAAATATAATTGATTATGGTTATGAGAATGGTAAAATTCTATTCTTATAAAGATCTTGCTTTGAAAGTGCATTGCATGTTCTTTTCTATTTCTCTCTTTTTTTATATGACAATAAGCTTTGAGATTATCATATATAATCTCTTTTAAGGACTAAATTGAGGAATTTTAACAATAATTCTGCTTTTTTTATTCTGTTCAATCCAAATTAAACATTTATAAGCATGATTATGTGAACCTTAAAGTTGCTTTTTATTTTTCTTTAAAAATCACCATTATGTTTAGAAAATAGCAAAATTTGGTATTTTACTAAAAATTTTAGTAACCAAGGAATTTTTCTAGTTATTGGAGACTTCTGTTGAAACTGCACCAACTATAGTTATCCAAAATATTGAAACGTGCAATGTAACTGGTAAGTACTTGCTTAGTCTGTTAGATGATAATAACAATTGTAATAATTATCATGCATATAATATTTATATATTAATTTTGTTTATTATTAATTTTCACAAATATATTAATTTAATTTATTACGTTGAATATAAGTATCCATTCTATTTTGTTTCTAGATATAAATGAATTAACGGACATTAATATAAATATATATATATATATATATATATATATATATGTTATTAAAAATAAATATGTTATAAAAATTTTTAAAATGTTTCTGGTGATTGGTTTGATTTACAAATTGTTAATTTTTCTATTTTTGACTAACTCATTTATCTATACATTGCCATATGCTTTGCTTAGAATGATCCTTGATTTAATAAGGACTTGATGCAGTAGATATAGTGTTAAGTCTAGAGGATAATTCAGTTTAATGAGCAAACTGTAATCATAAGGAAAGAGATTTTTGGGCTTTATTAAATTTTGTATGGCTTCTCCATTTAAAGCATCTTGCAAGAAATTTTCCATCATTCTGATGTCAACCGGAAGTTAAATATGTCAAATACTGAATTTACCATTAAAGCAAATGAAACTCAATGATTATTTTGAAAGCAAAACCATTGTTACAAATAACTTCATGTAATGTTGATCCATTATTAGTTGTGACAACACATTATAGAATTAATATAAACTTATTTTCAAAAGCTTTGAGCTTGGTCTTGAGTTAAAAGTTTACGAATTCAATTTAATGAAGTTAGTGCTTTGTTACCAATGTTCTTTCTTGGTTACAGTATTTACATCCAGTTTTGCAGTTTTTATTTAAAGGTAAGTGTATTATTGAAGTTATTTTGATGTGTGTTCCTATTTATAAGAATTAGTTATTAGTGATAACTTCAATTGTGGTTGAAAATTTATTTAAATAATTAGACTGAATATTTTATACTTAATTATACATTGTGAATTTGAAATATCTAACAATTTATGGATAAAATCTAAATTGCAAAATTTAAAATGTATGGTTAAATCATAAATGAGAAAATGAAAGGCATATGGGAACATTTTACATTGTCCTGCTTAACTGTTCTACTACTCTTCGATGTGTATATAACGTATTCGTTTTTACATTGCTTTAGATTTATCTACGATATTGTGAAGTAATTTTTATGATGATAGTGCTTTAATTGATGTGTGAAATAGGAATATTTTGAGGTTGATTATTTGGAATATGTAGAGTGTTGAGGGCCAAAGATTACAAAAAATGATGTTTAAAAATTTATATCTGTGATTTGATTTCTATAAACTGCATTCAGTTTTTCTATATTGGCTATTCATTGATCTTTTAATTATTCTATTTAAGATTTTTACTGTTTTTAAATTTACAAGATAATTATTTTTTCTAGATTTTACATCTTTTTTCATTCACGCTTATTTTCTTAAAAGATCATCCCATATGTTTCCTATAAATCTGCTGATTAGAGATACTCATTTTTATGATTTTATTGGATTTTGTTCAATTCTCGAAAATTTTGAGTTAAGTTTTTGGTTATTCATGATTAATACGTGCATAACGAGTACATGTATATTATTTTTATGAGGAGTAATAATGTTATTTTAAGATTTTTATAAAAATGCCATGCTTAAACATGAGTACATTTTATTCCTGATCATCATATCTTCTGAATTATTTAAATTCATTGCATTAACCCATTGTATCCATAGTGACTTGATCTTATATGTGTAATCAGAAGTTACATGAATTTTTCCCAGAATGCATGAAGTTAACTGAAAGTTAAGGTGATTTCAAATACTGATAATAGATGAAATTAAAATCAGTGTTAGAAATAATTTCATATAAATGTTCTTCCATAATTAGCATATCTTGAAATCACTTGAAAAATACTTCTAAAAAGTGAGTTCATGATTCATTTTCTAAAAGTTTTTCCTCTGCAGTGAGAATTCATTTTGTTCATGTTAATATTCTTTGTTGATTGCATTTATTACTTCTAGTTTATATTTTCAAATAATTGGAATATGGAAAAATGTAAATCATTCGATGTGTTATAATTTAGTTGTAAATAAAAGATTATTACTTATAAATTAGCTTGAAAATTAAGAAAAGGAAAAGAAAAAATCACTCCAGCCAGGCAAGTAAATCAAGTAGTTTTTGAATGCTAATAAATTAACAATAAAAAGGTATTTTATACCTACATGTAAATTTAAGCAAAAATTGCGGGCTAAGAAATTTTATTAATGTTGTATGAATTTAAGAAATTCAGCATGTATCATTAGTTTATTTTTTAATGATAAAACCTTTTTTTCCAAAGTAGGTTGCATATTAATATGTTAAGTGCTAAGTATCTTAGCTTAAATGATTTTATTCACCATATTTATTTATTATAAGAAATTTTTTATTTTGAAGTTCTCATATTTATATACTTCTGTAATATAGTAATATTTAGTTTGTCATTATAAAAATTTGTTTTCAAATTTGATTGATAAATTTTTTAAAGCTGTAATTTTGGTAATGTTTAAGATCTTTTTTAAAAATAAGTTTGCCTAACTACAGTTTCATATTCAAAATGACAAACCAAACAAATATTTATTTAAAAAATTTTATTAAAATTTTTCTTTAATACTTTAAATGAAAATGCTGTTACTTTCTGGAAAAATCAATGAGAACTGCAGCATGTTAAGTAAAGTTCAATGGATATTGAGCTTATTTAGACGAACTCTATCCATGATAACTTTCTTGTAGGACTAAATCATGCAATTTTGCTGTAATATAGGAAATGATTTCAGTTAGATGTGAACCACAGGTTAGTTTATTTTTTTCATTTGATTTCACTTAAATTTAAGTCTTGTTTAAAAACCTAATTCTGCTTACAAAATGCACATGCATAGTGATGTCCATCTAAATTATAACATATGAGAATTGTGTCATACAATTGTTATACTAAGTTACTGCAAATGATTTGTGAATTGGGTTGTGGAAGTTCAATGATTATGTATTCAGATTCCATGGCATTTATGATTAAAAATATTAAATATTTATTTCAAAACTGTATCACTTCTCTTTTCAACATGAAATTTCTTCCGTTTATGTTTAGTTCTATTAAACAAACCAGTTGTTCTAAATTTTCGTAATATTTTTGAAAAATATATACTTGCTAAACTTATAACATTTCATAATTCACTTATTTGGAATATTCGTTTACTATTCATTATTGATAACTAAATTTGCTCAGAGATAAGCCAATGATTACAAAGATAATGTGTTGGTAAATATTATATATACTAATATATGTGATTCAAAGTAAGTTAGCTTTTATAGCTAGTTGCTCTGCAAATTGGTTTTTTTTTTTTAAGCTTTTTACTTAGTTTTTTTTTTTTTTTTTTTTTAAGATTTTATAGCCTTATGTGCATAAACAACATTTGAGGTACAAATCTTGATGTCTTGTTGCTCTGTCTTGCTGTATTGGTAAATACTTAAGAATGTGACATAATAATGTAAAATTTGATTGGAACACTTACATTTTCCTTTCAAAATTTGTTTTTATATTTGATATTTTAAGGAGTAATTGATGTCATGTCAAAGAAACTAATCTGTATATTAATTCAAATCACTTATTTTTATAATGCAGGTTGCCCTTTTGAAGAAATGGGAAATAATACTGTCACAGACTCTTATGAATGTATAGAAATGAAAGTTGATTTGAATACCACAGTGGACATTAACCAGAATGAACAACAGGCTAATAACTTTAAAATACAAAATAGCTCTCCTGTGGTATGTGAAGAAGGCACCTCCTCGATCTCTGTTAATAATGAAGCTGTATCAAATCCGGACTTAGAAATTATCAAAGTCATCTCGTCAAATAAAATTCCTACCAAAAGAAGAAAAATATGCCATTCTTTTTCTTCAGATGGAAGTCTGTTAGATTTTGGATATAAATCAAGTAAGTAACTTTTTCTGCCACATTTCATATACATACATAGTTTTGGTTTTCACTCATTTGCTTTCATGTATTACTTATATTTTTGCATTAATTTTGTATTGTTTTCTTGGAAGCGTAACATTTTACAAATTTAACGGAAGCAAAATGAATTCCTTTATTTAAAAATTGCTAAATTCTTTTGCCTTAGAAATTCTGAAATGTTTCGTTCTTTAACATGTTTCTAAAAAATTTGACTCGCCTCACTGGTTGCTTTTAAACACCTGGGTTACACCTGCTTTAACGAACTAGCATGCTTATATAATTACAGTTAAATGCAACAAAATTAATTTGAATAAAACAGTACCAGATGGGAAAGTGTATTTTTATATTCATTTTTCTATTGTGCTGGTAAGGCGTAATAGAAGAATGAATATAAAAAATAACATATACAAATATTTTAAAATGAATAATAAATATGGTGACAAGGAAAAAAAATATATCGAAACAATGCTAAACTAAAAACATGTTAAAAATACTGGATACATAAAATTTATTTTGTACAGGGATGGCAATTTTCTGATAATTGTTGCATATCTTGGAGGGCCTCACTATCTTTTAATTTGTGCATAGTTCTTTCAGCCATTTTCACTCAATTTATCTTTTATGTAAACAAGGTGGCAAAAACTGAACAGACTGGTACACTCAAACTATCTCCAAGGCAATGCCAACAACAAATTGTGCTGGAATAAAGAGTTAAATGTCTTCCTGTTAGACTATTGGCTTTAAAATAATTGCACCACATTTCATTCACTTAGCTGAAACAAAACACATTCCAGAAAAAATCATTCCTTGAATACACTACCCAGAAGCATTTTTCCCATATTGGGAGGGAACTACAACACTCGCTACACTGGTTGCAGCAAAATTCTTAGCTGCTCTTCTGTTATCAGTAACCATCTATTGACCTTAAAGTTCTGTTCTGTTGACATCTGGGAAACAGAAAATGGAAAACAGATAAATTTCTATTTTTAGGATATAAAATCCGTAGAAATCTTTTGATCTTCTATATTAGATTTTGAATAGTTCTTAATGAAAAGATTATTCCTTTTTGATTGGTTTAATTTAACCACTGACTTTTACAACAAAAGTAATCTTTAAAATTAAATAAATGATAAAAATGATAAGTCCAAAATCCTTTAATCTATTCCACTTTTTCTTCCACTTCTATTCCACTTTTAAATTATTAATTCTTTTGATCAGTTTCTGTTGCCCACCATATTTACAACAAAAATAATCTTTACGAATGAATGTTTTTCAAATTACTAAATGCAAAATTAAATTTGAGAAAGCTAAATTTCAAATAAGTGTTGAAGCATTGTTCCTATATTTGACGATTAATTACTTTTGGTGAATACTTTATGAAGAAGAAATTTCCAGATTTTGAATTTTCTGTCTTTAGCAAGCTGTGATTTCTATATTAATTTTATCCATTTGTTTATCCTTAATACTAATATGAAAATGCATAAACATGTACAAACTAATAACATTAATAAATTTGTAAATTCAGCTGCAGTCATTTAGTATCACTATGCTTAAGGAAATGATGTATTTCAGAAATGTTAGTTTGTTAGAAAATTTCTAAATCTACCAAAATATAATTAAATTTAGTCTGAACTTTTATTGTTCTTTCAAGATTTAATTCCAGGTTAATTTATGAAACTATATTTCAATGTTTATGGAAGAATAAAAAAATACTTTAATATTTATGACACATAAAACATTCATTATTCAAAAGTTTTACTAAAAAGTATTTAAATTCTAAAAATATTTTTATAATTAAAATGTTTTAAAATTTCTAGAACATGCACTTCATTGAAGCTTTATGCATATTATTTTCAAATCGTTGAAGTTTTATCAATAACAATTTTTATTCATCGGTAGAAGCAAAATTTTCAGAACTGGAAGCAACAGCTAAATTTGCAGCATACAGTGGGCATTAGATGCTATTTTTTTTATTCCAATTACTACTTAAATTCAGTTTTATTTGAATGGATAATTTGATTAAAGTAATCATAATTTTATTTTATAACTACACACACACATTAAAAAATAGATATAGAAAAGCATTTCATTGCTCTTAAGAAGCATCTTAATCATGTTTGCCATTCATTTGGTGTGCAGATAGTCACAGCATTAAGTTGTTTTATTCATGTGTGATATCTGGAAGTTCTTTTACAAATTGCATCTGAATCCAGATTCAAAAAGTCCTGAAGTGAATGTTTAATTTGTTATTTTTTGTGTGTGTGTCTAAGTTCATGAATGAATAACTTATCTTCACTCAAGTTGCCTGATAAATTTTTTCTATCTTGAGATATAGTGGTTTATTTAATAAGTTTACATCAAAATAATTTGAATTCGATTTTGTCTGCAGCATCATTCCTATAATACATTGATAAGAACATTGTGCCTAGAATATCAATTTTATTAAGCTAGAGATTCCAAGGCATGATTATTCACTGTGATTTTTATCTTCACTTTCTTGATGCTACTGGTTACACACAAATGCATACAAAGTCACAAGTTTGATTTTTTTAAAGGCAAATAATATTTTAGGCTTGTTCCCCTATAATAGACACATAATATATAAGAATTTATAAAAAAAGACATTTCTTTGACTTCAATTTTAGAACAAACTTTTTATTACATTGAGACAATTAATAAAAAATTAGTTTTTAAATGGGAATCATTGAGTCTGGTACCCCATTAGAGATCAGCCAAAAGTTAATAAAAATTGTGAGTGTTTATTTGTTAGAGGCTCATAAAAGTTATTTACTCAGGTCAGGAATTTATTTACTCAGGTCATACTTATTTGCATTTTTAAAGGTTACTATTTAACTGTTAAATATTTTGAGATTACAATTGGACTGCTTAGTTCTATTTATTTTCCTCTTTATGTGCACATATAAATAAAATAATTTACCCACGTTTTATCTCGGTAAAATTTTTGTAGTAATTTTGTTCTAGTTTTTGGCTTGTTTTTTTTTTTTTTTTTTTTTTTTTTTTTGTGTGTTTGAGTTTTCTGTAGAAATGCAATATTTTATTCTTTTCTCAAAATTTCATATTGTTTTTTCAATTTTACTGTTTTTTTTATGTTTAAATTCTTTTTATTTTTGAATATTTGGTTATAGGTATGGTGTTTAGAAAATTTTTTAAAAAAATGTCCTTCAAAAGTAAGGTAACACAGAAGACTTCAAAGTAATAAACCAGCCCTTTTCTTTTTCTTGGCCGTTCACTTTTATCATATTTGATTAATAATGTCTTTGTCTATTGTATGTAAAAAAAATTATAGTGGTCTAACCTTTTCAGATTATGTATTTGTATGCATGTAAATATATAATCAGTATTTTCATCTAAAAACAATTATTAAAAAAATGACTAATTATCAAGTAAATTTTATGATGAGAAACAGGGCAATTTTATTGATTGTTTCCTTTTAATTCATGATATGCGAATGGTATGAATCAATAAAAAGGCTTTTTATAAAATTTAAATTAAAATGTATCTGATATAATAAATTCACTTTCCTAAGTATTAATATGTGTAATTGTGCAAGATTATAAATTCATTTAATGAAAAAATTGTCTCCTCCAATATTATTAATACATAACCAATTTATAGAGATTTAATTCAAATTAGCTAATAATACTTTATAAAATTGTACAACTTTATTTTACTTAACAAAATAAGAACACCCTTGTTTTTGATATCCTGTTTGTTGAAAACGTTTCTTTAAAAAAAAAAAAATTTAGACTAATTTGAGGGAAACTTTCATTTAGTGGTTTTTTAAATGTGTTGATTATTATATTTTCAAAGTAATTTTAATGCATTTTTAAATATTTGGCTAGTTTAACTGAGTTGGAAATTGTAAAAATAGAATATAAAGGTATATTTTTACAGGGTTAAGACTGTGAAAACAAACCTCAGGAATACAGACCTTGGGAAAGATCAGGAACTTCATCAGGCATAAAGGAGTAAATAGATTTTTTACTTAAATTTTTTTGTTTGAATAATATGAATGTAAAATTTGATATTAAAATTTTAAAATACTTGTTAGTATATTCATTTAGTACAAAATCTTATAAAAAGTCATTTTTGTTTATAAAAATGTTCTTAATTAAAATTATTTTTTTCCATTATTTAAAAAATTTTCTGTAGTGTGTCTGTATTAACTAGAACACAAATGTTAGAATAATTAAAACCTTATTTTACCTACTAATTATTCCTCAAATGTGTTAGGAAAAATACTCATTGCTTCTATAAGTAAATGATAAATATTTATTTATAGCACAAACTTAGTGCACCAAGTCAATATTAAATTTTTTGATAAATTATATTCTTTATAATAAATGTATTTTAACTCTCAAATACTTTAACCTTTTGCTCTTGTTTACGGATAGTAGTTTTGACATTGAAAATTTTTAAAGGAATGTTAATATTTTTGTGCTAATTACTATATAAAATTTGGCCTATACAATAGTTTATTATTTTGAGTCTCTTAACTCTCTAAATTCTCCCTCATCATAAAGAAAATTTTGCAGAATGGTAACATTCGTTATTTGAAATGACTGACCTTGGACAAGCAAACTACTTGAAAATAGTTACAAAAAGGGTATCCTAAGCCTTAAATTACAACAATTATTTTTAAAAATTGTTACAAGTACAGTATAGATTTGTAAGAAATTTTCAAAGTTCTAAAATTGTCATTAAGTGTTTTATAGATTCTAAAAATGAATGTCTTTTGAGAGTAAAATCAATTATATTTTTCAAGAAATCAAAAACTTAATAAAATTTTTTCATAGTAAGTCACAAGAAATTGACTTTTATATGAATTATATTTGAATTATTGTATTGCTGTGTAATAATTGTATGGTATATGACAAAAATAAATATTATCTTTTTCTTAAATTAGTAATGGGAATAAAAATACTCATCTGTTACTAATCCCATCTAATATAGTGGAGCTATATCAGATCCAGGAGGCCTTAAACCTTCAAAAAATCGAAGAAAAGGAAAGGTCTCTCAAGAAATTTTTCGATGGTGAAATCCAGGCAATCAAGTAGGTGCTGAGGACTAGCTTTGCTGGAATTGCACTATGACAACTGACAACAGTATGATAACTGGCAAGTCTACAGGTAGAGGTCTGTTCAGCATGATATTTTTGCATTGCAAGGGCTCCACCAGGGTGCTTGTGGTGATACCAGTTGTGACTTGGAGGGACTATCCAAACTTTGTTGACATTAGTTTTGCAGAGAGAAAACAATTCTGAAAAAGTGAGGGTCAAATCTGGAGAGGCTGGAAGGGAAGTACAATCCTTAGCCAACTGGTCAGCACATTGATTGCCAAATAGGCCTATGTGAGAAGGTATCCACTGAATATGGATGTCATGGGAAGCAGATAGGGCAATTAACATACAAAGGATAGAAACACCAGCTTGGTCCGTTACACTATACCAATTGCTCAAGTATTGAATACAGCTTTGACTGTAAGTGAAGATTCAGATTTTATCAAAGATGGCTACAGATTTGTAACGGTTTATTATATTTAGTCTGGATGTCCCAATCTAACTAAAAGGACCCTTCAATGTTAAATTTATTCTGTCTTATGTGATAGTTTTGGAAGCTGTTGAGACACTTAATCATGTGATAACTTGTTTAGACTTTTTAAGTTAACACACATTACCAACTAAAATATTAAATGTTTTCACATCCAGGTAATAATAGATTTGCAGTTGAAATCTTTTAGAAGATGCAGTAAATTCAGTGCAGTTTTATGAGATAGCATTAGTAATATAAATTTTTAATATGTCAAGTTTGCTCTTTTTAGCAATTTAAATAAAATATTCAAATATATTGTTGCAAAGTTTTAGTAAATATTTTTTTTACTAACTTTGTAAGGGTGTTATTTAAAGTTAACTTGGCGACAACTTGCGGAGATTTGGCGGGAAATAGATCTGGAAACTTCCATCTATGCTCTAAAGCCATTATTGATTGAGATGGCGTGGAAACTTCCAGAATCTTGGAGAAAGACCTAGACTTTCACGCCAAACAAGCTGTAAATACCACTGTTCCACAGACCAAGTCAATTGTTTCCTTCCACACCGATTCAGTCTTTCAAAACCGAGTCACATTTTTCTAGCAGCAGTGTGAAGTTAGTGAAGACGATCAGTCTTGATTACTGGTTTAGAGTATAGAAGCTTTTTGACTGAGATATTAGAGCCCTCTGTAATTGGAAGATTTTTCCTGTAGTATTAGCTGTATTAGATCTGTAGAATTGTAATTTCTACTGCTGGAATTTTGTATTTAGTTCTATTTGCTACGAATAACAGTATTGTGAATTTTAAGGAGTTTATTCTATCGACTCTAATCAAAACAAACCTCAAAGCTTCGAACAGTATACCTATTTGATTATTTATATTGATGATAATATTTTAATCTTTTACATTGCCTCTTTCATTATAACTGTGAAGGCAACAGTTTTAGAAAACTGTTATAAAGACTAAATTTTTTTCTTTCCGCTTATCAGTGGTTTTGTTTAAATTTCATATTCATAAGTTCTGATTCTTCTGTTTGTTGGTTTTACCTTTCTAGTGTATATTTGTAGTGTTTTTGAATTCATCCTTAATTTGTGAAACTGAGAAATATAATTGATTATGGTTATGAGAATGGTAAAATTCTATTCTTATAAAGATCTTGCTTTGAAAGTGCATTGCATGTTCTTTTCTATTTCTCTCTTTTTTTATATGACAATAAGCTTTGAGATTATCATATATAATCTCTTTTAAGGACTAAATTGAGGAATTTTAACAATAATTCTGCTTTTTTTATTCTGTTCAATCCAAATTAAACATTTATAAGCATGATTATGTGAACCTTAAAGTTGCTTTTTATTTTTCTTTAAAAATCACCATTATGTTTAGAAAATAGCAAAAATTTGGTATTTTACTAAAAATTTTAGTAACCAAGGAATTTTTTTCTAGTTATTGGAGACTTCTGTTGAAACTGCACCAACTATAGTTATCCAAAATATTGAAACGTGCAATGTAACTGGTAAGTACTTGCTTAGTCTGTTAGATGATAATAACAATTGTAATAATTATCATGCATATAATATTTATATATTAATTTTGTTTATTATTAATTTTCACAAATATATTAATTTAATTTATTACGTTGAATATAAGTATCCATTCTATTTTGTTTCTAGATATAAATGAATTAACGGACATTAATATAAATATATATATATATATATATATATATATATGTTATTAAAAATAAATATGTTATAAAAATTTTTAAAATGTTTCTGGTGATTGGTTTGATTTACAAATTGTTAATTTTTCTATTTTTGACTAACTCATTTATCTATACATTGCCATATGCTTTGCTTAGAATGATCCTTGATTTAATAAGGACTTGATGCAGTAGATATAGTGTTAAGTCTAGAGGATAATTCAGTTTAATGAGCAAACTGTAATCATAAGGAAAGAGATTTTTGGGCTTTATTAAATTTTGTATGGCTTCTCCATTTAAAGCATCTTGCAAGAAATTTTCCATCATTCTGATGTCAACCGGAAGTTAAATATGTCAAATACTGAATTTACCATTAAAGCAAATGAAACTCAATGATTATTTTGAAAGCAAAACCATTGTTACAAATAACTTCATGTAATGTTGATCCATTATTAGTTGTGACAACACATTATAGAATTAATATAAACTTATTTTCAAAAGCTTTGAGCTTGGTCTTGAGTTAAAAGTTTATTAATTCAATTTAATGAAGTTAGTGCTTTGTTACCAATGTTCTTTCTTGGTTACAGTATTTACATCCAGTTTTGCAGTTTTTATTTAAAGGTAAGTGTATTATTGAAGTTATTTTGATGTGTGTTCCTATTTATAAGAATTAGTTATTAGTGATAACTTCAATTGTGGTTGAAAATTTATTTAAATAATTAGACTGAATATTTTATACTTAATTATACATTGTGAATTTGAAATATCTAACAATTTATGGATAAAATCTAAATTGCAAAATTTAAAATGTATGGTTAAATCATAAATGAGAAAATGAAAGGCATATGGGAACATTTTACATTGTCCTGCTTAACTGTTCTACTACTCTTCGATGTGTATATAACGTATTCGTTTTTACATTGCTTTAGATTTATCTACGATATTGTGAAGTAATTTTTTATGATGATAGTGCTTTAATTGATGTGTGAAATAGGAATATTTTGAGGTTGATTATTTGGAATATGTAGAGTGTTGAGGGCCAAAGATTACAAAAAAATGATGTTTAAAAATTTATATCTGTGATTTGATTTCTATAAACTGCATTCAGTTTTTCTATATTGGCTATTCATTGATCTTTTTAATTATTCTATTTAAGATTTTTACTGTTTTTAAATTTACAAGATAATTATTTTTTCTAGATTTTACATCTTTTTTCATTCACGCTTATTTTCTTAAAAGATCATCCCATATGTTTCCTATAAATCTGCTGATTAGAGATACTCATTTTTATGATTTTATTGGATTTTGTTCAATTCTCGAAAATTTTGAGTTAAGTTTTTGGTTATTCATGATTAATACGTGCATAACGAGTACATGTATATTATTTTTATGAGGAGTAATAATGTTATTTTAAGATTTTTATAAAAATGCCATGCTTAAACATGAGTACATTTTATTCCTGATCATCATATCTTCTGAATTATTTAAATTCATTGCATTAACCCATTGTATCCATAGTGACTTGATCTTATATGTGTAATCAGAAGTTACATGAATTTTTCCCAGAATGCATGAAGTTAACTGAAAGTTAAGGTGATTTCAAATACTGATAATAGATGAAATTAAAATCAGTGTTAGAAATAATTTCATATAAATGTTCTTCCATAATTAGCATATCTTGAAATCACTTGAAAAATACTTCTAAAAAGTGAGTTCATGATTCATTTTCTAAAAGTTTTTCCTCTGCAGTGAGAATTCATTTTGTTCATGTTAATATTCTTTGTTGATTGCATTTATTACTTCTAGTTTATATTTTCAAATAATTGGAATATGGAAAAATGTAAATCATTCGATGTGTTATAATTTAGTTGTAAATAAAAGATTATTACTTATAAATTAGCTTGAAAATTAAGAAAAGGAAAAGAAAAAATCACTCCAGCCAGGCAAGTAAATCAAGTAGTTTTTGAATGCTAATAAATTAACAATAAAAAGGTATTTTATACCTACATGTAAATTTAAGCAAAAATTGCGGGCTAAGAAATTTTATTAATGTTGTATGAATTTAAGAAATTCAGCATGTATCATTAGTTTATTTTTTAATGATAAAACCATTTTTTCCAAAGTAGGTTGCATATTAATATGTTAAGTGCTAAGTATCTTAGCTTAAATGATTTTATTCACCATATTTATTTATTATAAGAAATTTTTTATTTTGAAGTTCTCATATTTATATACTTCTGTAATATAGTAATATTTAGTTTGTCATTATAAAAATTTGTTTTCAAATTTGATTGATAAATTTTTTAAAGCTGTAATTTTGGTAATGTTTAAGATCTTTTTTAAAAATAAGTTTGCCTAACTACAGTTTCATATTCAAAATGACAAACCAAACAAATATTTATTTAAAAAATTTTATTAAATATTTTCTTTAATACTTTAAATGAAAATGCTGTTACTTTCTGGAAAAATCAATGAGAACTGCAGCATGTTAAGTAAAGTTCAATGGATATTGAGCTTATTTAGACGAACTCTATCCATGATAACTTTCTTGTAGGACTAAATCATGCAATTTTGCTGTAATATAGGAAATGATTTCAGTTAGATGTGAACCACAGGTTAGTTTATTTTTTCATTTGATTTCACTTAAATTTAAGTCTTGTTTAAAAACCTAATTCTGCTTACAAAATGCACATGCATAGTGATGTCCATCTAAATTATAACATATGAGAATTGTGTCATACAATTGTTATACTAAGTTACTGCAAATGATTTGTGAATTGGGTTGTGGAAGTTCAATGATTATGTATTCAGATTCCATGGCATTTATGATTAAAAATATTAAATATTTATTTCAAAACTGTATCACTTCTCTTTTCAACATGAAATTTCTTCCGTTTATGTTTAGTTCTATTAAACAAACCAGTTGTTCTAAATTTTCGTAATATTTTTGAAAAATATATACTTGCTAAACTTATAACATTTCATAATTCACTTATTTGGAATATTCGTTTACTATTCATTATTGATAACTAAATTTGCTCAGAGATAAGCCAATGATTACAAAGATAATGTGTTGGTAAATATTATATATACTAATATATGTGATTCAAAGTAAGTTAGCTTTTATAGCTAGTTGCTCTGCAAATTGGTTTTTTTAAGCTTTTTACTTAGTTTTTTTTTTTTTTTTTTTTTTAAGATTTTATAGCCTTATGTGCATAAACAACATTTGAGGTACAAATCTTGATGTCTTGTTGCTCTGTCTTGCTGTATTGGTAAATACTTAAGAATGTGACATAATAATGTAAAATTTGATTGGAACACTTACATTTTCCTTTCAAAATTTGTTTTTATATTTGATATTTTAAGGAGTAATTGATGTCATGTCAAAGAAACTAATCTGTATATTAATTCAAATCACTTATTTTTATAATGCAGGTTGCCCTTTTGAAGAAATGGGAAATAATACTGTCACAGACTCTTATGAATGTATAGAAATGAAAGTTGATTTGAATACCACAGTGGACATTAACCAGAATGAACAACAGGCTAATAACTTTAAAATACAAAATAGCTCTCCTGTGGTATGTGAAGAAGGCACCTCCTCGATCTCTGTTAATAATGAAGCTGTATCAAATCCGGACTTAGAAATTATCAAAGTCATCTCGTCAAATAAAATTCCTACCAAAAGAAGAAAAATATGCCATTCTTTTTCTTCAGATGGAAGTCTGTTAGATTTTGGATATAAATCAAGTAGGTAACTTTTCTGCCACATTTCATATACATACATAGTTTTGGTTTTCACTCATTTGCTTTCATGTATTACTTATATTTTTGCATTAATTTTGTATTGTTTTCTTGGAAGCGTAACATTTTACAAATTTAACGGAAGCAAAATGAATTCCTTTATTTAAAAATTGCTAAATTCTTTTGCCTTAGAAATTCTGAAATGTTTCGTTCTTTAACATGTTTCTAAAAAATTTGACTCGCCTCACTGGTTGCTTTTAAACACCTGGGTTACACCTGCTTTAACGAACTAGCATGCTTATATAATTACAGTTAAATGCAACAAAATTAATTTGAATAAAACAGTACCAGATGGGAAAGTGTATTTTTATATTCATTTTTCTATTGTGCTGGTAAGGCGTAATAGAAGAATGAATATAAAAAATAACATATACAAATATTTTAAAATGAATAATAAATATGGTGACAAGGAAAAAAAATATATCGAAACAATGCTAAACTAAAAACATGTTAAAAATACTGGATACATAAAATTTATTTTGTACAGGGATGGCAATTTTCTGATAATTGTTGCATATCTTGGAGGGCCTCACTATCTTTTAATTTGTGCATAGTTCTTTCAGCCATTTTCACTCAATTTATCTTTTTATGTAAACAAGGTGGCAAAAACTGAACAGACTGGTACACTCAAACTATCTCCAAGGCAATGCCAACAACAAATTGTGCTGGAATAAAGAGTTAAATGTCTTCCTGTTAGACTATTGGCTTTAAAATAATTGCACCACATTTCATTCACTTAGCTGAAACAAAACACATTGCAGAAAAATCATTCCTTGAATACACTACCCAGAAGCATTTTTCCCATATTGGGAGGGAACTACAACACTCGCTACACTGGTTGCAGCAAAATTCTTAGCTGCTCTTCTGTTATCAGTAACCATCTATTGACCTTAAAGTTCTGTTCTGTTGACATCTGGGAAACAGAAAATGGAAAACAGATAAATTTCTATTTTTAGGATATAAAATCCGTAGAAATCTTTTGATCTTCTATATTAGATTTTGAATAGTTCTTAATGAAAAGATTATTCCTTTTTTGATTGGTTTAATTTAACCACTGACTTTTACAACAAAAGTAATCTTTAAAATTAAATAAATGATAAAAATGATAAGTCCAAAATCCTTTAATCTATTCCACTTTTTCTTCCACTTCTATTCCACTTTTAAATTATTAATTCTTTTGATCAGTTTCTGTTGCCCACCATATTTACAACAAAAATAATCTTTACGAATGAATGTTTTTCAAATTACTAAATGCAAAATTAAATTTGAGAAAGCTAAATTTCAAATAAGTGTTGAAGCATTGTTCCTATATTTGACGATTAATTACTTTTGGTGAATACTTTATGAAGAAGAAATTTCCAGATTTTGAATTTTCTGTCTTTAGCAAGCTGTGATTTCTATATTAATTTTATCCATTTGTTTATCCTTAATACTAATATGAAAATGCATAAACATGTACAAACTAATAACATTAATAAATTTGTAAATTCAGCTGCAGTCATTTAGTATCACTATGCTTAAGGAAATGATGTATTTCAGAAATGTTAGTTTGTTAGAAAATTTCTAAATCTACCAAAATATAATTAAATTTAGTCTGAACTTTTATTGTTCTTTCAAGATTTAATTCCAGGTTAATTTATGAAACTATATTTCAATGTTTATGGAAGAATAAAAAAAAATACTTTAATATTTATGACACATAAAACATTCATTATTCAAAAAGTTTTACTAAAAAGTATTTAAATTCTAAAAATATTTTTATAATTAAAATGTTTTAAAATTTCTAGAACATGCACTTCATTGAAGCTTTATGCATATTATTTTCAAATCGTTGAAGTTTTATCAATAACAATTTTTATTCATCGGTAGAAGCAAAATTTTCAGAACTGGAAGCAACAGCTAAATTTGCAGCATACAGTGGGCATTAGATGCTATTTTTTTTATTCCAATTACTACTTAAATTCAGTTTTATTTGAATGGATAATTTGATTAAAGTAATCATAATTTTATTTTATAACTACACACACACACACACATTAAAAAATAGATATAGAAAAGCATTTCATTGCTCTTAAGAAGCATCTTAATCATGTTTGCCATTCATTTGGTGTGCAGATAGTCACAGCATTAAGTTGTTTTATTCATGTGTGATATCTGGAAGTTCTTTTACAAATTGCATCTGAATCCAGATTCAAAAAGTCCTGAAGTGAATGTTTAATTTGTTATTTTTTGTGTGTGTGTCTAAGTTCATGAATGAATAACTTATCTTCACTCAAGTTGCCTGATAAATTTTTTCTATCTTGAGATATAGTGGTTTATTTAATAAGTTTACATCAAAATAATTTGAATTCGATTTTGTCTGCAGCATCATTCCTATAATACATTGATAAGAACATTGTGCCTAGAATATCAATTTTATTAAGCTAGAGATTCCAAGGCATGATTATTCACTGTGATTTTTATCTTCACTTTCTTGATGCTACTGGTTACACACAAATGCATACAAAGTCACAAGTTTGATTTTTTTTTAAAGGCAAATAATATTTTAGGCTGGTGCCCCTATAATAGACTCATAATATATAAGAATTTATAAAAAAAGACATTTCTTTGACTTCAATTTTAGAACAAACTTTTTATTACATTGAGACAATTAATAAAAAATTAGTTTTTAAATGGGAATCATTGAGTCTGGTACCCCATTAGAGATCAGCCAAAAGTTAATAAAATTGTGAGTGTTTATTTGTTAGAGGCTCATAAAAGTTATTTACTCAGGTCAGGAATTTATTTACTCAGGTCATACTTATTTGCATTTTTAAAGGTTATTATTTAACTGTTAAATATTTTGAGATTACAATTGGACTGCTTAGTTCTATTTATTTTCCTCTTTATGTGCACATATAAATAAAATAATTTACCTACGTTTTATCTCGGTAAAATTTTTGTAGTAATTTTGTTCTAGTTTTTGACTTGTGTTTTTTTTTTTTTTTTTTTGTTTGAGTTTTCTCTACAAATGCAATATTTTATTCTTTTCTCAAAATTTCATATTGTTTTTTCAATTTTACTGTTTTTTTTATGTTTAAATTCTTTTTATTTTTGAATATTTGGTTATAGGTATGGTGTTTAGAAAATTTTTTAAAAAAATGTCCTTCAAAAGTAAGGTAACACAGAAGACTTCAAAGTAATAAACCAGCCCTTTTCTTTTTCTTGGCTGTTCACTTTTATCATATTTGATTAATAATGTCTTTGTCTATTGTATGTAAAAAAAATTATAGTGGTCTAACCTTTTCAGATTATGTATTTGTATGCATGTAAATATATAATCAGTATTTTCGTCTAAAAACAATTATTAAAAAAATGACTAATTATCAAGTAAATTTTATGATGAGAAACAGGGCAATTTTATTGATTGTTTCCTTTTAATTCATGATATGCGAATGGTATGAATCAATAAAAAGGCTTTTTATAAAATTTAAATTAAAATGTATCTGATATAATAAATTCACTTTCCTAAGTATTAATATGTGTAATTGTGCAAGATTATAAATTCATTTAATGAAAAAATTGTCTCCTCCAATATTATTAATACATAACCAATTTATAGAGATTTAATTCAAATTAGCTAATAATACTTTATAAAATTGTACAACTTTATTTTACTTAACAAAATAAGAACACCCTTGTTTTTGATATCCTGTTTGTTGAAAACGTTTCTTTAAAAAAAAAAATTTTAGACTAATTTGAGGGAAACTTTCATTTAGTGGTTTTTTAAATGTGTTGATTATTATATTTTCAAAGTAATTTTAATGCATTTTTAAATATTTGGCTAGTTTAACTGAGTTGGAAATTGTAAAAATAGAATATAAAGGTATATTTTTACAGGGTTAAGACTGTGAAAACAAACCTCAGGAATACAGACCTTGGGAAAGATCAGGAACTTCATCAGGCATAAAGGAGTAAATAGATTTTTTACTTAAATTTTTTTGTTTGAATAATATGAATGTAAAATTTGATATTAAAATTTTAAAATACTTGTTAGTATATTCATTTAGTACAAAATCTTATAAAAAGTCATTTTTGTTTATAAAAATGTTCTTAATTAAAATTATTTTTTCCATTATTTAAAAAATTTTCTGTAGTGTGTCTGTATTAACTAGAACACAAATGTTAGAATAATTAAAACCTTATTTTACCTACTAATTATTCCTCAAATGTGTTAGGAAAAATACTCATTGCTTCTATAAGTAGATGATAAATATTTATTTATAGCACAAATTTAGTGCACCAAGTCAATATTAAATTTTTGATAAATTATATTCTTTATAATAAATGTATTTTAACTCTCAAATACTTCAACCTTTTGCTCTTGTTTACGGATAGTAGTTTTGACATTGAAAATTTTTAAAGGAATGTTAATATTTTTGTACTAATTACTATATAAAATTTCATTTTATTATTTTGAGTCTCTTAACTCTCTAAATTATCCCTCATCATAAAGAAAATATTGCAGAATGGTAACATTCGTTTTTGAAATGACTGACCTTGGACAAGCAAACTACTTGAAAATAGTTACAAAAAGGGTATCCTAAGCCTTAAATTACAACAATTATTTTTAAAAATTGTTACAAGTACAGTATAGATTTGTAAGAAATTTTCAAAGTTCTAAAATTGTCATTAAGTGTTTTATAGATTCTAAAAATGAATGTCTTTTGAGAGTAAAATCAATTATATTTTTCAAGAAATCAAAAACTTAATAAAATTTTTTCATAGTAAGTCACAAGAAATTGACTTTTATATGAATTATATTTGAATTATTGTATTGCTGTGTAATAATTGTATGGTATATGACAAAAATAAATATTATCTTTTTCTTAAATTAGTAATGGGAATAAAAAATACTTATCTGTTACTAATCCCATCTAATATAGTGGAGCTATATCAGATCCAGGAGGCCTTAAACCTTCAAAATCGAAGAAAAGGAAAGGTCTCTCAAGAAATTCTTCGATGGTGAAATCCAGGCAATCAAGTAGGTGCTGAGGACTAGCTTTGCTGGAATTGCACTATGACAACTGACAACAGTATGACAACCGGCAAGTCTACAGGTAGCGGTCTGTTCAGCATGATATTTTTGCATTGCAAGGGCTCCACCAGGGTGCTTGTGGTGATACCAGTTGTGACTTGGAGGGACTATCCAAACTTTGTTGACATTAGTTTTGCAGAGAGAAAACAATTCTGAAAAAGTGAGGGTCAAATCTGGAGAGGCTGGAAGGGAAGTACAATCCTCAGCCAACTGGTCAGCACGTTGATTGCCAAATAGGCCCATGTGAGAAGGTATCCACTGAATATGGATGTCATGGGAAGCAGATAGGGCAATTAACATACAAAGGATAGAAACACCAGCTTGGTCCATTACACTATACCAATTGCTCAAGTATTGAATACAGCTTCGAATGAAGTGAAGATCCAGATTTTATCAAAGATGGCTACAGATTTGATATTTTCCAGACCAGTTTGAGTGGCAAGAAGTTCACTGCGAAAAAAAGAACAAAAATCTGTGTTTCTAATGCATCTTGATTCATGAACTTCAGCAGGGTAAATAGTGTAAATTCCACTGCCGGCATGGTAATGATTGTCATCGCTATAATGCATGTAGATCTTCAGCAGGAACATTGTTAATTATTTCAAAAGCCAATTGTTCCAATTACTGTGGAGGTTGGTTGCTTTTGGTTATTTCAGAGAGAAGGGCTGTATGTGAGAAAACTTTAGAAGCAGGCCCACAGAAAAAACTTTTAAAGATTAGTAGAGAACATAACACCCCAAAATATTCTGACTGAAAAAAGTCCTCTGGGCAGAAAGCATTGTTTAAATACTTGTTGGCTAATTTATATAACTTTGTTATAAAGTTATTGTGTAGGTATATATTTGCATTTACATATACAACTCTCATCGTTCACCAGTCTGCAAATTTTTAAGTTTGTCCATACATTTTTATTTATTAATATATACAATTGCAATTGTGAGTTCCATACTTTGTGAACTCAAACTTGATATAAATGTTTCCATATTTTATTTATATAGATATACTTTTATATTGTGTTGTTTTATATATGTTCCTTTTTGTTGTAGGGGTCAGAACCTTGTCAAAGAAAACTATAAGCAATGGAAGAGTAAGTTATTTTGATATTCCATTCTTTAAAAAATCATGTTTGATAGGGAAAAAGGAAATTAATAAATTATCAAAGCAAGAATGAAGGTCTTTTCAGTTTGTGTCAAAGAACTTTCATAATAATAGAACCATAGTAGCTAAAATTTTTCTCAACTGTGATGAAATGACTAGTTTTGATATTTCAATTTAAATTTGCAATAATAATTTGAATAATCTATTCAAATTTGCAAAATGATAATCAAAACAAAAGATGTGCTATATTTAGGGAGAAATCATTTAGAGGTGATATCATAATTACACCAAATCTTTTAGTTGAAGCTTCAATAAACTTAATTTTATTTGAGTTTCTTTAGAAGAAATTAGTAACGTAATTTTTTAAAAGGAAAAGTTTGCTGTTTTTAGTAGTTCCCTAAAATATTCAAATGTACCTATTTGATTTATTAATGTCTAAGATAACATTTCATTATCCCATTAAGGATAATGGCATCACACATGTCATCCTTAATGAAATATTGGACTGTGATACCATAGTTAAAGTTTCTTCGAATTCGCAACCTTTAACAAAAGTTTGTAGACATATCGAAATTTTTTCTTGCTACCAATATAGGGATTTTTGAATCAATATCAATTTGCTAAAACGTGAGATTGCATTATTGTTAGGTAAATGAAACTATTAATTTCTTTGACCTCCTATAAAATTTAAAGTAACTCTTGTCAAATTTGAAACTTCTGGAATTTGCTTGAAAATATATGAATTTTTTCACAGATTTTAAATACTTAATAAAAAGTAATGAAAAATGTAAAAGTAATGTAAAAATAATGACTTTTTTACAGACTGATACTCACTGTTGGATTTGTCACAAACCAACAATAGAAAGAACATGCACAAGTTATCCTCGCTCTTTCCATACTGATTGCACCAAAAGTGTACCGTTCCAAGGAAGTGTATGCTGGGAATGCAAGCGAGTTTCCCTTGAAGGTAGTGATGTTTCTTCAGTTCCTTACTCGCAGCTCAAGGAAATGTTGCAATTTGGTCTCGCCAAAACTCTGATTGATTCTAAAATTTAAATGGTAGGTTTTAAACTGACAATACAATTAATTAATAAATATCCTTTAATAAGTAAACTAAATGTACTATTTAGTTTATTTACTTAAACATTACTATTTAGCGTGTGGCCTTTTATTGCAGTTTTAAGTACAATCTGGAAATGAAATATATTTGAAATTGAGTACATTTGTTCAAATTACTTTTGAAGCAATTTTAATAGATCTTAAGTCAGTTTTGTCAATTTTCTATGACTGGTTTTTTACTGAATATAGAAAGCATCTATATATATATATATATATATATATATATATATATATATATATATATATTACATTTTCTATGAAGAGGTAGGGATAAAAATAGTATATCTTGATCATTTATCGCAGACTGTATTGAAAATAATTTTGCTACTGTTTTTTCATAGCATGCATCCTAGTGATACAATTTTTTTTAATAAACATAGTTTTAGAATTATTATAAAAAAATTTTTTTTATTAAAATAAATTTTCAATAAAGTTTTAAAAGAAATGTAGTTTATGTGTTTCATAAAATAATACATTGCGCTATGATTTGGTGGACTTATTTGAGCTATAATCAGCTTTATCTAATTATGTTCAAGAAAGAATTCAGTTCCTCTAAACGAAATAAAAGTTGCAATTTGCTAATGTCATTTTATATTCTGTCCAGACCTGAATTGTTTCGCTCTAGAAACATTCAAATTCGTATATCGTCATAAGGAAGTAAAAAATTATTAAGCTACAGAGACAATTTGAAACTGAAAGGTAGAGGGAAGGCAAATGGAAAAAAAATATTCACAAACATGTAATGTAAGGTAAAAAAAAAACAAACATTCGCGGTACAAAAGAAAATATATATTCCATGCGCAGTTAGGAAATAATCCATTTCTTTTAGTTAACTCTAAACGAAACAAATATAGCTTATCATTTAAATATGTGTAACTTCATTTTATAAGTTATTAATAATTACTATGATAAACTTTACTGGGATCTTTTCGAAAATTGATAAATGTCATGGTTACATCTAAGTTAATCGCACTTTGTGTTTTGGTCGATTCAAACAGATCTTTATCCTTATAAATATTTTTTGTGTAGAATTTATTATAGTTTTAATCATAATGTGGATTTTATATAGAAAAATACGTTAGTTGGGATGCAGTTAAACTGTCATTCTTGCTAGTTATCTCGATTTATAATAAATATATACTAAACCTAGGTTGTGTATTTGTATTTCAAGTATCAGTATTTGCAGAATGTGTAGCTGCACTGCTGTAAAATTTAAATACATTCATTATCAATATTATAAAGGATTTATATTTGCTTTCTTTTATAAAAACACATTTTTAGAATAGATGATAGTATTCTAAAATCTTTAAAAATAGATTCTCATAAGTTTAATCTAGACACTTTATGTCCGAAATAAATTTAAAAGCCAAATAAAAATTGTAAATTAAACTCATTTTCATCTTCCTAAGATACAAATAATGTATGTATTTTTCAAATAATTATTAAATTTTTAATGCTGTATCTTAATTTTAAAGCTATGGGAAAAATCTATTCTATTCCTAGAACGGCAAATTTCGATATTTAAACTTGTGCTTATGTTCAGCTCTTTTAATTAAAATTGATTCCTATTAGGCTTAAGTGTAAAATCATATACTCATGGTTACTGGTGAAGTTGGTTTACATCACTTTTTTATATGAATTTCAACAAGGAAGAAATGCTAAAGAAGCATATAGAAATTTATTCAAAGTTTTTGATAATGGCATAGTTTCTGGTCTGAAAAATTTGAAATAAACGATGTTGACTTTTCTGATGAGACACATTCTAGGAACCATCTTTGATCGACAATGTTGTTGAAACCACGTTTGAGAAAGATTTTTTTCTGACTACAATGGAAATTGCCGAAAGGCTGAATTCAATTCAGCAAACATTTTAAAAGATAGGATTGGAGTGAAGATGTTCAAAATGGGTGCTGCATCAATAAAGTCAGAATTCGAATGCTAGTTGAATTAAATAAATCCCTCTTGGAACTAAATAGCTAGGGATGAAAAGTGGATTACCCATACAAACACAGTAAGGAAAAGGGCATAGTGTGATTGTTCAAAACCCTAACTCTTCCTACAATTTAAATTTTGCTATAAATAAGCTGTTTGTTGTATATATGGTGTGACAATTGAGGACCAATACACAATATGAGCACTTAAAGTAAAACAAATCTGAATTTAGAGAATTATTATTCAGCAACTTGATAATTTAAAGACAACAGTCTAATAAAAGAGATGGGTGGGGGAACCTGTCATATCCATCATTGCTTGTACTAGTCACATTCCAACTATCATTTGTTTTTATCCTTACCAAACGTTTCAAAGATCAAAAGTTAAAAAATGAAGAAATCAAGCAAGCTTTGTTTAATTTTTAAATCCAAAGATGAATAATTTTCAAAAATGCTATATAGAATTTGGTCCATGCTGTAAAGAAATTGTTATTAAATAATAATTGCTATTGTTATTAAAGTTTATTCAAGGTAAAAATTTACATTTGGTTATATTCCAAAACACACAAAACTTTTCAGTAGATTTGATAAATGAAAATTTATATTGCTAATGTATTCTATTTATAATTGTTTCTATACATTAATGTATTTTCTAAAGTGAGTATTTGATCTACTATGGAAATTGAGTTAAATTTCAGTTTTTATTTGTATTTATTATAACTTATATTAAGAATGAAATTTTTTAAATTTCTAATCATAAAAGCTTGTGTAAGTGTTTGAACATCAGGTTGTAAGGAATTTTAATTATTTTTAATACCAGAGTATATTTTTTCAAAAGAACATTTAGTTTAATGTTTTTGAATTGTGATGAATCAAGTAATTGAACCAAATATGCAAGCAATTCCTTCTTTTAAATGATGGGAGAATATACATTAACATAGTTCTGCTGATCTTATGGGAACTTTTACGTGAGGCCTTAATTTAATAAGGAAAAACATGCACATGTAATGATAGAGAGATGTTTATCAATTTGATAGAAAATGAAAACATTTAAATTATTGTATATACAAAATGTATAAAGGATTTTCCAGATAGAACCTATTAAAAATAGAACTATAAATACTACTCAATCAAAAATGAATACTCAATAAAAAATAGAACTATAAAGTACGTCGTTATAATACTTCTGCGAAGTCAAAATTAGTCTTGAAAATTTATTATGGTATAGCTAATTTTTAAATCAGATAAGTGATGAGTACGGAATAGGCACATATCATATGGCTTAATACTTTGAAAATAGTTCGTAAATTAATAAAAGAAAATTTAATTAAATATTATAATTGGGAGTCACAAGAGAAAAGTTTGTTAAATTAAAAAAACAAAGTAATAATACTTGATTGCTATCATTTTTATCACTATTATGATGATTTATAACAACAATTAATTAAGGTATCAATAAATTTATGTTAAAAAGCTAAATAAATATCTAATATTAAATGTACTACATCAAATTATGAAAAGAAATTTTATAAGAACTAAATTTTTTGTTTCAAAAGTCAAATTTAACTTAAAAATTCCCATTTAGATTCTACAAATATTTATCCCAATTACTATTTAGGGTTGAAACTTAACTGAGCAACAGTTTTAAAAGCAGAAACAAATCTGTAAGGAAACAAAGAATTATAGAGAGTATATTTTTCTAACCATACCCAGATAAATAAAAAAATACTTTGCATGGAAATTGATCCTGAATGGGAATTTAAATGCATGCTTGTGGATAATTTATTTTATGGAATTTTCAATTTTATACAAAAGTAACTTACCTTTATATAAAATCTCCTGTCTGAACGAAAACATATTTTTTATAAATTAGCATCCTTAAAATTTTAAAATTTTTTCAGGAAAAAATTTTCAGAAGTATACAGTTAGCTGAGAAGGAGAAGTTGTTTAATTTCATCGATGGCGAAATTATTAAAAAAGTAATTTATTTATTCATATATAAATTAGAAAAAGCAATTTCTGCAAAATTGCTTTGATTTAGATTATTATGACTCGAACTTATGTTTTTCAGCTTAGCATATGTTGGTAAATGTAATATTATATCAAATGAAAAACGTTTTGAAACATAGGAATTAAATCTTATGCGTATTGATATTTAAGTGGATTGTACACCATTAATTCTAATTGTCATTGTTGACTAAGTTTTAAGGGATAGGATAAGAAGCATTTATTTCTTTGGTGCTTCTAATGACCATGTATTCATAATACGTGTGTTTCAAATTAAAATGTGATAAACAATGAATTAATGAATATTATATTTACAGTGTAATTATTATGTAAATCCTTGTACATGTCCTATGTACTGTTGCTTTATTTGTTATAGAATGTCATTTTGTTAATGAATTTAGCATTTCTGTGCCTCTAAATTCTTGGGAAATGAGGTGAGAAACCTCATCAAAGCAAAATCAAAATTCCATAGGCAAAACCATAAAGAATTAGGTGTGGGAATCTTAGTTGCCAACAAAGCAATGGAAAACAATAAGATTCAACTTGGCAAACCCAGTAATCACCTGGACAAGGGGTGCACAGATTTTAATTAAGTTGTGTTACTTCCAATTTGTTCATTTAGTGTTCTAGTTCATAAAATCAAACAGATATGAAAAACTAAAATTTCTCTGATATTTATTACTTAATGATAAATACTTTCATTGCTATAGTTAGAACATTAAACATGTATGCTCTTCACCAATTTAAATAGATCAGTTTTTTTAAAAAAAATACTATCACAGCTATTAGAGGAAGATTTATTCCCATTTAGTCAGTGCATAAGAAAAAATTAACTTAAAACTACTGGCATTGCGAAGAATTCTCCATAGCAGCAGCAAATGTGTTGAAATGTCAAATTGTAGTGTAAATAATATATATGCCATAACTGGCACTTCCAGTTTTGAGGCATATGTCATTTAGCTCTTCTTCAAATGATTTGCATAAGTAAACAGTCTCATTTATTGTAGTTTATGTATAGTGAAGACGTCCATCAAATGCCTTGATGGTTCAGTGTTGGTTCCTGGTCAGCGTTATACTTTACCCTGACTTGGACTATCACTATAGTATGTCTATAGTTCTATGCCACTGTGGTAATGCATGAAATCATGAAGTGAATTCATGAGCTGCTTCTTTCAATCAAAGAAATTGGACTTCTGATAGTACATTTTGGGAAATGCATCAGTTAACTGTGTATTCCATTTTGGAACAAAAATCCAACTGTTGTAATAGGCCCAGAAAATATGCAGCCTTAAAGAATCAAGTTGGTATGCTGTAGTTTTTTTTTTCCCCCAAAAATGAAGCTCCCTGTTTATTGATGCTCAATACAGAATCAAATTCTCACTAATGTGAAGAATTTGTGTTATTTTTAATTTTCTATTGTTTGTAACAAAAAAACTTCGCTTATATATATATTCTTATATTACCAATATTGTTCTTAAAATTTCACTGCTCATGTGCAAAACTGACGTTTTATTGGTTTAATGTTTAAATTGTGACCATTTTTGTCTTTCTTGATGGTTTTGTCATAAATGCATTTCCTGATGTATAATTTTTCTTTTTTAAAAGTTAATGTCTATTAATTATTATTTAAAAACATTTTTAGAAATTAGATGACAATATGTATAAAAGGCCACTTGAATTACTGTCGGACTTTGAATGGATAGTCCACAATTGTGCTGTGTTAGGTATGATTTTATACAGTAATAAATGGTATTCATATTTTACCTTAACCTTAAATAGTATTCATATTTTACCTTAATTTCATCCACTTTTCATTAGTAATATAAAATTGTTTAATTTAAAATATTTTTAAATTGACACAATGAACAAGTAATGAAACAATCTAAATTTTGAGAATAGTGTTTTAATTTTTTATGGCTTTTCATTGTTTTCTCTTCGTTATTTACAGCATATCTGTGACATTTGAACTAATAACTGAATGACTAATGCTTTGAGGTTTTGATTAGCAGTTCTTTGCCATTAATCGCATCTTTAACTTTATTGATTGAACTGATTCACAATCCATTATTAACCTGTACATTTTTGATGTACCTAGTTTCCAAAAACAAACCACTGGATTACAAAATAAACTTTATTTATAGTAAATTCAAAAGAGGGTCATTAACAGTTGATGTGTTACAAGTGCTTTAATTATTGGTTTTGGCCTATTGTAAATCTTTTGAAATTGCTGGAAATTATTTGTAGGAAATAGGTAATGAATTTCCAATCAAATTAAAATAAAAAACAATTGTTATATAGAGAAATTATTTAACTTACTGCAGTCATATATTAAAATATTTTAAAGTATGTGAATTGATTGATATTTAAATTTTCTTTATAAAACTGCAATTTTATTTCCAGTGCTGTCTTAAAAAATTTATCTAATAAAAATGTAGTTTACCTTGTTCATCTAATCTACAGATTTGAAATGGCTTCACTTGTCATTTTGGCATCTGTTATTTTTCTTGGCGTAAGTGTCGTTTTACCAGCTGGAAATTGAAATTTTCTTTAGAACTTCCATGTCTTATTTCTGAAAATGGTTTTCCATATTTTGAAAGCACTCAGAAGTGACAAATAGAAAGAAATATTTTGCATTTGATATAGGGAACATCACAAATTTTATTTAACGCAGTTTTGCATTCTTAAACGTTACATTATACAAGAATTCTTTGGATTCAGATGGTTCTAATTATTTTCAGTTTTAGTTTCAAAATGCTTAAGTCTAAATATATTTTCCATATAAATATTTAAAAATCAACGTTTTATTTCTTTAAAATGATTCATTCAATTAAAATTTGCTTAATAATCATTTGTTTAAATATATAGTTTTCCAAAGAAATCAAACTAAAATTCATCAACTTTCTAATTTTTCTTTTGCAGTCTGTATGATCTAAATAGCTGCCTGTAGAAAGAATATTTTAACTTTTAATCATTTTTAAACAATTGTTTATTAAATTTTGGCTATAATTTTTGATGGTTTTTTAGGGAAGTGCAGTTCAAAGAAATCAGCAGTTACAATAAGGAATAAACTTCAGCTTGAGTTGCTATTTTTAGAGGATTGCCCTGATTGTTATTACTATAGAAAATCACAGTATGTTGGAGCTGACATTCCATGCACACCTTGCGTATGTTTTCCTTTATTGTTTTATATTTAGTGTTTTATAATACCAAAAAAATTAGGATTAATTATTTTTAATTTTTCCTCAAATGTTTTGATATTACTTTAGTTGTAAAGAATTGAAGAAAAAATGGGAATTGATTATTTATACAGACTAAAGAAAATTATGTCATTTACATTACTTTTCAATATTTCTTATATGAATTTAAAATTTTATGAAAAATTCCCATATTCCACATAAAAACATGCTTTGAGATAACTTAAAATAATTAAAATAATGCAATACTTGTGTGTTTCAATTTCATCTTTACATTATGTAATTTTTAATTTAAAAAGAAATCCTATATATACAATAGTTTATTAACCAAAATGAGTTATATTTATTATTTAACATGAAGATGCATTTTTTTTTGTTTACTTGAAAATAATTACACTTCAAAAATGCTAATGAATATTCTTAATTCTTAGAAAAATAGTCTTAAAGTTCAAACAATAAATTAATTATGAGTTGTAATAATAATTCAATATATTAGTAAATCACTATTATTAAAGGATTATTATTAAACATAGTGGCTATTGAAAAATTATTCACATTGTCAGAACATTATTAGTTGTTGGCTTGCCGCTCTAGAATTCAGTGGTTGTTGCATTTAAAACTTAATACTAAAATCATAGTTCATTAGCTTTATACTATGTTTTCACATTTCAAGCTACAAGTTCCATCTTGAGAAAACTCAAATTGTTATAGGAGATCCCAAATGTGTACTCTCATTAAAGATGTTTCTTTCACGTTTATAAACAGCCAGTGCTACTATGTTGAATATGCCGCTCTGAAATTAAGTGGTTGTTCCAGTTAAAACTTTATAAATAATAAAATGATAGTTCATTAGTTTTATACTATGTTTTCATGTTTCAAGCTTCAAATCAGATCTGAAGTCAGTTCTTACTAATTTTTCACAGCACATTTAACAGTTAAACAATGATTGAAAAGAAATTAAATGTTCAAAGGGCATTTTGTAAATGTATCATTCATTTCAGATTTCCTGCCTCACCTGTTTTAAAAGTATCATCATCGATTAACAAACAGAACTTTACAGTAGACCTAATATATTACCATTAAACAATGATAAGTGTAGCAAAATACTAAAAAGAGTATTAAAATAATTTGAAAATTTAAATAGTTATTGAAAATTTGTTAAGATTTAATTAGAATATTACAGAATAGGTGACATCAATAAGGATTTACAATAGTTTGCTGGATAAGTACAATGGTAAAGGACAACTAGCTACACTACTTATTTAGTTGCATTATTTACCATAACCTATAAGTAATTTCAAGATAATACTATAATTTCTATAAATGATAAATCTATAACTCTGCAATATATTGTACTTATTCAAGGGTAGTTGATTTCTAAATAAAACTATTCAATATATATATTCCTCACAGTATCCAAATTAGAAATGTTTAATGTATATACCGTAGCCTGTAGAATAGACTAGAAAATTAAAAGCCCCCATCTCTTAGATGTTAATTTTTAATAGATTTCCTTAGATGTTAATTTTTAATAGATTTCCTTAGATGTTAAATAAACAGGGGGCACCTATCTTAAAAGAATTTTAATATAGCGCACTCTAGCCATGCATTTAACTGGGTTATAATAAAATGTCACCATCTCTTTGAACAACACATATATTTTAACATAAAAGTAAAGTCTTTAGGAGCTAAATATGGGTTAAATGTAAATTAATTTATATAAATCTCTAATGTTACAAAGTTAGCAGTAATGTGTTGGTAAATATTATATATACTAATATATATGATTCAAAGTAAGTTAGCTTTTATAGCTAGTTGCTCTGCAAATTGCTTTTTTTAAAGCTTTTACTTAGTTTTTTCAAGATTTTATAGCCTTGTGTGCATAAACAACATTTGTGGGACAAATCTTGATGTCTTGTTGCTCTGTCTTGCTGTATTGGTAAATACTTAAGAATGTGACATAATAATGTAAAATTTGATTGGAACACTTACTTTTTTCTTTCAAAATTTGTTTTTATATTTGATATTTTAAGGAGTAATTGATGTAATGCCAAAGAAACTAATCTGTATATTACTTCAAATCACTTATTTTTATAATGCAGGTTGCCCTTTTGAAGAAATGGGAAATAATACTGTCACAGACTCTTATGAATGTATAGAAATGAAAGTTGATTTGAATACCACAGTGGACATTAACCAGAATGAACAACAGGCTAATAACTTTAAAATACAAAATAGCTCTCCTGTGGTATGTGAAGAAGGCACCTCCTCGATCTCTGTTAATAATGAAGCTGTATCAAATCCGGACTTAGAAATTATCAAAGTCATCTCGTCAAATAAAATTCCTACCAAAAGAAGAAAAATATGCCATTTTTTTTCTTCAGATGGAAGTCTGTTAGATTTTGGATATAAATCAAGTAGGTAACTTTTCTGCCACATTTCATATACATACATAGTTTTGGTTTTCACTCATTTGTTTTCATGTATTACTTATATTTTTGCATTAATTTTGTATTGTTTTTTTGGAAGCGTAACATTTTACAAATTTAACAGAAGCAAAATGAATTCCTTTATTTAAAAATTGCTAAATTCTTTTGCCTTAGAAATTCTGAAATGTTTTGTTCTTTAACATGTTTCTAAAAAATTTGACTCGCCTCACTGGTTGCTTTTAAACACCTGGGTTAGACCTGCTTTAACGAACTAGCATGCTTATATAATTACAGTTAAATGCAACAAAATTAATTTGAATAAAACAGTACCAGATGGGAAAGTGTATTTTTATATTCATTTTTCTATTGTGCTGGTAAGGCGTAATAGAAGAATGAATATAAAAAATAACATATACAAATATTTTAAAATGAATAATAAATATGGTGACAAGGAAAAAAAATATATCGAAACAATGCTAAACTAAAAACATGTTAAAAATACTGGATACATAAAATTTATTTTGTACAGGGATGGCAATTTTCTGATAATTGTTGCATATCTTGGAGGGCCTCACTATCTTTTAATTTGTGCATAGTTCTTTCAGCCATTTTCACTCAATTTATCTTTTTATGTAAACAAGGTGGCAAAAACTGAACAGACTGGTACACTCAAACTATCTCCAAGGCAATGCCAACAACAAATTGTGCTGGAATAAAGAGTTAAATGTCTTCCTGTTAGACTATTGGCTTTAAAATAATTGCACCACATTTCATTCACTTAGCTGAAACAAAACACATTGCAGAAAAATCATTCCTTGAATACACTACCCAGAAGCATTTTTCCCATATGGAATAATAGTGGGAGGGAACTACAACACTGGCTACACTGGTTGCAGCAAAATTCTTAGCTGCTCTTCTGTTATTAGTAACCATGTACTGACCTTAAAGTTCTGTTCTGTTGACATCTGGGAAACAGAAAATGGAATGAAAAAGCTTTTCCCATTCCAGCAAAAGTTGATTTGCAAATTTAGTACTTGTTATTCTAGTTACATTCTTTTCAATTCCATTAGTAACTTCTTGAGAAAATTGGAAACAAAATTGCTTGGTTAAAATAATCCCAGCTGGGGTTATGGTGTTAAATATAATACAGGAAATTATTGTATATTGTTTTTATTTATAAGACATTAGTCTCACGTTATTCAAAAACAATGTTATGTTTTCAATTATGTAAAATTTTAATAGTTTTTTTCTATACCAACTCATAAAATCTTTATATGAATGATTTCTCTAAAATTTACTTTTTAGTTAGCTAAAATTACTAAAGACTAGTTATCTAAACTTTCTAAAATCATTTTCTTTAATTTCTCTGATGTTTTAAAATATTTTGAATAATCCTCAGCTGCTTAATAATTATGGCAATTAATGAAGGATAACTTTGTTATTTGTGAATAGAATTACCTATTTTGTGTTTTTCCCTAGATATCGGAAAAAACAGTGAAATTGGCTGTTATGTGCATAGGTTTTTAATGGTATGTATTGCATCAGTTTTTCAGCATTTTTTTGCTTATTCATATTTCAGATAATATTTTTATAACATATTCATTTTCATGTTTTAAAGACCGTTGAAAAATATGTGGAGCTGAAGGTGCAGGAGCGTACAGGTATTGCAAAATTTCATTTTATTGCTTTTAAATTGCATTATTTATTAAAAACATTCATTTAAATTTTTGGGAAGGTCAAATAAAAATGTAACTTTTTTATATTTAAGTTGTTTTTAGAAATATCTGCATGGAAATTTTATGCACAACATTTGTAAACTGTTGAATATTTTAAATTTCCTAATGTAATTGCAATTTGGCTTAATGGTTTTATTATCAATAAAATTTTTTTTAAATGTGTATGTTTCCTCTCCTCCTAGAACCAGTCATTAAAGAAGTCAAAGAAATGGGCAATAGAATGGACTCTGTGGAGAAAAAGGTTGAAAACAGAGGTATTTGCAATTAAAACTTTAAAGTATTTAAGAAGGAATATTACTAAATAATTCTTGTTATGTCTTAAAATTAGTTTGAAAATCTTCATTTTCTTCCAACATAAATTGTAACCTTGTTAGAAATTACATTTGATAAACGTGCAGAAATACATATTAACTGAAAAACTGTTCTTTAAATCTATAAATTATGTGAATTTAAGATGCCAACATTATTAAATCTTTAAAATAGAAAATTATTAGTCAAATGTAAGGTTTATGGCTTTGCTATAAAAGTGTAAAGATTTATAGTATCTTGAAATTTTATAACTGTTTAGTTTCTTAAACATAACTAATTGGTGAGCATAAGCCTTTCAGAGGGTTTACTTTCTTTAAAATCTCTTGAGGGGTTGCAATAGTTAGGTATCCAAGTTGATTGGCCATTTCTTCCTCTTCCTCTTTATGGTTACCTAGCTAGAGGTTGAGAGCTGCGTAGAGTAGATATTGCAACAGTGCTGCTGTTAGCTCCTCATCGAGAGCTTAAAAGTAGAGTCCTTGTAATTCAAGCCCAAGAAAGCAGTACACTTCGTTAAGGTTTGTTTCAAGGAAACAAGTGGTGTTTAGCGATAACTTTCACTTAATTTGGTTCAAATGAATCGCACGATCATGCGTCAAGTGACTTGTTAAAAGTGGAAACCATTTCAGTTTGTATTAAAAGCATTAAAATTTTGATTCTCATTGTTACAATTACCTGCATCTTTTGGGGAGCTCTGTAGTAGTCAGTGCCATCAGGCCAACATTGATTTTGATGATGCTTAACTTTTTAAGATTAACTGAAGAGTATTTTTTAAATGTTTCTTTTTCTTACTGAGGCAGGAATATCTGACTCTTCATCCATAAATATATATAAGTGATCTGTTCATGAAATGTATATCATTGGATGAAAATAGGAAATTGAAATTTCTTAGAGTGTAATTTCAGCAGACAAAATTGTCCCAAATTTTCAGAATCAAAAGGTTTGCATTGTTAAGTGGGTCAACATTGAAAGGGATAAGTTTATTGTCACTAAACATCTAATTCGTACATTAGGAACATTTAAATTACCCTTGACTATCAAGGTTGATATGTCACTACTTGTATGTTCATGTATCCTTAACACTTTGATACTTCCAATGCAAACGTTCAGATGAGAGCTGATAGAATTGATTGGTCAGAGATAGCTTGGTGATATAATAAGAAACACCCATCCAAAACAGCACATTTTATCCTATGAACAGCTACATGGATTGCAAAATTATATTTACTGATACTGAGTGCAGAAAACTAAAGAGCTAAAAACCTGGTGCATTGGATCAACTTATTCATATTATTCATGCATTTTACACAAGCCTTAGGATGTAGCATTTTAAATGTTGTGGTTCTAACTGTCATAAGCAACATTTTAAGCACAGTCTTCAACCTTGTATTTTATTTCCTGAATCCGATTCCCTCAAAACTGTCCTTTTGCTGAAAATATAAATGTCAGATTAAACCTATTATAGGTCTAGAGAAGTACCAGAAACTTTAATTTATATAAGTAGATCGATCATCTGGCTTGATAGTAAGTTCAAGAGAACTGGAATTAAGGAGGTCTTCAAATTCTACTGTAGCAGCCCTTATAAACGTTTCCAGGATGCTCCTTATGGAGGTGGATCTACATCACACCCTTAGTGTTAATTGTAGTTGCCACTTAGTGTGCTGTTCATAAAATATTAATTGGTGAATTTATCATACTTTATTAATATTAAATAGATCATGGTTGTGTAGTATATTTTTCAAGGAATATCTATCTTATTGTACAATATGTAAGGTTGCATATTCCATGTATTGTGTTATAATTTATCATATTGAAGATTATTATTACTTGTTTAACTAACTGTGTAGTTTATGTATTTTAATTGATACTGCCAAATAAATTTATAATCCATCCGTAAATCACAACCTAATCTTGTATTTTTGAGTGTTATAGATATCTTAAAGAGTATATAATGTTTACTTTGTTATTATTTAGGTATAAGTTAATTGTCTTTTTATTATGTTTTATCAATTATTAAATGAACTTAGTCCAACATCTGGCACAGTTTGTTCTTTATTGGACATTGTTCTGTTAAACTTCACAAATCACAGTGAGTAGAAGTTATATACCAAATACATAAATATGCTTATGTGTGTTAATGCATATGTATCTTATGTGTGTATATATTCTGCTTGTGATTATTGAACAATTTTGCTTATATTAAACACGAATAAATCTTTTTAAAAATGACCTAGGGAATCCTTCAAAAAATACAGACAGAAATTTTACAGAAAGAAGTTACCTGTAAAAGGATATATCACATGACAATTGTGATTTTCAAGTTAAGAAAAATTGCTGAAATTATTTAAAATGTGTGATTTTCAAATAAAAATTACACACAATTTTTCATATTGTTAGATTTTCTGACTGTGGGAAAATTGATAATGGTAATAGTCAGAAGATTGAAATTTGTACTTAATTTTTGAATAATTGAATCACTTTAGAACAATAAATAATTCTATCTTTCTTAATATTTCAAAATTGAAGAAGTGGATCATTATTGCTACTTGCGATTTAAATTCATTTTCTTTTTAAATTGTCAGCTTTTTGCAACAATGTCAGTTTGTAAATAAATGGGTTATGATCAGACATGTATATTACTTTATGTAAAATTATGCTGAAAGTGAATTTGCAAATAATTTCATTGAAAAATATTGTTTGTAGATTCTTAGATACTTGTATTATGAAACTTATGTATTTTTGTATATTCCAGATAAGTCTACAGCTTTAATTGATGCTATAATGAAAGAAATTAAAAAAGAAACCCAAGAGGACAATTCATTAATGTCATCTCCTAGCACTGAAATTGACATTGATTAACAGTTAAATCTTCTGCAATAACAATCTTGAGCAATATAAAATATTAGTAAGTAAAAATTTTTGTGTAATTTTATTTTAATAGACAGGCCCTTGATATTCAGTACTACTAACATTTGAGTTAAATGACCAGGGGATTTTTTTAAACTTCTATTTATACAATAATTTCCATTTATAAATTTCAGATGCCACCAAAGACTAATTCATCAGTTTATCTTAGTTATTGGCTGTTTCAAATTTTCTTAATGTAATTCAATATCAGTCAATGAAATATTTAAAGCAATGAAATTTCTGGTGCATTATAGGGAATAAAAGTCAAAGATACTGATTTTAATTTACATTATTTCTATAACATGTATAGATTTTCAGACACAATGTTACTCAAAGTCACAAAATCTGATGTAATTTTGACCTCCATTTTGATGCTAGATTGATTTGTTGAACCAGAAGCAGGAAAAGTATGTTGTATAGCTGCATTGTGCATTGATTTAATGTAATTTTATATTTGTTTTTTATTGTATATAATAATGCAACTCTGAAACCTTTTTTTAAAATTTTTGATATCAATTATCAGATTTTTAAAACCATTTCATTTCAAGTTTATTGTATATTATAACTGTTTTTAGTAAATTAAGGAAGTGTTTAAATATCATTATTAATGTTTAGAATTTTTTTTAACATTATTTACACTATTGTATAGGTTTTGCATTCAATAAACTATTTCTGAAAAATTATTAAAATTCATTAATTTTAATATTTTCAGATAGAAAGACTAGAAGGAGCATTAAAATAAAGAGCTAAAGATAATGTTATAAAAATATGTATTAGTTAAGTTTGTTGTATGTTTGTATAAATTTGTTTATATTAAAATTATATTTTATACTTATATATTGTGTTTTTGTTACAGCTGTTTTTATTTTCATTTTTCTTATTTGTATTTTTGCTGTAATTGTCTTTTTATCTGTGCCATGGGAAAATAAAAAAAGAACTTATATATTGTGTTTTGGTTTATTTTTTACAATAATGATGATTTCATTATCATGAAGTTTCTACTGTAAATATAAGTATCAGTAAATATTATTCTTTATGACATTTATCAGATTTAAGAAATTTATGAATGTAATATAATTACACTAGAATTCTTTGGTTTAATATTTGGTGGGTTTAAGTCCCTCCTTGACATTGTATGTTTCTAGTGGTTCACAATCCACTTTAAACTATAGCCCCCAGTCTGACTAGTCCTGTGCAGGAAATGACTGAGCGACCAACAAATCAAAGCAAATCAACTTCTACAACTGCTATTCAAATTACCTTTCAAATATAAACTATCATGAATTGAAGCAGAGTAATGCATTATTGAATAAAGTGAATTTTCAAACAATAAATGCTATCAATTTGTGTGGAAGTAAAATGTTTTTAAATTTAATTTAAATCTTTAAAAGCCTTGGGTACAATATCTATACCGTAATTGATTTGGCATCACAGTATGTACTGCATAAATTTACATCATTGAATTAGATTAAAAACTAACATTTCTTTAAAATTTATAATCTTTACCTAAGTGAAACCAATTTTTGAAATAAATCAGTCTCAAGCTGCTTAAAATTTTGCTCGATTCTTACTTTACTCTCTATTAACAAAATGGTATTCAGCTAGTTAATAGCTAGTATAATGTATCATATGTGAAAATATAAAAGAGGGTAAATAGAGGAAAATATAAAGATAAAGGATTTCCTTTTAGAGATCCTTCTTTATCTCTTTTCCTCTGTCAATAATGCTTGCTGTAAAGGAATGAGAGCAAGAATAAAAGATAAAGTAATCCAGTTTCATAGAAAGACAATAGATTTATATTTATAACTAATTTGGATATTAGTTAAAAACATTTGCTTTGAGTAGTAACATAAAATACAAGATTTTATACTTCCTATTTTATGGTAAAAATTATACCCGTGTAGTGCCGGGTTAGAATAGCATTACCACCCCCCTGTGTGTCGTAAGAGGCGACTGATGGGGACCCAGCGCTTGGGTGTTTATCCAGGTATCTTTGTTTTCAAGAAATTAAATATGGATTTGGAGCTACTCTACCAACCCTTTTCTAATTAAAAAGGTACACTATTTAAATTACTTACTTGGTTTTTTTTAGATTAACAATTTAATAAAATTTTCATATTTCTTTGTAGTAATATATTTTAAATCCAATATTCATAATTGTATAATCAATAGACATGTCTTGTTCTTCAAAATCAATGGATGTAACATGTTGAAAAATTTAATGACTATTATATAAAATTTAATGAAATAAATCTCAACTTAGGAATTTGTACGGACTTTAAAAATCCACTATGTTGCATTAATTGCACATGGGACTATCATTACTAATAATTTCCTTTAATTTCCCAACATTTTTTAAAATTGTAAAAAAATTCTTTGTTCAAAAAGTATGGTTATAGTTTTTAAAAGATTTCTATGAAAAAAAATTACAGTAAGAAAATAAACGATAGAATGAAATTTACTTTGCTTGCTGTTATCATTAATAAATATACTTGGAAAATTTAACTACACTGTTCTGACGACTGAAAAAATATTTGGCTGTGCTTCTCCTTAATCTTATTGATAGTAATTAGACTACTATACTGTTGGATATATTTCTGTATTATATTTTAAATTCAGAAAAATATAAGTAAATAGCTTAATTTTTGGCAGAAAGATACCTAGATTTCTGTTTTAAGGTTCTTTATTTCTGTTTAGATAAAAAAAATATGGTTGCTGCAAAAAAATAAAGTGAGTTAAGAAATCTTGCATTGTATTATTAAAATATTGCATTGTGATAAATATCATTAAAAAGAATTTTGCTTTTTGTTTCTTTATTGAAATTTCATAGTTTTCTTCGTATTTAAAACTTGAAAAGTAAATTTGTCAGTCAGATCGAGCAAATTAAATAGGCATAGAATATTAATCAGTAAAAATACTGATGTATTTCTCAACATAGAACTGCCTGATTTTAATATCGAGCTATGAAATTATCTCAATAATAAAAAAAAATATTATAAAATAAGTACATCAAAGTTCTGAAAGTATAAGGATAATGGGGATGACAAAATACTAAGGTATTTCTAATTTTAATTATGTTTTAAATTGGCTTCTAAGTTGAAATAATTTTTACTTCAACTTTAAAATGTCTTAATTGCTTATATTTAGTTGCAAACACCCATTTTGATTATTTTTATATTCTGGAGTGGCTGTGCATTATTCTCTGTGAAAAGTGTATCAATGGCTAGTGTTGTAAAGGAGGGAAAAACTGGATTTTTCATGGAATAATGCCAGTTGGTTCCTTTGGGAATCTAAAAAAATGGCAAATCTTTCTATAAATCATCTGAAAAATTTCAATTTTGGAAGGAATTTTTTTTTTAACAGATACTTTTTAAAATAAATAAAAGTTCACTTATTTTATGGTTTCTATTACTAATTACAGTAAGAAAGTTTCGCATGAAAAGAAAATTGATCATTCATAAAATTGATGATTAATTAATAAAACTAGTTGGTCATTAATTTTGCATTAATGACCAATTAGAAAAATTTAAAAAATTAATTTTGATGAAGTATGTTCATTCTTTCTGTACAAGAATTTATACAAATGATAGAAATATGGAAACGTAATATTTATTTTGATATTTTTCTATTAAATATCTATTCCTTTTTTTTTATTTAAAATATTGTTCTTATCAGAACAAAACTCATTATCTTTGTTATAGATGACATGCCAAAAATATGCATATTTAATAAATAATTGTTAAAGTTTCATTTTGTAGAAAATATTTCTTCACTAAAGTTGTTGAAAGTTGAGGATAAATTTGCAAAAAGGTTTGTTATAATAAAGTGATTAAATCGCCTGTTTCGTGTAATCATACAAACCAAGCACCAAAGCGACTATCGAAATTTTCCAATCATACAATATCAATATGCGGTTTTTACCGCAAATTACTATTTTTATTAATGCAAAATTTTTTACTTTTAGAATTCTTTTTAACCTATCGAATTTTAAAGTATACATCTGTTTTCTTAAGTTCATATTCAAATATTGATTGTTGTGGGTATTAATGCTCAATTCACAATCTGATCCAATCTTGTAAAATTTTACATATTTTCAGTTTTAATTTTCTTGCTGTATAAATGTCGAGGTTATACTTTTCCATTTATCGATTTTTATAAAATGTTTCTAATTTAAAAATGTTCTTTAGTGAACTTCTGATATTACTTCTACCTTCTATATTAAATATGAAGACTTACATTTTTCTAAGTGGATGTTTTCTTTTCTGCAGATTATTTCATAGCAAACATTTGTTTACTAATACATTTTACATAAATTTATTCCCTTGTTAAATAGTTTAAGTATTAAAGCGACAAGATTTTATTTGATAATGTGATGTTTGCTATTTATTGACTATAAGATTTTGTAGTTCTGAACAAGATAATCTTGTAATGAGTCATTCAGTGAATATATATTTTATTGTATATGGATTTTTCTATTTAGCTTATTGGGTCGACAAAAATGGGTCAGCTAGAGTTATGTTCTTAGGAGAAAAAGAAATGATGCTAGTTACCCATGTTCTTAATAATCGACTATTAATTTCATTTGTTGAAAGTTTAATAATTGTAAAATAATACTTCTGTTGATATCCTTTATTTAGTTCTAAGATCATTTCAGGAAATTGGTTTTCTACCAGCAGTGAAACTCAGCCAACTGAAGAAATACAAAGAGACATCTATATAAGCTATAGAAAAGCAAATTCTCATTTGAGAAGATGGATTTTGGATATAAACAGAGTAAGCAACTTTTCTGCCACATTTCATATACATACATATATTTGGTCTTAACTGAAATATATTATATTTTTGTATTAAAATCACTTTTTCAATGAATTTCTTCCTTAAATACACTTTGGCAAATGTTTTAAAAATAATGCTAATTTATAATCTAGTTTATATATAAAGTTACCTTGGTTGAAAAATTTAAGAAATGATCAAATTTGTTTTGTTTTTTAAAAGTGTAACATTTTACTAATTTAACAGAAGAAAAATTAAATGAATTTTCCTTTATTAGAAAAATGGCAAATTTCTTTTGTCTTAGAAATCCTGAAATAATTCATTACTGATAGTTTAAATTTTTTTCCATTACTTAGATTTCCGTAGATGTTAATTAAACAAGGGGCACCCACCTTAAAAGAATTTTAATTTAGCACACTCTAGCCATGCATTTAACTGGGTTGTAATAAAATCTCACCATCTCTTTGAACAACACATATATTTTTTTTTTTTTACAAACACACATAATAGAACAAAACACCAAAGGAACTCAGAGCATTCTGCTCTTACCAAGCCATAGTATACTTATTAGCAACTGAAACTTCAGATTTTGAAATCTTATTTTACTGCTATTTTGAATATTGTTGGAGAATTGAAGTATATTCTCAGTATTTGTTAAAGATATAACTATAAATAAGATTATTTTATGTCTTTATAGAAATGTACATGCTCATGTAAAACTGATTGATAGCAAAAATAAAATTTTATTTTATAAGTATTTTGTACTATTTTCTGATATAATAAATTTCGTTATACTATATTCATGTATTTTTGTTTAGAAAAAGCCCCATTATGTTTATGCGAAACTGAAGGGATACTATTGGAGTTTAGCGAAAGTATGTATAAGAATTTTAATTCTTGAGAATTCATGTTTTCGTATTTGATGTATGCCATTATAAAGTGTGAAATGTCTCAGCAAGGCATTTATAGACTGTGAATTAAACATAAAATTTATAATGCTTCAAATTTTATATATGAAAGGAACAGATATGTGTATTGCAATATATTTGCTTACGCATCAGATTTAAAACAAAATAAGTTAGTTTACAAAAAAGAATAATTACAAGTGTAACAGAATTGTTAATATTAAATGTTAAAGTTTAAATCTCTCTCTCTCTCTTAGTATCAGATGTGAAATTTTTATTTATACCTCAATGTTAAATTAATATTGTTAGAAGAGCGGATAGGGAATAGATTCCCTTGTTTCTGCATTTGAGACTGTTACTGAGATTTTCAAATATTTTGTGTTATATAAAGTATTACATGAATAGAGGGTGACTAGTTTTACTTGTAATGCATGAAGATTTACTTCAAGTATAAAATGCAATTTTCTTCAATTTAAGGCTCAGTTGATCAAAAGAGTGTGAAAAAATAAATTATAGAAAAGTAAAGTATAGTAATATGTAAAAAAATGTATTCTCAATATTTTTTTTCAATGGTCTTTGGTTTTCCAATTGCTGGTATTGTGTTATCATTACACAAAGCAAGCACCCTTATTTGTAAAGTCGATTTTTACCACAAATAACTATTCTTATTAATACAAAATTTTTACTTTTAGAAAACTTTTTAACCTATCGAATTTTAATACTAGTATAATTCTGTTTTTCTAAATTTCATATTCAAATATTGATTGTTGTGGTTGTTAATGCTCAATTGAATGTGATCCAATTTTGTCATAAAATTTTACATATTTTCAGTATTTTTATTTTGTTGCTGTATAAATGTCGAGGTTATACATTAACATTTATCAATTTTTCTAAAGTCTTTTGTGAACTTCCGAGACTACTTTTACCTTGTTTATTAAATATAAAGACTTACTTTTTTCTGAGTGCATAGTTTCTTTAATGCAGATTTTTTCATAGCAAGAATTTTTTTAAATAATACATTTTACATAAATTTATTCTCTTGTTATATGTTTTAGGTATTAAAACAATAAGATTTTATTTCATAATGCGATGTTTCCTATTTATTGACTATAAGCTTTTGTTATGAACAAGATACTCTTGTAATGTGTTATTCAGTGAATATATATTTTGATGTGTATGGATCTTTCTATTTAGCTTATTGGGTCCTCAAAAAATGGGTCAGCAAGAGTTATGTTCTTGGGAGAAAAAGAAAGGATGTGAGTTATCCATGTTCTTAATAATCGACTATTAATTTCATTTGTTGATAGTTTAATATTTGTAAAATAATTCTTCTGTTAATATTCTTTATTTAGTTCTAAGATCAATTCAGGAAACTGGTTTTCTATCAGTAGTGAAACTGAGCCAAGTGATAAAATACAAAGAGACATCTAAATAAGCTATAGAAAGGCCAATTCTCGTTTGAGAAGCTTAGATGCTCCACACGTGAGTATTTTCACTTAATACAAAGATTGATATGTCTATTTGTAACGGTTTATTATATTTAGTCTGGATGTCCAAATCTAACTAAAGGACCCTTCAATGTTAAATTTATTCTTCGAATGTCTTATGTGATAGTTTTGGAAGCTGTTGAGACACTTAATCATGTGATAACTTGTTTAGACTTTTTAAGTTAACACACATTACCAACTAAAACATTAAATGTTTTCACATCCAGGTAATAATAGATTTGCAGTTGAAATCTTTTAGAAGATGCAGTAAATTCAGTGCAGTTTTTTGAGAAGGCATTAGTAATATAAATTTTTAATATGTCAAGTTTGCTCTTTTTAGCAATTTAAATAAAATATTCAAATATATTGTTGCAAAGTTTTAGTAAATATTTTTTACTAACTTTGTAACGGTGGTATTTAAAGTTAACTTGGCGACAACTTGCCGAGATTTGGCGGAAATAGATCTGGAAACTTCCATCTATGCTCTAAAGCCATTATTGATTGAGATGGCGTGGAAGCTTCCAGAATCTTGGAGAAAGACCTAGACTTTCACGCCAAACAAGCTGTAAATACCACTGTTCCACAGACCAAGTCAATTGTTTCCTTCCACACCGATTCAGTCTTTCAAAACCGAGTCACATTTTTCTAGCAGCAGTGTGAAGTTAGTGAAGACGATCAGTCTTGATTACTGGTTTAGAGTATAGAAGCTGTTTGACTGAGATATTAGAGCCCTCTGTAATTGGAAGATTTTTCCTGTAGTATTAGCTGTATTAGATCTGTAGAATTGTAATTTCTACTGCTGGAATTTTTGTATTTAGTTCTATTTGCTACTGAATAACAGTATTGTGAATTTTAAGGAGTTTATTCTATCGACTTAATCAAAACAAACCTCAAAGCTTGAACAGTATACCTATTTAATTATTTATATTGATGATAATATTTTAATCTTTTACATTGCCTCTTTCATTATAACTGTGAAGGCAACAGTTTTAGAACACTGTTATAAAGACTAAATTTTTTTCTTTCCGCTTAATATATAATCTCGATTATCATACATAATCTCTTTTAAGGACTAAATTGAGGAATTTTAACTACTATTCATTATTGATAACTAAATTTGCTCAGAGATAAGCCAATGATTATAAAGATAATGTGTTGGTAATTATTATATATACTAATATATGTGATTCAAAGTAAGTTAGCTTTTATAGCTAGTTGCGCTGCAAATTGGTTTTTTTTTTTTTAAGCTTTTTACTTAGTTTTTTTTTAAGATTTTATAGCCTTGTGTGCATAAACAACATTTGAGGAACAAATCTTGATGTCTTGTTGCTCTGTCTTGCTGTATTGGTAAATATTTAAGAATGTGACATAATAATGTAAAATTTGATAGGAACGCTTACATTTTCCTTTCAAAATTTGTTTTTATATTTGATATTTTAAGGAGTAATTGATGTAATGCCAAAGAAACTAATCTGTATATTACTTCAAATCACTTATTTTTATAATGCAGGTTGCCCTTTTGAAGAAATGGGAAATAATACTGTCACAGACTCTTATGAATGTATAGAAATGAAAGTTGATTTGAATACCACAGTGGACATTAACCAGAATGAACAACAGGCTAATAACTTTAAAATACAAAATAGCTCTCCTGTGGTATGTGAAGAAGGCACCTCCTCGATCTCTGTTAATAATGAAGCTGTATCAAATCCGGACTTAGAAATTATCAAAGTCATCTCGTCAAATAAAATTCCTACCAAAAGAAGAAAAATATGCCATTTTTTTTCTTCAGATGGAAGTCTGTTAGATTTTGGATATAAATCAAGTAGGTAACTTTTCTGCCACATTTCATATACATACATAGTTTTGGTTTTCACTCATTTGTTTTCATGTATTACTTATATTTTGCATTAATTTTGTATTGTTTTTTTGGAAGCGTAACATTTTACAAATTTAACAGAAGCAAAATGAATTCCTTTATTTAAAAATTGCTAAATTCTTTTGCCTTAGAAATTCTGAAATGTTTTGTTCTTTAACATGTTTCTAAAAAATTTGACTCGCCTCACTGGTTGCTTTTAAACACCTGGGTTAGACCTGCTTTAACGAACTAGCATGCTTATATAATTACAGTTAAATGCAACAAAATTAATTTGAATAAAACAGTACCAGATGGGAAAGTGTATTTTTATATTCATTTTTCTATTGTGCTGGTAAGGCGTAATAGAAGAATGAATATAAAAAATAACATATACAAATATTTTAAAATGAATAATAAATATGGTGACAAGGAAAAAAAATATATCGAAACAATGCTAAACTAAAAACATGTTAAAAATACTGGATACATAAAATTTATTTTGTACAGGGAAGGCAATTTTCTGATAATTGTTGCATATCTTGGAGGGCCTCACTATCTTTTATTTAATAATTATTTAATAAGTTTACATCAAAATAATTTGAATTCGATTTTGTCTGCAGCATCATTCCTATAATACATTGATAAGAACATTGTGCCTAGAATATCAATTTTATTAAGCTAGAGATTCCAAGGCATGATTATTCACTGTGATTTTTATCTTCACTTTCTTGATGCTACTGGTTACACACAAATGCATAAAAAGTCACAAGTTTGATTTTTTTAAAGGCAAATAATATTGTAGGCTAGTGCCCTATAATAGACTCATAATATATAAGAATTTATAAAAAGACATTTCTTTGACTTCAATTTTAGAACAAACTTTTATTACATTGAGACAATTAATAAAAAATTAGTTTTTAAATGGGAATCATTGAGTCAGGTACCCCATTAGAGATCAGCCAAAAGTTAATAAAAATTGTGAGTGTTTATTTGTTAGAGGCTCATAAAAGTTATTTACTCAGGTCAGGAATTTATTTACTCAGGTCATACTTATTTGCATTTTTAAAGGTTACTATTTAACTGTTAAATATTTTGAGATTACAATTGGACTGCTTAGTTCTATTTATTTTCCTCTTTATGTGCACATATAAATAAAATAATTTACCCACGTTTTATCTCGGTAAAATTTTTATAGTAATTTTGTTCTAGTTTTTGGCTTGTTTTTTTTTTTTTTTTTTTTTGTGTTTGAGTTTTCTGTAGAAATGCAATATTTTATTCTTTTCTCAAAATTTCATATTGTTTTTTCAATTTTACTGTTTTTTTTATGTTTAAAATCTTTTTATTTTTGAATATTTGGTTATAGGTATGGTGTTTAGAAAATTTTTAAAAAAAAATGTCCTTCAAAAGTAAGGTAACACAGAAGACTTCAAAGTAATAAACCAGCCCTTTTCTTTTTCTTGGCCGTTCACTTTTATCATATTTGATTAATAATGTCTTTGTCTATTGTATGTAAAAAAAATTATAGTGGTCTAACCTTTTCAGATTATGTATTTGTATGCATGTAAATATATAATCAGTATTTTCGTCTAAAAACAATTATTAAAAATGACTAATTATCAAGTAAATTTTATGATGAGAAACAGGGCAATTTTATTGATTGTTTCCTTTTAATTCATGATATGCGAATGGTATGAATCAATAAAAAGGCTTTTATAAAATTTAAATTAAAATGTATCTGATATAATAAATTCACTTTCCTAAGTATTAATATGTGTAATTGTGCAAGATTATAAATTCATTTAATGAAAAAATTGTCTCCTCCAATATTATTAATACATAACCAATTTATAGAGATTTAATTCAAATTAGCTAATAATACTTTATAAAATTGTACAACTTTATTTTACTTAACAAAATAAGAACACCCTTGTTTTTGATATCCTGTTTGTTGAAAACGTTTCTTTAAAAAAAAATTTTTAGACTAATTTGAGGGAAACTTTCATTTAGTGGTTTTTTAAATGTGTTGATTATTATATTTTCAAAGTAAGTTTAATGCATTTTTAAATATTTGGCTAGTTTAACTGAGTTGGAAATTGTAAAATAGAATATAAAGGTATATTTTTACAGGGTTAAGACTGTGAAAACAAACCTCAGGAATACAGACCTTGGGAAAGATCAGGAACTTCATCAGGCATAAAGGAGTAAATAGATTTTTTACTTAAATTTTTTTGTTTGAATAATATGAATGTAAAATTTGATATTAAAATTTTAAAATACTTGTTAGTATATTCATTTAGTACAAAATCTTATAAAAAGTCATTTTTGTTTATAAAAATGTTCTTAATTAAAATTATTTTTTTCCATTATTTAAAAAATTTTCTGTAGTGTGTCTGTATTAACTAGAACACAAATGTTAGAATAATTAAAACCTTATTTTACCTACTAATTATTCCTCAAATGTGTTAGGAAAAATACTCATTGCTTCTATAAGTAAATGATAAATATTTATTTATAGCACAAACTTAGTGCACCAAGTCAATATTAAATTTTTTGATAAATTATATTCTTTATAATAAATGTATTTTAACTCTCAAATACTTTAACCTTTTGCTCTTGTTTACGGATAGTAGTTTTGACATTGAAAATTTTTAAAGGAATGTTAATATTTTGTGCTAATTACTATATAAAATTTGGCCTATACAATAGTTTATTATTTTGAGTCTCTTAACTCTCTAAATTCTCCCTCATCATAAAGAAAATTTTGCAGAATGGTAACATTCGTTATTTGAAATGACTGACCTTGGACAAGCAAACTACTTGAAAATAGTTACAAAAAGGGTATCCTAAGCCTTAAATTACAACAATTATTTTTAAAAATTGTTACAAGTACAGTATAGATTTGTAAGAAATTTTCAAAGTTCTAAAATTGTCATTAAGTGTTTTATAGATTCTAAAAATGAATGTCTTTTGAGAGTAAAATCAATTATATTTTTCAAGAAATCAAAAACTTAATAAAATTTTTCATAGTAAGTCACAAGAAATTGACTTTTATATGAATTATATTTGAATTATTGTATTGCTGTGTAATAATTGTATGGTATATGACAAAAATAAATATTATCTTTTTCTTAAATTAGTAATGGGAATAAAAATACTCATCTGTTACTAATCCCATCTAATATAGTGGAGCTATATCAGATCCAGGAGGCCTTAAACCTTCAAAAAATCGAAGAAAAGGAAAGGTCTCTCAAGAAATTTTTCGATGGTGAAATCCAGGCAATCAAGTAGGTGCTGAGGACTAGCTTTGCTGGAATTGCACTATGACAACTGACAACAGTATGATAACTGGCAAGTCTACAGGTAGAGGTCTGTTCAGCATGATATTTTTGCATTGCAAGGGCTCCACCAGGGTGCTTGTGGTGATACCAGTTGTGACTTGGAGGGACTATCCAAACTTTGTTGACATTAGTTTTGCAGAGAGAAAACAATTCTGAAAAAGTGAGGGTCAAATCTGGAGAGGCTGGAAGGAAGTACAATCCTTAGCCAACTGGTCAGCACATTGATTGCCAAATAGGCCTATGTGAGAAGGTATCCACTGAATATGGATGTCATGGGAAGCAGATAGGGCAATTAACATACAAAGGATAGAAACACCAGCTTGGTCCGTTACACTATACCAATTGCTCAAGTATTGAATACAGCTTTGACTGTAAGTGAAGATTCAGATTTTATCAAAGATGGCTACAGATTTGTAACGGTTTATTATATTTAGTCTGGATGTCCCAATCTAACTAAAAGGACCCTTCAATGTTAAATTTATTCTGTCTTATGTGATAGTTTTGGAAGCTGTTGAGACACTTAATCATGTGATAACTTGTTTAGACTTTTAAGTTAACACACATTACCAACTAAAATATTAAATGTTTTCACATCCAGGTAATAATAGATTTGCAGTTGAAATCTTTTAGAAGATGCAGTAAATTCAGTGCAGTTTTATGAGATAGCATTAGTAATATAAATTTTTAATATGTCAAGTTTGCTCTTTTTAGCAATTTAAATAAAATATTCAAATATATTGTTGCAAAGTTTTAGTAAATATTTTTTTTACTAACTTTGTAATGGTGTTATTAAAATTTAACTTGGCGACAACTTGCGGAGATTTGGCGGGAAATAGATCTGGAAACTTCCATCTATGCTCTAAAGCCATTATTGATTGAGATGGCGTGGAAACTTCCAGAATCTTGGAGAAAGACCTAGACTTTCACGCCAAACAAGCTGTAAATACCACTGTTCCACAGACCAAGTCAATTGTTTCCTTCCACACCGATTCAGTCTTTCAAAACCGAGTCACATTTTTCTAGCAGCAGTGTGAAGTTAGTGAAGACGATCAGTCTTGATTACTGGTTTAGAGTATAGAAGCTTTTTGACTGAGATATTAGAGCCCTCTGTAATTGGAAGATTTTTCCTGTAGTATTAGCTGTATTAGATCTGTAGAATTGTAATTTCTACTGCTGGAATTTTTTGTATTTAGTTCTATTTGCTACGAATAACAGTATTGTGAATTTTAAGGAGTTTATTCTATCGACTCGCAATCAAAACAAACCTCAAAGCTTCGAACAGTATACCTATTTGATTATTTATATTGATGATAATATTTTAATCTTTTACATTGCCTCTTTCATTATAACTGTGAAGGCAACAGTTTTAGAAAACTGTTATAAAGACTAAATTTTTTCTTTCCGCTTATCAGTGGTTTTGTTTAAATTTCATATTCATAAGTTCTGATTCTTCTGTTTGTTGGTTTTACCTTTCTAGTGTATATTTGTAGTGTTTTTGAATTCATCCTTAATTTGTGAAACTGAGAAATATAATTGATTATGGTTATGAGAATGGTAAAATTCTATTCTTATAAAGATCTTGCTTTGAAAGTGCATTGCATGTTCTTTTCTATTTCTCTCTTTTTTTATATGACAATAAGCTTTGAGATTATCATATATAATCTCTTTTAAGGACTAAATTGAGGAATTTTAACAATAATTCTGCTTTTTATTCTGTTCAATCCAAATTAAACATTTATAAGCATGATTATGTGAACCTTAAAGTTGCTTTTTATTTTTCTTTAAAAATCACCATTATGTTTAGAAAATAGCAAAAATTTGGTATTTTACTAAAAATTTTAGTAACCAAGGAATTTTTTTCTAGTTATTGGAGACTTCTGTTGAAACTGCACCAACTATAGTTATCCAAAATATTGAAACGTGCAATGTAACTGGTAAGTACTTGCTTAGTCTGTTAGATGATAATAACAATTGTAATAATTATCATGCATATAATATTTATATATTAATTTTGTTTATTATTAATTTTCACAAATATATTAATTTAATTTATTACGTTGAATATAAGTATCCATTCTATTTTGTTTCTAGATATAAATGAATTAACGGACATTAATATAAATATATATATATATATATATATATATGTTATTAAAAATAAATATGTTATAAAAATTTTTAAAATGTTTCTGGTGATTGGTTTGATTTACAAATTGTTAATTTTTCTATTTTTGACTAACTCATTTATCTATACATTGCCATATGCTTTGCTTAGAATGATCCTTGATTTAATAAGGACTTGATGCAGTAGATATAGTGTTAAGTCTAGAGGATAATTCAGTTTAATGAGCAAACTGTAATCATAAGGAAAGAGATTTTTGGGCTTTATTAAATTTTGTATGGCTTCTCCATTTAAAGCATCTTGCAAGAAATTTTCCATCATTCTGATGTCAACCGGAAGTTAAATATGTCAAATACTGAATTTACCATTAAAGCAAATGAAACTCAATGATTATTTTGAAAGCAAAACCATTGTTACAAATAACTTCATGTAATGTTGATCCATTATTAGTTGTGACAACACATTATAGAATTAATATAAACTTATTTTCAAAAGCTTTGAGCTTGGTCTTGAGTTAAAAGTTTACGAATTCAATTTAATGAAGTTAGTGCTTTGTTACCAATGTTCTTTCTTGGTTACAGTATTTACATCCAGTTTTGCAGTTTTTATTTAAAGGTAAGTGTATTATTGAAGTTATTTTGATGTGTGTTCCTATTTATAAGAATTAGTTATTAGTGATAACTTCAATTGTGGTTGAAAATTTATTTAAATAATTAGACTGAATATTTTATACTTAATTATACATTGTGAATTTGAAATATCTAACAATTTATGGATAAAATCTAAATTGCAAAATTTAAAATGTATGGTTAAATCATAAATGAGAAAATGAAAGGCATATGGGAACATTTTACATTGTCCTGCTTAACTGTTCTACTACTCTTCGATGTGTATATAACGTATTCGTTTTTACATTGCTTTAGATTTATCTACGATATTGTGAAGTAATTTTTTATGATGATAGTGCTTTAATTGATGTGTGAAATAGGAATATTTTGAGGTTGATTATTTGGAATATGTAGAGTGTTGAGGGCCAAAGATTACAAAAAAATGATGTTTAAAAATTTATATCTGTGATTTGATTTCTATAAACTGCATTCAGTTTTTCTATATTGGCTATTCATTGATCTTTTTAATTATTCTATTTAAGATTTTTACTGTTTTTAAATTTACAAGATAATTATTTTTTCTAGATTTTACATCTTTTTTCATTCACGCTTATTTTCTTAAAAGATCATCCCATATGTTTCCTATAAATCTGCTGATTAGAGATACTCATTTTTATGATTTTATTGGATTTTGTTCAATTCTCGAAAATTTTGAGTTAAGTTTTTGGTTATTCATGATTAATACGTGCATAACGAGTACATGTATATTATTTTTATGAGGAGTAATAATGTTATTTTAAGATTTTTATAAAAATGCCATGCTTAAACATGAGTACATTTTATTCCTGATCATCATATCTTCTGAATTATTTAAATTCATTGCATTAACCCATTGTATCCATAGTGACTTGATCTTATATGTGTAATCAGAAGTTACATGAATTTTTCCCAGAATGCATGAAGTTAACTGAAAGTTAAGGTGATTTCAAATACTGATAATAGATGAAATTAAAATCAGTGTTAGAAATAATTTCATATAAATGTTCTTCCATAATTAGCATATCTTGAAATCACTTGAAAAATACTTCTAAAAAGTGAGTTCATGATTCATTTTCTAAAAGTTTTTCCTCTGCAGTGAGAATTCATTTTGTTCATGTTAATATTCTTTGTTGATTGCATTTATTACTTCTAGTTTATATTTTCAAATAATTGGAATATGGAAAAATGTAAATCATTCGATGTGTTATAATTTAGTTGTAAATAAAAGATTATTACTTATAAATTAGCTTGAAAATTAAGAAAAGGAAAAGAAAAATCACTCCAGCCAGGCAAGTAAATCAAGTAGTTTTTGAATGCTAATAAATTAACAATAAAAAGGTATTTTATACCTACATGTAAATTTAAGCAAAAATTGCGGGCTAAGAAATTTTATTAATGTTGTATGAATTTAAGAAATTCAGCATGTATCATTAGTTTATTTTTAATGATAAAACCTTTTTTCCAAAGTAGGTTGCATATTAATATGTTAAGTGCTAAGTATCTTAGCTTAAATGATTTTATTCACCATATTTATTTATTATAAGAAATTTTTATTTTGAAGTTCTCATATTTATATACTTCTGTAATATAGTAATATTTAGTTTGTCATTATAAAAATTTGTTTTCAAATTTGATTGATAAATTTTTAAAGCTGTAATTTTGGTAATGTTTAAGATCTTTTTTAAAAATAAGTTTGCCTAACTACAGTTTCATATTCAAAATGACAAACCAAACAAATATTTATTTAAAAAATTTTATTAAAATTTTTCTTTAATACTTTAAATGAAAATGCTGTTACTTTCTGGAAAAATCAATGAGAACTGCAGCATGTTAAGTAAAGTTCAATGGATATTGAGCTTATTTAGACGAACTCTATCCATGATAACTTTCTTGTAGGACTAAATCATGCAATTTTGCTGTAATATAGGAAATGATTTCAGTTAGATGTGAACCACAGGTTAGTTTATTTTTTTCATTTGATTTCACTTAAATTTAAGTCTTGTTTAAAAACCTAATTCTGCTTACAAAATGCACATGCATAGTGATGTCCATCTAAATTATAACATATGAGAATTGTGTCATACAATTGTTATACTAAGTTACTGCAAATGATTTGTGAATTGGGTTGTGGAAGTTCAATGATTATGTATTCAGATTCCATGGCATTTATGATTAAAAATATTAAATATTTATTTCAAAACTGTATCACTTCTCTTTTCAACATGAAATTTCTTCCGTTTATGTTTAGTTCTATTAAACAAACCAGTTGTTCTAAATTTTCGTAATATTTTTGAAAAATATATACTTGCTAAACTTATAACATTTCATAATTCACTTATTTGGAATATTCGTTTACTATTCATTATTGATAACTAAATTTGCTCAGAGATAAGCCAATGATTACAAAGATAATGTGTTGGTAAATATTATATATACTAATATATGTGATTCAAAGTAAGTTAGCTTTTATAGCTAGTTGCTCTGCAAATTGGTTTTTTTAAGCTTTTTACTTAGTTTTTTTTTTTTTTTTAAGATTTTATAGCCTTATGTGCATAAACAACATTTGAGGTACAAATCTTGATGTCTTGTTGCTCTGTCTTGCTGTATTGGTAAATACTTAAGAATGTGACATAATAATGTAAAATTTGATTGGAACACTTACATTTTCCTTTCAAAATTTGTTTTTATATTTGATATTTTAAGGAGTAATTGATGTCATGTCAAAGAAACTAATCTGTATATTAATTCAAATCACTTATTTTTATAATGCAGGTTGCCCTTTTGAAGAAATGGGAAATAATACTGTCACAGACTCTTATGAATGTATAGAAATGAAAGTTGATTTGAATACCACAGTGGACATTAACCAGAATGAACAACAGGCTAATAACTTTAAAATACAAAATAGCTCTCCTGTGGTATGTGAAGAAGGCACCTCCTCGATCTCTGTTAATAATGAAGCTGTATCAAATCCGGACTTAGAAATTATCAAAGTCATCTCGTCAAATAAAATTCCTACCAAAAGAAGAAAAATATGCCATTCTTTTTCTTCAGATGGAAGTCTGTTAGATTTTGGATATAAATCAAGTAGGTAACTTTTTCTGCCACATTTCATATACATACATAGTTTTGGTTTTCACTCATTTGCTTTCATGTATTACTTATATTTTTGCATTAATTTTGTATTGTTTTCTTGGAAGCGTAACATTTTACAAATTTAACGGAAGCAAAATGAATTCCTTTATTTAAAAATTGCTAAATTCTTTTGCCTTAGAAATTCTGAAATGTTTCGTTCTTTAACATGTTTCTAAAAAATTTGACTCGCCTCACTGGTTGCTTTTAAACACCTGGGTTACACCTGCTTTAACGAACTAGCATGCTTATATAATTACAGTTAAATGCAACAAAATTAATTTGAATAAAACAGTACCAGATGGGAAAGTGTATTTTTATATTCATTTTTCTATTGTGCTGGTAAGGCGTAATAGAAGAATGAATATAAAAAATAACTTTATACTCTAAATATTTTAAAATGAATAATAAATATGGTGACAAGGAAAAAAAATATATCGAAACAATGCTAAACTAAAAACATGTTAAAAATACTGGATACATAAAATTTATTTTGTACAGGGATGGCAATTTTCTGATAATTGTTGCATATCTTGGAGGGCCTCACTATCTTTTAATTTGTGCATAGTTCTTTCAGCCATTTTCACTCAATTTATCTTTTTATGTAAACAAGGTGGCAAAAACTGAACAGACTGGTACACTCAAACTATCTCCAAGGCAATGCCAACAACAAATTGTGCTGGAATAAAGAGTTAAATGTCTTCCTGTTAGACTATTGGCTTTAAAATAATTGCACCACATTTCATTCACTTAGCTGAAACAAAACACATTGCAGAAAAATCATTCCTTGAATACACTACCCAGAAGCATTTTTCCCATATGGAATAATAGTGGGAGGGAACTACAACACTGGCTACACTGGTTGCAGCAAAATTCTTAGCTGCTCTTCTGTTATCAGTAACCATCTATTGACCTTAAAGTTCTGTTCTGTTGACATCTGGGAAACAGAAAATGGAAAACAGATAAATTTCTATTTTTAGGATATAAAATCCGTAGAAATCTTTTGATCTTCTATATTAGATTTTGAATAGTTCTTAATGAAAAGATTATTCCTTTTTTGATTGGTTTAATTTAACCACTGACTTTTACAACAAAAGTAATCTTTAAAATTAAATAAATGATAAAAATGATAAGTCCAAAATCCTTTAATCTATTCCACTTTTTCTTCCACTTCTATTCCACTTTTAAATTATTAATTCTTTTGATCAGTTTCTGTTGCCCACCATATTTACAACAAAAATAATCTTTATGAATGAATGTTTTTCAAATTACTAAATGCAAAATTAAATTTGAGAAAGCTAAATTTCAAATAAGTGTTGAAGCATTGTTCCTATATTTGACGATTAATTACTTTTGGTGAATACTTTATGAAGAAGAAATTTCCAGATTTTGAATTTTCTGTCTTTAGCAAGCTGTGATTTCTATATTAATTTTATCCATTTGTTTATCCTTAATACTAATATGAAAATGCATAAACATGTACAAACTAATAACATTAATAAATTTGTAAATTCAGCTGCAGTCATTTAGTATCACTATGCTTAAGGAAATGATGTATTTCAGAAATGTTAGTTTGTTAGAAAATTTCTAAATCTACCAAAATATAATTAAATTTAGTCTGAACTTTTATTGTTCTTTCAAGATTTAATTCCAGGTTAATTTATGAAACTATATTTCAATGTTTATGGAAGAATAAAAAAAAATACTTTAATATTTATGACACATAAAACATTCATTATTCAAAAAGTTTTACTAAAAAGTATTTAAATTCTAAAAATATTTTTATAATTAAAATGTTTTAAAATTTCTAGAACATGCACTTCATTGAAGCTTTATGCATATTATTTTCAAATCGTTGAAGTTTTATCAATAACAATTTTTATTCATCGGTAGAAGCAAAATTTTCAGAACTGGAAGCAACAGCTAAATTTGCAGCATACAGTGGGCATTAGATGCTATTTTTTTTATTCCAATTACTACTTAAATTCAGTTTTATTTGAATGGATAATTTGATTAAAGTAATCATAATTTTATTTTATAACTACACACACACATTAAAAAATAGATATAGAAAAGCATTTCATTGCTCTTAAGAAGCATCTTAATCATGTTTGCCATTCATTTGGTGTGCAGATAGTCACAGCATTAAGTTGTTTTATTCATGTGTGATATCTGGAAGTTCTTTTACAAATTGCATCTGAATCCAGATTCAAAAAGTCCTGAAGTGAATGTTTAATTTGTTATTTTTTGTGTGTGTGTCTAAGTTCATGAATGAATAACTTATCTTCACTCAAGTTGCCTGATAAATTTTTTCTATCTTGAGATATAGTGGTTTATTTAATAAGTTTACATCAAAATAATTTGAATTCGATTTTGTCTGCAGCATCATTCCTATAATACATTGATAAGAACATTGTGCCTAGAATATCAATTTTATTAAGCTAGAGATTCCAAGGCATGATTATTCACTGTGATTTTTATCTTCACTTTCTTGATGCTACTGGTTACACACAAATGCATACAAAGTCACAAGTTTGATTTTTTTAAAGGCAAATAATATTTTAGGCTGGTGCCCTATAATAGACTCATAATATATAAGAATTTATAAAAAAGACATTTCTTTGACTTCAATTTTAGAACAAACTTTTTATTACATTGAGACAATTAATAAAAAATTAGTTTTTAAATGGGAATCATTGAGTCTGGTACCCCATTAGAGATCAGCCAAAAGTTAATAAAATTGTGAGTGTTTATTTGTTAGAGGCTCATAAAAGTTATTTACTCAGGTCAGGAATTTATTTACTCAGGTCATACTTATTTGCATTTTTAAAGGTTATTATTTAACTGTTAAATATTTTGAGATTACAATTGGACTGCTTAGTTCTATTTATTTTCCTCTTTATGTGCACATATAAATGAAGATAAAATAATTTACCTACGTTTTATCTCGGTAAAATTTTTGTAGTAATTTTGTTCTAGTTTTTGACTTGTGTTTTTTTTTTTTTTTTTTTTTTTTGTTTGAGTTTTCTCTACAAATGCAATATTTTATTCTTTTCTCAAAATTTCATATTGTTTTTTCAATTTTACTGTTTTTTTTATGTTTAAATTCTTTTTATTTTTGAATATTTGGTTATAGGTATGGTGTTTAGAAAATTTTTTAAAAAAATGTCCTTCAAAAGTAAGGTAACACAGAAGACTTCAAAGTAATAAACCAGCCCTTTTCTTTTCTTGGCCGTTCACTTTTATCATATTTGATTAATAATGTCTTTGTCTATTGTATGTAAAAAATTATAGTGGTCTAACCTTTTCAGATTATGTATTTGTATGCATGTAAATATATAATCAGTATTTTAAATCTAAAAACAATTATTAAAAATGACTAATTATCAAGTAAATTTTATGATGAGAAACAGGGCAATTTTATTGATTGTTTCCTTTTAATTCATGATATGCGAATGGTATGAATCAATAAAAAGGCTTTTTATAAAATTTAAATTAAAATGTATCTGATATAATAAATTCACTTTCCTAAGTATTAATATGTGTAATTGTGCAAGATTATAAATTCATTTAATGAAAAAATTGTCTCCTCCAATATTATTAATACATAACCAATTTATAGAGATTTAATTCAAATTAGCTAATAATACTTTATAAAATTGTACAACTTTATTTTACTTAACAAAATAAGAACACCCTTGTTTTTGATATCCTGTTTGTTGAAAACGTTTCTTTAAAAAAATTTTTTTAGACTAATTTGAGGGAAACTTTCATTTAGTGGTTTTTTTAAATGTGTTGATTATTATATTTTCAAAGTAAGTTTAATGCATTTTTAAATATTTGGCTAGTTTAACTGAGTTGGAAATTGTAAAAATAGAATATAAAGGTATATTTTTACAGGGTTAAGACTGTGAAAACAAACCTCAGGAATACAGACCTTGGGAAAGATCAGGAACTTCATCAGGCATAAAGGAGTAAATAGATTTTTTACTTAAATTTTTTGTTTGAATAATATGAATGTAAAATTTGATATTAAAATTTTAAAATACTTGTTAGTATATTCATTTAGTACAAAATCTTATAAAAAGTCATTTTTGTTTATAAAAATGTTCTTAATTAAAATTATTTTTTTCCATTATTTAAAAAATTTTCTGTAGTGTGTCTGTATTAACTAGAACACAAATGTTAGAATAATTAAAACCTTATTTTACCTACTAATTATTCCTCAAATGTGTTAGGAAAAATACTCATTGCTTCTATAAGTAGATGATAAATATTTATTTATAGCACAAATTTAGTGCACCAAGTCAATATTAAATTTTTTGATAAATTATATTCTTTATAATAAATGTATTTTAACTCTCAAATACTTCAACCTTTTGCTCTTGTTTACGGATAGTAGTTTTGACATTGAAAATTTTTAAAGGAATGTTAATATTTTTGTACTAATTACTATATAAAATTTCATTTTATTATTTTTGAGTCTCTTAACTCTCTAAATTATCCCTCATCATAAAGAAAATATTGCAGAATGGTAACATTCGTTTTTTGAAATGACTGACCTTGGACAAGCAAACTACTTGAAAATAGTTACAAAAAGGGTATCCTAAGCCTTAAATTACAACAATTATTTTTAAAAATTGTTACAAGTACAGTATAGATTTGTAAGAAATTTTCAAAGTTCTAAAATTGTCATTAAGTGTTTTATAGATTCTAAAAATGAATGTCTTTTGAGAGTAAAATCAATTATATTTTTCAAGAAATCAAAAACTTAATAAAATTTTTTCATAGTAAGTCACAAGAAATTGACTTTTATATGAATTATATTTGAATTATTGTATTGCTGTGTAATAATTGTATGGTATATGACAAAAATAAATATTATCTTTTTCTTAAATTAGTAATGGGAATAAAAAATACTCATCTGTTACTAATCCCATCTAATATAGTGGAGCTATATCAGATCCAGGAGGCCTTAAACCTTCAAAAAATCGAAGAAAAGGAAAGGTCTCTCAAGAAATTTTTCGATGGTGAAATCCAGGCAATCAAGTAGGTGCTGAGGACTAGCTTTGCTGGAATTGCACTATGACAACTGACAACAGTATGATAACTGGCAAGTCTACAGGTAGAGGTCTGTTCAGCATGATATTTTTGCATTGCAAGGGCTCCACCAGGGTGCTTGTGGTGATACCAGTTGTGACTTGGAGGGACTATCCAAACTTTGTTGACATTAGTTTTGCAGAGAGAAAACAATTCTGAAAAAGTGAGGGTCAAATCTGGAGAGGCTGGAAGGAAGTACAATCCTTAGCCAACTGGTCAGCACGTTGATTGCCAAATAGGCCTATGTGAGAAGGTATCCACTGAATATGGATGTCATGGGAAGCAGATAGGGCAATTAACATACAAAGGATAGAAACACCAGCTTGGTCCGTTACACTATACCAATTGCTCAAGTATTGAATACAGCTTTGACTGTAAGTGAAGATTCAGATTTTATCAAAGATGGCTACAGATTTGTAACGGTTTATTATATTTAGTCTGGATGTCCCAATCTAACTAAAAGGACCCTTCAATGTTAAATTTATTCTTCGAATGTCTTATGTGATAGTTTTGGAAGCTGTTGAGACACTTAATCATGTGATAACTTGTTTAGACTTTTAAGTTAACACACATTACCAACTAAAATATTAAATGTTTTCACATCCAGGTAATAATAGATTTGCAGTTGAAATCTTTTAGAAGATGCAGTAAATTCAGTGCAGTTTTATGAGATAGCATTAGTAATATAAATTTTTAATATGTCAAGTTTGCTCTTTTTAGCAATTTAAATAAAATATTCAAATATATTGTTGCAAAGTTTTAGTAAATATTTTTTTTACTAACTTTGTAAGGGTGTTATTTAAAGTTAACTTGGCGACAACTTGCGGAGATTTGGCGGGAAATAGATCTGGAAACTTCCATCTATGCTCTAAAGCCATTATTGATTGAGATGGCGTGGAAACTTCCAGAATCTTGGAGAAAGACCTAGACTTTCATGCCAAACAAGCTGTAAATACCACTGTTCCACAGACCAAGTCAATTGTTTCCTTCCACACCGATTCAGTCTTTCAAAACCGAGTCACATTTTTCTAGCAGCAGTGTGAAGTTAGTGAAGACGATCAGTCTTGATTACTGGTTTAGAGTATAGAAGCTTTTTGACTGAGATATTAGAGCCCTCTGTAATTGGAAGATTTTTCCTGTAGTATTAGCTGTATTAGATCTGTAGAATTGTAATTTCTACTGCTGGAATTTTTTGTATTTAGTTCTATTTGCTACAAATAACAGTATTGTGAATTTTAAGGAGTTTATTCTATCGACTGTAATCAAAACAAACCTCAAAGCTTGAACAGTATACCTATTTGATTATTTATATTGATGATAATATTTTAATCTTTTACATTGCCTCTTTCATTATAACTGTGAAGGCAACAGTTTTAGAAAACTGTTATAAAGACTAAATTTTTTTCTTTCCGCTTATCAGTGGTTTTGTTTAAATTTCATATTCATAAGTTCTGATTCTTCTGTTTGTTGGTTTTACCTTTCTAGTGTATATTTGTAGTGTTTTTGAATTCATCCTTAATTTGTGAAACTGAGAAATATAATTGATTATGGTTATGAGAATGGTAAAATTCTATTCTTATAAAGATCTTGCTTTGAAAGTGCATTGCATGTTCTTTTCTATTTCTCTCTTTTTTTATATGACAATAAGCTTTGAGATTATCATATATAATCTCTTTTAAGGACTAAATTGAGGAATTTTAACAATAATTCTGCTTTTTTTATTCTGTTCAATCCAAATTAAACATTTATAAGCATGATTATGTGAACCTTAAAGTTGCTTTTTATTTTTCTTTAAAAATCACCATTATGTTTAGAAAATAGCAAAAATTTGGTATTTTACTAAAAATTTTAGTAACCAAGGAATTTTTTTCTAGTTATTGGAGACTTCTGTTGAAACTGCACCAACTATAGTTATCCAAAATATTGAAACGTGCAATGTAACTGGTAAGTACTTGCTTAGTCTGTTAGATGATAATAACAATTGTAATAATTATCATGCATATAATATTTATATATTAATTTTGTTTATTATTAATTTTCACAAATATATTAATTTAATTTATTACGTTGAATATAAGTATCCATTCTATTTTGTTTCTAGATATAAATGAATTAACGGACATTAATATAAATATATATATATATATATATATATATATATATATATATGTTATTAAAAATAAATATGTTATAAAAATTTTTAAAATGTTTCTGGTGATTGGTTTTGATTTACAAATTGTTAATTTTTCTATTTTTGACTAACTCATTTATCTATACATTGCCATATGCTTTGCTTAGAATGATCCTTGATTTAATAAGGACTTGATGCAGTAGATATAGTGTTAAGTCTAGAGGATAATTCAGTTTAATGAGCAAACTGTAATCATAAGGAAAGAGATTTTTGGGCTTTATTAAATTTTGTATGGCTTCTCCATTTAAAGCATCTTGCTAGAAATTTTCCATCATTCTGATGTCAACCGGAAGTTAAATATGTCAAATACTGAATTTACCATTAAAGCAAATGAAACTCAATGATTATTTTGAAAGCAAAACCATTGTTACAAATAACTTCATGTAATGTTGATCCATTATTAGTTGTGACAACACATTATAGAATTAATATAAACTTATTTTCAAAAGCTTTGAGCTTGGTCTTGAGTTAAAAGTTTACGAATTCAATTTAATGAAGTTAGTGCTTTGTTACCAATGTTCTTTCTTGGTTACAGTATTTACATCCAGTTTTGCAGTTTTTATTTAAAGGTAAGTGTATTATTGAAGTTATTTTGATGTGTGTTCCTATTTATAAGAATTAGTTATTAGTGATAACTTCAATTGTGGTTGAAAATTTATTTAAATAATTAGACTGAATATTTTATACTTAATTATACATTGTGAATTTGAAATATCTAACAATTTATGGATAAAATCTAAATTGCAAAATTTAAAATGTATGGTTAAATCATAAATGAGAAAATGAAAGGCATATGGGAACATTTTACATTGTCCTGCTTAACTGTTCTACTACTCTTCGATGTGTATATAACGTATTCGTTTTTACATTGCTTTAGATTTATCTACGATATTGTGAAGAAATTTTTATGATGATAGTGCTTTAATTGATGTGTGAAATAGGAATATTTTGAGGTTGATTATTTGGAATATGTAGAGTGTTGAGGGCCAAAGATTACAAAAAATGATGTTTAAAAATTTATATCTGTGATTTGATTTCTATAAACTGCATTCAGTTTTTCTATATTGGCTATTCATTGATCTTTTTAATTATTCTATTTAAGATTTTTACTGTTTTTAAATTTACAAGATAATTATTTTTCTAGATTTTACATCTTTTTCATTCACGCTTATTTTCTTAAAAGATCATCCCATATGTTTCCTATAAATCTGCTGATTAGAGATACTCATTTTTATGATTTTATTGGATTTTGTTCAATTCTCGAAAATTTTGAGTTAAGTTTTTGGTTATTCATGATTAATACGTGCATAGCAGTACATGTATATTATTTTTATGAGGAGTAATAATGTTATTTTAAGATTTTTATAAAAATGCCATGCTTAAACATGAGTACATTTTATTCCTGATCATCATATCTTCTGAATTATTTAAATTCATTGCATTAACCCATTGTATCCATAGTGACTTGATCTTATATGTGTAATCAGAAGTTACATGAATTTTTCCCAGAATGCATGAAGTTAACTGAAAGTTAAGGTGATTTCAAATACTGATAATAGATGAAATTAAAATCAGTGTTAGAAATAATTTCATATAAATGTTCTTCCATAATTAACATATCTTGAAATCACTTGAAAAATACTTCTAAAAAGTGAGTTCATGATTCATTTTCTAAAAGTTTTTCCTCTGCAGTGAGAATTCATTTTGTTCATGTTAATATTCTTTGTTGATTGCATTTATTACTTCTAGTTTATATTTTCAAATAATTGGAATATGGAAAAATGTAAATCATTCGATGTGTTATAATTTAGTTGTAAATAAAAGATTATTACTTATAAATTAGCTTGAAAATTAAGAAAAGGAAAAGAAAAAATCACTCCAGCCAGGCAAGTAAATCAAGTAGTTTTTGAATGCTAATAAATTAACAATAAAAAGGTATTTTATACCTACATGTAAATTTAAGCAAAAATTGCGGGCTAAGAAATTTTATTAATGTTGTATGAATTTAAGAAATTCAGCATGTATCATTAGTTTATTTTTTAATGATAAAACCTTTTTTTCCAAAGTAGGTTGCATATTAATATGTTAAGTGCTAAGTATCTTAGCTTAAATGATTTTATTCACCATATTTATTTATTATAAGAAATTTTTTATTTTGAAGTTCTCATATTTATATACTTCTGTAATATAGTAATATTTAGTTTGTCATTATAAAAATTTGTTTTCAAATTTGATTGATAAATTTTTTAAAGCTGTAATTTTGGTAATGTTTAAGATCTTTTTTAAAAATAAGTTTGCCTAACTACAGTTTCATATTCAAAATGACAAACCAAACAAATATTTATTTAAAAAATTTTATTAAAATTTTTCTTTAATACTTTAAATGAAAATGCTGTTACTTTCTGGAAAAATCAATGAGAACTGCAGCATGTTAAGTAAAGTTCAATGGATATTGAGCTTATTTAGACGAACTCTATCCATGATAACTTTCTTGTAGGACTAAATCATGCAATTTTGCTGTAATATAGGAAATGATTTCAGTTAGATGTGAACCACAGGTTAGTTTATTTTTTTCATTTGATTTCACTTAAATTTAAGTCTTGTTTAAAAACCTAATTCTGCTTACAAAATGCACATGCATAGTGATGTCCATCTAAATTATAACATATGAGAATTGTGTCATACAATTGTTATACTAAGTTACTGCAAATGATTTGTGAATTGGGTTGTGGAAGTTCAATGATTATGTATTCAGATTCCATGGCATTTATGATTAAAAATATTAAATATTTATTTCAAAACTGTATCACTTCTCTTTTCAACATGAAATTTCTTCCGTTTATGTTTAGTTCTATTAAACAAACCAGTTGTTCTAAATTTTCGTAATATTTTTGAAAAATATATACTTGCTAAACTTATAACATTTCATAATTCACTTATTTGGAATATTCGTTTACTATTCATTATTGATAACTAAATTTGCTCAGAGATAAGCCAATGATTACAAAGATAATGTGTTGGTAAATATTATATATACTAATATATGTGATTCAAAGTAAGTTAGCTTTTATAGCTAGTTGCTCTGCAAATTGGTTTTTTTTTTTTAAGCTTTTTACTTAGTTTTTTTTTTTTTTTTTTTTTTTTTTAAGATTTTATAGCCTTATGTGCATAAACAACATTTGAGGTACAAATCTTGATGTCTTGTTGCTCTGTCTTGCTGTATTGGTAAATACTTAAGAATGTGACATAATAATGTAAAATTTGATTGGAACACTTACATTTTCCTTTCAAAATTTGTTTTTATATTTGATATTTTAAGGAGTAATTGATGTCATGTCAAAGAAACTAATCTGTATATTAATTCAAATCACTTATTTTTATAATGCAGGTTGCCCTTTTGAAGAAATGGGAAATAATACTGTCACAGACTCTTATGAATGTATAGAAATGAAAGTTGATTTGAATACCACAGTGGACATTAACCAGAATGAACAACAGGCTAATAACTTTAAAATACAAAATAGCTCTCCTGTGGTATGTGAAGAAGGCACCTCCTCGATCTCTGTTAATAATGAAGCTGTATCAAATCCGGACTTAGAAATTATCAAAGTCATCTCGTCAAATAAAATTCCTACCAAAAGAAGAAAAATATGCCATTCTTTTTCTTCAGATGGAAGTCTGTTAGATTTTGGATATAAATCAAGTAGGTAACTTTTTCTGCCACATTTCATATACATACATAGTTTTGGTTTTCACTCATTTGCTTTCATGTATTACTTATATTTTTGCATTAATTTTGTATTGTTTTCTTGGAAGCGTAACATTTTACAAATTTAACGGAAGCAAAATGAATTCCTTTATTTAAAAATTGCTAAATTCTTTTGCCTTAGAAATTCTGAAATGTTTCTGTTCTTTAACATGTTTCTAAAAAATTTGACTCGCCTCACTGGTTGCTTTTAAACACCTGGGTTACACCTGCTTTAACAAACTAGCATGCTTATATAATTACAGTTAAATGCAACAAAATTAATTTGAATAAAACAGTACCAGATGGGAAAGTGTATTTTTATATTCATTTTTCTATTGTGCTGGTAAGGCGTAATAGAAGAATGAATATAAAAAATAACATATACAAATATTTTAAAATGAATAATAAATATGGTGACAAGGAAAAAAAATATATCGAAACAATGCTAAACTAAAAACATGTTAAAAATACTGGATACATAAAATTTATTTTGTACAGGGATGGCAATTTTCTGATAATTGTTGCATATCTTGGAGGGCCTCACTACCTTTTAATTTGTGCATAGTTCTTTCAGCCATTTTCACTCAATTTATCTTTTTATGTAAACAAGGTGGCAAAAACTGAACAGACTGGTACACTCAAACTATCTCCAAGGCAATGCCAACAACAAATTGTGCTGGAATAAAGAGTTAAATGTCTTCCTGTTAGACTATTGGCTTTAAAATAATTGCACCACATTTCATTCACTTAGCTGAAACAAAACACATTGCAGAAAAATCATTCCTTGAATACACTACCCAGAAGCATTTTTCCCATATGGAATAATATTGGGAGGGAACTACAACACTCGCTACACTGGTTGCAGCAAAATTCTTAGCTGCTCTTCTGTTATCAGTAACCATCTATTGACCTTAAAGTTCTGTTCTGTTGACATCTGGGAAACAGAAAATGGTAAACAGATAAATTTCTATTTTTAGGATATAAAATCCGTAGAAATCTTTTGATCTTCTATATTAGATTTTGAATAGTTCTTAATGAAAAGATTATTCCTTTTTTGATTGGTTTAATTTAACCACTGACTTTTACAACAAAAGTAATCTTTAAAATTAAATAAATGATAAAAATGATAAGTCCAAAATCCTTTAATCTATTCCACTTTTTCTTCCACTTCTATTCCACTTTTAAATTATTAATTCTTTTGATCAGTTTCTGTTGCCCACCATATTTACAACAAAAATAATCTTTACGAATGAATGTTTTTCAAATTACTAAATGCAAAATTAAATTTGAGAAAGCTAAATTTCAAATAAGTGTTGAAGCATTGTTCCTATATTTGACGATTAATTACTTTTGGTGAATACTTTATGAAGAAGAAATTTCCAGATTTTGAATTTTCTGTCTTTAGCAAGCTGTGATTTCTATATTAATTTTATCCATTTGTTTATCCTTAATACTAATATGAAAATGCATAAACATGTACAAACTAATAACATTAATAAATTTGTAAATTCAGCTGCAGTCATTTAGTATCACTATGCTTAAGGAAATGATGTATTTCAGAAATGTTAGTTTGTTAGAAAATTTCTAAATCTACCAAAATATAATTAAATTTAGTCTGAACTTTTATTGTTCTTTCAAGATTTAATTCCAGGTTAATTTATGAAACTATATTTCAATGTTTATGGAAGAATAAAAAAAAATACTTTAATATTTATGACACATAAAACATTCATTATTCAAAAAGTTTTACTAAAAGTATTTAAATTCTAAAAATATTTTTATAATTAAAATGTTTTAAAATTTCTAGAACATGCACTTCATTGAAGCTTTATGCATATTATTTTCAAATCGTTGAAGTTTTATCAATAACAATTTTTATTCATCGGTAGAAGCAAAATTTTCAGAACTGGAAGCAACAGCTAAATTTGCAGCATACAGTGGGCATTAGATGCTATTTTTTTTATTCCAATTACTACTTAAATTCAGTTTTATTTGAATGGATAATTTGATTAAAGTAATCATAATTTTATTTTATAACTACACACACACATTAAAAATAGATATAGAAAAGCATTTCATTGCTCTTAAGAAGCATCTTAATCATGTTTGCCATTCATTTGGTGTGCAGATAGTCACAGCATTAAGTTGTTTTATTCAAGTGTGATATCTGGAAGTTCTTTTACAAATTGCATCTGAATCCAGATTCAAAAAGTCCTGAAGTGAATGTTTAATTTGTTATTTTTTGTGTGTGTGTCTAAGTTCATGAATGAATAACTTATCTTCACTCAAGTTGCCTGATAAATTTTTTCTATCTTGAGATATAGTGGTTTATTTAATAAGTTTACATCAAAATAATTTGAATTCGATTTTGTCTGCAGCATCATTCCTATAATACATTGATAAGAACATTGTGCCTAGAATATCAATTTTATTAAGCTAGAGATTCCAAGGCATGATTATTCACTGTGATTTTTATCTTCACTTTCTTGATGCTACTGGTTACACACAAATGCATACAAAGTCACAAGTTTGATTTTTTTTTAAAGGCAAATAATATTTTAGGCTGGTGCCCCTATAATAGACTCATATAAGAATTTATAAAAAAAGACATTTCTTTGACTTCAATTTTAGAACAAACTTTTTATTACATTGAGACAATTAATAAAAAATTAGTTTTTAAATGGGAATCATTGAGTCTGGTACCCCATTAGAGATCAGCCAAAAGTTAATAAAATTGTGAGTGTTTATTTGTTAGAGGCTCATAAAAGTTATTTACTCAGGTCAGGAATTTATTTACTCAGGTCATACTTATTTGCATTTTTAAAGGTTATTATTTAACTGTTAAATATTTTGAGATTACAATTGGACTGCTTAGTTCTATTTATTTTCCTCTTTATGTGCACATATAAATAAAATAATTTACCTACGTTTTATCTCGGTAAAATTTTTGTAGTAATTTTGTTCTAGTTTTTGACTTGTGTTTTTTTTTTTTTTTTTTTTTTAGTTTTCTGTAGAAATGCAATATTTTATTCTTTTCTCAAAATTTCATATTGTTTTTTCAATTTTACTGTTTTTTTTTATGTTTAAAATCTTTTTATTTTTGAATATTTGGTTATAGGTATGGTATTTAGAAAATTTTTAAAAAAAATGTCCTTCAAAAGTAAGGTAACACAGAAGACTTCAAAGTAATAAACCAGCCCTTTTCTTTTTCTTGGCCATTCACTTTTATCATATTTGATTAATAATGTCTGTCTATTGTATGTAAAAAAAAAATTATAGTGGTCTAACCTTTTCAGATTATGTATTTGTATGCATGTAAATATATAATCAGTATTTTCGTCTAAAAACAATTATTAAAAAAATGACTAATTATCAAGTAAATTTTATGATGAGAAACAGGGCAATTTTATTGATTGTTTCCTTTTAATTCATGATATGCGAATGGTATGAATCAATAAAAAGGCTTTTTATAAAATTTAAATTAAAATGTATCTGATATAATAAATTCACTTTCCTAAGTATTAATATGTGTAATTGTGCAAGATTATAAATTCATTTAATGAAAAAATTGTCTCCTCCAATATTATTAATACATAACCAATTTATAGAGATTTAATTCAAATTAGCTAATAATACTTTATAAAATTGTACAACTTTATTTTACTTAACAAAATAAGAACACCCTTGTTTTTGATATCCTGTTTGTTGAAAACGTTTCTTTAAAAAAAAAATTTTAGACTAATTTGAGGGAAACTTTCATTTAGTGGTTTTTTAAATGTGTTGATTATTATATTTTCAAAGTAATTTTAATGCATTTTTAAATATTTGGCTAGTTTAACTGAGTTGGAAATTGTAAAAATAGAATATAAAGGTATATTTTTACAGGGTTAAGACTGTGAAAACAAACCTCAGGAATACAGACCTTGGGAAAGATCAGGAACTTCATCAGGCATAAAGGAGTAAATAGATTTTTTACTTCAATTTTTTTGTTTGAATAATATGAATGTAAAATTTGATATTAAAATTTTAAAATACTTGTTAGTATATTCATTTAGTACAAAATCTTATAAAAAGTCATTTTTGTTTATAAAAATGTTCTTAATTAAAATTATTTTTTTCCATTATTTAAAAAATTTTCTGTAGTGTGTCTGTATTAACTAGAACACAAATGTTAGAATAATTAAAACCTTATTTTACCTACTAATTATTCCTCAAATGTGTTAGGAAAAATACTCATTGCTTCTATAAGTAGATGATAAATATTTATTTATAGCACAAATTTAGTGCACCAAGTCAATATTAAATTTTTTGATAAATTATATTCTTTATAATAAATGTATTTTAACTCTCAAATACTTCAACCTTTTGCTCTTGTTTACGGATAGTAGTTTTGACATTGAAAATTTTTAAAGGAATGTTAATATTTTTGTACTAATTACTATATAAAATTTGGCCTATACAATAGTTTATTATTTTTGAGTCTCTTAACTCTCTAAATTATCCCTCATCATAAAGAAAATATTGCAGAATGGTAACATTCGTTTTTTGAAATGACTGACCTTGGACAAGCAAGCTACTTGAAAATAGTTACAAAAAGGGTATCCTAAGCCTTAAATTACAACAATTATTTTTAAAAATTGTTACAAGTACAGTATAGATTTGTAAGAAATTTTCAAAGTTCTAAAATTGTCATTAAGTGTTTTATAGATTCTAAAAATGAAAGTCTTTTGAGAGTAAAATCAATTATATTTTTCAAGAAATCAAAAACTTAATAAAATTTTTTCATAGTAAGTCACAAGAAATTGACTTTTATATGAATTATATTTGAATTATTGTATTGCTGTGTAATAATTGTATGGTATATGACAAAAATAAATATTATCTTTTTCTTAAATTAGTAATGGGAATAAAAAATACTTATCTGTTACTAATCCCATCTAATATAGTGGAGCTATATCAGATCCAGGAGGCCTTAAACCTTCAAAAAATCGAAGAAAAGGAAAGGTCTCTCAAGAAATTCTTCGATGGTGAAATCCAGGCAATCAAGTAGGTGCTGAGGACTAGCTTTGCTGGAATTGCACTATGACAACTGACAACAGTATGACAACCGGCAAGTCTACAGGTAGCGGTCTGTTCAGCATGATATTTTTGCATTGCAAGGGCTCCACCAGGGTGCTTGTGGCGATACCAGTTGTGACTTGGAGGGACTATCCAAACTTTGTTGACATTAGTTTTGCAGAGAGAAAACAATTCTGAAAAAGTGAGGGTCAAATCTGGAGAGGCTGGAAGGGAAGTACAATCCTTAGCCAACTGGTCAGCACGTTGATTGCCAAATAGGCCCATGTGAGAAGGTATCCACTGAATATGGATGTCATGGGAAGCAGATAGGGCAATTAACATGCAAAGGATAGAAACACCAGCTTGGTCCGTTACACTATACCAATTGCTCAAGTATTGAATACAGCTTCGACTGTAAGTGAAGATCCAGATTTTATCAAAGATGGCTACAGATTTGATATTTTCCAGACCAGTTTGAGTGGCAAGAAGTTCACTGCGAAAAAAAGAACAAAAATCTGTGTTTCTAATGCATCTTGATTCATGAACTTCAGCAGGGTAAATAGTGTAAATTCCACTGCTGGCATGGTAATGATTGTCATCGCTATAATGCATGTAGATCTTCAGCAGGAACATTGTTAATTATTTCAAAAGCCAATTGTTCCAATTACTGTGGAGGTTTGTTGCTTTTGGTTAATTCAGAGAGAAGGGCTGTATGTGAAAACACTTTAGAAGCAGGCCCACAGAAAAAACTTTTAAAGATTGGTAGAGAACATAACACCCCAAAATATTCTGATTGAAAAAAGTCCTCTGGGCAGAAAGCATTGTTTAAATACTTGTTGGCTAATTTATATAACTTTGTAATAAAGTTATTGTGTAGGTATATATTTGCATTTACATATACAACTCTCATCGTTCACCAGTCTGCAAATTTTTAAGTTTGTCCATACATTTTTATTAATATATACAATTGCAATTATGAGTTCCATAATTTCTGAACTCAAACTTGATATAAATGTTTCCATATTTTATTTATATAGATATACTTTTATATTGTGTTGTTTTATATATGTTCCTTTTTGTTGTAGGGGTCAGAACCTTGTCAAAGAAAACTATAAGCAATGGAAGAGTAAGTTATTTTGATATTCCATTCTTTAAAAAATCATGTTTGATAGGGGAAAAAGGAAATTAATAAATTATCAAAGCAAGAATGAAGGTCTTTTCAGTTTGTGTCAAAGAACTTTCATAATAATAGAACCATAGTAGCTAAAATTTTTCTCAACTGTGATGAAATGACTAGTTTTGATATTTCAATTTAAATTTGCAATAATAATTTGAATAATCTATTCAAATTTGCAAAATGATAATCAAAACAAAAGATGTGCTATATTTAGGGAGAAATCATTTAGAGGTGATATCATAATTACACCAAATCTTTTAGTTGAAGCTTCAATAAACTTCATTTTATTTGAGTTTCTTTAGAAGAAATTAGTAACGTAATTTTTTAAAAGGAAAAGTTTGCTGTTTTTAGTAGTTCCCTAAAATATTCAAATATACCTATTTGATTTATTAATGTCTAAGATAACATTTCATTATCCCATTAAGGATAATGGCATCACACATGTCATCCTTAATGAAATATTGGACTGTGATACCATAGTTAAAGTTTCTTCGAATTCGCATCCTTTAACAAAAGTTTGTAGACATATCGAAATTTTTTCTTGCTACCAATATAGGGATTTTTGAATCAATATCAATTTGCTAAAAATTGAGATTGCATTATTGTTAGGTAAATGAAACTATTAATTTCTTTGACATTATTATAAAAAAATTAATTGTTTTGGGATCAATTAAATTAATAAGATGTGGATGATTGTTTATATAATAAATTATCAAGAGAGGAGAGAATTGAAACTCAACTTTTATGTCCTGTAAAATATGCAACGTAGGAAAACTCAATGAGTCAATTTGTGACATTTTGTTTTTTAAAATGGCTGCTATGATTGTTGTTAAGAGACATTTGTAAGTAAAGCATTATGTTAAAAGGAAATGTTTTTTTTTTTATTAATTGTTAAGTTAATTTAGATTAAATAATACTTGACTTGTGATTTATTCTTTAAGTTTTTTAATTATTAAAGTGTTTTAAGAAATTATTTATTACAGAAATTATACAACTTTTAAACATTCAGTTTATTTAAAATAATTTTAATATTTTACGAACTTGTTTCTTATAACTTTAATGAAATAAATTGTCAAGTATGAATTCTCTTTTGGTGTCACCACTTGATATTACTTAGATCATTGTAGTCAAGTGCAAGAAGCTTAATCATGAAACTAGATATATTGGTACAACTTAGGATTTGATTGTTAATGTAAGATATATTATAAAATGCTTTGATTTGTTCTGCAAAATTAGTCTGAAAATGCGAAGAATTTGTGCATTACTAGTTAGCAATAAGATGTGTGCTATTTGTATTTCAATGATGAATGCTGATTTAGATGCTGCTGAATTATTTTTTTATAAACTATAATTTCTTTCTTAATTTAGTTTATAATGTACAGGAATTGAAATGATGATCTTTAGCTCTTAAATATTGATAAAATTTTAAATTGTTATAAAAAATATTCAATATTCAATAATGAACTTTTATTTTAATGTACTAATTTCTATTTCAGCTATAAATTGTTTTTAATGCTTATAGAATCATAATTTTTAGTATGTAGTAAAATTAATTATTGAAGAAAGATTAAAAAATTTTCTTTAATATTCGCATCATCTCCTTTCACTAAAATGTAATGGTAAAACATATTATAAAGCTACAATTTGATGTCATCAAAAAGACATGTTAATGTTCAATGTTTATTCAATCTCTAAGTGTTGGACCTCCTATAAAATTTAAAGTAACTCTTGTCAAACTTGAAACTTCTGGAATTTGCTTGAAAATATATGAATTTTTTCACAGATTTTAAATACTTAATAAAAAGTAATGAAAAATGTAAAAGTAATGTAAAAATAATGACTTTTTTACAGACTGATACTCACTGTTGGATTTGTCACAAACCAACAATAGAAAGAACATGCACAAGTTATCCTCGCTCTTTCCATACTGATTACACCAAAAGTGTACCGTTCCAAGGAAGTCTATGCTGGGAATGCAAGCGAGTTTCCCTTGAAGGTAGTGATGTTACTTCAGTTCCTTACTCGCAGCTCAAGGAAATGATGCAATTTGGTCTCGTCAAAACTCTGACTGATTCTAAAATTGAAATGGTAGGTTTTAAACTGACAATACAATTAATAAATATCCTTTAATAAGTAAACTAAATGTACTATTTAGTTTATTTACTTAAACATTACTATTTAGCGTGTGGCCTTTTATTGCAGTTTTAAGTACAATCTGGAAATGAAATATATTTGAAATTGAGTACATTTGTTCAAATTACTTTTGAAGCAATTTTAATAGATCTTAAGTCAGTTTTGTCAATTTTCTATGACTGGTTTTTTACTGAATATAGAAAGCATCTATATATATATATATATATATATATATATATATATATATATATATATATATATATATATTACTTTTTCTATGAAGAGGTAGGGATAAAAATAGTATATCTTGATCATTTATCGCAGACTGTATTGAAAATAATTTTGCTACTGTTTTATCATACCATGCATCCTAGTGATACAATTTTTTTTAATAAACATAGGTTTAGAATTTTTATTATAAAAAAAATTTTTTTATTAAAATAAATTTTCAATCAAGTTTTAAAAGAAATGTAGTTTATGTGTTTCATAAAATAATACATTGCGCTATGATTTGGTGGACTTATTTGAACTATAATCAGCTTTGTCTAATTATGTTCAAGAAAGAATTCAGTTCCTCTAAACGAAATAAAAGTTGCAATTTCTAATGTCATTTTATATTCTGTCCAGACCTGAATTGTTTCGCTCTAGAAACATTCAAATTCGTATATTGTCATAAGGAAGTAAAAAATTATTAAGCTACAGAGACAGTTTGAAACTGAAAGGTAGAGGGAAGGCAAATGGAAAAAAAATGTCGACAAACATGTAATGTAAGGTAAAAAAAAAAAAAAACATTCGCGGTACAAAAGAAAATATATATTCCACGCGCAGTTAGGAAATAATCCATTTCTTTTAGTTAACTCTAAACGAAACAAATATAGCTTATCATTTAAATATGTGTAACTTCATTTTATAAGTTATTAATAATTACTAGGATAAACTTTACTGGGATCTTTTTGGAAATTGATAAATGTCATGGTTACATCTAAGTTAATCGCACTTTGTGTTTTGGTCGATTCAAACAGATCTTTATCCTTATAAATATTTTTTGTGTAGAATTTATTATAGTTTTAATCATAATGTGAATTTTATATAGGAAAATACGTTAGTTGGGATGCAGTTCATTATCATACATTCATTATCAATATTATAAAGGATTTATATTTGCTTTCTTTTATAAAAACACATTTTTAGAATAGATGATAGTATTCTAAAATCTTTAAAAATAGATTCTCGCCAAGTTTAATCTAGACACTTTATGTCCGAAATAAATTTAAAAGCTAAATAAAAATTGTAAATTAAACTCATTTTCATCTTCCTAAGATACAAATAATGTATGTATTTTTCAAATAATTATTAAATTTTTAATGCTGTATCTTAATTTTAAAGCTATGGGAAAAATCTATTCTATTCCTAGAACGGCAAATTTCGATATTTAAACTTGTGCTTATGTTCAGCTCTTTTAATTAAAATTGATTCCTATTAGGCTTAAGTGTAGAATCATATACTCATGGTTACTGGTGAAGTTGGTTTACATCACTTTTTTATATGAATTTCAACAAGGAAGAAATGCTAAAGAAGCATATAGAAATTTATTCAAAGTTTTTGATAATGGCATAGTTTCTGGTTTGAAAAATTTGAAATAAACGATGATGACTTTTCTGATGAGACACATTCTAGGGGACCATCTTTGATCGACAATGTTGTTGAAACCACGTTTGAGAAAGATTTTTTTCTGACTACAATGGAAATTGCCGAAAGGCTGAATTCAATTCAGCAAACATTTTAAAAGATAGGATTGGAGTGAAGATGTTCAAAATGGGTGCTGCATCAATAAAGTCAGAATTCGAATGCTAGTTGAATTAAATAAATCCCTCTTGGAACTAAATAGCTAGGGATGAAAAATGGATTACCCATACAAACACAGTAAGGAAAAGGGCATAGTGTGATTGTGGAAAACCCCTAACTCTTCCTACAATTTAAATTTTGCTATAAATAAGCTATTTGTTGTATATATGGTGTGACAATTGAGGACCAATACACAATATGAGCACTTAAAGTAAAACAAATCTGAATTTAGAGAATTATTATTCAGCAACTTGATAATTTAAAGACAACAGTCTAATAAAAGAGATGGGTGGGGGAACCTGTCATATCCATCATTGCTTGTACTAGTCACATTCCAACTATCATTTGTTTTTATCCTTACCAAACGTTTCAAAGATCAAAAGTTAAAAAATGAAGAAATCAAGCAAGCTTTGTTTAATTTTTAAATCCAAAGATGAATAATTTTCAAAAATGCTATATAGAATTTGGTCCGCATGCTGTAAAGAAATTGTTATTAAATAATAATTGCTATTGTTATTAAAGTTTATTCAAGGTAAAAAAATTTACATTTGGTTATATTCCAAAAACACACAAAACTTTTTAGTAGATTTGATAAATGAAAATTTATATTGCTAATGTATTCTATTTATAATTGTTTCTATACATTAATGTATTTTCTAAAGTGAGTATTTGATCTACTATGGAAATTGAGTTAAATTTCAGTTTTTATTTGTATTTATTATAACTTATATTAAGAATGAAATTTTTTAAATTTCTAATCATAAAAGCTTGTGTAAGTGTTTGAACATCAGGTTGTAAGGAATTTTAATTATTTTTAATACCAGAGTATATTTTTTCAAAAGAACATTTAGTTTAATGTTTTTGAATTGTGATGAATCAAGTAATTGAACCAAATATGCAAGCAATTCCTTCTTTTAAATGATGGGAGAATATACATTAACATAGTTCTGCTGATCTTATGGGAACTTTTACGTAAGGCCTTGATTTAATAAGGAAAAACATGCACATGTAATGATAGAGAGATGTTTATCAATTTGATAGAAAATGAAAACATTTAAATTATTGTATATACAAAATGTATAAAGGATTTTCCAGATAGAACCTATTAAAAATAGAACTATAAATACTACTCAATCAAAAATGAATACTCAATAAAAAATAGAACTATAAAGTACGTCGTTATAATACTTCTGCGAAGTCAAAATTAGTCTTGAAAATTTATTATGGTATAGCTAATTTTTAAATCAGATAAGTGATGAGTACGAAATAGGCACATATCATATGGCTTAATACTTTGAAAATAGTTCGTAAATTAATAAAAGAAAATTTAATTAAATATTATAATTGGGAGTCACAAGAGAAAAGTTTGTTAAATTAAAAAAACAAAGTAATAATACTTGATTGCTATCATTTTTATCACTATTATGATGATTTATAACAACAATTAATTAAGGTATCAATAAATTTATGTTAAAAAGCTAAATAAATATCTAATATTAAATGTGCTACATCAAATTATGAAAAGAAATTTTATAAGAACTAAATTTTTTGTTTCAAAAGTCAACTTTAACTTAAAAATTCCCATTTAGATTTTACAAATATTTATCCCAATTATTATTGTAAAATAGGGTTGAAACTTAACTGAGCAACAGTTTTAAAAGCAGAAACAAATCTGTAAGGAAACAAAGAATTATAGAGAGTATATTTTTCTAACCATACCCAGATAAATAAAAAAATACTTTGCATGGAAATTGATCCTGAATGGGAATTTAAATGCATGCTTGTGGATAATTTATTTTATGGAATTTTCAATTTTATACAAAAGTAACTTAGCTTTATATAAAATCTCCTGTCTAAACGAAAACATATTTTTTATATATTAGCATCCTTAAAATTTTAAAATTTTTTCAGGAAAAAATTTTCAGAAGTATACAGTTAGCTGAGAAGGAGAAGTTGTTTAATTTCATCGATGGCGAAATCATTAAAAAAGTAATTTATTTATTCATATATAAATTAGAAAAAGCAATTTCTGCAAAATTGCTTTGATTTAGATTATCATGACTCGAACTTATGTTTTTCAGCTTAGCATATGTTGGTAAATGTAATATTATATCAAATGAAAAACGTTTTGAAACATAGGAATTAAATCTTATGCGTATTGATATTTAAGTCGATTGTACACCATTAATTCTAATTGTCATTGTTGACTAAGTTTTAAGGGATAGGATAAGAAGCATTTATTTCTTTGGTGCTTCTAATGACCATGTATTCATAATACGTGTGTTTCAAATTAAAATGTGATAAACAATGAATTAATGAATATTATATTTACAGTGTAATTATTATGTAAATCCTTGTACATGTCCTATGTACTGTTGCTTTATTTGTTATAGAATGTCATTTTGTTAATGAATTTAGCATTTCTGTGCCTCTAAATTCTTGGGAAATGAGGTTAGAAACCTCATCAAAGCAAAATCAAAATTCCATAGGCAAAACCATAAAGAATTAGGTGTGGGAATCTTAGTTGCCAACAAAGCAATGGAAAACAATAAGATTTAACTTGGCAAACCCAGTAATCACCTGGACAAGGGGTGCACAGATTTTAATTAAGTTGTGCTACTTCCAATTTGTTCATTTAGTGTTCTAGTTCATAAAATCAAACAGATATGAAGAACTAAAATTTCTCTGATATTTATTACTTAATGATAAATACTTTCATAGCTATAGTTAGAACATTAAACATGTATGCTCTTCACTAATTTAAATAGATCAGTTTTTTAAAAAAAAAATACTATCACAGCTATTAGAGGAAGATTTATTCCCATTTAGTCAGTGCATAAGAAAAAATTAACTTAAAACTACTGGCATTGCGAAGAATTCTCCATAGCAGCAGCAAATGTGTTGAAATGTCAAATTGTAGTGTAAATAATACATATGCCATAACTGGCACTTCCAGTTTTGAGGCATATGTCATTTAGCTCTTCTTCAAATGATTTGCATAAGTAAACAGTCTCATTTATTGTAGTTTATGTATAGTGAAGACGTCCATCAAATGCCTTGATGGTTCATTGTTGGTTCCTGGTCAGCGTTATACTTTACCCTGACTTGGACTATCACTATAGTATGTCTATAGTTCTATGCCACTGTGGTAATGCATGAGCGGCTTCTTTCAATCAAAGAAATTGGACTTCTGATAGTACATTTTGGGAAATGCATCAGTTAACTCTGTATTCCATTTTGGAACAAAAATCCAACTGTTGTAATAGGCCCAGAAAATATGCAGAATCAAGTTGGTATGCTGTAGTTTTTTTTTTCCCCAAAAAATGAAGCTCCCTGTTTATTGATGCTCAATACAGAATCAAATTCTCACTAATGTGAAGAATTTGTGTTATTTTTAATTTTCTATTGTTTGTAACACAAAAAAACTTCGCTTATATATATATTCTTATATTACCAATATTGTTCTTAAAATTTCACTGCTCATGTGCAAAACTGACGTTTTATTGGTTTAATGTTTAAATTGTGACCATTTTTGTCTTTCTTGATGGTTTTGTCATAAATGCATTTCCTGATGTATAATTTTTCTTTTTTAAAAGTTAATGTCTATTAATTATTATTTAAAAACATTTTTAGAAATTAGATGACAATATGTATAAAAGGCCAGTTGAATTACTGTCGGACTTTGAATGGATAGTCCACAATTGTGCTGTGTTAGGTATGATTTTATACAGTAATAAATGGTATTCATATTTTACCTTAACCTTAAATAGTATTCATATTTTACCTTAATTTCATCCACTTTTCATTAGTAATATAAAATTGTTTAATTTAAAATATTTTTAAATTGACACAATGAACAAGTAATGAAACAATCTAAATTTTGAGAATAGTGTTTTAATTTTTATGGCTTTTCATTGTTTTCTCTTCGTTATTTACAGCATATCTGTGACATTTGAACTAATAACTGAATGACTAATGCTTTGAGGTTTTGATTAGCAGTTCTTTGCCATTAATCGCATCTTTAACTTTATTGATTGAACTGATTCACAATCCATTATTAACCTGTACATTTTTGATGTACCCTAGTTTCCAAAAACAAACCACTGGATTACAAAATAAACTTTATTTATAGTAAATTCAAAAGAGGGTCATTAACAGTTGATGTGTTACAAGTGCTTTAATTATTGGTTTTGGCCTATTGTAAATCTTTTGAAATTGCTGGAAATTATTTGTAGGAAATAGGTAATGAATTTTCAATCAAATTAAAATAAAAAACAATTGTTATATAGAGAAATTATTTAACTTACTGCAGTCATATATTAAAATATTTTAAAGTATGTGAATTGATTGATATTTAAATTTTCTTTATAAAACTGCAATTTTATTTCCAGTGCTGTCTTAAAAAATTTATCTAATAAAAATGTAGTTTACCTTGTTCATCTAATCTACAGATTTGAAATGGCTTCACTTGTCATTTTGGCATCTGTTATTTTCTTGGCGTAAGTGTCGTTTTACCAGCTGGAAATTGAAATTTTCTTTAGAACTTCCATGTCTTATTTCTGAAAATGGTTTTCCATATTTTGAAAGCACTCAGAAGTGACAAATAGAAAGAAATATTTTGCATTTGATATAGGGAACATCACAAATTTTATTTAACGCAGTTTTGCATTCTTAAACGTTACATTATACAAGAATTCTTTGGATTCAGATGGTTCTAATTATTTTCAGTTTTAGTTTCAAAATGCTTAAGTCTAAATATATTTTCCATATAAATATTTAAAAATCAACGTTTTATTTCTTTAAAATGATTCATTCAATTAAAATTTGCTTAATAATCATTTGTTTAAATATATAGTTTTCCAAAGAAATCAAACTAAAATTCATCAACTTTCTAATTTTTCTTTTGCAGTCTGTATGATCTAAATAGCTGCCTGTAGAAAGAATATTTTAACTTTTAATCATTTTTAAACAATTGTTTATTAAATTTTGGCTATAATTTTTGATGGTTTTTTAGGGAAGTGCAGTTCAAAGAAATCAGCAGTTACAATAAGGAATAAACTTCAGCTTGAGTTGCTATTTTTAGAGGATTGCCCTGATTGTTATTACTATAGAAAATCACAGTATGTTGGAGCTGACATTCCATGCACACCTTGCGTATGTTTTCCTTTATTGTTTTATATTTAGTGTTTTATAATACCAAAAATTAGGATTAATTATTTTTAATTTTTCCTCAAATGTTTTGATATTACTTTAGTTGTAAAGAATTGAAGAAAAAATGGGAATTGATTATTTATACAGACTAAAGAAAATTATGTCATTTACATTACTTTTCAATATTTCTTATATGAATTTAAAATTTTATGAAAAATTCCCATATTCCACATAAAAACATGCTTTGAGATAACTTAAATTAATTAAAAAAAGTATGCAATACTTGTGTGTTTCAATTTCATCTTTACATTATGTAATTTTTAATTTAAAAAGAAATCCTATATATACAATAGTTTATTAACCAAAATGAGTTATATTTATTATTTAACATGAAGATGCATTTTTTTTTTGTTTACTTGAAAATAATTACACTTCAAAAATGCTAATGAATATTCTTAATTCTTAGAAAAATAGTCTTAAAGTTCAAACAATAAATTAATTATGAGTTGTAATAATAATTCAATATATTAGTAAATCACTATTATTAAAGGATTATTATTAAATATAGTGGCTATTGAAAAATTATTCACATTGTCAGAACATTATTAGTTGTTGGCTTGCCGCTCTAGAATTCAGTGGTTGTTGCATTTAAAACTTAATACTAAAATCATAGTTCATTAGCTTTATACTATGTTTTCACATTTCAAGCTACAAGTTCCATCTTGAGAAAACTCAAATTGTTATAGGAGATCCCAAATGTGTACTCTCATCAAAGATGTTTCTTTCACGTTTATAAACAGCCAGTGCTACTGTGTTGAATATGCCGCTCGGAAATTAAGTGGTTGTTCCAAACTTTATAAATAATAAAATGATAGTTCATTAGTTTTGTACTATGTTTTCATGTTTCAAGCTACAAATCAGATCTGAAGTCAGTTCTTACTAATTTTTCGCAGCACATTTAACAGTTAAACAATGATTAAAGAGAAATTAAATGTTCAAAGGGCATTTTGTAAATGTATCATTCATTTCAGATTTCCTGCCTCACCTGTTTTAAAAAGTATCATCATCGATTAACAAACAGAACTTTACAGTATACCTAATATATTACCATTAAATAATGATAAGTGTAGCAAAATACTAAAAGTGTATTAAAATAATTTGAAAATTTAAATACTTATTGAAAATTTTGTTAAGATTTAATTAGAATATTACAGAGTAGGTGACATCAATAAGGATTTACAATAGTTTGCTGGATAAGTACAATGGTAAAGGACAACTAGCTACACTACTTATTTAGTTGTATTATTTACCATAACCTATAAGTAATTTCAAGATAATACTATAATTTCTATAAATGATAAATCTATAACTCTGCAATATATTGTACTTATTCAAGTGTAGTTGATTTCTAAATAAAACTATTCAATATATATATTCCTCACAGTATCCAAATTAGAAATGTTTAATGTATATACCATAGCCTGTAGAATAGACTAGAAAATAAAGCCCCCATCTCTTAGATGTTAATTAAACAGGGGCACTTATCTTAAAAAGAATTTTAATATAGCGCACTCTAGCCATGCATTTAACTGAGTTATAATAAAATGTCACCATCTCTTTGAACAACACATATATTTTTTTATAAACACACATAATAGAACAAAACACCAAAGGAACTCAGAGCATTCAAAACCGAGTCACATTTTTCTAGCAGCAGTGTGAAGTTAGTGAAGACGATCAGTCTTGATTACTGGTTTAGAGTATAGAAGCTTTTTTTGACTGAGATATTAGAGCCCTCTGTAATTGGAAGATTTTTCCTGTAGTATTAGCTGTATTAGATCTGTAGAATTGTGATTTCTACTGCTGGAATTTTTTGTATTTAGTTCTATTTGCTACGAATAACAGTATTGTGAATTTTAAGGAGTTTATTCTATCGACTCGCAATCAAAACAAACCTCAAAGCTTCGAACAGTATACCTATTTAATTATTTATATTGATGATAATATTTTAATCTTTTACATTGCCTCTTTCATTATAACTATGAAGGCAACAGTTTTAGAACACTGTTATAAAGACTAAATTTTTTTCTTTCCGCTTATCAGTGGTTTTGTTTAAATTTCATATTCATAAGTTCTGATTCTTCTGTTTGTTGGTTTTACCTTTCTAGTGTATATTTGTAGTGGTTTTGAATTCATCCTTAATTTGTGAAACTGAGAAATATAATTGATTATGGTTATGAGAATGGTAAAATTATATTCTTATAAAGATCTTGCTTTGAAAGTGCATTGCATGTTCTTTTCTATTTCTCTCTTTTTTTTATATGACAACAAGCTTTGAGATTATCATATATAATCTCTTTTAAGGACTAAATTGAGGAATTTTAACTACTATTCATTATTGATAACTAAATTTGCTCAGAGATAAGCCAATGATTATAAAGATAATGTGTTGGTAAATATTATATATACTAATATATGTGATTCAAAGTAAGTTAGCTTTTATAGCTAGTTGCTCTGCAAATGGTTTTTTAAGCTTTTTACTTAGTTTTTTTTTTTAAGATTTTATAGCCTTATGTGCATAAACAACATTTGAGGGACAAATCTTAATGTCTTGTTGCTCTGTCTTGCTGTATTGGTAAATACTTAAGAATGTGACATAATAATGTAAAATTTGATTGGAACACTTACATTTTTCTTTCAAAATTTGTTTTTATATTTGATATTTTAAGGAGTAATTGATGTCATGTCAAAGAAACTAATCTGTATATTAATTCAAATCACTTATTTTTATAATGCAGGTTGCCCTTTTGAAGAAATGGGAAATAATACTGTCACAGACTCTTATGAATATATGGAAATGAAAGTTGATTTGAATACCACAGTGGACATTAACCAGAATGAACAACAGGCTAATAACTTTAAAATACAAAATAGCGCTCCTGTGGTATGTGAAGAAGGCACCTCCTCGATCTCTGTTAATAATGAAGCTGTATCAAATCCGGACTTAGAAATTATCAAAGTCATCTCGTCAAATAAAATTCCTACCAAAAGAAGAAAAATGTGCCATTCTTTTTCTTCAGATGGAAGTCTGTTAGATTTTGGATATAAATCAAGTAGGTAACTTTTCTGCCACATTTCATATACATACATAGTTTTGGTTTTCACTCATTTGCTTTCATGTATTACTTATATTTTTGCATTAATTTTGTATTGTTTTCTTGGAAGCGTAACATTTTACAAATTTAACAGAAGCAAAATTAATTCCTTTATTTAAAAATTGCTAAATTCTTTTGCCTTAGAAATTCTGAAATGTTTCGTTTTTTAACATGTTTCTAAAAATTTGACTCGCCTCACTGGTTGCTTTTAAACACCTGGGTTACACCTGCTTTAACGAACTAGCATGCTTATATAATTACAGTTAAATGCAACAAAATTAATTTGAATAAAACAGTACCAGATGGGAAAGTGTATTTTTATATTCATTTTTCTATTGTGCTGGTAAGGCGTAATAGAAGAATGAATATAAAAATAACATATACAAATATTTTAAAATGAATAATAAATATGGTGACAAGGAAAAAAAATATATCGAAACAATGCTAAACTAAAAACATGTTAAAAATACTGGATACATAAAATTTATTTTGTACAGGGATGGCAATTTTCTGATAATTGTTGCATATCTTGGAGGGCCTCACTATCTTTTAATTTGTGCATAGTTCTTTCAGCCATTTTCACTCAATTTATCTTTTCATGTAAACAAGGTGGCAAAAACTGAACAGACTGGTACACTCAAACTATCTCCAAGACAATGCCAACAACAAATTGTGCTGGAATAAAGAGTTAAATGTCTTCCTGTTAGACTATTGGCTTTAAAATAATTGCACCACATTTCATTCACTTAGCTGAAACAAAACACATTGCAGAAAAATCATTCCTTGAATACACTACCCAGAAGCATTTTTCCCATATGGAATAATAGTGGGAGGGAACTACAACACTGGCTACACTGGTTGCAGCAAAATTCTTAGCTGCTCTTCTGTTATCAGTAACCATCTATTGACCTTAAAGTTCTGTTCTGTTGACATCTGGGGAAACAGAAAATGGAAAACAGATAAATTTCTATTTTTAGGATATAAAATCCGTAGAAATCTTTTTGATCTTCTATATTAGATTTTGAATAGTTCTTAATGAAAAGATTATTCCTTTTTGATTGGTTTAATTTAACCACTGACTTTTACAACAAAAGTAATCTTTAAAATTAAATAAATGATAAAAATGATAAGTCCAAAATCCTTTAATCTATTCCACTTTTTCTTCCACTTCTATTCCACTTTTAAATTATTAATTCTTTTGATCAGTTTCTGTTGCCCACCACATTTACAACAAAAATAATCTTTATGAATGAATGTTTTCAAATTACTAAATGCAAAATTAAATTTGAAAAAGCTAAATTTCAAATAAGTGTTGAAGCATCGTTCCTATATTTGACGATTAATTACTTTTTGGTGAATACTTTTATGAAGAAGAAATTTCCAGATTTTGAATTTTCTGTCTTTAGCAAGCTGTGATTTCTATATTAATTTTATCCATTTGTTTATCCTTAATACTAATATGAAAATGCATAAACATGTACAAACTAATAACATTAATAAATTTGTAAATTCAGCTGCAGTCATTTAGTATCACTATGCTTAAGGAAATGATGTATTTCAGAAATGTTAGTTTGTTAGAAAATTTCTAAATCTACCAAAATATAATTAAATTTATTCTGAACTTTTATTGTTCTTTAAAGATTTAATTCATGTTTAATTTATTAAACTAAATTACAATGTTTATGGAATAATAAAAAAAAATACTTTAATATTTATGACACATAAAACATTCATTATTCAAAAAAATAAAGTTTTACTAAAAGTATTTAAATTCTAAAAATATTTTTATAATTAAAATGTTTTAAAATTTCTAGAACATGCACTTCATTGAAGCTTTATGCATATTATTTTCAAATCGTTGAAGTTTTATCAATCACAATTTTTATTCATCGGTAGAAGCAAAATTTTCAGAACTGGAAGCAACAGCTAAATTTGCAGCATACAGTGGGCATTAGATGCTATTTTTTTTATTCCAATTACTACTTAAATTCAGTTTTATTTGAATGGATAATTTGATTAAAGTAATCATAATTTTATTTTATAACTACACACACACACATTAAAAAATAGATATAGAAAAGCATTTCATTGCTCTTAAGAAGCATCTTAATCATGTTTGCCATTCATTTGGTGTGCAGATAGTCACAGCATTAAGTTGTTTTTATTCATGTGTGATATCTGGAAGTTCTTTACAAATTGCATCTGAATCCAGATTCAAAAAGTCCTGAAGTGAATGTTTAATTTGTTATTTTTTGTGTGTGTGTCTAAGTTCATGAATGAATAACTTATCTTCACTCATGTTGCCTGATAAATTTTTTCTATCTTGAGATATAGTGGTTTATTTAATAAGTTTACATCAAAATAATTTGAATTCGATTTTGTCTGCAGCATCATTCCTATAATACATTGATAAGAACATTGTGCCTAGAATATCAATTTTATTAAGCTAGAGATTCCAAGGCATGATTATTCACTGTGATTTTTATCTTCACTTTCTTGATGCTACTGGTTACACACAAATGCATACAAAGTCACAAGTTTGATTTTTTTTAAAAGGCAAATAATATTTTAGGCTGGTGCCCCTATAATAGACTCATAATATATAAGAATTTATAAAAAAAGACATTTCTTTGACTTCAATTTTAGAACAAACTTTTTATTACATTGAGACAATTAATAAAAAATTAGTTTTTAAATGGGAATCATTGAGTCTGGTACCCCATTAGAGATCAGCCAAAAGTTAATAAAATTGTGAGTGTTTATTTGTTAGAGGCTCATAAAAGTTATTTACTCAGGTCAGGAATTTATTTACTCAGGTCATACTTATTTGCATTTTTAAAGGTTATTATTTAACTGTTAAATATTTTGAGATTACAATTGGACTGCTTAGTTCTATTTATTTTCCTCTTTATGTGCACATATAAAAATAATTTACCTACGTTTTATCTCAGTAAAATTTTGTAGTAATTTTGTTCTAGTTTTTGACTTGTGTTTTTTTTTTTTTTTTTTTTTTTTTTTTTTTAGTTTTCTGTAGAAATGCAATATTTTATTCTTTTCTCAAAATTTCATATTGTTTTTTCAATTTTACTGTTTTTTTTTTATGTTTAAAATCTTTTTATTTTTGAATATTTGGTTATAGGTATGGTATTTAGAAAATTTTTAAAAAAAATGTCCTTCAAAAGTAAGGTAACACAGAAGACTTCAAAGTAATAAACCAGCCCTTTTCTTTTTCTTGGCCATTCACTTTTATCATATTTGATTAATAATGTCTGTCTATTGTATGTAAAAAAAAAATTATAGTGGTCTAACCTTTTCAGATTATGTATTTGTATGCATGTAAATATATAATCAGTATTTTCGTCTAAAAACAATTATTAAAAAATGACTAATTATCAAGTAAATTTTATGATGAGAAACAGGGCAATTTTATTGATTGTTTCCTTTTAATTCATGATATGCGAATGGTATGAATCAATAAAAAGGCTTTTTATAAAATTTAAATTAAAATGTATCTGATATAATAAATTCACTTTCCTAAGTATTAATATGTGTAATTGTGCAAGATTATAAATTCATTTAATGAAAAAATTGTCTCCTCCAATATTATTAATACATAACCAATTTATAGAGATTTAATTCAAATTAGCTAATAATACTTTATAAAATTGTACAACTTTATTTTACTTAACAAAATAAGAACACCCTTGTTTTTGATATCCTGTTTGTTGAAAACGTTTCTTTAAAAATTTTTAGACTAATTTGAGGGAAACTTTCATTTAGTGGTTTTTAAATGTGTTGATTATTATATTTTCAAAGTAAGTTTAATGCATTTTTAAATATTTGGCTAGTTTAACTGAGTTGGAAATTGTAAAAATAGAATATAAAGGTATATTTTACAGGAGTTAAGACTGTGAAAACAAACCTCAGGAATACAGACCTTGGGAAAGATCAGGAACTTCATCAGGCATAAAGGAGTAAATAGATTTTTACTTAAATTTTTTGTTTGAATAATATGAATGTAAAATTTGATATTAAAATTTTAAAATACTTGTTAGTATATTCATTTAGTACAAAATCTTAAAAAGTCATTTTTGTTTATAAAAATGTTCTTAATTAAAATTATATTTTTCCATTATTTAAAAAATTTTCTGTAGTGTTTCTGTATTAACTAGAACACAAATGTTAGAATAATTAAAACCTAATTTTACCTACTAATTATTCCTCAAAAGTGTTAGGAAAAATACTCATTGCTTCTATAAGTAGATGATAAATATTTATTTATAGCAGAAACTTAGCGCACCAAGTCAATATTAAATTTTTGATAAATTATATTCTTTATAATAAATGTATTTTAACTCTCAAATACTTCAACCTTTTGCTCTTGTTTACGGATAGTAGTTTTGACATTGAAAATTTTTAAAGGAATGTTAATATTTTTGTGCTAATTACTATATAAAATTTCAGTTTATTATTTTTGAGTCTTTTAACTCTCTAAATTATCCCTCATCATAAAGAAAATATTGCAGAATGGTAACATTCGTTTTTTGAAATGACTGACCTTGGACAAGCAAGCTACTTGAAAATAGTTACAAAAAGGGTATCCTAAGCCTTAAATTACAACAATTATTTTTAAAAATTGTTACAAGTACAGTATAGATTTGTAAGAAATTTTCAAAGTTCTAAAATTGTCATTAAGTGTTTTATAGATTCTAAAAATGAAAGTCTTTTGAGAGTAAAATCAATTATATTTTTCAAGAAATCAAAAAACTTAATAAAATTTTTTCATAGTAAGTCACAAGAAATTGACTTTTATATGAATTATATTTGAATTATTGTATTGCTGTGTAATAATTGTATGGTATATGACAAAAATAAATATTATCTTTTCTTAAATTAGTAATGGGAATAAAAAATACTTATCTGTTACTAATCCCATCTAATATAGTGGAGCTATATCAGATCCAGGAGGCCTTAAACCTTCAAAAATCGAAGAAAAGGAAAGGTCTCTCAAGAAATTCTTCGATGGTGAAATCCAGGCAATCAAGTAGGTGCTGAGGACTAGCTTTGCTGGAATTGCACTATGACAACTGACAACAGTATGACAACCGGCAAGTCTACAGGTAGCAGTCTGTTCAGCATGATATTTTTGCATTGCAAGGGCTCCACCAGGGTGCTTGTGGCGATACCAGTTGTGACTTGGAGGGACTATCCAAACTTTGTTGACATTAGTTTTGCAGAGAGAAAACAATTCTGAAAAAGTGAGGGTCAAATCTGGAGAGGCTGGAAGGGAAGTACAATCCTTAGCCAACTGGTCAGCACGTTGATTGCCAAATAGGCCCATGTGAGAAGGTATCCACTGAATATGGATGTCATGGGAAGCAGATAGGGCAATTAACATACAAAGGATAGAAACACCAGCTTGGTCCGTTACACTATACCAATTGCTCAAGTATTGAATACAGCTTCGACTGTAAGTGAAGATCCAGATTTTTATCAAAGATGGCTACAGATTTGATATTTTCCAGACCAGTTTGAGTGGCAAGAAGTTCACTGCGAAAAAAAACCAAAAATCTGTGTTTCTAATGCATCTTGATTCATGAACTTCAGCAGGGTAAATAGTGTAAATTCCACTGCCGGCATGGTAATGATTGTCATCGCTATAATGCATGTAGATCTTCAGCAGGAACATTGTTAATTATTTCAAAAGCCAATTGTTCCAATTACTGTGGAGGTTGGTTGCTTTTGGTTATTTCAGAGAGAAGGGCTGTATTTGAAAACACTTTAGAAGCAGGCCCACAGAAAAAACTTTTAAAGATTGGTAGAGAACATAACACCCCAAAATATTCTGATTGAAAAAAGTCCTCTGGGCAGAAAGCATTGTTTAAATACTTGTTGGCTAATTTATATAACTTTGTAATAAAGTTATTGTGTAGGTATATATTTGCATTTACATATACAACTCTCATCGTTCACCAGTCTGCAAATTTTTAAGTTTGTCCATACATTTTTATTTATTAATATATACAATTCCAATTATGAGTTCCATAATTTCTGAACTCAAACTTGATATAAATGTTTCCATATTTTATTTATATAGATATACTTTTATATTGTGTTGTTTTATATATGTTCCTTTTTGTTGTAGGGGTCAGAACCTTGTCAAAGAAAACTATAAGCAATGGAAGAGTAAGTTATTTTGATATTCCATTCTTTAAAAAATCATGTTTGATAGGGGAAAAATGAAATTAATAAATTATCAAAGCAAGAATGAAGGTCTTTTCAGTTTGTGTCAAAGAACTTTCATAATAATAGAACCATAGTAGCTAAAATTTTTCTCAACTGTGATGAAATGACTAGTTTTGATATTTCAATTTAAATTTGCAATAATAATTTGAATAATCTCTTCAAATTTGCAAAATGATAATCAAAACAAAAGATGTGCTATATTTAGGAGAAATCATTTAGATTATAGGAATTCTCCATAGCAGCAGCAAATGTGTTGAAATGTCAAATTGTAGTGTAAATAATACATATGCCATAACTGGCACTTCCAGTTTTGAGGCATATGTCATTTAGCTATTCTTCAAATGATTTGCATAAGTAAACAGTCTCATTTATTGTAGTTTATGTATAGTGAAGACGTCCATCAAATGCCTTGATGGTTCATTGTTGGTTCCTGGTCAGCGTTATACTTTACCCTGACTTGGACTATCACTATAGTATGTCTATAGTTCTATGCCACTGTGGTAATGCATGAAGTCATTTCATGAGCGGCTTCTTTCAATCAAAGAAATTGGACTTCTGATAGTACATTTTGGGAAATGCATCAGTTAACTGTGTATTCCATTTTGGAACAAAAATCCAACTGTTGTAATAGGCCCAGAAAATATGCAGCCTTAAAGAATCAAGTTGGTATGCTGTAGTTTTTTTTTTCCCCAAAAATGAAGCTCCCTGTTTATTGATGCTCAATACAGAATCAAATTCTCACTAATGTGAAGAATTTGTGTTATTTTTAATTTTCTATTGTTTGTAACACAAAAAAACTTCGCTTATATATATATTCTTATATTACCAATATTGTTCTTAAAATTTCACTGCTCATGTGCAAAACTGACGTTTTATTGGTTTAATGTTTAAATTGTGACCATTTTGTCTTTCTTGATGGTTTTGTCATAAATGCATTTCCTGATGTATAATTTTTCTTTTTTAAAAGTTAATGTCTATTAATTATTATTTAAAAACATTTTTAGAAATTAGATGACAATATGTATAAAAGGCCAGTTGAATTACTGTCGGACTTTGAATGGATAGTCCACAATTGTGCTGTGTTAGGTATGATTTTATACAGTAATAAATGGTATTCATATTTTACCTTAACCTTAAATAGTATTCATATTTTACCTTAATTTCATCCACTTTTCATTAGTAATATAAAATTGTTTAATTTAAAATATTTTTAAATTGACACAATGAACAAGTAATGAAACAATCTAAATTTTGAGAATAGTGTTTTAATTTTTTATGGCTTTTCATTGTTTTCTCTTCGTTATTTACAGCATATCTGTGACATTTGAACTAATAACTGAATGACTAATGCTTTGAGGTTTTGATTAGCAGTTCTTTGCCATTAATCGCATCTTTAACTTTATTGATTGAACTGATTCAGAATCCATTATTAACCTGTACATTTTTGATGTACCCTAGTTTCCAAAAACAAACCACTGGATTACAAAATAAACTTTATTTATAGTAAATTCAAAAGAGGGTCATTAACAGTTGATGTGTTACAAGTGCTTTAATTATTGGTTTTGGCCTATTGTAAATCTTTTGAAATTGCTGGAAATTATTTGTAGGAAATAGGTAATGAATTTCCAATCAAATTAAAATAAAAAACAATTGTTATATAGAGAAATTATTTAACTTACTGCAGTCATATATTAAAATATTTTAAAGTATGTGAATTGATTGATATTTAAATTTTCTTTATAAAACTGCAATTTTATTTCCAGTGCTGTCTTAAAAAATTTATCTAATAAAAATGTAGTTTACCTTGTTCATCTAATCTACAGATTTGAAATGGCTTCACTTGTCATTTTGGCATCTGTTATTTTTCTTGGCGTAAGTGTCGTTTTACCAGCTGGAAATTGAAATTTTCTTTAGAACTTCCATGTCTTATTTCTGAAAATGGTTTTCCATATTTTGAAAGCACTCAGAAGTGACAAATAGAAAGAAATATTTTGCATTTGATATAGGGAACATCACAAATTTTATTTAACGCAGTTTTGCATTCTTAAACGTTACATTATACAAGAATTCTTTGGATTCAGATGGTTCTAATTATTTTCAGTTTTAGTTTCAAAATGCTTAAGTCTAAATATATTTTCCATATAAATATTTAAAAATCAACGTTTTATTTCTTTAAAATGATTCATTCAATTAAAATTTGCTTAATAATCATTTGTTTAAATATATAGTTTTCCAAAGAAATCAAACTAAAATTCATCAACTTTCTAATTTTTCTTTTGCAGTCTGTATGATCTAAATAGCTGCCTGTAGAAAGAATATTTTAACTTTTAATCATTTTTAAACAATTGTTTATTAAATTTTGGCTATAATTTTTGATGGTTTTTTAGGGAAGTGCAGTTCAAAGAAATCAGCAGTTACAATAAGGAATAAACTTCAGCTTGAGTTGCTATTTTTAGAGGATTGCCCTGATTGTTATTACTATAAGAAAATCACAGTATGTTGGAGCTGACATTCCATGCACACCTTGCGTATGTTTTCCTTTATTGTTTTATATTTAGTGTTTTATAATACCAAAAAAATTAGGATTAATTATTTTTAATTTTTCCTCAAATGTTTTGATATTACTTTAGTTGTAAAGAATTGAAGAAAAAATGGGAATTGATTATTTATACAGACTAAAGAAAATTATGTCATTTACATTACTTTTCAATATTTCTTATATGAATTTAAAATTTTATGAAAAATTCCCATATTCCACATAAAAACATGCTTTGAGATAACTTAAATTAATTAAAAAAAGTATGCAATACTTGTGTGTTTCAATTTCATCTTTACATTATGTAATTTTTAATTTAAAAAGAAATCCTATATATACAATAGTTTATTAACCAAAATGAGTTATATTTATTATTTAACATGAAGATGCATTTTTTTTTTGTTTACTTGAAAATAATTACACTTCAAAAATGCTAATGAATATTCTTAATTCTTAGAAAAATAGTCTTAAAGTTCAAACAATAAATTAATTATGAGTTGTAATAATAATTCAATATATTAGTAAATCACTATTATTAAAGGATTATTATTAAATATAGTGGCTATTGAAAAATTATTCACATTGTCAGAACATTATTAGTTGTTGGCTTGCCGCTCTAGAATTCAGTGGTTGTTGCATTTAAAACTTAATACTAAAATCATAGTTCATTAGCTTTATACTATGTTTTCACATTTCAAGCTACAAGTTCCATCTTGAGAAAACTCAAATTGTTATAGGAGATCCCAAATGTGTACTCTCATCAAAGATGTTTCTTTCACGTTTATAAACAGCCAGTGCTACTGTGTTGAATATGCCGCTCGGAAATTAAGTGGTTGTTCCAAACTTTATAAATAATAAAATGATAGTTCATTAGTTTTATACTATGTTTTTCATGTTTCAAGCTACAAATCAGATCTGAAGTCAGTTCTTACTAATTTTTCGCAGCACATTTAACAGTTAAACAATGATTAAAGAGAAATTAAATGTTCAAAGGGCATTTTGTAAATGTATCATTCATTTCAGATTTCCTGCCTCACCTGTTTTAAAAGTATCATCATCGATTAACAAACAGAACTTTACAGTATACCTAATATATTACCATTAAATAATGATAAGTGTAGCAAAATACTAAAAAGTGTATTAAAATAATTTGAAAATTTAAATACTTATTGAAAATTTTGTTAAGATTTAATTAGAATATTACAGAGTAGGTGACATCAATAAGGATTTACAATAGTTTGCTGGATAAGTACAATGGTAAAGGACAACTAGCTACACTACTTATTTAGTTGTATTATTTACCATAACCTATAAGTAATTTCAAGATAATACTATAATTTCTATAAATGATAAATCTATAACTCTGCAATATATTGTACTTATTCAAGTGTAGTTGATTTCTAAATAAAACTATTCAATATATATATTCCTCACAGTATCCAAATTAGAAATGTTTAATGTATATACCATAGCCTGTAGAATAGACTAGAAAATAAAGCCCCCATCTCTTAGATGTTAATTAAACAGGGGGCACTTATCTTAAAAGAATTTTAATATAGCGCACTCTAGCCATGCATTTAACTGAGTTATAATAAAATGTCACCATCTCTTTGAACAACACATATATTTTTTTATAAACACACATAATAGAACAAAACACCAAAGGAACTCAGAGCATTCAAAACCGAGTCACATTTTTCTAGCAGCAGTGTGAAGTTAGTGAAGAGCGATCAGTCTTGATTACTGGTTTAGAGTATAGAAGCTTTTTGACTGAGATATTAGAGCCCTCTGTAATTGGAAGATTTTTCCTGTAGTATTAGCTGTATTAGATCTGTAGAATTGTGATTTCTACTGCTGGAATTTTTTGTATTTAGTTCTATTTGCTACGAATAACAGTATTGTGAATTTTAAGGAGTTTATTCTATCGACTCGCAATCAAAACAAACCTCAAAGCTTGAACAGTATACCTATTTAATTATTTATATTGATGATAATATTTTAATCTTTTACATTGCCTCTTTCATTATAACTATGAAGGCAACAGTTTTAGAACACTGTTATAAAGACTAAATTTTTTCTTTCCGCTTATCAGTGGTTTTGTTTAAATTTCATATTCATAAGTTCTGATTCTTCTGTTTGTTGGTTTTACCTTTCTAGTGTATATTTGTAGTGGTTTTGAATTCATCCTTAATTTGTGAAACTGAGAAATATAATTGATTATGGTTATGAGAATGGTAAAATTATATTCTTATAAAGATCTTGCTTTGAAAGTGCATTGCATGTTCTTTTCTATTTCTCTCTTTTTTTTATATGACAACAAGCTTTGAGATTATCATATATAATCTCTTTTAAGGACTAAATTGAGGAATTTTAACTACTATTCATTATTGATAACTAAATTTGCTCAGAGATAAGCCAATGATTATAAAGATAATGTGTTGGTAAATATTATATATACTAATATATGTGATTCAAAGTAAGTTAGCTTTTATAGCTAGTTGCTCTGCAAATGGTTTTTTCTTTTTTTTTTTTTTTTTTTTTTTTTAAGCTTTTTACTTAGTTTTTTTTTTTTTTTTAAGATTTTATAGCCTTATGTGCATAAACAACATTTGAGGGACAAATCTTAATGTCTTGTTGCTCTGTCTTGCTGTATTGGTAAATACTTAAGAATGTGACATAATAATGTAAAATTTGATTGGAACACTTACATTTTTCTTTCAAAATTTGTTTTTATATTTGATATTTTAAGGAGTAATTGATGTCATGTCAAAGAAACTAATCTGTATATTAATTCAAATCACTTATTTTTATAATGCAGGTTGCCCTTTTGAAGAAATGGGAAATAATACTGTCACAGACTCTTATGAATATATGGAAATGAAAGTTGATTTGAATACCACAGTGGACATTAACCAGAATGAACAACAGGCTAATAACTTTAAAATACAAAATAGCGCTCCTGTGGTATGTGAAGAAGGCACCTCCTCGATCTCTGTTAATAATGAAGCTGTATCAAATCCGGACTTAGAAATTATCAAAGTCATCTCGTCAAATAAAATTCCTACCAAAAGAAGAAAAATGTGCCATTCTTTTTCTTCAGATGGAAGTCTGTTAGATTTTGGATATAAATCAAGTAGGTAACTTTTCTGCCACATTTCATATACATACATAGTTTTGGTTTTCACTCATTTGCTTTCATGTATTACTTATATTTTTGCATTAATTTTGTATTGTTTTCTTGGAAGCGTAACATTTTACAAATTTAACAGAAGCAAAATTAATTCCTTTATTTAAAAATTGCTAAATTCTTTTGCCTTAGAAATTCTGAAATGTTTCGTTTTTTAACATGTTTCTAAAAAATTTGACTCGCCTCACTGGTTGCTTTTAAACACCTGGGTTACACCTGCTTTAACGAACTAGCATGCTTATATAATTACAGTTAAATGCAACAAAATTAATTTGAATAAAACAGTACCAGATGGGAAAGTGTATTTTTATATTCATTTTTCTATTGTGCTGGTAAGGCGTAATAGAAGAATGAATATAAAAAATAACATATACAAATATTTTAAAATGAATAATAAATATGGTGACAAGGAAAAAAAATATATTGAAACAATGCTAAACTAAAAACATGTTAAAAATACTGGATACATAAAATTTATTTTGTACAGGGATGGCAATTTTCTGATAATTGTTGCATATCTTGGAGGGCCTCACTATCTTTTAATTTGTGCATAGTTCTTTCAGCCATTTTCACTCAATTTATCTTTTCATGTAAACAAGGTGGCAAAACTGAACAGACTGGTACACTCAAACTATCTCCAAGACAATGCCAACAACAAATTGTGCTGGAATAAAGAGTTAAATGTCTTCCTGTTAGACTATTGGCTTTAAAATAATTGCACCACATTTCATTCACTTAGCTGAAACAAAACACATTGCAGAAAAATCATTCCTTGAATACACTACCCAGAAGCATTTTTCCCATATGGAATAATAGTGGGAGGGAACTACAACACTGGCTACACTGGTTGCAGCAAAATTCTTAGCTGCTCTTCTGTTATCAGTAACCATCTATTGACCTTAAAGTTCTGTTCTGTTGACATCTGGGAAACAGAAAATGGAAAAACAGATAAATTTCTATTTTTAGGATATAAAATCCGTAGAAATCTTTTGATCTTCTATATTAGATTTTGAATAGTTCTTAATGAAAAGATTATTCCTTTTTGATTGGTTTAATTTAACCACTGACTTTTACAACAAAAGTAATCTTTAAAATTAAATAAATGATAAAAATGATAAGTCCAAAATCCTTTAATCTATTCCACTTTTTCTTCCACTTCTATTCCACTTTTAAATTATTAATTCTTTTGATCAGTTTCTGTTGCCCACCACATTTTACAACAAAAATAATCTTTATGAATGAATGTTTTTCAAATTACTAAATGCAAAATTAAATTTGAAAAAGCTAAATTTCAAATAAGTGTTGAAGCATCGTTCCTATATTTGACGATTAATTACTTTTGGTGAATACTTTATGAAGAAGAAATTTCCAGATTTTGAATTTTCTGTCTTTAGCAAGCTGTGATTTCTATATTAATTTTATCCATTTGTTTATCCTTAATACTAATATGAAAATGCATAAACATGTACAAACTAATAACATTAATAAATTTGTAAATTCAGCTGCAGTCATTTAGTATCACTATGCTTAAGGAAATGATGTATTTCAGAAATGTTAGTTTGTTAGAAAATTTCTAAATCTACCAAAATATAATTAAATTTAGTCTGAACTTTTATTGTTCTTTCAAGATTTAATTCCAGGTTAATTTATGAAACTATATTTCAATGTTTATGGAAGAATAAAAAAAAATACTTTAATATTTATGACACATAAAACATTCATTATTCAAAAAAAATAAAGTTTTACTAAAAAGTATTTAAATTCTAAAAATATTTTTATAATTAAAATGTTTTAAAATTTCTAGAACATGCACTTCATTGAAGCTTTATGCATATTATTTTCAAATCGTTGAAGTTTTATCAATCACAATTTTTATTCATCGGTAGAAGCAAAATTTTCAGAACTGGAAGCAACAGCTAAATTTGCAGCATACAGTGGGCATTAGATGCTATTTTTTTTATTCCAATTACTACTTAAATTCAGTTTTATTTGAATGGATAATTTGATTAAAGTAATCATAATTTTATTTTATAACTACACACACACACATTAAAAAATAGATATAGAAAAGCATTTCATTGCTCTTAAGAAGCATCTTAATCATGTTTGCCATTCATTTGGTGTGCAGATAGTCACAGCATTAAGTTGTTTTATTCATGTGTGATATCTGGAAGTTCTTTTACAAATTGCATCTGAATCCAGATTCAAAAAGTCCTGAAGTGAATGTTTAATTTGTTATTTTTTGTGTGTGTGTCTAAGTTCATGAATGAATAACTTATCTTCACTCAAGTTGCCTGATAAATTTTTTCTATCTTGAGATATAGTGGTTTATTTAATAAGTTTACATCAAAATAATTTGAATTCGATTTTGTCTGCAGCATCATTCCTATAATACATTGATAAGAACATTGTGCCTAGAATATCAATTTTATTAAGCTAGAGATTCCAAGGCATGATTATTCACTGTGATTTTTATCTTCACTTTCTTGATGCTACTGGTTACACACAAATGCATACAAAGTCACAAGTTTGATTTTTTTTAAAAGGCAAATAATATTTTAGGCTGGTGCCCCTATAATAGACTCATAATATATAAGAATTTATAAAAAGACATTTCTTTGACTTCAATTTTAGAACAAACTTTTTATTACATTGAGACAATTAATAAAAAATTAGTTTTTAAATGGGAATCATTGAGTCTGGTACCCCATTAGAGATCAGCCAAAAGTTAATAAAATTGTGAGTGTTTATTTGTTAGAGGCTCATAAAAGTTATTTACTCAGGTCAGGAATTTATTTACTCAGGTCATACTTATTTGCATTTTTAAAGGTTATTATTTAACTGTTAAATATTTTGAGATTACAATTGGACTGCTTAGTTCTATTTATTTTCCTCTTTATGTGCACATATAAAAAAATAATTTACCTACGTTTTATCTCGGTAAAATTTTTGTAGTAATTTTGTTCTAGTTTTTGACTTGTGGTTTTTTTTTTTTTTTTTTTTTTTTTTTTTTTTTTTAGTTTTCTGTAGAAATGCAATATTTTATTCTTTTCTCAAAATTTCATATTGTTTTTCAATTTTACTGTTTTTTTATGTTTAAAATCTTTTTATTTTTGAATATTTGGTTATAGGTATGGTATTTAGAAAATTTTTAAAAAAAATGTCCTTCAAAAGTAAGGTAACACAGAAGACTTCAAAGTAATAAACCAGCCCTTTTCTTTTTCTTGGCCATTCACTTTTATCATATTTGATTAATAATGTCTGTCTATTGTATGTAAAAAAAAAATTATAGTGGTCTAACCTTTTCAGATTATGTATTTGTATGCATGTAAATATATAATCAGTATTTTCGTCTAAAAACAATTATTAAAAAAATGACTAATTATCAAGTAAATTTTATGATGAGAAACAGGGCAATTTTATTGATTGTTTCCTTTTAATTCATGATATGCGAATGGTATGAATCAATAAAAAGGCTTTTATAAAATTTAAATTAAAATGTATCTGATATAATAAATTCACTTTCCTAAGTATTAATATGTGTAATTGTGCAAGATTATAAATTCATTTAATGAAAATTGTCTCCTCCAATATTATTAATACATAACCAATTTATAGAGATTTAATTCAAATTAGCTAATAATACTTTATAAAATTGTACAACTTTATTTTACTTAACAAAATAAGAACACCCTTGTTTTTGATATCCTGTTTGTTGAAAACGTTTCTTTAAAAAAATTTTTAGACTAATTTGAGGGAAACTTTCATTTAGTGGTTTTTTAAATGTGTTGATTATTATATTTTCAAAGTAAGTTTAATGCATTTTTAAATATTTGGCTAGTTTAACTGAGTTGGAAATTGTAAAAATAGAATATAAAGGTATATTTTTACAGGGTTAAGACTGTGAAAACAAACCTCAGGAATACAGACCTTGGGAAAGATCAGGAACTTCATCAGGCATAAAGGAGTAAATAGATTTTTTACTTAAATTTTTTTGTTTGAATAATATGAATGTAAAATTTGATATTAAAATTTTAAAATACTTGTTAGTATATTCATTTAGTACAAAATCTTAAAAAGTCATTTTTGTTTATAAAAATGTTCTTAATTAAAATTATATTTTTCCATTATTTAAAAAATTTTCTGTAGTGTTTCTGTATTAACTAGAACACAAATGTTAGAATAATTAAAACCTAATTTTACCTACTAATTATTCCTCAAAAGTGTTAGGAAAAATACTCATTGCTTCTATAAGTAGATGATAAATATTTATTTATAGCAGAAACTTAGCGCACCAAGTCAATATTAAATTTTTTGATAAATTATATTCTTTATAATAAATGTATTTTTAACTCTCAAATACTTCAACCTTTTTGCTCTTGTTTACGGATAGTAGTTTTGACATTGAAAATTTTTAAAGGAATGTTAATATTTTTGTGCTAATTACTATATAAAATTTCAGTTTATTATTTTTGAGTCTTTTAACTCTCTAAATTATCCCTCATCATAAAGAAAATATTGCAGAATGGTCACATTCGTTTTTGAAATGACTGACCTTGGACAAGCAAGCTACTTGAAAATAGTTACAAAAAGGGTATCCTAAGCCTTAAATTACAACAATTATTTTTAAAAATTGTTACAAGTACAGTATAGATTTGTAAGAAATTTTCAAAGTTCTAAAATTGTCATTAAGTGTTTTATAGATTCTAAAAATGAAAGTCTTTTGAGAGTAAAATCAATTATATTTTTCAAGAAATCAAAAACTTAATAAAATTTTTTCATAGTAAGTCACAAGAAATTGACTTTTATATGAATTATATTTGAATTATTGTATTGCTGTGTAATAATTGTATGGTATATGACAAAAATAAATATTATCTTTTTCTTAAATTAGTAATGGGAATAAAAATACTTATCTGTTACTAATCCCATCTAATATAGTGGAGCTATATCAGATCCAGGAGGCCTTAAACCTTCAAAAATCGAAGAAAAGGAAAGGTCTCTCAAGAAATTTTTCGATGGTGAAATCCAGGCAATCAAGTAGGTGCTGAGGACTAGCTTTGCTGGAATTGCACTATGACAACTGACAACAGTATGACAACCGGCAAGTCTACAGGTAGCGGTCTGTTCAGCATGATATTTTTGCATTGCAAGGGCTCCACCAGGGTGCTTGTGGCGATACCAGTTGTGACTTGGAGGGACTATCCAAACTTTGTTGACATTAGTTTTGCAGAGAGAAAACAATTCTGAAAAAGTGAGGGTCAAATCTGGAGAGGCTGGAAGGGAAGTACAATCCTTAGCCAACTGGTCAGCACGTTGATTGCCAAATAGGCCCATGTGAGAAGGTATCCACTGAATATGGATGTCATGGGAAGCAGATAGGGCAATTAACATACAAAGGATAGAAACACCAGCTTGGTCCGTTACACTATACCAATTGCTCAAGTATTGAATACAGCTTCGACTGTAAGTGAAGATCCAGATTTTATCAAAGATGGCTACAGATTTGATATTTTCCAGACCAGTTTGAGTGGCAAGAAGTTCACTGCGAAAAAAAACCAAAAATCTGTGTTTCTAATGCATCTTGATTCATGAACTTCAGCAGGGTAAATAGTGTAAATTCCACTGCCGGCATGGTAATGATTGTCATCGCTATAATGCATGTAGATCTTCAGCAGGAACATTGTTAATTATTTCAAAAGCCAATTGTTCCAATTACTGTGGAGGTTGGTTGCTTTTGGTTATTTCAGAGAGAAGGGCTGTATTTGAAAACACTTTAGAAGCAGGCCCACAGAAAAAACTTTTAAAGATTGGTAGAGAACATAACACCCCAAAATATTCTGATTGAAAAAAGTCCTCTGGGCAGAAAGCATTGTTTAAATACTTGTTGGCTAATTTATATAACTTTGTAATAAAGTTATTGTGTAGGTATATATTTGCATTTACATATACAACTCTCATCGTTCACCAGCCTGCAAATTTTTAAGTTTGTCCATACATTTTTATTTATTAATATATACAATTCCAATTATGAGTTCCATAATTTCTGAACTCAAACTTGATATAAATGTTTCCATATTTTATTTATATAGATATACTTTTATATTGTGTTGTTTTATATATGTTCCTTTTTGTTGTAGGGGTCAGAACCTTGTCAAAGAAAACTATAAGCAATGGAAGAGTAAGTTATTTTGATATTCCATTCTTTAAAAAATCATGTTTGATAGGGGAAAAATGAAATTAATAAATTATCAAAGCAAGAATGAAGGTCTTTTCAGTTTGTGTCAAAGAACTTTCATAATAATAGAACCATAGTAGCTAAAATTTTTCTCAACTGTGATGAAATGACTAGTTTTGATATTTCAATTTAAATTTGCAATAATAATTTGAATAATCTATTCAAATTTGCAAAATGATAATCAAAACAAAAGATGTGCTATATTTAGGGAGAAATCATTTAGATTGCGAGGAATTCTCCATAGCAGCAGCAAATGTGTTGAAATGTCAAATTGTAGTGTAAATAATACATATGCCATAACTGGCACTTCCAGTTTTGAGGCATATGTCATTTAGCTATTCTTCAAATGATTTGCATAAGTAAACAGTCTCATTTATTGTAGTTTATGTATAGTGAAGACGTCCATCAAATGCCTTGATGGTTCATTGTTGGTTCCTGGTCAGCGTTATACTTTACCCTGACTTGGACTATCACTATAGTATGTCTATAGTTCTATGCCACTGTGGTAATGCATGAAGTCATTTCATGAGCGGCTTCTTTCAATCAAAGAAATTGGACTTCTGATAGTACATTTTGGGAAATGCATCAGTTAACTGTGTATTCCATTTTGGAACAAAAATCCAACTGTTGTAATAGGCCCAGAAAATATGCAGCCTTAAAGAATCAAGTTGGTATGCTGTAGTTTTTTTTTTCCCCCAAAAATGAAGCTCCCTGTTTATTGATGCTCAATACAGAATCAAATTCTCACTAATGTGAAGAATTTGTGTTATTTTTAATTTTCTATTGTTTGTAACACAAAAAAACTTCGCTTATATATATATTCTTATATTACCAATATTGTTCTTAAAATTTCACTGCTCATGTGCAAAACTGACGTTTTATTGGTTTAATGTTTAAATTGTGACCATTTTTGTCTTTCTTGATGGTTTTGTCATAAATGCATTTCCTGATGTATAATTTTTCTTTTTTAAAAGTTAATGTCTATTAATTATTATTTAAAAACATATTTAGAAATTAGATGACAATATGTATAAAAGGCCAGTTGAATTACTGTCGGACTTTGAATGGATAGTCCACAATTGTGCTGTGTTAGGTATGATTTTATACAGTAATAAATGGTATTCATATTTTACCTTAACCTTAAATAGTATTCATATTTTACCTTAATTTCATCCACTTTTCATTAGTAATATAAAATTGTTTAATTTAAAATATTTTTAAATTGACACAATGAACAAGTAATGAAACAATCTAAATTTTGAGAATAGTGTTTTAATTTTTTATGGCTTTTCATTGTTTTCTCTTCGTTATTTACAGCATATCTGTGACATTTGAACTAATAACTGAATGACTAATGCTTTGAGGTTTTGATTAGCAGTTCTTTGCCATTAATCGCATCTTTAACTTTATTGATTGAACTGATTCAGAATCCATTATTAACCTGTACATTTTTGATGTACCCTAGTTTCCAAAAACAAACCACTGGATTACAAAATAAACTTTATTTATAGTAAATTCAAAAGAGGGTCATTAACAGTTGATGTGTTACAAGTGCTTTAATTATTGGTTTTGGCCTATTGTAAATCTTTTGAAATTGCTGGAAATTATTTGTAGGAAATAGGTAATGAATTTCCAATCAAATTAAAATAAAAAACAATTGTTATATAGAGAAATTATTTAACTTACTGCAGTCATATATTAAAATATTTTAAAGTATGTGAATTGATTGATATTTAAATTTTCTTTATAAAACTGCAATTTTATTTCCAGTGCTGTCTTAAAAATTTATCTAATAAAAATGTAGTTTACCTTGTTCATCTAATCTACAGATTTGAAATGGCTTCACTTGTCATTTTGGCATCTGTTATTTTTCTTGGCGTAAGTGTCGTTTTACCAGCTGGAAATTGAAATTTTCTTTAGAACTTCCATGTCTTATTTCTGAAAATGGTTTTCCATATTTTGAAAGCACTCAGAAGTGACAAATAGAAAGAAATATTTTGCATTTGATATAGGGAACATCACAAATTTTATTTAACGCAGTTTTGCATTCTTAAACGTTACATTATACAAGAATTCTTTGGATTCAGATGGTTCTAATTATTTTCAGTTTTAGTTTCAAAATGCTTAAGTCTAAATATATTTTCCATATAAATATTTAAAAATCAACGTTTTATTTCTTTAAAATGATTCATTCAATTAAAATTTGCTTAATAATCATTTGTTTAAATATATAGTTTTCCAAAGAAATCAAACTAAAATTCATCAACTTTCTAATTTTTCTTTTGCAGTCTGTATGATCTAAATAGCTGCCTGTAGAAAGAATATTTTAACTTTTAATCATTTTTAAACAATTGTTTATTAAATTTTGGCTATAATTTTTGATGGTTTTTTAGGGAAGTGCAGTTCAAAGAAATCAGCAGTTACAATAAGGAATAAACTTCAGCTTGAGTTGCTATTTTTAGAGGATTGCCCTGATTGTTATTACTATAGAAAATCACAGTATGTTGGAGCTGACATTCCATGCACACCTTGCGTATGTTTTCCTTTATTGTTTTATATTTAGTGTTTTATAATACCAAAAAAATTAGGATTAATTATTTTTAATTTTTCCTCAAATGTTTTGATATTACTTTAGTTGTAAAGAATTGAAGAAAAATGGGAATTGATTATTTATACAGACTAAAGAAAATTATGTCATTTACATTACTTTTCAATATTTCTTATATGAATTTAAAATTTTATGAAAAATTCCCATATTCCACATAAAAACATGCTTTGAGATAACTTAAATTAATTAAAAAAATTATGCAATACTTGTGTGTTTCAATTTCATCTTTACATTATGTAATTTTTAATTTAAAAACAAATCCTATATATACAATAGTTTATTAACCAAAATGAGTTATATTTATTATTTAACATGAAGATGCATTTTTTTTTTGTTTACTTGAAAATAATTACACTTCAAAATGCTAATGAATATTCTTAATTCTTAGAAAAATAGTCTTAAAGTTCAAACAATAAATTAATTATGAGTTGTAATAATAATTCAATATATTAGTAAATCACTATTATTAAAGGATTATTATTAAATATAGTGGCTATTGAAAAATTATTCACATTGTCAGAACATTATTAGTTGTTGGCTTGCCGCTCTAGAATTCAGTGGTTGTTGCATTTAAAACTTAATACTAAAATCATAGTTCATTAGCTTTATACTATGTTTTCACATTTCAAGCTACAAGTTCCATCTTGAGAAAACTCAAATTGTTATAGGAGATCCCAAATGTGTACTCTCATCAAAGATGTTTCTTTCACGTTTATAAACAGCCAGTGCTACTGTGTTGAATATGCCGCTCGGAAATTAAGTGGTTGTTCCAAACTTTATAAATAATAAAATGATAGTTCATTAGTTTTATACTATGTTTTCATGTTTCAAGCTACAAATCAGATCTGAAGTCAGTTCTTACTAATTTTTCGCAGCACATTTAACAGTTAAACAATGATTAAAGAGAAATTAAATGTTCAAAGGGCATTTTGTAAATGTATCATTCATTTCAGATTTCCTGCCTCACCTGTTTTAAAAGTATCATCATCGATTAACAAACAGAACTTTACAGTATACCTAATATATTACCATTAAATAATGATAAGTGTAGCAAAATACTAAAAAGTGTATTAAAATAATTTGAAAATTTAAATACTTATTGAAAATTTTGTTAAGATTTAATTAGAATATTACAGAGTAGGTGACATCAATAAGGATTTACAATAGTTTGCTGGATAAGTACAATGGTAAAGGACAACTAGCTACACTACTTATTTAGTTGTATTATTTACCATAACCTATAAGTAATTTCAAGATAATACTATAATTTCTATAAATGATAAATCTATAACTCTGCAATATATTGTACTTATTCAAGTGTAGTTGATTTCTAAATAAAACTATTCAATATATATATTCCTCACAGTATCCAAATTAGAAATGTTTAATGTATATACCATAGCCTGTAGAATAGACTAGAAAATAAAGCCCCCATCTCTTAGATGTTAATTAAACAGGGGGCACTTATCTTAAAAGAATTTTAATATAGCGCACTCTAGCCATGCATTTAACTGAGTTATAATAAAATGTCACCATCTCTTTGAACAACACATATATTTTTTTATAAACACACATAATAGAACAAAACACCAAAGGAACTCAGAGCATTCAAAACCGAGTCACATTTTTCTAGCAGCAGTGTGAAGTTAGTGAAGACGATCAGTCTTGATTACTGGTTTAGAGTATAGAAGCTTTTTGACTGAGATATTAGAGCCCTCTGTAATTGGAAGATTTTTCCTGTAGTATTAGCTGTATTAGATCTGTAGAATTGTGATTTCTACTGCTGGAATTTTTTGTATTTAGTTCTATTTGCTACGAATAACAGTATTGTGAATTTTAAGGAGTTTATTCTATCGACTCGCAATCAAAACAAACCTCAAAGCTTCGAACAGTATACCTATTTAATTATTTATATTGATGATAATATTTTAATCTTTTACATTGCCTCTTTCATTATAACTATGAAGGCAACAGTTTTAGAACACTGTTATAAAGACTAAATTTTTTTCTTTCCGCTTATCAGTGGTTTTGTTTAAATTTCATATTCATAAGTTCTGATTCTTCTGTTTGTTGGTTTTACCTTTCTAGTGTATATTTGTAGTGGTTTTGAATTCATCCTTAATTTGTGAAACTGAGAAATATAATTGATTATGGTTATGAGAATGGTAAAATTATATTCTTATAAAGATCTTGCTTTGAAAGTGCATTGCATGTTCTTTTCTATTTCTCTCTTTTTTTTATATGACAACAAGCTTTGAGATTATCATATATAATCTCTTTTAAGGACTAAATTGAGGAATTTTAACTACTATTCATTATTGATAACTAAATTTGCTCAGAGATAAGCCAATGATTATAAAGATAATGTGTTGGTAAATATTATATATACTAATATATGTGATTCAAAGTAAGTTAGCTTTTATAGCTAGTTGCTCTGCAAATGGTTTTTTTTTTTTTTTTTTTTTTTTTTTTTTTTTTAAGCTTTTTACTTAGTTTTTTTTTTTTTTTAAGATTTTATAGCCTTATGTGCATAAACAACATTTGAGGGACAAATCTTAATGTCTTGTTGCTCTGTCTTGCTGTATTGGTAAATACTTAAGAATGTGACATAATAATGTAAAATTTGATTGGAACACTTACATTTTTTCTTTCAAAATTTGTTTTTATATTTGATATTTTAAGGAGTAATTGATGTCATGTCAAAGAAACTAATCTGTATATTAATTCAAATCACTTATTTTTATAATGCAGGTTGCCCTTTTGAAGAAATGGGAAATAATACTGTCACAGACTCTTATGAATATATGGAAATGAAAGTTGATTTGAATACCACAGTGGACATTAACCAGAATGAACAACAGGCTAATAACTTTAAAATACAAAATAGCGCTCCTGTGGTATGTGAAGAAGGCACCTCCTCGATCTCTGTTAATAATGAAGCTGTATCAAATCCGGACTTAGAAATTATCAAAGTCATCTCGTCAAATAAAATTCCTACCAAAAGAAGAAAAATGTGCCATTCTTTTTCTTCAGATGGAAGTCTGTTAGATTTTGGATATAAATCAAGTAGGTAACTTTTCTGCCACATTTCATATACATACATAGTTTTGGTTTTCACTCATTTGCTTTCATGTATTACTTATATTTTGCATTAATTTTGTATTGTTTTCTTGGAAGCGTAACATTTTACAAATTTAACAGAAGCAAAATTAATTCCTTTATTTAAAAATTGCTAAATTCTTTTGCCTTAGAAATTCTGAAATGTTTCGTTCTTTAACATGTTTCTAAAAAATTTGACTCGCCTCACTGGTTGCTTTTAAACACCTGGGTTACACCTGCTTTAACGAACTAGCATGCTTATATAATTACAGTTAAATGCAACAAAATTAATTTGAATAAAACAGTACCAGATGGGAAAGTGTATTTTTATATTCATTTTTCTATTGTGCTGGTAAGGCGTAATAGAAGAATGAATATAAAAAATAACATATACAAATATTTTAAAATGAATAATAAATATGGTGACAAGGAAAAAAAATATATTGAAACAATGCTAAACTAAAAACATGTTAAAAATACTGGATACATAAAATTTATTTTGTACAGGGATGGCAATTTTCTGATAATTGTTGCATATCTTGGAGGGCCTCACTATCTTTTAATTTGTGCATAGTTCTTTCAGCCATTTTCACTCAATTTATCTTTTCATGTAAACAAGGTGGCAAAAACTGAACAGACTGGTACACTCAAACTATCTCCAAGACAATGCCAACAACAAATTGTGCTGGAATAAAGAGTTAAATGTCTTCCTGTTAGACTATTGGCTTTAAAATAATTGCACCACATTTCATTCACTTAGCTGAAACAAAACACATTGCAGAAAAATCATTCCTTGAATACACTACCCAGAAGCATTTTTCCCATATGGAATAATAGTGGGAGGGAACTACAACACTGGCTACACTGGTTGCAGCAAAATTCTTAGCTGCTCTTCTGTTATCAGTAACCATCTATTGACCTTAAAGTTCTGTTCTGTTGACATCTGGGAAACAGAAAATGGAAAACAGATAAATTTCTATTTTTAGGATATAAAATCCGTAGAAATCTTTTGATCTTCTATATTAGATTTTGAATAGTTCTTAATGAAAAGATTATTCCTTTTTTGATTGGTTTAATTTAACCACTGACTTTACAACAAAAGTAATCTTTAAAATTAAATAAATGATAAAATGATAAGTCCAAAATCCTTTAATCTATTCCACTTTTTCTTCCACTTCTATTCCACTTTTAAATTATTAATTCTTTTGATCAGTTTCTGTTGCCCACCACATTTACAACAAAAATAATCTTTATGAATGAATGTTTTTCAAATTACTAAATGCAAAATTAAATTTGAAAAAGCTAAATTTCAAATAAGTGTTGAAGCATCGTTCCTATATTTGACGATTAATTACTTTTGGTGAATACTTTATGAAGAAGAAATTTCCAGATTTTGAATTTTCTGTCTTTAGCAAGCTGTGATTTCTATATTAATTTTATCCATTTGTTTATCCTTAATACTAATATGAAAATGCATAAACATGTACAAACTAATAACATTAATAAATTTGTAAATTCAGCTGCAGTCATTTAGTATCACTATGCTTAAGGAAATGATGTATTTCAGAAATGTTAGTTTGTTAGAAAATTTCTAAATCTACCAAAATATAATTAAATTTAGTCTGAACTTTTATTGTTCTTTCAAGATTTAATTCCAGGTTAATTTATGAAACTATATTTCAATGTTTATGGAAGAATAAAAAAAAATACTTTAATATTTATGACACATAAAACATTCATTATTCAAAAAATAAAGTTTTACTAAAAGTATTTAAATTCTAAAAATATTTTTATAATTAAAATGTTTTAAAATTTCTAGAACATGCACTTCATTGAAGCTTTATGCATATTATTTTCAAATCGTTGAAGTTTTATCAATCACAATTTTTATTCATCGGTAGAAGCAAAATTTTCAGAACTGGAAGCAACAGCTAAATTTGCAGCATACAGTGGGCATTAGATGCTATTTTTTATTCCAATTACTACTTAAATTCAGTTTTATTTGAATGGATAATTTGATTAAAGTAATCATAATTTTATTTTATAACTACACACACACACATTAAAAATAGATATAGAAAAGCATTTCATTGCTCTTAAGAAGCATCTTAATCATGTTTGCCATTCATTTGGTGTGCAGATAGTCACAGCATTAAGTTGTTTTATTCATGTGTGATATCTGGAAGTTCTTTTACAAATTGCATCTGAATCCAGATTCAAAAAGTCCTGAAGTGAATGTTTAATTTGTTATTTTTGTGTGTGTGTCTAAGTTCATGAATGAATAACTTATCTTCACTCAAGTTGCCTGATAAATTTTTTCTATCTTGAGATATAGTGGTTTATTTAATAAGTTTACATCAAAATAATTTGAATTCGATTTTGTCTGCAGCATCATTCCTATAATACATTGATAAGAACATTGTGCCTAGAATATCAATTTTATTAAGCTAGAGATTCCAAGGCATGATTATTCACTGTGATTTTTATCTTCACTTTCTTGATGCTACTGGTTACACACAAATGCATACAAAGTCACAAGTTTGATTTTTTTTTAAAGGCAAATAATATTTTAGGCTGGTGCCCCTATAATAGACTCATAATATATAAGAATTTATAAAAAGACATTTCTTTGACTTCAATTTTAGAACAAACTTTTTATTACATTGAGACAATTAATAAAAATTAGTTTTTAAATGGGAATCATCGAGTCTGGTACCCCATTAGAGATCAGCCAAAAGTTAATAAAATTGTGAGTGTTTATTTGTTAGAGGCTCATAAAAGTTATTTACTCAGGTCAGGAATTTATTTACTCAGGTCATACTTATTTGCATTTTTAAAGGTTATTATTTAACTGTTAAATATTTTGAGATTACAATTGGACTGCTTAGTTCTATTTATTTTCCTCTTTATGTGCACATATAAAAAAATAATTTACCTACGTTTTATCTCGGTAAAATTTTTGTAGTAATTTTGTTCTAGTTTTTGACTTGTTTTTTTTTTTTTTTTTTTTTTTTTTTTTTTTTCTGTAGAAATGCAATATTTTATTCTTTTCTCAAAATTTCATATTGTTTTTTCAATTTTACTGTTTTTTTTTTATGTTTAAAATCTTTTTATTTTTGAATATTTGGTTATAGGTATGGTATTTAGAAAATTTTTAAAAAAAATGTCCTTCAAAAGTAAGGTAACACAGAAGACTTCAAAGTAATAAACCAGCCCTTTTCTTTTTCTTGGCCATTCACTTTTATCATATTTGATTAATAATGTCTGTCTATTGTATGTAAAAAAAAAATTATAGTGGTCTAACCTTTTCAGATTATGTATTTGTATGCATGTAAATATATAATCAGTATTTTCGTCTAAAAACAATTATTAAAAAAATGACTAATTATCAAGTAAATTTTATGATGAGAAACAGGGCAATTTTATTGATTGTTTCCTTTTAATTCATGATATGCGAATGGTATGAATCAATAAAAGGCTTTTTATAAAATTTAAATTAAAATGTATCTGATATAATAAATTCACTTTCCTAAGTATTAATATGTGTAATTGTGCAAGATTATAAATTCATTTAATGAAAAAATTGTCTCCTCCAATATTATTAATACATAACCAATTTATAGAGATTTAATTCAAATTAGCTAATAATACTTTATAAAATTGTACAACTTTATTTTACTTAACAAAATAAGAACACCCTTGTTTTTGATATCCTGTTTGTTGAAAACGTTTCTTTAAAAAATTTTTAGACTAATTTGAGGGAAACTTTCATTTAGTGGTTTTTAAATGTGTTGATTATTATATTTTCAAAGTAAGTTTAATGCATTTTTAAATATTTGGCTAGTTTAACTGAGTTGGAAATTGTAAAAATAGAATATAAAGGTATATTTTTACAGGGTTAAGACTGTGAAAACAAACCTCAGGAATACAGACCTTGGGAAAGATCAGGAACTTCATCAGGCATAAAGGAGTAAATAGATTTTTTACTTAAATTTTTTTGTTTGAATAATATGAATGTAAAATTTGATATTAAAATTTTAAAATACTTGTTAGTATATTCATTTAGTACAAAATCTTAAAAAGTCATTTTTGTTTATAAAAATGTTCTTAATTAAAATTATATTTTTCCATTATTTAAAAAATTTTCTGTAGTGTTTCTGTATTAACTAGAACACAAATGTTAGAATAATTAAAACCTAATTTTACCTACTAATTATTCCTCAAAAGTGTTAGGAAAAATACTCATTGCTTCTATAAGTAGATGATAAATATTTATTTATAGCAGAAACTTAGCGCACCAAGTCAATATTAAATTTTTTGATAAATTATATTCTTTATAATAAATGTATTTTAACTCTCAAATACTTCAACCTTTTGCTCTTGTTTACGGATAGTAGTTTTGACATTGAAAATTTTTAAAGGAATGTTAATATTTTTGTGCTAATTACTATATAAAATTTCAGTTTATTATTTTGAGTCTTTTAACTCTCTAAATTATCCCTCATCATAAAGAAAATATTGCAGAATGGTAACATTCGTTTTTGAAATGACTGACCTTGGACAAGCAAGCTACTTGAAAATAGTTACAAAAGGGTATCCTAAGCCTTAAATTACAACAATTATTTTTAAAAATTGTTACAAGTACAGTATAGATTTGTAAGAAATTTTCAAAGTTCTAAAATTGTCATTAAGTGTTTTATAGATTCTAAAAATGAAAGTCTTTTGAGAGTAAAATCAATTATATTTTTCAAGAAATCAAAAACTTAATAAAATTTTTTCATAGTAAGTCACAAGAAATTGACTTTTATATGAATTATATTTGAATTATTGTATTGCTGTGTAATAATTGTATGGTATATGACAAAAATAAATATTATCTTTTTCTTAAATTAGTAATGGGAATAAAAAATACTTATCTGTTACTAATCCCATCTAATATAGTGGAGCTATATCAGATCCAGGAGGCCTTAAACCTTCAAAAAATCGAAGAAAAGGAAAGGTCTCTCAAGAAATTCTTCGATGGTGAAATCCAGGCAATCAAGTAGGTGCTGAGGACTAGCTTTGCTGGAATTGCACTATGACAACTGACAACAGTATGACAACCGGCAAGTCTACAGGTAGCGGTCTGTTCAGCATGATATTTTTGCATTGCAAGGGCTCCACCAGGGTGCTTGTGGCGATACCAGTTGTGACTTGGAGGGACTATCCAAACTTTGTTGACATTAGTTTTGCAGAGAGAAAACAATTCTGAAAAAGTGAGGGTCAAATCTGGAGAGGCTGGAAGGGAAGTACAATCCTTAGCCAACTGGTCAGCACGTTGATTGCCAAATAGGCCCATGTGAGAAGGTATCCACTGAATATGGATGTCATGGGAAGCAGATAGGGCAATTAACATACAAAGGATAGAAACACCAGCTTGGTCCGTTACACTATACCAATTGCTCAAGTATTGAATACAGCTTCGACTGTAAGTGAAGATCCAGATTTTATCAAAGATGGCTACAGATTTGATATTTTCCAGACCAGTTTGAGTGGCAAGAAGTTCACTGCGAAAAAACCAAAAATCTGTGTTTCTAATGCATCTTGATTCATGAACTTCAGCAGGGTAAATAGTGTAAATTCCACTGCCGGCATGGTAATGATTGTCATCGCTATAATGCATGTAGATCTTCAGCAGGAACATTGTTAATTATTTCAAAAGCCAATTGTTCCAATTACTGTGGAGGTTGGTTGCTTTTGGTTATTTCAGAGAGAAGGGCTGTATTTGAAAACACTTTAGAAGCAGGCCCACAGAAAAACTTTAAAGATTGGTAGAGAACATAACACCCCAAAATATTCTGATTGAAAAAAGTCCTCTGGGCAGAAAGCATTGTTTAAATACTTGTTGGCTAATTTATATAACTTTGTAATAAAGTTATTGTGTAGGTATATATTTGCATTTACATATACAACTCTCATCGTTCACCAGCCTGCAAATTTTTAAGTTTGTCCATACATTTTTATTTATTAATATATACAATTCCAATTATGAGTTCCATAATTTCTGAACTCAAACTTGATATAAATGTTTCCATATTTTATTTATATAGATATACTTTTATATTGTGTTGTTTTATATATGTTCCTTTTTGTTGTAGGGGTCAGAACCTTGTCAAAGAAAACTATAAGCAATGGAAGAGTAAGTTATTTTGATATTCCATTCTTTAAAAAATCATGTTTGATAGGGGAAAAATGAAATTAATAAATTATCAAAGCAAGAATGAAGGTCTTTTCAGTTTGTGTCAAAGAACTTTCATAATAATAGAACCATAGTAGCTAAAATTTTTCTCAACTGTGATGAAATGACTAGTTTTGATATTTCAATTTAAATTTGCAATAATAATTTGAATAATCTATTCAAATTTGCAAAATGATAATCAAAACAAAAGATGTGCTATATTTAGGGAGAAATCATTTAGATTGCGAGGAATTCTCCATAGCAGCAGCAAATGTGTTGAAATGTCAAATTGTAGTGTAAATAATACATATGCCATAACTGGCACTTCCAGTTTTGAGGCATATGTCATTTAGCTATTCTTCAAATGATTTGCATAAGTAAACAGTCTCATTTATTGTAGTTTATGTATAGTGAAGACGTCCATCAAATGCCTTGATGGTTCATTGTTGGTTCCTGGTCAGCGTTATACTTTACCCTGACTTGGACTATCACTATAGTATGTCTATAGTTCTATGCCACTGTGGTAATGCATGAAGTCATTTCATGAGCGGCTTCTTTCAATCAAAGAAATTGGACTTCTGATAGTACATTTTGGGAAATGCATCAGTTAACTGTGTATTCCATTTTGGAACAAAAATCCAACTGTTGTAATAGGCCCAGAAAATATGCAGCCTTAAAGAATCAAGTTGGTATGCTGTAGTTTTTTTCCCCAAAAATGAAGCTCCCTGTTTATTGATGCTCAATACAGAATCAAATTCTCACTAATGTGAAGAATTTGTGTTATTTTTAATTTTCTATTGTTTGTAACACAAAAAAACTTCGCTTATATATATATTCTTATATTACCAATATTGTTCTTAAAATTTCACTGCTCATGTGCAAAACTGACGTTTTATTGGTTTAATGTTTAAATTGTGACCATTTTTGTCTTTCTTGATGGTTTTGTCATAAATGCATTTCCTGATGTATAATTTTTCTTTTTTAAAAGTTAATGTCTATTAATTATTATTTAAAAACATATTTAGAAATTAGATGACAATATGTATAAAAGGCCAGTTGAATTACTGTCGGACTTTGAATGGATAGTCCACAATTGTGCTGTGTTAGGTATGATTTTATACAGTAATAAATGGTATTCATATTTTACCTTAACCTTAAATAGTATTCATATTTTACCTTAATTTCATCCACTTTTCATTAGTAATATAAAATTGTTTAATTTAAAATATTTTTAAATTGACACAATGAACAAGTAATGAAACAATCTAAATTTTGAGAATAGTGTTTTAATTTTTTATGGCTTTTCATTGTTTTCTCTTCGTTATTTACAGCATATCTGTGACATTTGAACTAATAACTGAATGACTAATGCTTTGAGGTTTTGATTAGCAGTTCTTTGCCATTAATCGCATCTTTAACTTTATTGATTGAACTGATTCAGAATCCATTATTAACCTGTACATTTTTGATGTACCCTAGTTTCCAAAAACAAACCACTGGATTACAAAATAAACTTTATTTATAGTAAATTCAAAAGAGGGTCATTAACAGTTGATGTGTTACAAGTGCTTTAATTATTGGTTTTGGCCTATTGTAAATCTTTTGAAATTGCTGGAAATTATTTGTAGGAAATAGGTAATGAATTTTCAATCAAATTAAAATAAAAAAACAATTGTTATATAGAGAAATTATTTAACTTACTGCAGTCATATATTAAAATATTTTAAAGTATGTGAATTGATTGATATTTAAATTTTCTTTATAAAACTGCAATTTTATTTCCAGTGCTGTCTTAAAAAATTTATCTAATAAAAATGTAGTTTACCTTGTTCATCTAATCTACAGATTTGAAATGGCTTCACTTGTCATTTTGGCATCTGTTATTTTTCTTGGCGTAAGTGTCGTTTTACCAGCTGGAAATTGAAATTTTCCTTAGAACTTCCATGTCTTATTTCTGAAAATGGTTTTCCATATTTTGAAAGCACTCAGAAGTGACAAATAGAAAGAAATATTTTGCATTTGATATAGGGAACATCACAAATTTTATTTAACGCAGTTTTGCATTCTTAAACGTTACATTATACAAGAATTCTTTGGATTCAGATGGTTCTAATTATTTTCAGTTTTAGTTTCAAAATGCTTAAGTCTAAATATATTTTCCATATAAATATTTAAAAATCAACGTTTTATTTCTTTAAAATGATTCATTCAATTAAAATTTGCTTAATAATCATTTGTTTAAATATATAGTTTTCCAAAGAAATCAAACTAAAATTCATCAACTTTCTAATTTTTCTTTTGCAGTCTGTATGATCTAAATAGCTGCCTGTAGAAAGAATATTTTAACTTTTAATCATTTTTAAACAATTGTTTATTAAATTTTGGCTATAATTTTTGATGGTTTTTTAGGGAAGTGCAGTTCAAAGAAATCAGCAGTTACAATAAGGAATAAACTTCAGCTTGAGTTGCTATTTTTAGAGGATTGCCCTGATTGTTATTACTATAGAAAATCACAGTATGTTGGAGCTGACATTCCATGCACACCTTGCGTATGTTTTCCTTTATTGTTTTATATTTAGTGTTTTATAATACCAAAAAATTAGGATTAATTATTTTTAATTTTTCCTCAAATGTTTTGATATTACTTTAGTTGTAAAGAATTGAAGAAAAAATGGGAATTGATTATTTATACAGACTAAAGAAAATTATGTCATTTACATTACTTTTCAATATTTCTTATATGAATTTAAAATTTTATGAAAAATTCCCATATTCCACATAAAAACATGCTTTGAGATAACTTAAATTAATTAAAAAAATTATGCAATACTTGTGTGTTTCAATTTCATCTTTACATTATGTAATTTTTAATTTAAAAAGAAATCCTATATATACAATAGTTTATTAACCAAAATGAGTTATATTTATTATTTAACATGAAGATGCATTTTTTTTTTTTTGTTTACTTGAAAATAATTACACTTCAAAAATGCTAATGAATATTCTTAATTCTTAGAAAAATAGTCTTAAAGTTCAAACAATAAATTAATTATGAGTTGTAATAATAATTCAATATATTAGTAAATCACTATTATTAAAGGATTATTATTAAATATAGTGGCTATTGAAAAATTATTCACATTGTCAGAACATTATTAGTTGTTGGCTTGCCGCTCTAGAATTCAGTGGTTGTTGCATTTAAAACTTAATACTAAAATCATAGTTCATTAGCTTTATACTATGTTTTCACATTTCAAGCTACAAGTTCCATCTTGAGAAAACTCAAATTGTTATAGGAGATCCCAAATGTGTACTCTCATCAAAGATGTTTCTTTCACGTTTATAAACAGCCAGTGCTACTGTGTTGAATATGCCGCTCGGAAATTAAGTGGTTGTTCCAAACTTTATAAATAATAAAATGATAGTTCATTAGTTTTGTACTATGTTTTCATGTTTCAAGCTACAAATCAGATCTGAAGTCAGTTCTTACTAATTTTTCGCAGCACATTTAACAGTTAAACAATGATTAAAGAGAAATTAAATGTTCAAAGGGCATTTTGTAAATGTATCATTCATTTCAGATTTCCTGCCTCACCTGTTTTAAAAGTATCATCATCGATTAACAAACAGAACTTTACAGTATACCTAATATATTACCATTAAATAATGATAAGTGTAGCAAAATACTAAAAAGTGTATTAAAATAATTTGAAAATTTAAATACTTATTGAAAATTTTGTTAAGATTTAATTAGAATATTACAGAGTAGGTGACATCAATAAGGATTTACAATAGTTTGCTGGATAAGTACAATGGTAAAGGACAACTAGCTACACTACTTATTTAGTTGCATTATTTACCATAACCTATAAGTAATTTCAAGATAATACTATAATTTCTATAAATGATAAATCTATAACTCTGCAATATATTGTACTTATTCAAGTGTAGTTGATTTCTAAATAAAACTATTCAATATATATATTCCTCACAGTATCCAAATTAGAAATGTTTAATGTATATACCATAGCCTGTAGAATAGACTAGAAAATAAAGCCCCCATCTCTTAGATGTTAATTAAACAGGGGGCACCTATCTTAAAAGAATTTTAATATAGCGCACTCTAGCCATGCATTTAACTGAGTTATAATAAAATGTCACCATCTCTTTGAACAACACATATATTTTTTTATAAACACACATAATAGAACAAAACACCAAAGGAACTCAGAGCATTCTTGATAATGTGATGTTTGCTATTTATTGACTATGAGATTTTGTAGTTCTGAACAAGATAATCTTGTAATGAGTCATTCAGTGAATATATATTTTATTGTATATGGATTTTTCTATTTAGCTTATTGGGTCGACAAAAAATGGGTCAGCTAGAGTTATGTTCTTAGGAGAAAAGGAAATGATGCGAGTTACCCATGTTCTTAATAATCGACTATTAATTTCATTTGTTGAAAGTTTAATATTTGTAAAATAATACTTCTGTTGATATCCTTTATTTAGTTCTAAGATCATTTCAGGAAATTGGTTTTCTACCAGCAGTGAAACTCAGCCAACTGAAGAAATACAAAGAGACATCTATATAAGCTATAGAAAAGCAAATTCTCATTTGAGAAGATGGATTTTGGATATAAACAGAGTAAGCAACTTTTCTGCCACATTTCATATACATACATATATTTGGTCTTAACTGAAATATATTATATTTTTGTATTAAAATCACTTTTTCAATGAATTTCTTCCTTAAATACACTTTGGCAAATGTTTTAAAAATAATGCTAATTTTAAACTTATTTTACTGCTATTTTGAATATTGTTGGAGAATTTAAGTATATTCTCAGTATTTGTTAAAGATATAACTGTAAATAAGATTATTTTATGTCTTTATAGAAATGTACATGTTCATGTAAAACTGATTGATAGCAAAAATAAAATTTTATTTTATAAGTATTTTGTACTATTTTCTGATATAATAAATTTCGTTATACTATATTCATTTATTTTTGTTTAGAAAAAGCCCCATGATGTTGTTTATGCGAAACTGAAGGGATACTATTGGAGTTTAGCGAAAGTATGTATAAGAATTTTAATTCTTGAGAATTCATGTTTTCGTATTTGATGTATGCCATTGTAAAGTGTGAAATGTCTCAGCAAGGCATTTATAGACTGTGAATTAAACATAAAATTTATAATGCTTCAAATTTTATATATGAAAGGAACAGATATGTGTATTGCAATATATTTGCTTACATCAGATTTAAAACAAAATAAGTTAGTTTACAAAAAGAATAATTACAAGTGTAACAGAATTGTTAATATTAAATGTTAAAGTTTAAATCTCTCTCTCTCTTAGTATCAGATGTGAAATTTTTTATTTATACCTCAATGTTAAATTAATATTGTTAGAAGAGCGGATAGGGAATAGATTCCCTTGTTTCTGCATTTGAGACTGTTACTGAGATTTTCAAATATTTTGTGTTATATAAAGTATTACATGAATAGAGGGTGACTAGTTTTACTTGTAATGCATGAAGATTTACTTCAAGTATAAAATGCAATTTTCTTCAATTTAAGGCTCAGTTGATCAAAAAAGAGTGTGAAAAAATAAATTATAGAAAAGTAAAGTATAGTAATATGTAGAAAAAATGTATTCTCTCAATATTTTTATTTTTTTTTCAATGGTCTTTGGTTTTCCAATTGCTGGTATTGTTATCATTACACAAAGCAAGCACCCTTATCTGTAAAGTCGATTTTTACCACAAATAACTATTCTTATTACATTTTACATAAATTTATTCTCTTGTTATATGTTTTAGGTATTAAAACAATAAGATTTTATTTCATAATGCGATGTTTCCTATTTATTGACTATAAGCTTTTGTTATGAACAAGATACTCTTGTAATGTGTCATTCAGTGAATATATATTTTGATGTGTATGGATCTTTCTATTTAGCTTATTGGGTCCTCAAAAAATGGGTCAGCAAGAGTTATGTTCTTGGGAGAAAAAGAAATGATGTGAGTTATCCATGTTCTTAATAATCGACTATTAATTTCATTTGTTGATAGTTTAATATTTGTAAAATAATTCTTCTGTTAATATTCTTTATTTAGTTCTAAGATCAATTCAGGAAACTGGTTTTCTATCAGTAGTGAAACTGAGCCAAGTGATAAAATACAAAGAGACATCTATATAAGCTATAGAAAGGCCAATTCTCGTTTGAGAAGCTTAGATGCTCCACACGTGAGTATTTTCACTTAATACAAAGATTGATATGTCTATTTGTAACGGTTTATTATATTTAGTCTGGATGTCCCAATCTAACTAAAAGGACCCTTCAATGTTAAATTTATTCTTCGAATGTCTTATGTGATAGTTTTGGAAGCTGTTGAGACACTTAATCATGTGATAACTTGTTTAGACTTTTTAAGTTAACACACATTACCAACTAAAATATTAAATGTTTTCACATCCAGGTAATAGATTAGCAGTTGAAATCTTTTAGAAGATGCAGTAAATTCAGTGCAGTTTTTTGAGATGGCATTAGTAATATGAATTTTTAATATGTCAAGTTTGCTCTTTTTAGCAATTTAAATAAAATATTCAAATATATTGTTGCAAAGTTTTAGTAAATATTTTTTTTACGAACTTTGTAACAGTGGTATTTAAAGTTAACTTGGCGACAACTTGCCGAGATTTGGCGGGAAATAGATCTGGAAACTTCCATCTATGCTCTAAAGCCATTATTGATTGAGATGGCGTGGAAGCTTCCAGAATCTTGGAGAAAGACCTAGACTTTCACGCCAAACAAGCTGTAAATACCACTGTTCCACAGACCAAGTCAATTGTTTCCTTCCACACCGATTCAGTCTTTCAAAACCGAGTCACATTTTTCTAGCAGCAGTGTGAAGTTAGTGAAGACGATCAGTCTTGATTACTGGTTTAGAGTATAGAAGCTTTTTGACTGAGATATTAGAGCCCTCTGTAATTGGAAGATTTTTCCTGTAGTATTAGCTGTATTAGATCTGTAGAATTGTAATTTCTACTGCTGGAATTTTTTGTATTTAGTTCTATTTGCTACGAATAACAGTATTGTGAATTTTAAGGAGTTTATTCTATCGACTATAATCAAAACAAACCTCAAAGCTTGAACAGTATACCTATTTAATTATTTATATTGATGATAATATTTTTAATCTTTTACATTGCCTCTTTCATTATAACTATGAAGGCAACAGTTTTAGAACACTGTTATAAAGACTAAATTTTTTCTTTCCGCTTATCAGTGGTTTTGTTTAAATTTCATATTCATAAGTTCTGATTCTTCTGTTTGTTGGTTTTACCTTTCTAGTGTATATTTGTAGTGGTTTTGAATTCATCCTTAATTTGTGAAACTGAGAAATATAATTGATTATGGTTATGAGAATGGTAAAATTATATTCTTATAAAGATCTTGCTTTGAAAGTGCATTGCATGTTCTTTTCTATTTCTCTCTTTTTTTTATATGACAACAAGCTTTGAGATTATCATATATAATCTCTTTTAAGGACTAAATTGAGGAATTTTAACTACTATTCATTATTGATAACTAAATTTGCTCAGAGATAAGCCAATGATTATAAAGATAATGTGTTGGTAAATATTATATATACTAATATATGTGATTCAAAGTAAGTTAGCTTTTATAGCTAGTTGCTCTGCAAATGGTTTTTTAAGCTTTTTACTTAGTTTTTTTTTTTAAGATTTTATAGCCTTATGTGCATAAACAACATTTGAGGGACAAATCTTAATGTCTTGTTGCTCTGTCTTGCTGTATTGGTAAATACTTAAGAATGTGACATAATAATGTAAAATTTGATTGGAACACTTACATTTTTCTTTCAAAATTTGTTTTTATATTTGATATTTTAAGGAGTAATTGATGTCATGTCAAAGAAACTAATCTGTATATTAATTCAAATCACTTATTTTTATAATGCAGGTTGCCCTTTTGAAGAAATGGGAAATAATACTGTCACAGACTCTTATGAATATATGGAAATGAAAGTTGATTTGAATACCACAGTGGACATTAACCAGAATGAACAACAGGCTAATAACTTTAAAATACAAAATAGCGCTCCTGTGGTATGTGAAGAAGGCACCTCCTCGATCTCTGTTAATAATGAAGCTGTATCAAATCCGGACTTAGAAATTATCAAAGTCATCTCGTCAAATAAAATTCCTACCAAAAGAAGAAAAATGTGCCATTCTTTTTCTTCAGATGGAAGTCTGTTAGATTTTGGATATAAATCAAGTAGGTAACTTTTCTGCCACATCTCAGATACATACCTAGTTTTGGTTTTCACTCATTTGCTTTCATGTATTACTTATATTTTTGCATTAATTTTGTATTGTTTTCTTGGAAGCGTAACATTTTACAAATTTAACAGAAGCAAAATTAATTCCTTTATTTAAAAATTGCTAAATTCTTTTGCCTTAGAAATTCTGAAATGTTTCGTTTTTTAACATGTTTCTAAAAAATTTGACTCGCCTCACTGGTTGCTTTTAAACACCTGGGTTACACCTGCTTTAACGAACTAGCATGCTTATATAATTACAGTTAAATGCAACAAAATTAATTTGAATAAAACAGTACCAGATGGGAAAGTGTATTTTTATATTCATTTTTCTATTGTGCTGGTAAGGCGTAATAGAAGAATGAATATAAAAAATAACATATACAAATATTTTAAAATGAATAATAAATATGGTGACAAGGAAAAAAAATATATTGAAACAATGCTAAACTAAAAACATGTTAAAAATACTGGATACATAAAATTTATTTTGTACAGGGATGGCAATTTTCTGATAATTGTTGCATATCTTGGAGGGCCTCACTATCTTTTAATTTGTGCATAGTTCTTTCCAGCCATTTTCACTCAATTTATCTTTTCATGTAAACAAGGTGGCAAAACTGAACAGACTGGTACACTCAAACTATCTCCAAGACAATGCCAACAACAAATTGTGCTGGAATAAAGAGTTAAATGTCTTCCTGTTAGACTATTGGCTTTAAAATAATTGCACCACATTTCATTCACTTAGCTGAAACAAAACACATTGCAGAAAAATCATTCCTTGAATACACTACCCAGAAGCATTTTTCCCATATGGAATAATAGTGGGAGGGAACTACAACACTGGCTACACTGGTTGCAGCAAAATTCTTAGCTGCTCTTCTGTTATCAGTAACCATCTATTGACCTTAAAGTTCTGTTCTGTTGACATCTGGGAAACAGAAAATGGAAAACAGATAAATTTCTATTTTTAGGATATAAAATCCGTAGAAATCTTTTGATCTTCTATATTAGATTTTGAATAGTTCTTAATGAAAAGATTATTCCTTTTTTGATTGGTTTAATTTAACCACTGACTTTTACAACAAAAGTAATCTTTAAAATTAAATAAATGATAAAAATGATAAGTCCAAAATCCTTTAATCTATTCCACTTTTTCTTCCACTTCTATTCCACTTTTAAATTATTAATTCTTTTGATCAGTTTCTGTTGCCCACCACATTTACAACAAAAATAATCTTTATGAATGAATGTTTTTCAAATTACTAAATGCAAAATTAAATTTGAAAAAGCTAAATTTCAAATAAGTGTTGAAGCATCGTTCCTATATTTGACGATTAATTACTTTTGGTGAATACTTTATGAAGAAGAAATTTCCAGATTTTGAATTTTCTGTCTTTAGCAAGCTGTGATTTCTATATTAATTTTATCCATTTGTTTATCCTTAATACTAATATGAAAATGCATAAACATGTACAAACTAATAACATTAATAAATTTGTAAATTCAGCTGCAGTCATTTAGTATCACTATGCTTAAGGAAATGATGTATTTCAGAAATGTTAGTTTGTTAGAAAATTTCTAAATCTACCAAAATATAATTAAATTTAGTCTGAACTTTTATTGTTCTTTCAAGATTTAATTCCAGGTTAATTTATGAAACTATATTTCAATGTTTATGGAAGAATAAAAAAAAATACTTTAATATTTATGACACATAAAACATTCATTATTCAAAAAAATAAAGTTTTACTAAAAGTATTTAAATTCTAAAAATATTTTTATAATTAAAATGTTTTAAAATTTCTAGAACATGCACTTCATTGAAGCTTTATGCATATTATTTTCAAATCGTTGAAGTTTTATCAATCACAATTTTTATTCATCGGTAGAAGCAAAATTTTCAGAACTGGAAGCAACAGCTAAATTTGCAGCATACAGTGGGCATTAGATGCTATTTTTTTTATTCCAATTACTACTTAAATTCAGTTTTATTTGAATGGATAATTTGATTAAAGTAATCATAATTTTATTTTATAACTACACACACACACATTAAAAAATAGATATAGAAAAGCATTTCATTGCTCTTAAGAAGCATCTTAATCATGTTTGCCATTCATTTGGTGTGCAGATAGTCACAGCATTAAGTTGTTTTATTCATGTGTGATATCTGGAAGTTCTTTTACAAATTGCATCTGAATCCAGATTCAAAAGTGAATGTTTAATTTGTTATTTTTTGTGTGTGTGTCTAAGTTCATGAATGAATAACTTATCTTCACTCAAGTTGCCTGATAAATTTTTTCTATCTTGAGATATAGTGGTTTATTTAATAAGTTTACATCAAAATAATTTGAATTCGATTTTGTCTGCAGCATCATTCCTATAATACATTGATAAGAACATTGTGCCTAGAATATCAATTTTATTAAGCTAGAGATTCCAAGGCATGATTATTCACTGTGATTTTTATCTTCACTTTCTTGATGCTACTGGTTACACACAAATGCATACAAAGTCACAAGTTTGATTTTTTTTTAAAGGCAAATAATATTTTAGGCTGGTGCCCCTATAATAGACTCATAATATATAAGAATTTATAAAAAAAGACATTTCTTTGACTTCAATTTTAGAACAAACTTTTTATTACATTGAGACAATTAATAAAAAATTAGTTTTTAAATGGGAATCATTGAGTCTGGTACCCCATTAGAGATCAGCCAAAAGTTAATAAAATTGTGAGTGTTTATTTGTTAGAGGCTCATAAAAGTTATTTACTCAGGTCAGGAATTTATTTACTCAGGTCATACTTATTTGCATTTTTAAAGGTTATTATTTAACTGTTAAATATTTTGAGATTACAATTGGACTGCTTAGTTCTATTTATTTTCCTCTTTATGTGCACATATAAAAAAATAATTTACCTACGTTTTATCTCGGTAAAATTTTTGTAGTAATTTTGTTCTAGTTTTTGACTTGTGGTTTTTTTTTTTTTTTTTTCTGTAGAAATGCAATATTTTATTCTTTTCTCAAAATTTCATATTGTTTTTTCAATTTTACTGTTTTTTTTATGTTTAAAATCTTTTTATTTTTGAATATTTGGTTATAGGTATGGTATTTAGAAAATTTTTAAAAAAAATGTCCTTCAAAAGTAAGGTAACACAGAAGACTTCAAAGTAATAAACCAGCCCTTTTCTTTTTCTTGGCCATTCACTTTTATCATATTTGATTAATAATGTCTGTCTATTGTATGTAAAAAAAAAATTATAGTGGTCTAACCTTTTCAGATTATGTATTTGTATGCATGTAAATATATAATCAGTATTTTCGTCTAAAAACAATTATTAAAAAAATGACTAATTATCAAGTAAATTTTATGATGAGAAACAGGGCAATTTTATTGATTGTTTCCTTTTAATTCATGATATGCGAATGGTATGAATCAATAAAAAGGCTTTTTATAAAATTTAAATTAAAATGTATCTGATATAATAAATTCACTTTCCTAAGTATTAATATGTGTAATTGTGCAAGATTATAAATTCATTTAATGAAAAAATTGTCTCCTCCAATATTATTAATACATAACCAATTTATAGAGATTTAATTCAAATTAGCTAATAATACTTTATAAAATTGTACAACTTTATTTTACTTAACAAAATAAGAACACCCTTGTTTTTGATATCCTGTTTGTTGAAAACGTTTCTTTAAAAAAATTTTAGACTAATTTGAGGGAAACTTTCATTTAGTGGTTTTTAAATGTGTTGATTATTATATTTTCAAAGTAAGTTTAATGCATCTTTAAATATTTGGCTAGTTTAACTGAGTTGGAAATTGTAAAAATAGAATATAAAGGTATATTTTTACAGGGTTAAGACTGTGAAAACAAACCTCAGGAATACAGACCTTGGGAAAGATCAGGAACTTCATCAGGCATAAAGGAGTAAATAGATTTTTTACTTAAATTTTTTTGTTTGAATAATATGAATGTAAAATTTGATATTAAAATTTTAAAATACTTGTTAGTATATTCATTTAGTACAAAATCTTATAAACAGTCATTTTTGTTTATAAAAATGTTCTTAATTAAAATTATATTTTTCCATTATTTAAAAAATTTTCTGTAGTGTTTCTGTATTAACTAGAACACAAATGTTAGAATAATTAAAACCTAATTTTACCTACTAATTATTCCTCAAAAGTGTTAGGAAAAATACTCATTGCTTCTATAAGTAGATGATAAATATTTATTTATAGCAGAAACTTAGCGCACCAAGTCAATATTAAATTTTTTGATAAATTATATTCTTTATAATAAATGTATTTTAACTCTCAAATACTTCAACCTTTTGCTCTTGTTTACGGATAGTAGTTTTGACATTGAAAATTTTTAAAGGAATGTTAATATTTTTGTGCTAATTACTATATAAAATTTCAGTTTATTATTTTTGAGTCTTTTAACTCTCTAAATTATCCCTCATCATAAAGAAAATATTGCAGAATGGTAACATTCGTTTTTTGAAATGACTGACCTTGGACAAGCAAGCTACTTGAAAATAGTTACAAAAAGGGTATCCTAAGCCTTAAATTACAACAATTATTTTTAAAAATTGTTACAAGTACAGTATAGATTTGTAAGAAATTTTCAAAGTTCTAAAATTGTCATTAAGTGTTTTATAGATTCTAAAAATGAATGTCTTTTGAGAGTAAAATCAATTATATTTTTCAAGAAATCAAAAACTTAATAAAATTTTTTCATAGTAAGTCACAAGAAATTGACTTTTATATGAATTATATTTGAATTATTGTATTGCTGTGTAATAATTGTATGGTATATGACAAAAATAAATATTATCTTTTTCTTAAATTAGTAATGGGAATAAAAAATACTTATCTGTTACTAATCCCATCTAATATAGTGGAGCTATATCAGATCCAGGAGGCCTTAAACCTTCAAAAAATCGAAGAAAAGGAAAGGTCTCTCAAGAAATTCTTCGATGGTGAAATCCAGGCAATCAAGTAGGTGCTGAGGACTAGCTTTGCTGGAATTGCACTATGACAACTGACAACAGTATGACAACCGGCAAGTCTACAGGTAGCGGTCTGTTCAGCATGATATTTTTGCATTGCAAGGGCTCCACCAGGGTGCTTGTGGTGATACCAGTTGTGACTTGGAGGGACTATCCAAACTTTGTTGACATTAGTTTTGCAGAGAGAAAACAATTCTGAAAAAGTGAGGGTCAAATCTGGAAGAGGCTGGAAGGGAAGTACAATCCTTAGCCAACTGGTCAGCACGTTGATTGCCAAATAGGCCCATGTGAGAAGGTATCCACTGAATATGGATGTCATGGGAAGCAGATAGGGCAATTAACATACAAAGGATAGAAACACCAGCTTGGTCCGTTACACTATACCAATTGCTCAAGTATTGAATACAGCTTCGACTGTAAGTGAAGATCCAGATTTTATCAAAGATGGCTACAGATTTGATATTTTCCAGACCAGTTTGAGTGGCAAGAAGTTCACTGCGAAAAAAAGAACAAAAATCTGTGTTTCTAATGCATCTTGATTCATGAACTTCAGCAGGGTAAATAGTGTAAATTCCACTGCCGGCATGGTAATGATTGTCATCGCTATAATGCATGTAGATCTTCAGCAGGAACATTGTTAATTATTTCAAAAGCCAATTGTTCCAATTACTGTGGAGGTTGGTTGCTTTTGGTTATTTCAGAGAGAAGGGCTGTATTTGAAAACACTTTAGAAGCAGGCCCACAGAAAAAACTTTTAAAGATTGGTAGAGAACATAACACCCCAAAATATTCTGATTGAAAAAAGTCCTCTGGGCAGAAAGCATTGTTTAAATACTTGTTGGCTAATTTATATAACTTTGTAATAAAGTTATTGTGTAGGTATATATTTGCATTTACATATACAACTCTCATCGTTCACCAGTCTGCAAATTTTTAAGTTTGTCCATACATTTTTATTTATTAATATATACAATTGCAATTATGAGTTCCATAATTTCTGAACTCAAACTTGATATAAATGTTTCCATATTTTATTTATATAGATATACTTTTATATTGTGTTGTTTTATATATGTTCCTTTTTGTTGTAGGGGTCAGAACCTTGTCAAAGAAAACTATAAGCAATGGAAGAGTAAGTTATTTTGATATTCCATTCTTTAAAAATCATGTTTGATAGGGGAAAAGGAAATTAATAAATTATCAAAGCAAGAATGAAGGTCTTTTCAGTTTGTGTCAAAGAACTTTCATAATAATAGAACCATAGTAGCTAAAATTTTTCTCAACTGTGATGAAATGACTAGTTTTGATATTTCAATTTAAATTTGCAATAATAATTTGAATAATCTATTCAAATTTGCAAAATGATAATCAAAACAAAAGATGTGCTATATTTAGGGAGAAATCATTTAGAGGTGATATCATAATTACACCAAATCTTTTAGTTGAAGCTTCAATAAACTTAATTTTATTTGAGTTTCTTTAGAAGAAATTAGTAACGTAATTTTTTAAAAGGAAAAGTTTGCTGTTTTTAGTAGTTCCCTAAATTATTCAAATGTACCTATTTGATTTATTAATGTCTAAGATAACATTTCATTATCCCATTAAGGATAATGGCATCACACATGTCATCCTTAATGAAATATTGGACTGTGATACCATAGTTAAAGTTTCTTCGAATTCGCAACCTTTAACAAAAGTTTGTAGACATATCGAAATTTTTTCTTGCTACCAATATAGGGATTTTTGAATCAATATCAATTTGCTAAAACGTGAGATTGCATTATTGTTAGGTAAATGAAACTATTAATTTCTTTGACATTATTATAAAAAAATTAATTGTTTTGGGATCAATTAAATTAATAAGATGTGGGTGATTGTTTATATAATAAATTATCAAGAGAGAGGAGAGAATTGAAACTCAACTTTTATGTCCTGTAAAATATGCAACGTAGGAAAACTCAATGAGTCAATTTGTGACATTTTGTTTTTTAAAATGGCTGCTATGATTGTTCTTAAGAGACATTTGTAAGTAAAGCATTATGTAAAAAGGAAATGTTTTTTTTTAATAATTGTTAAGTTAATTTAGAGTAAATAATACTTGACTTGTGATTTATTCTTTAAGTTTTTTAATTATTAAAGTGTTTTAAGAAATTGTTATTTATTACAGAGTTTATACAACTTTTAAACATTCAGTTTATTTAAAATAATTTTAATATTTTACGAACTTGTTTCTTATAACTTTAATGAAATAAATTGTCAAGTATGAATTCTCTTTTGGTGTCACCACTTGATATTACTTATATCATTGTAGTCAAGTGCAAGAAGCTTAATCATGAAACTAGATATATTGGTACAACTTAGGATTTGATTGTTAATGTAAGATATATTATAAAATGCTTTGATTTGTTCTGCAAAATTAGTCTGAAAATGCGAAGAATTTGTGCATTACTAGTTAGCAATAAGATGTGTGCTATTTGTATTTCAATGATGAAAGCTGATTTAGATGCTGCTGAATTATTTTTTTATAAACTATAATTTCTTTCTTAATTTAGTTTATAATGTACAGGAATTGAAATGATGATCTTTAGCTCTTAAATATTGATCAATTTTTAAATTGTTATAAAAAATATTCAATAATGAACTTTTATTTTAATGTACTAATTTCTATTTCAGCTATAAATTGTTTTTAATGCTTATAGAATCATTAATTTTTAGTATGTAGTAAAATTAATTATTGAAGAAAGATTAAAAAATTTTCTTTAATATTCGCATCATCTCCTTTCACTAAAATGTAATGGTAAAACATATTATAAAGCTACAATTTGATGTCATCAAAAAGACATGTTAATGTTCAATGTTTATTCAATCTCTAAGTGTTGGACCTCCTATAAAATTTAAAGTAACTCTTGTCAAACTTGAAACTTCTGGAATTTGCTTGAAAATATATGAATTTTTTCACAGATTTTAAATACTTAATAAAAAGTAATGAAAAATGTAAAAGTAATGTAAAAATAATGACTTTTTTACAGACTGATACTCACTGTTGGATTTGTCACAAACCAACAATAGAAAGAACATGCACAAGTTGTCCTCGCTCTTTCCATACTGATTGCACCAAAAGTGTACCGTTCCAAGGAAGTGTATGCTGGGAATGCAAACGAGTTTCCCTTGAAGGTAGTGATGTTTCTTCAGTTCCTTACTCGCAGCTCAAGGAAATGATGCAATTTGGTCTCGTCAAAACTCTGACTGATTGTAAAATTGAAATGGTAGGTTTTAAACTGACAATACAATTAATAAATATCCTTTAATAAGTAAACTAAATGTACTATTTAGTTTATTTACTTAAACATTACTATTTAGCGTGTGGCCTTTTATTGCAGTTTTAAGTACAATCTGGAAATGAAATATATTTGAAATTGAGTACATTTGTTCAAATTACTTTTGAAGCAATTTTAATAGATCTTAAGTCAGTTTTGTCAATTTTCTATGACTGGTTTTTTACTGAATATAGAAAGCATCTATATATATATATATATATATATATATATATAATATATATATATATATATATATATATATATATATATATATATATATTACTTTTTCTATGAAGAGGTAGGGATAAAAATAGTATATCTTGATCATTTATCGCAGACTGTATTGAAAATAATTTTGCTACTGTTTTTTCATAGCATGCATCCTAGTGATACAATTTTTTTTAATAAACATAGTTTTAGAATTTTTATTATAAAAAAATTTTTTTTATTAAAATAAATTTTCAATCAAGTTTTAAAAGAAATGTAGTTTATGTGCTTCATAAAATAATACATTGCGCTATGATTTGGTGGAATTATTTGAACTATAATCAGCTTTATCTAATTATGTTCAAGAAAGAATTCAGTTCCTCTAAACGAAATAAAAGTTGCAATTTCTAATGTCATTTTATATTCTGTCCAGACCTGAATTGTTTCGCTCTAGAAACATTCAAATTCGTATATTGTCATAAGGAAGTAAAAAATTATTAAGCTACAGAGACAGTTTGAAACTGAAAGGTAGAGGGAAGGCAAATGGAAAAAAAATGTCGACAAACATGTAATGTAAGGTAAAAAAAAAAAAAAAAAAAACATTCGCGGTACAAAAGAAAATATATATATTCCACGCGCAGTTAGGAAATAATCCATTTCTTTTAGTTAACTCTAAACGAAACAAATATAGCTTATCATTTAAATATGTGTAACTTCATTTTATAAGTTATTAATAATTACTATGATAAACTTTACTGGGATCTTTTCGAAAATTGATAAATGTCATGGTTACATCTAAGTTAATCGCACTTTGTGTTTTGGTCGATTCAAACAGATCTTTATCCTTATAAATATTTTTTGTGTAGAATTTATTATAGTTTTAATCATAATGTGAATTTTATATAGGAAAATACGTTAGTTGGGATGCAGTTTAACTGTCATTCTTGCTAGTTATCTCGATTTATAATAAATTTATACTAAGCCTAGGTTGTGTATTTGTATTTCAAGTATCAGTATTTGCAGAATGTGTAGCTGCACTGCTGTGAAATTCAAATACATTCATTATCAATATTATAAAGGATTTATATTTGCTTTCTTTTATAAAAACACATTTTTAGAATAGATGATAGTATTCTAAAATCTTTAAAAATAGATTCTCGCCAAGTTTAATCTAGACACTTTATGTCCAAAATAAATTTAAAAGCCAAATAAAAATTGTAAATTAAACTCATTTTCATCTTTCTAAGATACAAATAATGTATGTATTTTTCAAATAATTATTAAATTTTTAATGCTGTATCTTAATTTTAAAGCTATGGGAAAAATCTATTCTATTCCTAGAACGGCAAATTTCGATATTTAAACTTGTGCTTATGTTCAGCTCTTTTAATTAAAATTGATTCCTATTAGGCTTAAGTGTAAAATCATATACTCATGGTTACTGGTGAAGTTGGTTTACATCACTATTTTATATGAATTTCAACAAGGAAGAAATGCTAAAGAAGCATATAGAAATTTATTCAAAGTTTTTGATAATGGCATAGTTTCTGCTTTGAAAAATTTGAAATAAACGATGTTGACTTTTCTGATGAGAAACATTCTAGGGGACCATCTTTGATCGACAATGTTGTTGAAACCACGTTTGAGAAAGATTTTTTTCTGACTACAATGGAAATTGCCGGAAGGCTGAATTCAATTCAGCAAACATTTTAAAAGATAGGATTGGAGTGAAGATGTTCAAAATGGGTGCTGCATCAATAAAGTCAGAATTCGAATGCTAGTTGAATTAAATAAATCCCTCTTGGAACTAAATAGCTAGGGATGAAAAGTGGATTACCCATACAAACACAGTAAGGAAAAGGGCATAGTGTGATTGTTCAAAACCCCTAACTCTTCCTACAATTTAAATTTTGCTATAAATAAGCTGTTTGTTGTATATATAATGTGACAATTTAGGACCAATACACAATATGAGCACTTAAAGTAAAACAAATCTGAATTTAGAGAATTATTATTCAGCAACTTGATAATTTAAAGACAACAGTCTAATAAAAGAGATGGGTGGGGAAACCTGTCATATCCATCATTCCTTGTACGAGTCACATTCCAACTATCATTTGTTTTTATCCTTACCAAACGTTTCAAAGATCAAAAGTTAAAAAATGAAGAAATCAAGCAAGCTTTGTTTAATTTTTAAATCCAAAGATGAATAATTTTCAAAAATGCTATATAGAATTTGGTCTGCATGCTGTAAAGAAATTGTTATTAAATAATAATTGCTATTGTTATTAAAGTTTATTCAAGGTAAAAAAATTTACATTTGGTTATATTCCAAAAACACACAAAACTTTTCAGTAGATTTGATAAATGAAAATTTATATTGCTAATGTATTCTATTTATAATTGTTTCTATACATTAATGTATTTTCTAAAGTGAGTATTTGATCTACTATGGAAATTGAGTTAAATTTCAGTTTTTATTTGTATTTATTATAACTTATATTAAAAATGAAATTTTTAAATTTCTAATCATAAAAGCTTGTGTAAGTGTTTGAACATCAGGTTGTAAGGAATTTTAATTATTTTTAATACCAGAGTATATTTTTTCAAAAGAACATTTAGTTTAATGTTTTTGAATTGTGATGAATCAAGTAATTGAACCAAATATGCAAGCAATTCCTTCTTTTAAATGATGGGAGAATATACATTAACATAGTTCTGCTGATCTTATGGGAACTTTTACGTGAGGCCTTAATTTAATAAGGAAAAACATGCACATGTAATGATAGAGAGATGTTTATCAATTTGGTAGAAAATGAAAACATTTAAATTATTGTATATACAAAATGTATAAAGGATTTTCCAGATAGAACCTATTAAAAATAGAACTATAAATACTACTCAATCAAAAATGAATACTCAATAAAAAATAGAACTATAAAGTACGTCGTTATAATACTTCTGCGAAGTCAAAATTAGTCTTGAAAATTTATTATGGTATAGCTAATTTTTAAATCAGATAAGTGATGAGTACGGAATAGGCACATATCATATGGCTTAATACTTTGAAAATAGTTCGTAAATTAATAAAAGAAAATTTAATTAAATATTATAATTGGGAGTCACAAGAGAAAAGTTTGTTAAATTAAAAAAACAAAGTAATAATACTTGATTGCTATCATTTTTATCACTATTATGATGATTTATAACAACAATTAATTAAGGTATCAATAAATTTATGTTAAAAAGCTAAATAAATATCTAATATTAAATGTGCTACATCAAATTATGAAAAGAAATTTTATAAGAACTAAATTTTTTGTTTCAAAAGTCAACTTTAACTTAAAAATTCCCATTTAGATTTTACAAATATTTATCCCAATTACTATTGTAAAATAGGGTTGAAACTTAACTGAGCAACAGTTTTAAAAGCAGAAACAAATCTGTAAGGAAACAAAGAATTATAGAGAGTATATTTTTCTAACCATACCCAGATAAATAAAGATACTTTGCATGGAAATTGATCCTGAATGGGAATTTAAATGCATGCTTGTGGATAATTTATTTTATGGAATTTTCAATTTTATACAAAAGTAACTTAGCTTTATATAAAATCTCCTGTCTGAACGAAAACATATTTTTTATATATTAGCATCCTTTAAATTTTAAAATTTTTTCAGGAAAAAATTTTCAGAAGTATACAGTTAGCTGAGAAGGAGAATTTGTTTAATTTCATCGATGGCGAAATCATTAAAAAAGTAATTTATTTATTCATATATAAATTAGAAAAAGCAATTTCTGCAAAATTGCTTTGATTTAGATTATTATGACTCGAACTTATGTTTTTCAGCTTAGCATATGTTGGTAAATGTAATATTATATCAAATGAAAAACGTTTTGAAACATAGGAATTAAATCTTTATATATATTAACAATCAGCTTATTAAATATTTTTAGTGAATTATTACAAGTAAATTTCTCATCAAAAAGTAACAGTGATTACTAAATTTGGCTAAATAATAAGTTATGCAAAATAGATAACTATATTATGTCTTTATTCATCACCAAAATTTAGTAACATCTCTACCCGTTCTGATTTTTGAATGTGTTTATAGCAATTGCTTTTTTTCTGTATATTATCTTAAGCATTTCTCAATTTTCTGTCTGGAAAATAACTATAAATATTTTGTTATTAAAATTGCCATTACTTTGTACCAAATATATAAAATTAGTAGCACAAGCTAGCAAAATAATACTCTTTCTTAGTGTTCTAAATTCAGTACATAGTGCCTCCTTTAATTTTAGAAATATCTAATCAATTCAAATTTATTTGTAGTTTCTTTTGCGATTGATATATTCTAAGGTGCTTCAATTCTGCTTGAAATTTCTAATATAATACCGGGTTATGGTGGCTGTCATCATGGAAAAGGTATTGCTATTTTCAGTGAATTCAATTCTAAAGAAAGTGCTTTCTATGAGTCCCTGCATTGAAATTTAGCACAGTAAAGCCAGCTGCTTATTGTGAAATATCTTATTTAAATATAATATTGTATAACACTTAATGTGCAATATTGCAAGGTTGTCAGGCTTTCCACATTATATAGGAAGTGAACTGTGGTAAAGATAAGATATGCATATTGATATTTAAGTGCATTGTACACCATTAATTCTAATTGTCATTGTTGACTAAGTTTTAAGGGATAGGATAAGAAGCATTTATTTCTTTGGTGCTTCTAATGACCATGTATTCATAATACATATGTTTCAAATTAAAATGTGATAAACAATGAATTAATGAATATTATATTTACAGTGTAATTATTATATAAATCCTTGTACATGTCCTATGTACTGTTGCTTTATTTGTTATAAAATGTCATTTTGTTAATGAATTTAGCATTTCTGTGCCTCTAAATTCTTGGGAAATGAGGTGAGAAACCTTATCAAAGCAAAATCAAAATTCCATAGGCAAAACCATAAAGAATTAGGTGTCGGAATCTTAGTTGCCAACAAAGCAATGGAAAACAATAAGATTCAACTTGGCGAACCCAGTAATCACCTGGACAAGGGGTGCACAGATTTTAATTAAGTTGTGCTATTTCCAATTTGTTCATTTAGTGTTCTAGTTCATAAAATCAAACAGATATGAAGAACTAAAATTTCTCTGATATTTATTACTTAATGATAAATACTTTCATTGCTATAGTTAGAACATTAAACATGTATGCTCTTCACCAATTTAAATAGATCAGTTTTTTAAAAAAAAAATACTATCACAGCTATTAGATGAAGATTTATTCCCATTTAGTCAGTGCATAAGAAAAAATTAACTTAAAACTACTGGCATAGCGAAGAATTCTCCATAGCAGCAGCAAATGTGTTGAAATGTCAAATTGTAGTGTAAATAATACATATGCCATAACTGGCACTTCCAGTTTTGAGGCATATGTCATTTAGCTCTTCTTCAAATGATTTGCATAAGTAAACAGTCTCATTTATTGTAGTTTATGTATAGTGAAGACGTCCATCAAATGCCTTGATGGTTCAGTGTTGGTTCCTGGTCAGCGTTATACTTTACCCTGACTTGGACTATCACTATAGTATGTCTATAGTTCTATGCCACTGTGGTAATGCATGAAGTCATTTCATGAGCGGCTTCTTTCAATCAAAGAAATTGGACTTCTGATAGTACATTTTGGGAAATGCATCAGTTAACTGTGTATTCCATTTTGGAACAAAAATCCAACTGTTGTAATAGGCCCAGAAAATATGCAGCCTTAAAGAATCAAGTTGGTATGCTGTAGTTTTTTTTTTCCCCCCAAAAATGAAGCTCCCTGTTTATTGATGCTCAATACAGAATCAAATTCTCACTAATGTGAAGAATTTGTGTTATTTTTAATTTTCTATTGTTTGTAACACAAAAAAACTTCGCTTATATATATATTCTTATATTACCAATATTGTTCTTAAAATTTCACTGCTCATGTGCAAAACTGACGTTTTATTCAAAAGAGGGTCATTAACAGTTGATGTGTTACAAGTGCTTTAACTATTGGTTTTGGCCTATTGTAAATCTTTTGAAATTGCTGGAAATTATTTGTAGGAAATAGGTAATGAATTTTCAATCAAATTAAAATAAAAAACAATTGTTATATAGAGAAATTATTTAACTTACTGCAGTCATATATTAAAATATTTTAAAGTATGTGAATTGATTGATATTTAAATTTTCTTTATAAAACTGCAATTTTATTTCCAGTGCTGTCTTAAAAAATTTATCTAATAAAAATGTAGTTTACCTTGTTCATCTAATCTACAGATTTGAAATGGCTTCACTTGTCATTTTGGCATCTGTTATTTTTCTTGGCGTAAGTGTCGTTTTACCAGCTGGAAATTGAAATTTTCTTTAGAACTTCCATGTCTTATTTCTGAAAATGGTTTTCCATATTTTGAAAGCACTCAGAAGTGACAAATAGAAAGAAATATTTTGCATTTGATATAGGGAACATCACAAATTTTATTTAACGCAGTTTTGCATTCTTAAACGTTACATTATACAAGAATTCTTTGGATTCAGATGGTTCTAATTATTTTCAGTTTTAGTTTCAAAATGCTTAAGTCTAAATATATTTTCCATATAAATATTTAAAAATCAACGTTTTATTTCTTTAAAAATGATTCATTCAATTAAAATTTGCTTAATAATCATTTGTTTAAATATATAGTTTTCCAAAGAAATCAAACTAAAATTCATCAACTTTCTAATTTTTCTTTTGCAGTCTGTATGATCTAAATAGCTGCCTGTAGAAAGAATATTTTAACTTTTAATCATTTTTAAACAATTGTTTATTAAATTTTGGCTATAATTTTTGATGGTTTTTTAGGGAAGTGCAGTTCAAAGAAATCAGCAGTTACAATAAGGAATAAACTTCAGCTTGAGTTGCTATTTTTAGAGGATTGCCCTGATTGTTATTACTATAGAAAATCACAGTATGTTGGAGCTGACATTCCATGCACACCTTGCGTATGTTTTCCTTTATTGTTTTATATTTAGTGTTTTATAATACCAAAAAAATTAGGATTAATTATTTTTAATTTTTCCTCAAATGTTTTGATATTACTTTAGTTGTAAAGAATTGAAGAAAAAATGGGAATTGATTATTTATACAGACTAAAGAAAATTATGTCATTTACATTACTTTTCAATATTTCTTATATGAATTTAAAATTTTATGAAAAATTCCCATATTCCACATAAAAACATGCTTTGAGATAACTTAAATTAATTAAAAAAATTATGCAATACTTGTGTGTTTCAATTTCATCTTTACATTATGTAATTTTTAATTTAAAAAGAAATCCTATATATACAATAGTTTATTAACCAAAATGAGTTATATTTATTATTTAACATGAAGATGCATTTTTTTTTGTTTACTTGAAAATAATTACACTTCAAAAATGCTAATGAATATTCTTAATTCTTAGAAAAATAGTCTTAAAGTTCAAACAATAAATTAATTATGAGTTGTAATAATAATTCAATATATTAGTAAATCACTATTATTAAAGGATTATTATTAAACATAGTGGCTATTGAAAAATTATTCACATTGTCAGAACATTATTAGTTGTTGGCTTGCCGCTCTAGAATTCAGTGGTTGTTGCATTTAAAACTTAATACTAAAATCATAATTCATAAGCTTTATACTATGTTTTCACATTTCAAGCTACAAGTTCCATCTTGAGAAAACTCAAATTGTTATAGGAGATCCCAAATGTGTACTCTCTTCAAAGAAGTTTCTTTCACGTTTATAAACAGCCAGTGCTACTGTATTGGATGTGCTGGTATAGATAGCATTTAGTATCAAAAAATAAAAATTGAGTAACGTTGAACATACCATTAAGTGTTTTTATTTTTGCAAGTGTCATTGGGAAAGTTCACCTCATTTGTTTCATGCACAGGATATCTGTTTTATTGTCTTTGGCGCAGCATGTCCATTTTTGGACCTTGATCCATAAAACCCAACCAACCAACCTGTTTTATTGTCTCTATAGAAAAGCTGATATTTAATATTTCTCTTTCTTAAGTTAGTTGAATCATTCAGTGAAGATTTCAATGTCTTCTTTAGGTTTTCTTCAGTATTTCTTTCTCTTGATGACGTACATGTACTTCAAAACCTATTTATATGAAGTCAGAACTTTCTAATTTTTCTCTTGTTGACAGAAAATTTATTGGATAAGCTAACTAAAAATTTTACTTTTCTCCTATTAGAAGCACAAAATATCAAAGAAATAAATAGGATTAAATGATTACCATTCTTGTTGGTCATAGAATCGCTTTTCATAGTTAGCAATATTATTTCTTTTGCAATATTTCCAATTTTAAATTATTTATTTATTTTTATTAAAACGTTTGTGTTTCATAAATGTTACAAAAATTCATGGTCATATTTTTTATTTCAGGTGTTGAAAGAAATTATTCAAAAGAGAAGTTAAGAATAATGGATTGAACATTTTCCTCTGCAAACACTTTTTGTTTAAATGCTAATAAATAAAAATATAATTTTAATTTTGATATTAAGATTAATAATACTTTTATTTAATTTTTTTAATAATAGTAATGTACCTTATCACATGAATTTTCCACTTTTGTTACAAACACAAACCTGATTTTTTATATATTTATATATATATATATATATATATATATATATATATATATATATATATATATATATATATATATATATACGTATTACAAGTTTTCTAATGAAATATAAAGTGTTAAAGAAAAGAAAGCAAGTGATTAATTCCAAAGGTTGAATTTAACTGAATTATTTCTAGATATTCATTAGATTGTATAAAATCAAAATGTTACATATTTTGCTTTGACACCACAGTTAATATTCTGTTTTATTCTGCCAACTATTGCAACAGTTACAGATTGTGAAACATGCAGTTTGGAATAGTGTTTTCTCAAAATGCTATGAAAGTACAGTAATTTGCTTTTCCAATGTTTGAATAGTTTGTTCAAATTGTCATTTTGTAAAAGGCTAAACCATTTAAACTCATTTATGAAAAGCAGCTTTCTTATTTTTCTCTTAATGTCATTATAAAACATTTTCACATAATCTGTAATTTGAGAAGATTATTACGAAATTTGATCTTTTTAATAGATTGATTGTATAAGAAAATTCAAATAGTTTGATAAATTTAGATTTTTTGTAAGCAAAACTAAATTATAATTCTTTAGTGCACTTGTACTTTAACTACTTCAAATTATATGTGCTACAGTTTAAAATATTCGCTAATGTGTTAAATAAATCTGTTTCCTCAGAAAAAAATACTTGACAAAAGTAACATGAATCATATCATTTATTTAACATTATAAATACAATATTAAGATGCATAGACACATTCAGATCAATAAATCGAAATGCACTTGTGTTTAACAGCATAAAAAATTTACGAAATTACGGAAAAGAATTATAAGAAATTTGGAACGAGTGTAACGCGAGCATCAGAATTATTTGTTCAGATAAATTAGCCAAATAATCAAAGATTGCCATTACAATATTCTGCTTGTTGCTATTAAATTTAGGTCAGAATTTCAGGTGCAAAACATTTTATTCAACCATTATGCTCCATTATATTACGCATGTTCTATGTAACAAAACTATAAAAATACTGAAACAGAAAAATACAAATTTAGAAGTCTGCTAAGCTTTAAACATACTTTCGTAACTCTAAAAAATTTTTCTAAGTTTTAAATTCATTAATTTCTACTTTTTTTTGTTCTTTTAATTTGCAATGATACAAAAACACTTTATTAACAAACAGTAAATTTCATTACAATTAAAAATTAGTTTCAGAATATGAGAAACATATTTTAATATTTTTTATAAAAACTTTTATAATTAAAATTCTTACAAATCCTGTAATTAAAGGCTTTTCAGTAAAAAAAAAAAAGAATCTTTCCTAATAAACTAGAAATTTTTATTTGAACCGTGAATACAATTAAAGTTTTTATTCCTGAAGTTTTCTTTGATTTTGTCTGAGGTTTAGTTAATTCCTCTGCATGTGGATATTTGCATGAGTGGTGAGATTGGATGTTTAAATAGAATTTTTTCCATCTCTTTATAAAAATTATGACCCATAAAATTAACAGATTTTCTTATATTAATTGCATTGAACTTCATTAATCCCTCTTGTTTAAAACTAGGACAGCTTGAAAATTTTTTACTTGCTTTTAAGCTTTAACAATGTTTATTAGCAGTGCTTTTGAAATTTGTTCATTACAGTAATTCTAAATAGTTCAACATGATTATCAAAAAGCATATTCAATAATAATTTATACTAATGTACACTTTGACTGAACAATAGTTGCATATGGATTCCTATTTCTTTCTTTTAAGAAATATACGTTAAATTAGTTTTGGAAATTAAGTTAAGAGGTATAGAAAACAAAACTAGATTTTAGGCATGTAATTGAACTAAAACTTTTGACGTGGCATTGAAAACTAATAACTTTTTAGTTAAGGCTTTTGAAAATTGATTCATAACTCACAAAAAATAAGTATAGTGATTTTATAAAATTATTAACAGTATAAATAGCATACATCAACTTAATTCTCATTTTTATGAGTGATTGCAACACAAATTTTAAATAAATTTTGGTGAAAAATTGTTTATAATTTATTAATTTACCTTGCACTGATTATGTTTGTTACACAGATTAACATATATCTTCATATTTTTTATTTCTTAATAAAAAGTGGAAATAAATTTTCCATTTTTTTCTGTAATTTATGTGAAATTTTCTATTTTAATATAAAGATGGGGAAAACGTACTTTTATTTCTAGTCTTCAATGCTGTAAATCATTTTATTTCTTAAATATCAATTCATCTTTAGTATACATACACTGAAATTAGTATCCATATTTTTAGATTTCATAATTTCTGAACTTTCGGAGAATTTCACTGCCGGGATCTCTTTCCCAGGCTACTGTTCGGCAGATATCTCTTGAATTTGTTTCACCTAATAAAATAATTGGTATAAATAGATTATACTGTTAGAAAAAATAATGTGACAAAAAAATTGGGAAGGTTTTTAATAAACTAGATATTTCATTTTATAACTAATACTACTTTCATATTAATAGAATATCAAATGCAATAAATAACAGAAAACAACATATACAGTAAAATGAATGATTCTTTGTTCAGTATTTATTTTTAATAGTCATCTTTTAAATGTTCCATAAGATGACGGATAAAAGGGTATCCTAATTAAATTATTTTAAAACTATAATTTTGAACTTTTAAAAAACCTAATATGGTATGAAATTTAAAGTAATATTCATTAAAAATGAAAAATATTTTACAATAATAGATACTCACTTCCAGTAGCTTAAATTAAAGTATCATTAATAAGGTGTCTGGATCAAATGAGGGAAAAGCTATTTTTCTCCCTTAATATAAGGAAAGGTTGCTTGATAATGTATTTTTCAAATGTATAACCATACAAAATGTCACAATATATACCGTGATATAGTTATAACTCTATTCAATTTTAAATAACTTTTAATCTAAAAATGAAATATTTTTTTGAAATTATAAAATTTATAAGCTAACTTTATGTTATGCTAACCCCCTTAATTTTTAGAGTATTAGCCTATTTAAATTAATCAGGGAATAAAATGATATTTTTCTTAATTTTTTTATGTATGAGGATATAAAAATATAATATTAAACTTTAACAAAATAAAAAATAATATAGACAAATAGAAATTATTTTAAATTAAAAACTATTAGAATAAAAGAAAATGCATAATTTGGAAACAGCAACATATATGAATCAACGAAAGTCAAGACAGTTTTTAAACAATAAAAGGTAATTTAAATCAAAAATTTGCTTTTCATAAATAACTTAAAATATCAACATTTTAAGCAAAGTTAGACACAATTTTCTTAAATTCCAAAGCAAAATATAGGAAGAAATTCTAAGTATATACAGTTGATATTACCGTGCAACATTTTTAGTATTTTCACAATTTTTAATTACATTTTAAAGTCAATGCATATCTTTGGTAATAAATGATAGTATTTAATGCAAATAAGAGACCAATGACAAAATACCTTGGCAACACTGTTCTTCATTTAAAGTAAGAGCATCCTCCAACATTAAATCCTTCTGCTTTTTAGATATCCAGTGCATAGACTGAAAAAAATTTATTATAAATCAGTGAACTAACAAATGCTGAAGTAATTCCAGCATCTACTTCTTTTGCTGTTTTAGAAAATTTTGAATAATTTAGATGTTTTTGCACAGGATGCTCATTATAAAGCTTAAATTATCTGAAGGATTTATTATTACACAGATAAAGTGCAAGCATCACTTAAACTTCAAATCAATAAACTCAATAATATAAGAAAGACCAAGATATTAAGATGAGTGACTTCTTAGGTTTAAAAAGAGTTTCATAGAATGTATGCTTATTTACATAAATATTAAAAATAATGATACAATGCGTTTAAAATTCACTTTTTATCTTACTCAGATTTTGACAATTAACTTCTAAGACATATCTGATTAAGTTACCAATTTTAATTGTTAGAACACATTTACATCAATTTCCGATTTTTATGATACTTAATTTTCTTAAAGATTGAGTTATTAAAATTATATTTCAATTTTGTGTGAGGGAAATTATATTTGAAATAAATAATGATCCAATTAACTTACAAATAAATAAATGATTATTCTACTTTTTTGAGATGAGGAATTTTATAATCTTTTGTTTTATACTAAATAATTTTCAGGCAAATATTTGAGAGAAGTAAACAACTCCTTGTAACAAATAATTATAAAATATGTAAGAATATATGTGGAGAACATATGTCACAGGCATATTACCCATAATTTGCCTAGATTTGTGCTGTACCAATTAGGTGGGAGCTATAATTTAGAAAGAGAAGATCCCTTGATACATAATCTGCCATCCTCATATAAAAAACATTTTTCTTTCTCAATAGCATTTTAAATATATGCTTGCAATCATATTTTTCAATATTTTGTTTTCTAAACTAAAACTCAGTGGCACAGTAGCCCATATGAACTAAGACAGTACCCATCTCTGTTTTCCTGACTGAGAAGCCATGGGTGCAAAGCATATGTCCTGATTAGGTGGTGAGCCAAATAAGAAACCCCCAGTGTGTAATTCAAGCATACTTGGTTCTCAGCTTATTGACTGACTGAAGGAATGGAATGTTGAATTGACCCAAGGATGGAATTCAGATCTGAGCCTTGGCAGCATGAAACGCTGCCACTAAGACACCTGGCTTCTCTTTTATTTAGTTTTAATATAAATTTTAGGCAGTAACACTCTAGAGTTTTCAGGACCATATGAAGTAATCTTTTCTATTTCATCAGATGGTTTATGAACATATTTTACACATAATTAAATAGAATAACATCAGAAAAATATACCAATTTATGTATAAATTATTTTATATTATTCAGGTGAATGGAAGCAAATTTAGTCATGAAATTTTTCACGTAATTATATTTATCATTTCATCTATCAAAACATAGTCAAATGATCCAAATTAAAAAATTTTAAAAGTATACTCACTGTATGAGAACTTTTATTGAGATTCAAAAATTGTTGGAATGGCATTGAAACACAGCATCTTCGCCATTTATCATAAAGAGCTCGTTTTTCAGGATCAGTTAGATACTCTTTGGCCTTATGAATTTTTTGAAATTTTATAACTGTAAAAACACATAAATAAAATCATAAAAAAGTAATTAAATATATTAAATGTAAATTCCATATAATTTACCTGCATCCTGGTCTTCTAAATTTTTATCAGGGTGACATTGTAAAGATATATTTTTGTACTCCGTTAAAATTTGTTCAGTCTGGAAAAGAATTCTATTTTAATAAAAAGATTAAAGAAAGAATCACTTTTTTTAATTTCTAAATTAAATTATGAAGATTCATTTGAACTAATTATTATAACTCTCATAGTTATAATTTAACTATAAAACTGATGGATATATTCTCTAAGAGAATAAATAGATAACTATAACAAATAAAAATAAAGTTATTTAAAGTAAGTATTTGATTATTAAATAATAATATGAACAAGACTATATGAAAGAAAATATTAATATAAATACACATTTTTAATTTATTATTCACATTTTTATCAGTTAAATTCTACTTATTCAACAATAAATGAAAGCAGTATATCTTTAGCAAGCACTAACTGTGAAAAAGAATAAATTTTTGTGCAAAAACTATTGTGAATAATTATTTAAATATTTCTGTTGTTTATTAACAAAAATCTATGATTATAATGTAAAAGTAATACAATACATTATAAAGTAAGAAAAAAGTTTAATAAAAAAACTGCTTTTAAAGATTTAATATTTTTAACATTTTCGATTTGTAGAACTATCTTACAGACTGCTACGAATTCGTACAAACAAGCGTTTATTGTATTTATATAATTTCTATTAAATTACATAATACTGAAGAACCATCAAAAAAATTTAAAAAATAAAATTTTTTTAATTTAAAAAAATTTTAAAAAATTGAATTTTTTTTAAATGTTAAAAGGTATCATAAAATTGCAAGTTTCAAATTAGTCCAGTTAATTTTAAATTTAATTATTGATTCAACTTGTTAGAAAAATTTTAAAATTATATGCAATGCTTTACTGAAAAATCTTGATATGATTTCAGTCTACAAAGCAAAAAATAGAGTTTCACTTTAAAAAGCTTTTTCAATAGAAATGCAAAATAATTTGTTTTAATAAAAAAGAGAGAATAAATATAAAAGCACCTGCCGTCGAATTTTACTGCAAAAGTCAATACTTTTTATAAAAGTTTTAAATAAAATAACTAATAAGACAAGCAATAATTTGTCAATGAACTCAATCGTATATTATTTATTTTAATATGCATTTTTGAGCAATCTTGATGAATACATTTTGATACAAAAAATTCACCAGATAATCATTTAAGTTTTAAGTCGTATTATTTATTTTCTTTTATCACTGTAATATATAACTTGTATGATATACAAAATTTTTCACTCACAGTAGAAGTTTCATCGCAACCTAGCAACTTGTAGAAATCTTCATCATCACATTTCTTATAATTTAAAATGCTATCCATTTTAATTTTAGTATTTTTTATTGCCGTAATGAGTATAATATAAGCAACATTTATTAGAGTACATTCGTAATACGCATTTCGTTAGTTTTTCACAGAACAGCTGTTAGTTTCGTAATTCAATTGGGGAAATTTTAGGACCTTGGGAAGAAATTAAAACTTAAATGCTATGCTTCGCTCCAACATCTGAAATTTGTTATTTACATTTGTTTCTTATATATTTCAGTCTTACCTTATCAATAAATATTAACTTACTTATTTTCCATTATTTTATAATCTACTGATAATAGTTATTTCCCATAAAGCACTTTTTAGATAAAACAAAATATTTTAATTTCTAAGTTTACTTTTTTTGATATTTTAAAAATCTCGTAAACTGTAACTGTTAGTTTTAAGTTTGCGTTATTGTATTAACAGATTGTATGTCATCTTTGTTTTGTATGTGCATAAAAATATATTTTTATGTAGTAAAATAAATTTATATTTTTGTAAAAATAATTGTTTCTGCTTCTTATTAATTTTTAAATGAAGGTAATAATTATAATAGGCACAATTTTATGGGATTGCGGTTTCAAAATTAAATTTAACTATTGAAATAGATCCAAAATCTTTGCCAATATGACAACTTGTAAAAAACGAAAGGGTGAGCAGATTTTCAGCATAGAAGAACTGTACCAAAACAAAAATTTTATTCCTCCAAAGGAAAAGAACTTAGAAACTATTTTTGAGGAACCCAAACAGGCGAAAAGTGGTGCTCCAATTTTAACTTCTGTGAGGAAATATAAACGTTATCTTGATTTTGATCCTTCACGTGGAAAAATACTAAAGCGAAAGCAAAAAACCAAGAAATGTTTTCAAAAATTTAACGTGAAAAGATGTAGAACTCGATCTGCAATAAAAGAGGGTTCTCCCGACATAAATATAATATTGGAAACTTTGAGTGATTCATCAGATGAGATGGATAGAATTGAAGAAAACAAAAAAAGATCTGAACGAGATTCGGAGAAATCAAATATAGTGACTAATTCAAGCCCAGAGGAAAGCGTAGTGACAGAGCAATCTTCAATTAGTAAAGCTTCTCAAACTGAGCACAGTGGTGATGTAATTTGTGAAAATTGCAAATTATTGCCTAGAATGTGTGGTTGCCAATACCCTCTTGACTGCAAAGACACTGATAGTTATATGAAATGCAAGCGGTGTTGTTCGTGTGAAAGCAAATGTGTATGCCATACTCAGATTAACAAAGATATGAGTTTCACAAACAGTACTTACTCTTCACAGTTCACACAAACTGAAAACAGTGCTTCTGCTAAAGAGAATGAAGGTGAAATGAGCCCTGCCAAGAAACCTTGCATTGTGGCATGACATGCATTTAATATGTACATAGTAGTTGATTCTAATGATTTTCATTATGAACGATATTCATATTTTGGTATCCATCAAGGATTGCCAAATTCATTCCCATTATTTGGTGTTAAAGTGACCAACTGCAGTATTTATTGACACCATTATTTACTTTATTTTCACATTTACAATACTTCCATGTAATTTTTTTTATAACACTAGCATCAGGCAGGGTACTTGTTTTTTAAAAACCTTATAGATATTCATTAATAAAATGCAACAAACTCTATAGGATTAGGACTTTTTCTTGTTATAATGAGTGATGTAGTTATTGTGTTTACCCTGTGAAAAAGTTTGGATAAACTTTTTGACTGTAAACTGAAAATCAAGTTAAATTCTTTTTGAAATTTAGATACATCTGTCATATGATTCTTTTAGTGTGGTTTCACAGACAATCAAAAAAAGATTACTGAGCTTGAATAATGTGATAAATATATATTTTTTGTTTTTAAGAAAGAGTGTAAACGTTTAAGTTAGTACATTAATTCTGGTTAAAACAGTAAAATATTTGGGCTTATAAACTTATTGAAAAATTAAAATAGTACAAATAAAAACAAATGTGAGCTTATGAAAATTTAATTTTTATTGTAATTAACTTTTTAGTAATAAATAAATTGAAAAATAATATTTTCAGTTTGTTTATACAATATAATGTACTTAAGAAGTTTATAAAAAAAATAATTAGTTTCAATATTAACTAGAATGTCAAAAGTTCTCTGACTTGTATATTAAGGTTGTTAAAATATTGTAGAGTGTTCTTAAATCTCTTCTTTTGGGACACTTGAAAAGTCATTATTATTATTAGACAGTGAAAAGCTGCCAAATAATTCATCAAATTCTGAACTACATCAAAAAGACAACAATATGGCCTTTTTGTTACTAAAAACTGCCGAATATAAAAATTATTTCAGAAAAGTCTAAATATTAATTTTATGATCTGAAAGGTTAGAAAGTCTGGACTGCATTAATTTAGAAGTGCTTCATTTTATCCTCTTCCATTACGTCAATTATTAAATTATATGTTTCAAATTATACTTTTCATTGAAATAAAAAATCTTTGTGTAATGTTTAATCCTGAGCATATTCTGTTTATTAATTTTTTTTCTATCATTACCAAACAGAACTCTTTCTCTGTGATAAGTCAGAAAGTACTTCATTCTTGTGAATTCTTTGTCTTTAAATATTACATAACTATATGAAATTACTTGCAAATAATACCTATTTTATTATTAGTGTTTTTAAATCTAGATACTAGTTTTTATATCTTGATATATATGTTGGCCATGTCATTTCTTGTGATTTCTATTTTGTTGGTGTTCTTTTATTTTAAAGTTATATTAATTTCCTATTTTTGCAGTTTAATGTAAGAAATCTTTTCAAACTTAAAAGTTTTTGTATTGTGATCCCTTTTCTCATTTACCAACTAGTGACATAAAAAAGCATTTTCCTCCTCTGCCATGTGATAAGGGTGAAACAAATTTCCATACTCCAAAGTACAGACACACTGGTCTAACAAAAAAGTGGCAAATATTTTTATACAAATTTGATCCTCCTCTAATTATAATTTGAATCATTTGTATATTGTATTCTCTCTCTCTCACTATTGTATATAGTTTTCTGTTAAGGTTTTTCGTGAACTTTTACCTGTATGTCAGTCATTTCTTTATCTGATTATTCCTTTTCTTTAAATTGTCTATCAAATGGTTATATTGTGTATCTAATGCATTATAATTAATATGGTATTAAAATTTACTGTAAAATGTTCATCAATAAATGTGCCATTCTTTACCCATTGTTGAATGTTTGTTTTAACAAAATAGGGCTTAAGAGTGGAAAAGTGGGTATATGTTAGTATTTTTGATTATACCATACACAATAAGGAGGTTATTTTGGTCTACATTATCTCAGGGAATTTTTTTTCTAAATATTTCATGTTGATATGAAATTGTCCTTTTCTGTTTTGTGTTAGTATTTATGAAAAATTTTATTTTTATTAAGAATGCCCATAAATGACAGTTGAATAAAAATTTATTAAAAAATTTTTTCTATAATGATAAAAATGCTAAAAGTATAAGTATTGGTCATTGTTTAATTAATGGTTTTTATTTTCACAGTTGATGATCTTTATAAAAAGGTTTCTGCAACAATATACCTGAAATGCATTGTGTCTGCAGGAAATGAAATGTTACTCTATGTGTGTAGCAGTAAATTTTCAAATTTAAGAGTGAGCATTAGTCTTAGGTTTGTTAATTTTTCCTTTATGTATCCCCGTATGCAATAGTACTGTCGGTTAAGATCAGGACTGGATGCAGGCCAGTCTTCTGAGTAGATGGATGTTTGCACATGTTGAACAATCCTTGCTCAGTTGGCAAGTAATGAATCTTGTTGAAATGTGAATGGATTTTTTTAATCATGAAATTTCATTACTTTTTCTAAATAATAGTTTTTTCTGTCTTGCATATGAAGTCCAAATAATTACTCAAAATTGAATGAAATGAAAACTACAGAAATTCCTTTTATAGTGGAACAGTAGTGTGTTTCTTGGTATATAATTATTTTACAGGAGTACTGAAAATTTTTTCTGGAACTTCTAAACATTTCTTTTTATTAAATGGTTATTTTTCATTGATTATGTATATAAATACTGTTATTTTGCTTATTGTGATATGTTTGTTCCAAAAATAATTTCTCATCCGAAAATATGATCTCATTAGCAGTATGTCTTTTCGGTAACTCTGCATTTTCTTAAAATTTCAACTTTATTTTACTTTGCTAGTTCATTGACAGTCTTCTTCTAAGTTCTTAATTTTTCCAATTAATTTTTTTTGACATATTTAAATATTTCAGATATTAAAAAATTCACAATTTTTGTTATTCAGAATTTAAGGATTATCCCTCATTTAGCATCAAATCCGATAAGGTTAAGAATAAAACAAATTTGAATTTTAAAAAAATATGGTTGCACTAGTACTCATAGAATTAAAATAAAGTTTATTAAATGCTGCTAATACAGAAAGTATTTTTGAATAAAATTTATGAGCAAAAAAATTTTGCTGTCATTTATTTGTGGACATTCTGTTTATATATACTTAAGTAAATGTTAATAAATGTAGATATATACCGATGGAAATAAAATCTGAAAAAACATTGAATTAAAAATTTGAAATCTCTTCAAAGAAATAAAATCTCTAATGACATTTTTGGAACTGCCCCTGAGTGGATTCCAATATTTAAAGTCTTTTATAAAATTGGTGTTCTTTTATTTTCTCTTGAGTCTTTAAAATTTCAAGTATTAAAAAGAAATTTTAAAAAAAACTATTATAATTTAGAATAAGACGAATATCTGAGAATATTGCTGTTGTATATGATAACACTAAACCCTGTGGCAGGACATATCTTAAGGGCCCAGGCCTACAATGCCCATCTTTATTTTTCTAGCCGAGAGGCTCTGGAGTGCGTAGCATATATCCCGATCAGGTGGTCAGCCTAATACAAAACTTCCCATTGTTTAGTTTCCAGGCTGTTTGGTACTCAGTTTATCAACCGACTGAATGGATGAAAGGCAGAGTCGACATTGCCCAGACAAAACCCATTAGAATACAAGGTCTGAGTGTAATTGAATTGAAAGTGACTGTGATGCCATGAAGAGAAAACCTGTTTCACTAGAGTGGAATGAGGAAGTTTTTACATTTTTAATGTAAAACTTGTAAACAACATGGTGGTGTTTTTATGATTTTGAAATATTTTCTTATTCAGCTTATTTGATTTTTATATTGATTTCTCTAGAATGTTTTCTTTCTGGATAGTATATTTTCCAAAAAACTGCTAAATAATGCCATCTAGGTGCTTCATTCCTTATTACCATGGAAATTATGTCAGTAGTAATATTAGTTTCAGTGGGTTTAAATTTCCAAGGGTTGGTGAACTTTTTAAAAAATGGGTTTTTACTATTTTATAAAAAAAAATGGATTATTATACCAAGAAAGGATTTTCAAACAATGAAGTCATCAAGGGTAAATTTCATACATTTAATTAAAATTCTTATTTAGAATGCACAAGTTGACTTGTATTATGTTAGTAATAATTGAATTTTAAAGTTAAGTGTTCCACAAATATTCTAAAGTTTAAGAGAAAAAAATGGTATAATGTTGATTTTATAAAGGAAAAATTTTTTTTGTATAAATGTATAAAGGAAATTGTAAAAAAATCAGTTTAATAATATATAAATGCATAGTATGTATGTCAAATGTGTAAATATAAAAATACATGTGAATATTGATACACATTAATATCAAATTATTGTGAAATCAATTATTATTAACATGATATATATTTTTAATGAAAATCTAATGTTGAAATTGCACAATTTTATTTGTAGCACTGTGGGGATTCTCCAACTAAAATCTTATACAAATCTGACATTAAAAAATTGTTAGGAGGAACAGTTTTTGCATAAGAAATGATATACTTGCAAATTTACTATATTTGTTTGTTCATACGATGCAATTAAATTTTTCTAATTTACAAATTGAAAGTTGGAAATAATTTTAATTTGTAAATTTGAAATGCTAACAGTTCTATTTATTCTATAACCAGAAATATATACATATTCTTCATTTCTATAAGAAAATTTACAAAGATAAAAAATTAAATATTAATTGGCTTATGTGATGAATTTAAATTTTTCAATATATAAATCATTATAAACATATTGATTTTTCCAGAACATAAAAATATATGTAGTGATAAATAAATTTGAATGAATATATTTCTTTCAATTTTCATATGTATAGGTTTTAATCTTTAACATCTTCATTTTAAATATAGAGCAAAAATATATGAATAGAAAATGCTATTTAGTTTTTTTTGGAAATGGAAATCATTTTTTAATTATATATATATATATATATGTGTGTGTGTGTGTTATTTGTTTTATCAATTTTCGGCATAGTTATTGCTAATATGATTAAGTTGCAAAAGTAGAAAATAAATTTTACTAAATCAAATATCACATTTTAAATTCAATTGTTATCGCTAACAACAATTCAATTAACTGAAAAGCCATGTCTTTCTTTCTAAATCCACTACGATTAAAAATTATCTTTTATCAACCATTTGATTTAAAAAAAAAAAAAAAAAAAAAACAACCTTTTTTTCATTATAGACCCTGTGCATCTTATAAAATATATTTAAAACATTCAGAAAAATAATTCTCAATGCATATTTTCCCCTAATTTGAACAGTGTAAGGGAAAGAAATACAAGTGAATTAGACACTGCTTCATTTTCAACTCTAAAAAAACTACATGAGTTAGAACACATTAGTTTGTTAAATTTGGTTATGGATTAATCCTTAAAGCATTAAATTCAAGTAACTTTGAACGATAAATGTTAAACTTGCATTGCAAATTTTTAAGGCATCAGGTAAGAAACAGGATTGATAGATAAGGAGACTGCAGCATTCATCAAAATACTCCTTCAACGGTGGTGGTTAATAAATGTAGGAACACCAGAAAAATGTCAGACTAAAAAATATTTATATGCATTCCATCGCGAATTCTAAATTTGATGAAAGGAAAGAATTTTTTGTCTTGGTTGGCAAATTACTCAACAGGTTGTCGAACAAAAGAGACGCATACAGCTTTATCACATATTACCAATGCAATGTTAGAACTTTCCTCACATTGTTTTGATGAACTCAGAACGGTACGTAGTAAATGACAGAGATTTGGAAAATTCTGGCAAGATCACAGTAGTGTGTCTCTATCCGATAAATATATGAATTAGAATGTAAACTGAGATTTCAAAATTATCTTCCCTTAACCTTAAAATTATCAAACTTTGGTAATATAAGAATTTGATATTAAAGTGCCCTTACAAGAAAGTGGGTAAATTTTAATACATATAAATTAGGAATTTCATTTGATGATTCAGATTTTAAAAATATTCAATCTAGATTGACAATTTTAGTATGTATGATAGGTTACTGTGTATATACACAATATGCAATAATTTAAGATACGAATCATTCAAGAAACAGTTTGTTACAGACAAAGAATTAGCTGTCGAAGATACTTATAAATTAACTTCAGATAGAGAAAGCTTATACTTTCCAAATTCAGATGTTAATAAAGTTTTTCTTTCATAATAGCCCAAAAATTAATATCGTCTGATTACGGAAATAAATTTCTTAAGGAGTCTAAGCAAAGAAAATTTATGACTACATTATAATTATGTCTTTGATGAGTAACTTTAGAATTCTCAATGATGTAGATCATAGTTTCCCAAAGTGGTCCAGGTAGACCCCAGGGTCCATAGGAGACCCCACGTGGGTCCACCTAGATGTGAAAAGAAAACAAAGGTTTACAAGTTGTAACTGGAGGTCCACGAAAAATTTCTGGTTTTCATAATAAAGAATAAAAATTTTGGCGTGGATTTACCAATCAACATAGGCAGGTAGCATCATTCACTAGGTAGGTATTCAAAAATATTCGAGATTCAGTTCAAACACAGAATTGAATAGAACAATAAATGATAGTACAAGTATACACCACATGTCGAGACTTGCAAAATGCCGCCCGTTTGCCGTCTTATTAAAAGTATGACGTATCTTTTATTGTTGATTTACATTTCAGAGTTCAGTGTTGATTGTTTGTAATAATGTTTATAATTTTGTATAACCACAAGTATTATTTTAATAAATAGGACACAAAAAATGTGCTACTTTTTTTTCTTAACACCCCCAATTTAGGGTGATATTTTTTAGGAGTTTCGGGAATACAGAGGAAATACAGCAGCAGGGGTCTACCGAAAATAGTAAAACTTTGAAAGTGGTCCACGAGAAAAAAAGCTTGGGAACCCATGATGTAGATACTGGTTTCTTTGGCCATACACCTGAAGATATAGTAACACGAATTGTTTGGGTAACTTCTAATATACTTCTAAAAAATTACTGGAAAAATAATATTTCATTGAATATGTCCAATTCTAATTATATTTTTATTACTAATTCTTATTTTTTTGTTACTATTTGTTGTTATTATAACAAAGCATCCTTTTCAGCAAATCATACGCAATATTGATTAGATGAAGAATAAATATATGATCAGCTTTTTATATTATGTTGTTGTTGTTACTTGTATATCAGGTTGTCTAGCTAAGCTAGACAACTGCATAAAACCAAAAATATCTAAAAAAAATGTGATGGGTTCCGAAGGACATCGTCTTTTTTAAAATTTAGGCAAGTTAAGATATGTTCAGGGGAGACCATATCGATGGAACACCAAGGACAGTCTGGAAATGTCCTTTGCCCCTGCTGAAAGGTGATTCCTCTCGTGTGTCCACTCACATAACGGGAAAAGGCGGTTAGATAAGATTGAAGGTCTCACCATGTCTTTTAGCGAAGTACCATGGTTGGTTGGGTGGAATTTTCTTAAGCTTATTGAATTCAGTTTTTGCCAGGGAAGAAATCTCATTAGATGTGAGCACTTCTCCTGGGTTTACACCCTCCTCTGACACCAATCTGGCCAAGAAATCCGCTCCTTCATTTCCCTCTACTCCCACGTGTAAAAAGATCCATCTGAAATGCACTGTGTGTTCTTGTGACAGTCTCTCAAGAAGATTTATTATGTCCAGGCTAGTTTGAACTCTAACAGAGCTCCAATTTAAAAGATGTTGAATTGAAGCACGACTGTCAGTCAATATCCAGATATCCCTTAATTGGTCCTCCTCCACCTTTACTGCATTCTGTAAACATTCTTTTAATGGTTATTAGTTCTGATCTAAACTCGGATCGATTATCTGGGTTTCTTATTTTAAATTCTAGTTCTTCCGAAGACTGTGTTTATGTGCACTTCAATGCCCGAGACTCCCTCCACACCTTTACTACCATCTGTATAGATTTTTAAAGAACATGGAGGGATATTAGATTGTTTCAAGTGTTGTATAACGAGAGCCGGAATCCGAATTTTTTGTCACAGTTGATAGGAGCTCCTCATGAAAGTGTATTCCATCAAGTTCTAATCCAGCTCTTAGTGATTTCAATGATTGACCCTTTACATTCGAAGAAGGGAGATTTTGTGCCCTTGCATAGGAAAAGGGGCTGTGTTTCTTTAGTCGTTGGTTGCTGGTCCAATCTAGAGGTAGCTAGAAGCTCTGTGCTGCTCTCTATAGCTAATTAGCTTGTTATAATATTTTGTAAGGCACAGAATTCTTCTCTGAGAAAGAGGCAGCAAATTACTTTCATAATTCACAATTTCATTTGGACAACTATGATGTAGCCCTGTGATGACTCTAGTTGTGCTGTGCTGCTTTTTTATATTATTTATATAAAAAATACTTTTTTCTTATAAATTTTAGCAAACTTTACATCATAATTCTGATATATATATTCATTTCTGCTTAGAAGACTGTATTTTTCATACATACTCTTGAATTGCATCCATTTGTATAACAATGGATAATTAGTAAATAAATATGCCTGTATATTTTCCCACAAGTTTTATAAATAAGACTTTTTTTACTTAAAGTTGTATTTTTGTTTTTAGTTTTATTTACTTACTATTTTAAAATTGAGAATATCCATTTTAATCTAATGATATTAAAATTTCCTAATGTTAAATTTCATAGAACTTTTTTCGTAACAAATAATTAAATTTTTTTAACGTCCTTATGTTGGCTATTTCGAGCATAATAAGTCTTGCAGTCCAATAAAGAAATGAAGTATCTCCAGGAGTGGAGAGCGTCTTGAAATGTGAAGAAGTGCGGGCTTCCTGGAGGGCAGAATATTTCCAAAGATGCTGGCCATCCATGTCAACATGTTCCCTACATAAAATGCAGTTGGGTGAATCCACAAGCCCAATGTGATATAGATGTTTCTGGAGAAAATCATGCCCAGTAAGTAACCTGAAGCAGGAGACCCCTATAGATCTAGGTAGATCTCTGTGTAGTGTAACAGGCCTTCTCGTGGTGCACCCTGGTTAACGCTAAATCTGTTACAGCCTTCATCTTTTTCTTGCAGTCTTTTTCTTAATGAAGGCATCTTCAACTTCTATAATTAACAAAATAAACAATCGCATTTTTTAGTCCTTTATACTTTTTCATAAATTCTTCCAAGTTCTTAATATAAAAATATTGTTTACTATTTTTGATATAGATATAGTTGCAATTATATTCATAAAACTAAATTTATATTCCTCATGAATGTTTTTGAAATTATATTACTATGGATAATCAATATAAAAATGTCTGCATTTTCTCATTTATAAATACTTTAAATTTAAATTTGTGCTTCACTTTTAGTATAATAAACTTCTTGTTTTAAATTCGGGGAAATGCTGTTTGATATATATATATATATATATATATATATATATATATATATATATATATATATATATATATATATATATATATATATATATATAATTGTGATATTAAATTTCATATACTTATTTTAATGACAAATAAAAGTGTAGAAAACTTTAAAATCTCTCTCTCTCTCTCTCTCTCTCTCTCTCTCTCTCTTTTTTTTTTTTTTTTTTTTTTTTTTTAAGTACTATTTTTCTGAAAAAAATATATAAATATCAAGTAAGATTCTTTAATGAACTAATTCTTTAAGTTATTTAATTACTTTGAAAGATCTAATCGTATTTTCTGAAGATAAAAATAACAAATGGTTTGTTTAATTTAATGTAACATTTTACTTAATTTATATATTAAAAAAATTAGACACTTAATGATTTTACGCATGCAAATTTTATTAAACTTTTGACAATTTAGCAGTGACAACAAAAATTTCAACAAGTTTTCTTTTGGTGACTCATAACTCAGGCACACAGGCCTTGTATTCTAAGAGGTGTTGGCCCAGCCCAAGAATCGAAACTCGGATCTTTGCTTTGGAGTGTGAAATACTACCTCTAAGCCACTGGGTAAAATATAAGACTTACAAGAAATACATTGGTATTAATTAAACATTATATTGGTTTTGTTTCTCTCTGAAAAAACGAACTGTTGTTCTTCAAATGAGATTATAATTTCTTTTTACTCCCTTGATAAGACATACGTGGTTTCTATGGATGTTTTTTGTTCCCACATTATTTGGTGTGTGAATACTATTGAAATTCCCCTTTTAATAATTGAAGATGTAAATCTACCTAATAATTGCACTGAGTTAAATGGGTTATGATTAGTAAATGTTTAAGAAATGTAATTTTTTTCTTCTCAGGAAATTTGTAGAAGTTACCTTTAGTAAAGTATGGGTAACTCTACAATTATTACCCAGGGTGTTACCCTTTTAACTAGACATAAAAATATTCAAAAACAGATATGTTTATACAATTTTATCTGATATTGTTAATTAATTGGAATCGCTTTTAAAGAATCTTAAAGGTGGCATTCTGAGAATCGCTGTTTGCAAATTGATTAAGAACTTCCCTTTCGGGAAGCATTCACAGATTTACTTGAAAATAACAACTGCAGCAGAAGTAGCTTGGTAACTCAACCATCGAAATAAAAGAGAATGAGTGTGTGTCATACTCTTAAATCCTTAACACTGCATGAAATTAATTTTTAAAAATAAATTATTTAAAGCACCGTATTATATATCCAAATAATAAACTTAGAATATTATTAAAATAATATATTCGAATTTGTTATTCGTATCCTGTAATTCGTACCTTTTTATTGTATATATAGCCACTTTTAGCAAAGGTATGAATTACATCACCCAGCTGTGGAATTCCAAAATGTACATTACCAAATATGGTTAAAGAATTTCGAACTGACCGATGATGTTATCTCGCACCACTATTCTCAACGATTGAGTGACCAGAATGTTGTATCCTTCTGAGGGGGCTTAGTTCTCTCGGGGCTTTCTTTGTGCTGGGTTATGGCTTGCAGTTTTGTAGCTCTTTGCTGAAGTTGCTTATAGATCACATTGAGGAGAGACGACACAAATAGTTGATTGATTGGTTTCGTATTGTTGGATTGATCCTCATTGTTGATTGTTCATGGCTGCATCTGAGATCAAGATTAGCATTTAGCAGACAGGTTTCAGGGATTATATCATTGTTCTTGGATCAGATGAGACAAAGGTTCTCCAATGATAGATTAGCACTAGATGACGCTTTTATAACGTATTATCATTAGGTCTGGTAATTTTTTTTTTTTTTTTTTTTTTTCATGAATTTGCTAAAGTGCGAATTTTTATTTTTGGATTTACGGACTATTCAAAAATCCAAGGAGATAATAAAGCTCCAATTCCCAAGAATTTACGGAGATCATTACTCGGGTCATTATATAAAGGGCAGGATAAAAGAATATATGATCAATTGTTTTACAGATTGCCTACAGAAATAACGGTCTGTGGGAGACACGTGGAATCTGTATAGAAGAGATTTTGTAGGATTGGTTCGGGTACGCATCCTAGATAACAATATATCTTCTAAACAAGATTGGGAATAGTGTTTTTTGCTATGGGTATCGAGTGTGAGAAAATGGAACCATAATTGTTATTTTCCCACATGTATAATCCTTTAAACTGGAATGCTTTTTTATGTGATATCCAAAGTCTTCGGGATATATAGATTTCAGACAATAAGAACTGAAAATTGGGGATTTAGCTAGAGAATCAACAATCTCAATTCCCTGGATTCCCGATGTCCCGGGATCCAAATTAATTGTATCTCTTGACAAGTTTACACTGTTAATAAAATTTTTTCTTTTATTTGTTGGATGATTACAGGACATGTTTGATTGCAAGTAGATAAGGATTTGAGACATGAATATGAATTTGTGAAGATTATGTATCTTTCTGCCTGTACACAGATTTCAGGCACAGCAGTAAGCAAAGCCATTGCCTCTGCGGTAAATATTAAGTTTAAAAAGTTTATATATTTTATCTGATATCGATATATTGGTTTTAGTATTGAAAACTGCAATTCCTTGGTTTGAACCCTATTTTTAGTCATCGGTGAAATTTTTAACATAGTCCTTTCAAATAGAATTATAAGATTAATTAAAATTATTACAGATAATATCTTTGGGTACATTCTTCGACCGTAAAGGCAGGCTCGAGTATTTGATTGTTTCGTTTACTGGATTTTCTTCAATTCTGTTTGGAAGAATTAAAATTGGGATTTTTTAATATTTTGTCTACTTGAATTTCTTGGGAAGAAAACACGTCTTGCTCTGATAGCCAATGGTTGGCCACAATTCATGTGATTGAATATTTTATTCTACCAAATAGCACAAGGAGATGGTTTTCATTTGCAAATGTTTCACGCATAGATTATTAAGAAGACATCATCTCATGCCTGGTTGATAAGGGAAGAACTTCGGTTTCTTGAAGAAGAATGGGGATGAGTGTCCGTTTAGAAAGACCTGTAGCTTGTTCTCATAGCTGAGTGGTACGGAGTCTCTAGGATTCTTCGGTATGATTTACTGGCAGTGATGAATACATGACATCCATAATCCAATCCACTGATAATATAAACCTGGGCTATCTTTATTAGGTGCAATGTTCGTGCACCCCACCTATTGCTTGCAATTGCTTTCAGTGCATTTAACTTCTTTAGAGTGGCTTTTCTCTTTTGTATGAAATGATGCCGGAAAGTCAAGTTATGTCAAAAATACATGCCTAAAATTCGTACATGCTGATTCCATCGAATAGGTTGCTGATTAATAAAAAAATTGAATTTAGGCTGTTTCTTCCTAGTCGAGAAGTTAATGGCTGAACATATTTGAGGATCCACCATGAGTTTCCATTGTTAGCACCACTCCTGTAGTTTGATAAGAGCATTTGTCAGTTTGATTTCTAATTTTTCTAGGGTTTGTAGATTTATACAGTAATATTACATCGTCTGCATAGATATAGCATTCAATGCCATCAGAAATTATTTCATAAATGTCTGTCATAAATATGGTAAAAAGGAAATGAGATAATACACTTCCTTAAGGGACACCCCTATGGGAGAACATTTGATCTGATACCTCACCCTTCCATTTAACTTGGAAACTTCAATTTATGATGAAATTATAAATCCGTAGTGCTGTATTACCTTTAATATTGCATTTAATAGGTTTAAAATCAGGCCATCCTGCCGTATTGAATCATAAGCTTTTGCAATATTTATAGTAACACACACAATTAACTTTTTGGAGGATCGAACAGATATAATTGAATGATGGATGATAGATAATATGCTGTCGCATCCTCTATTTGGCAAAAATCCGTGGTGATTAACGTTGAGGATCGATGATGAATATGGTTGGTTAGCCGCTTTAATCATGCGCTTGACAGTTTTACAAAAAACGCTAGTAAGAGAAATAGATCGGTAGGATTTGATGTCATCAGAACTTTTCCCTGGTTCTAGAATGGAGATAATAATAGATTTTTTCCATATTTCTGGAACAATTTTTGTTATTCATGATTTATTAATAATAAGACAGTTATGGTTATTATTATCTATGCCTTGAAGTATCTTTGCCGAGATTTTGTCTCGGATCAGCTGATGTGTTTCTACATTGGGTAGTTCTTCAATGAAATAATACAATACCTTCTGTAGCTCTTTCAATGAAAAAGGTTGGTTGTATGAATACTTGAAGTCTGTGCTGCAATCTAGTGGTACTCCTTCAGAAATAGGATATGTAATAGTTTGCAAAGAGATTTGCTTGAGCAGCAGCGTCAGTTATTGCTCTAAACCCTTCCATTATATATAGGTATGAGTCTGTGCAGATGGATACTCTGTTTGGAAGACTTTTTAGAATACGGTAAATATCTTTGGACTGTCCGGCAAATGACACAGTTTTCTCCCAGAAACAGCGAGACACTGATAATATGTTGGAATGGAGTACGGTTGCAATCTTATATTGTATCCATGCGTTCACGTTACAAGACCTTTTGGCTATACGCCAGACTCTTCTTTTTTGTCCTAATATGTAGATAACTACATTTTGAATTTCACCAAGAAGGGTAGGATTTATACGGGAACTTTTGCCATTTTCGAAATTTAGTTAAATTATGTTGACAAATATCACTGAATTGGTTGATAGCTTCTAATGTGTTATTTAAATGTTTGTTAAATGAAGTAGAAAAGTCATTCCACAGAATCCGCGCCCGCCATTGTGGGTTTTTACCATTGATAGAAATAATCATTTTCATAAATACGTGATCGCTACCAAACGAATTTGGATGGGTATTAATGACGTACAAATGAAAGATATCTGATGAGACTGTGCAATAATCAATAAGAGAGAGGGGGTTATGATGTGGATCAAAATGCATCGGAACCTTAGTATTTAAGAGGCAAAAGTTACTTGTATCTAATCATAGAATGCAAGACTTTGGGGAGATTCGGAGAGACTCCCGAAATCGGTATGATGTCAAACGTTAAAATCTCCAAGAATAATGAAAGGTGATCTGATCTTTGGATTATACTGTTTAACCAAATGCTTGAAAATTTTCCAGGAGGAATGTATACATTTATTATGAAAAGAGTTAAAGAAGAAAGTGCAACTTTTACTACCAAAAGCTCTCGACCTTCATCTGGATAATGACGTGTTGGGTTGTAGATTTGAGCTGGAAATTATTTATCAATGGCAGTTAGGAGATCTCCTCCAAGACCACTGTCTCTGTCGCACCGAAAAATAGTTTTATTGGTTAAAAAGTAAGGAAGAAAAGTTTTTTATAAAAGTTTCTTGAATAGCAATAACACTTGTTGAAGTAAAATAAGAGAACTTAAAATATGGATTCTTGTTAGAAATACTTCTAGCATTCTAGGACAGAGCAGAAAACTTATTATGTAAGAAGAAATAGGAAAATGTGATAAAAACAGACAGAAAATTTAAAAGTGCTTCAAAGTAGTATCCCTGTATTTGTGCTATGGAGGGCTATTAAGGCTCTCTTCCATGGCACTCACTTATTGCTTGGCTGAATTCAGAGGTTAATCCGAAATTAAAGTCCTTGGATATTTCTGGAATTAAATTACTATTTAATCAATTTTTATTTTGAGAAGATCTTAACCCAGAACGTTTTTGTGTAGACTTTCGTTTAGGGGATTAAAGCTGTTCCTGTGCTTTTAATGCAAATGTTTCAATTGTGTTATTTAATAACGAGAAGATTTTTCTCATCATTTTGTAGAGTTGGTAATTTGGCCTCGAAAGACGCAGTCAGTTCCGATAATATGTTATTAAATGATTCTATCACTCTAGATACTGCTGTATTGACACCTTCTTCAATCTCTCTCTTGTTGATCCCACTAGGTTGTGCCGAACGGATAATTCCAGCGAAGGAATCTTTAGGTGATTTGAATTGTCGCCTCACCTCGATGAATGATAAATGATTTTCTGCTTTGAACTTTAGAAATCTTTTTTCTTCAAGAGGAGATGGGCACGATAAATAATCAACTGAATGATCGCCTTTGCAGTTTACACATATAATTGTATTAGAAGAGCATAATTGTATTAACGTTCGTGTACCGAGCCACATTGTTTGCATATTGCAGTTTGCATTGCTTAGTAGGATGGGAGAATTATAATATAGTTATAGTGAAAGATCATCGTGAAAATCTAGTGTGTTTGAAGAAGTTATATATATATTTTTTCTCTGAGCCGTGAACAGTCCACGAATGCCACATCAGCCTCTATTTCATTCATTTTTGGAGAGTATCATAATATAAAAACAAAACATTGCTCGAATCCAACGAGCTAAAATAAAAAACAATTTTTAATAGTACTTACTTAACCCAATTGGAAAGAACTCAAATAGGCGTACTCTTAACACCTGGATTGATTTAAATCTAAATTTTTTAAGGAATATTATACTTATAATAAGAAAAACAGCAATAGAGCTCCAACTGGAGTCAACGAAAGTGAAACCCGAATTTTCTCCTAAGCAATTGCCGATATAGAGAGAGCTTTTTGGGTTGAGCTCTCCTGTCGAGCAGACATGCTGCAGATGGCACGCTTGGTATTTATTCAAAGAAATTGCTACTGTATAATATAACTTATTCTTGAAAATCTTCTTCTTTAATAAATCTTAATATCACCAAAACAAGAAAGTAACTACGTTATACATTATATATATATATATATATATAAATACACACACACACAAAATCACATAACTGATGAATTTTTGATATTCATAAGATCATTTAAACTGTTATATTATGGAATAATTGAATGGATATTTTTCATGAAATATTCTTATTCTATAGTGTCACATGTTGGATACGAAAAACTTATTACATCAATGAAAAGAATTTGTTATCTGAATCGTCACCCTTCATAACTTCAACGCTGTTCGCTCAACAAATCGATATGGTTGAGAAGGACTGTTTTCAAAATTAACAATTAAATGAGTTTGGCTTCTAGTGAAGCGCTAGCTGGTAATTTCTGGTTCAGAAAGCCATAGGTTGCGACGTCACGGTTACTCATCTCAAATATTCGTTCTAAGGTTCCTCTAGGTTTAGTAGTAAGACGTTCTTCAGGGGAAAAGGTCACCAGTTCGACCCCAACCACTGTTTAACAGCGGGAGAGGTATGTTGTGCTTCAGGCTGCCGCATGCTTTTTTACCAGGAAGCGTGCTTCAGAGTGTTTCGGGTTTTCTCCCTTGTGACCCAGGAATATGCGGCCGATGTCATGGAGGAAGGAACATAAGTGGAGCCGCCCTATTTGTCAGCGCTTGACGTAAGTGCCGTATCCCTTATCTTCCGAAACATTACACTAAAACCTGTTCTTTACTATTAAGCCTCTTGTTAAATTGAAATATTTGAAATAAAATATACTTATTTAAATTTCATTGTTTAAAAAGAAACTATTTTAATGAATGTGTATTGATTAATCAGTATAAAAGAAAAATTTCATAAGTAAAAAAATTAATTTAAAGGAGATTAATTTTATAAGTTTAGGATTACATTTAATTATTTTGCTAGTGAATAAATTCCAATTTTTTTAAACAAAAATCCAGAGTTTTTAACGTTACAAGGTATCATACTTCTTGAGAAGATATTTTTATCTTATAAATTATAAGGAATCAAAATTTATATATATATATATATACACACACACACATGCATACATATATATGTTGTATACTCCAGAGAATGCAGCGCCACCGCTACTGCCCCCCACTTGAGCTCCTCTCATCTACCCACACATTGCGCGGGGAGATGGATCAGCGAGGACGTAGTAAAAATGCTTCTGTAATTTAATCTTTTGCATTATTAACTATCTTTGTTAGTTATTATTCAATCCTTATTGAACAAACCCCCAGGATATCCCCACTACATCCTGGGGGCTCTCGCCGGTCTTCATCATCTCAAACTTGAAATAGAGAAAGTCGCAGAATATAATGAGGAACATGTAACGTCGGTCAACATCCTCACATCTGAGAAGAGCCAATAAAACCGCTCCTAGGATCAATTCCACCAGTCTCAGAGCCAATACTGCCGCTCTGGAAAACCAAAACTCATCGCTTCGAAGGAAAAGAGCCAATACCGCCGCTCTGACAATCAATTCAACCGTCCAACCAGTCAAGAGCCGCTCTGGAGATTCAACTTCATCGCTTCAACAAGAGCCAATAAAACCACTCCGAGAACCAATCTCACCGTCCCACCAGCAAGGAGTCAATAATATTTTTCTGAAAAAACGAAATTCATCGCTTCAGCGGAAACAAGCCCACATACTGCCGCTTCGAGAACAATCTCACCGTCCCACCATCAAAGAGTCAACAATTTCATGTAGGATCGAACCTTTTTTACTAAACATGTACCAAAACACGAAAAAAGGTCTAACTAAAACCGTCATAGAACTGAATATAACTGTACCTGATAATGCTACAATTACTTGCTTAAAAGAATTAATTGAAAAGACAGATACATTCAAAAATGAACCTGACTTCATCAAAGATATGATTTCGGTAATTGTCGAAGAAAGAAAAGAAGTCGAACAGTCAACAAAAGAAAAATAAATAAACTGATACAAATAGAAAAAGAAATACAATTAGAAAAAATTAATTTCGGCATAAATCATCAACATCCCGATTCCAGATACACAGCAATCGAAACAAATGTCGAAAAAGTCTCATTAAATCCGTTAAAACACTTAGTTTGCCCGTGCCGAGCAAACCCAAAAATTTCAATGTATTCTTTCATTCCCTCGAACGTGCTTTCACAAATAAAAATGTTCCATACGAATTAAAATCGGAGATATTATTTAATATTCTCGGTGAAAAAGCAAAGAACATATTACTTTACATCTCAGAAAACAAATTTCAAGATTACGAAAAAGTTAAAAATATTATTTTACGTGAATTTCAACCAACCCCCCACGAATGCTTAATAAATTTTCGTAGAGCTCAACGACAAGCAAATGAATCTCATGTGCAATTCTCGTCAAGATTAATTAGTGCTTTTCGAATATTATTGTAAACTTCGTAGTGTTAGTGACTTTAAAAATTTATTATTAATTTAAAAATTTATTAAAAATTTAGTTGAAAAGCAGGTTGAACAATGGCTAAAAGACGGTATCCTTTGTGAATCTAATTCAGATTTCGCCGCACCTTTGGTCTTAGTTAAGAAAAAAGACAAATTAATAAGACTCTGTGTTGATTACTGTGCTCCTAATTCAAAGACTATTAAACAAAGATTCCCACTACCCCTCATCTAAGCTATTTTTGATAATCAACAAGGAGCAATATTTTTTCATATCTCGATCTCATGTCAAGTTTTCTTCCATTTATCCGTTGAACCTGATAGTCGCAAATACACCAGCTTCATAACACACAACGGACTATATGAATTCATAAAAGTTCCCTTTGGTCTATGCAATTCTCCCCAATTATTACAAAAATACGTTCAAACTGTCTTCAAAGAACTCATTAAAAACAATACTGTTATAATTTATATGGATGACTTCATAATCCCATCAAATACTGAATCTGAAGAAATTTCAAAGCTTGAAAAAGTGTTCCAAGCTGCTTCTAATTATGGATTAGAGTTCAAATGTAAAAAGTGTAATTTTCTACAGCGTAAGATAAATTTTATTGGTCTTATAATCGAGTAAGGAATCATTCGCCCGTCAACAGCTAAAACAGATGCAGGTATGAATTTTCCTGAACCTAAAACAATTCAACACATTCAATCTTTCTTAGGACTAACTGGTTTCTTCCGAAAATTCATTAAAGTTTATGCATTAATCGCAAAACCTTTAAGTGACCTTTTACGAAAAAAAAATCCCATTTACAGTTGGCCCTGAACAAAAACAAGCTTTCCTAACTTTAAAACAAATCCTGTCAGCAGAACCCGTACTGCACATTTTCAACAAAATGCCCCGTTACAAATACACTGTGATGCCAGTTCGAAAGGATTCGGTGCCATACTCCTTCAAATGGATTCTGACAATAATTTCCATCCAATATACTACATAAGCAGAAAAACACCTCCACAAGAAGAGAAATACTTGAGTTATGAACTAGAAAATTTAGCGATAATCCCAGCATTGAAAAAATTTCGACACTACCTCGTAGGCACAAAATTCCAAATTTACACAGATTGTCAAGCTTTCCAAAAAACAATGTCTAAAAAAGACTTACCACCCAAAATAGCACGATGGGCTCTCTTCTTGGAAGATTTTGATTACGAGATACTCCACAGACCAGAACGACAAGTGCAACATGTTGATGCTCTCAGCCATTTCCCAATCATGGTCACACAATACAACGAAATAACACAAAAAATAAAAGAAGCACAAAGTAAAGATAAATAAACGTCAAGCATTAAACAATTACTTCAAATGATTTTACATTAAAAATGATATGTTTTATAAAGTGGTGAACGATCAAGAACTTTTAATAGTCCCACTGGATTTGCAAAAACAAATTGTACAACTTGAACATTCTATAGGACATTTTGGCATAAACAAAACAGAAAATTTGGTCAAACAACAATTCTATTTCCCTAATATACAGAAGACTGTAGAAAATGTTATCACAAATTGAATCCAATGCATGCTTTCATCAAAAAAACTTATCAAACAAAAAGGATTTCTACATTCAATACCGAAAGGAGACTTACCGCTTGACACATACCACATAGATTTCCTAGGACTACTCCCATTCATCAACAAACACATTTTTACAGAAGTAGATGATTTTAAAAAATTTGTTTGGATTTATCCAGTCAAATCCACTTCAACCAATGATGCCTTAGAAAAACTGAAACTACAACAAATAAATTTCGGAAAACCACGACGAATAATTTGAGATAAAGGACCAGATTTTACTTCAACAGAATTTTAAAAATATTGCAAGGAAGAAGACATCGAAATTATTTTAATCATCACAGGAGTACCATACGGCAATGGACAAGTCGAAAAAATTCAAGGAACATTAATATCAGTTTTATCAAAACTAACACTTGAAAATCCTAATCAATGGTACAAGCACACATCATCACTACAACGAGTTATCAACAGCACCATATCAGCAGCCACCCAATTTACACCATTTGAACTTTTAACAGGCATCAAAATGAAAAATAAAAATGACATCAAAATCAAAGAACTTCTGGAAAAAGAAAATTACCAATCGGTATTACAGAATAAGCAGCAAATGAGAGAATATGCCAAATTAAACATTTTAAAGTTACAAGAACAAAGTAAAAAACAATACAACAAACAGAGAAAAGAAGCAAAGAAATATAACATAAGAGACAAAGTAGCCATAAAGAAAAACCCAGTTTGGTGTAGGAATGAAACTGCGCCCAAAATTTTTCAGCCCCTACGAAATCGTGAAGGTCCGATGTCATATGACAGATATGATGTCAAGAAGATACGAAGGCCCAAACCTGACTTCCACATCTGCAGATTTAATGAAACCATGGGACAATTCCCAAGAACTTTAATTAAAAAACTATGTTTTATCTTTTACTCTTCAGCCAAACAAGAACAATTAAAATTTAATTTCTGCACTTTTTTCTTTCAATATCGGTTTTTCTTTATCTTTAATAACTTTCTTTTTATATTTTAATATAATAATTAGCAAATTGGTCGGAGACCGACCACATCAGGATGGACGAGTGGTGCATACTCCAGAGAATGCAGCGCCACCGCTACTGCCCCCCCCCCCACTTGAGCTCCTCTCATCTACCCACACATTGCGCGGGGAGATGGATCAGCGACAACGTTGTAAAAACGCTCCTTTAATCTAATCTTTTGTATTATTAAATATCTTTGTTAGTTATTATTCAATCCTTATTCAACAAACCCCTTAAACATCCCCACTGCAATATATACACACACACACACACACATATATATATATATATATATTATTTAGTTTCTTTCTTTCTTTCTTTCTTTTTTTTTTCTTTTTTTTTTTTTTTTACAGTTGACTTTGTTTTACAATTTTTTTACTTTACATTATTCAACGAAATTCATTTACAAATTATTGATTATAAATTTTTTTTTTCTAATATTGGACTAAAAATACACCAAAGGAAAAATACTTTTGCTATTTAAATGTACATAAATTTCTATACTAATGCATAATTCTTTCTTATAAAAGGAAAAATTATAACCCAATATTTCATGCATAGATAAAATCACAGGGAGTAACATGGGTTGGAAACTTTACCACTGAATATCAATAATAAAAGAAAAATCGACATTTTTCATGATTATAAGTATAGAAATATGATATTTAATTTAATTCATGATATTCAAGTGTTTATCTTGAAGTCAATATGATGAATAATGCGCAGAAATTTCTTTATTGAAATACATAATATTAATAATTTGCAAAAATACAAAATAAGCACTTAACTATCAATAAAAATAGCTGTTTTAAAAATAGTAAGTAATTTAGATCCCTTTTATTTCGGTATGTTCAATTTAAATGAAAATAATGCTTGCCTGTACTGTGTCCTCAATAAAAAAAGTACTGTTTCTCTTGAGAGACAGAGTGGGCGTGGTATCGTCTGCTAGCTACTTCACCGGCGCTCATGATTTTTCGCGGTTAGAACTACTTCTCTTAGATTCCTTCCTCCATAGCCGAAGTGCCCTCGGAAAACAATTAATTGTACGACGGATGATGAGAAACGCCTCGTAGCACTCTTAATCCACAACGACATGTCAGATATATCTACTTTAATTTTATTAATTACTTTGGTCTTAAAGACTTGTAGAATCGATTTTAAACATCGCTCAATCTTTTATACTTCGAGCGACTATTCAAATCCTGAGTAAGCAGGGGCAGTTACCTCTTAATTAAATCGAAATTCTATTTTATGTTTCCTTTTTTAATAAACTTTTTTCAAAATTTCTGCAATTACGATGGACAAATTGGGATAATCAAAAGCCTATGCATTATAAAATGCGATTTGTTTACAAAAATACGGCCTTCCGATGGGATTAATGGAACTATTGTAACTGCGAAAATTTAGCTGAATTCCGCCCTAATGTGAAGGAAGAAATATATTTATCGAAAATCTGAAGTTGTATTACTGTAACCTGTATGTTGCATTTAATTTCTAATAAAGTACTTTTTTCTTTATTAATCTTAAAATGGTTGTTCCTTTCACTCCAGTTGAAATCATGATTATGCCACTTTTTTACAGTTCTCATTGGTTTAAAATATTCATGACGTTATATAACGTTTCATCTATGCCACACCGTATTGAGACGATGCCGTACATCCGATTTGTCGACAAAGTTGCTGCCTGCCTTCCAGTCGCATTTTTCGAGAGACTGCAAACTAGGTAAAGTTCACCATTGAATGCCTCAATGTCGTCGGCGATGAGAAAAAATCTATTTATCGTTTACCAGTAATAAAGAAGTAATTTTTAGTTGTGATTTTTTCAGCTTGTAAAAGTTTCTTAAGATATGAAAATTATCTGTTGTTCTAAATAATTAGTTTTTAAATTTTTAGCGATATTGCTCCAAAATTGAACATATTGAAAATTGAAGTAAAAGCCAAATGAAAAAGGCAAGACAAAATATCCACTTTATGGTTAATTTAAATCTCCAAAGTATAATTTTTAATTTTATTAACCATAAAGTGGTTGTTTCTTTCGTTACAGATGAGTTCCTGTGTGCGCCACTTCATTACGATTGTCCCAGGTTTAAAATATCCATGACGTCAGATAACGTTTCATTACGTTACATCGTATTGAGAGAGCGTTTTCAATCCAACTTGTCGAATTTTCTACGTGTCTTCCAATCACATTTTTCGATCGGCAGCAAACAAATTGAAGTTCACCATCGAATGTCTGAGAATAGAGTCGAAGTTCGTTCTGTTAATAAAATGATTTCTTATATTAGGAGCAAAGGATCGGTTTGAGAAGCCTTTTTCATTGATTGAAGTCATTAACACATGGACAATAAAACAGCCGAAAAAGCAAAATGAAAAAAAAAGACATGAGAAAATATCCACTTTATGGTTAGTTTAAATCGGTAAGGACGACTTAAATTTATAATTGCATTAATTAATAGATTTTTGGATTAATAATTGCAATATTTTTGTATCTTTTTTTGATTGCTGTTGTGAAACAGAACGGGGCAATTTTGTCCCGCACCACAATCGGGCTAAGTTGAGCCCTGCAACTGTTTGTTATTTTCACAGTCAAACACCATCACACTGTACAACAGATAAAAATTTATTAAAATTAACGTATAAAATCTATTTCAAACAAAATAAGAGTTTGTACATCGTGTCATATTTCACACTCTTAAACAATACAGTTCTGTGTGTAAAATGGTACATCAGTTTCAAGTGTTACTGACAATTAAATGATATTTCAGTTCTAGTACCTTGTAAATCTTCCAATTGTGACAAAGAGCTGATCGTAAAAAATGTATGAAAAAAGGAAAACTGGTAATTAAGTTCTATCCTGTCGAACATTTCCGCAAAAATATGTATCTGGAAATATAACGATTCACCGCCAAATGTTGCAGTTCAGTAATATCTGCACTATACTATATATTTGCAGACGGCCGTAAGACAACAGCCAACAAAGTCATCAACGAATTAAAAATTTCGCCATGTTTGATACGCAAAATTGTCTCTGTATTTATTAAAACAACACTCTTCGGTAACCTTACACAGAAGTATTTTTACAACTGTAAGTGTCTGATATTTTATCTAGCACTTTCAGTTGTAAAAATACTTCTTGGATTATAGGATTGTTGAAGATGATTTTTGCTGCCTATTTTTGTATTTCATTTTCTTTCTTATTTTGCTCTAGCCACAAATTTTAGTATTTAAGAATTGTTCAAGCTTGCTGTAGTTTTATTCCAAGAAAGAAAATCAATTAAAAATTTATATTTCATTGCACATTTTTTTAATTGATGATTTGAATATAATGATTTCGCCTGTGGATCAATAAATGGAAAAGAGTCGATTTATAATGATTATGCTATTGCTTAATTGTTTTTATTTCAGAGGATGTATAAAATAAAAAATAGTGATAAAAATAGCAATTTTATAAATAATAATGAATTTGTTGTAATGAATTTCAGAGTTCGGTGTAGAATTGGGTGCCCCTTGGTTTGGTGAAACATTTGGTGATAAAATTTAATTTATCTTATTTTGCTTTTATGTAGCGGCCATCTTGTTATTCACATCTTGACTGCCAAAAAATCAATGGATACACGATTGTAAACTTTTTCCGAGTCAACTATTCTGCCTTCCATTTTGGAAAAAAAAAAAAATAAATAAAAAATAAATTTTTCAACACATTTTTTTCTGGAAATGATGAACGAGATAATACGCAAATAATTGGTAAATGATGTATTTTTGCTATCCAGTGTATATTATTTACAGATGTTGCAAGTTCATTTTAGTTCTAAAGTATAATCACTTGAGCCATCCTTGAATTCTGGGGTTTTCTTTTGAGAATCTGTTCTCTATGTTCAAAGTAAGAAGCATTAAACACCATTATTTAATTTATAATAGTGTAAAATCATGCTAAAATAATGGAAACTGTGTGAAGAAATCCATTTCGGTGTCTTTTTAAGTAGTCACGTATGAGGTTTCACATCTATTGCCACTTGCTAAACAAAAAACAAACAAACAAGGTAAACAACACGATGGAGAAACAATTTATGCTAGGCAGCTTATGTGAGCTGTTGCAGAGGTCGCCTTGACAGAAACACATGTACACTGGTTTGCGGTCGATTATAGTATCTGAACACCTTTCTTCGTTGTCCGTTGGAGGTCGCTGCACGCACATCCGTTCCGTCGCCGTGTCGATATCTACATTGATGAAACAATAAATTTTAAAAATAAATATATATAGAAATATACAGATATAATTTGATTCTTATAGAAAGAGATTTGGGACTACTTATTTTGCGAACGATGTTTAAGGATGGGGAAAGGCGCTCTTTTCTTGTCCAGAAAGTAGCAAGTTCAATACCTGTTGTAAGTCATATTTGTTTATTTTCTAAACTTTAACTTTTTGATTGGCAACACTAAATTTTATTTATTTATTAAAGTAGGATCAGATTTACGGTACATTCACCCTTGGCGCGTTTTTAGTGCGAAATTTGACGAACATTTTTACTGGAAACTCGGGAAACTAGTATTTTGGCAACCCTATTTCTCAGTAATTTCTCATGAATATTTACCGATTTAAATTCATTTATAGAAAAATTTATGGATAATTTAACATATCAACTTTATTATTTTATCATTGATGTTTGAAATCTATAAATCTGCGTTTCTTGTTAATTTTGTAAAATTAGTTGAGAATATTGTTAGATATCAACAATGTAGAAAAATTTATGGATAATTTAACATATCAACTTTATTATTTTATCATTGATGTTTGAAATCTATAAATCTGCGTTTCTTGTTAATTTTGTAAAATTAGTTGAGAATATTGTTAGATATCAACAATGTATGAAATATTTGTCCCTATTTCAGCCATTTTCCCAATCGGAAATTTCTCATACGTTACCCTTAGCGACGTTTTGAAAATTTCACTAAGGGTGACCGTACGGTAAATTTTTACCTTAAAGTATTAAAAAACGATTGAATAAAGTATTTCAAGATAAAGAACCTCTTTTTTCTCAAGTCGTAACATATTGTGTCCGTCTTACACGACAAGAATCAAAAGTAAGAGTACATTTTGGATTCGAATTCTGTACTAACAATACGATTTGAGTTTTAGACGTAAATTATTCTAATTTTTAAGTTTGTTAAATACTTTATGATGGATGCTTTGAAATTGCAACGTAAAACTTTGCGCATGGCATTTACGAACATTGCTAAGACCAACAATAAAGAAATTTCGAAAATGAAAGTCGATGTTTCCAAGATTCGTGAATTAAGTTCATTGTTATATGATAAGGTTAAACGCTTGGAAGAAACTCAAAATGCAATTTCTGAAATATTACTTGGCGATGGCGACGAAACACAAAAGAAAGAGTACATTAAGGATTTCGGTGAAGCTGAAAGTTATAGAGAACAGTAATTTTCTCTCAAATTAAAAATTGAAAATTTTAATGACAAAATAATTTTGTCGTAATGAAACCGTAAGTACCGATTATCAAAATTAGAAATTCAGATATTTAATGGAGATTCTAAATTTTTTGGGGGGTATGGGGATTTTGGAGCCAGTTTCCCCTCAGGGAGCTTACCTTCTTTAGGTAAACACGGGTGTAACAATCCCGAGGTACCCTAGTGATCTGGCCTTTTCTTTGATTTCCTCTCTCCTCTCCTCTTCTGCTGTTTCTTCCGTTTCTCCCTCAGTGTGGTTGCCTCGTAAGAGGTTGAGGTCTCCCCTTGAGTAGTTGTCGCCTCTCTATTGCTACTAGCTACTCTTGAGGACTAAATCACCCACGTGTTTGCCGTGCGTGGAGACCCGTGTCCCTGGAAAGAAGGGTCCTGGTAATTGAGGCCTCCAGAGACCAACACGTTGCTTTGGCCTCTGCTTCAGGTAAACGGGAAGTGTGTTGTGGTCCTCAGCACATCAATCGACTTTATGGATCAAGCGATCGGTACATCTACTGGGTGACTCGTTATGGGTGGAGACTACTTCAGGGATCTATCGTGAGCATATAGGGACTGACTAGCACTGGTACAGCTAATCTGTATCCCATCGTAGGGCTCCGTGGTGGGCGGTGCCGTCTAGTACCCGTATTTATATTGATCCTATATTGATAAAAAAAACTTTTTCTGCACTCCCTCTGGAGCAACAAATGGAAATATGTAGCGCAAAATTTTTTTGTTATCAAAAGAATAGGAAATACATTTGAATATGTTTCCCCTTTTCTGATTGAAAAGGGTATAACTTCTTACCTTAGAGAAGTAAAATCAATCAAGAAATTGCGTTCGTGTGTTTTGCTAGTAGAAACTGCATCGGAAAAACAATCAATCCTGATGCAAAATATGCAAACAATTGGTGACTTTGCGGTAAGTGTTGAACCTCACAGAAATCTAAATTTTTCACGAGGTGTTATTTCTTCGGGGGACTTGTTTCACACGCCCACCGATAAAATACTGGAAAATTTAAAAAGCCAAAAAGTCTGCAGTGTGAAAAGAATCACGATCAAGAGAGATGGTATTGTCTTAAACACTAAACATCTCATTTTGACATTCTCGACACCAGACTTACACACAAAGCAATAAAGTGGCTTATATGCGATGTCTTGTACGGCCTTTTATCCTTAATCCTCTAAGATGCTTCCAGTTTCAACGATTTGGACACTCTAAAATGGCTTGCAGAAGAAAACTCACATGTGCCCGTTGTTCTGACGTTGGCTATGAAAGTACTACCTGCGAAGTCAACGCTGTAGTCAAGTACTACCTGCGAACCAACACGGACATTTCACTCTTTTGACTTAGCTATTTGTTCTCCATCACTCCTGCCATTGCTGAATTTCGATGTTGGAAATGACCTTTACAGCAGTGATAATTTCCCTCTAATCGTGTCTCAGGCTGGAAATAATAGTGTGCGTCATAACGCATTTAATTATCGAGATTATTAATTAATGTACAGTCGAGCCGATTGGACACTTTTCACACAATTGGCTGTGTTTAGCGAAACAAAAGTTAAGACAGATGTGATAGATGATGCCATTAAATATCTCACCGACACAATAATCCGAGCTGCGGATGTTGCTATCCCTAAAAATTCCATCATTCCACATAAACACAGGAAACCTTGGTGGAATGAAACATGCTAACTCTCCTATAAGAAACAAAGGAAGCAATGGAATATATTTCGAAGATACCCTAGTACGGAGAATCATGTTACTTTTAAAAAAGCCAAGGCTCAAGCTCGAAGAGTTAGACGTCAGAATCAAAGAGAATCTTGGATTCGCTATGTGTCGTCAATCAATTCATCGACAACAAGAAAACAATTATGGAGGAAAGTTAAAGCAGCCAATGGTATTTATCAGGATTATCCCATTCCTGTATTAAAAACTGGAGCTGCAATACACTCCTCAGCGGTAGATATTGCTAATGTCATTGGTGAAACCTTTGCTATTGTTTCTAGCTCTGATTCATATAATCCTACTTTTCTAAGGATTAAAGGAATCGCTGAGCGGATACCTCTAAATTTTCATGATCATCATAATCTACCTTACAATTGTACTTCTGAATTGTCATAATTGAAGACGGCTCTATCTGAGGCAAACGACACCAGCACAGGACCAGATGGAATCTCGTATCAAATGCTCCGTCATTTAAAGCATGATTCTTTATTAAACATACTTTCATTGTTTAATAGAATCTGGATGGAGCATGCTTATCCTACATCATGGAGAAAAGCGGTAGTGATTCCAATTTTGAAACCTGGTAAAGACTCGTCTGACCTTCTGAGTTATCGTCCAATAGCTCTTACGAGTTGCTTGTGCAAAATTTTTGAGCGTATGGTCAATGCTAGACTCAATTACATCTTAGAGAAGAAGAATTGCATACCCCTTCACCAAAGCGGATTTTGAAGAGGACGATCCAATTTCGATAATATAGTAGATCTGGAATCCCAAATTCGAAATGCTTTCGTGAATAGAAACCATGTTATTGCAATCTTCTTCGATATTGAGGAAGCATACGATCGTACGTGGCGTTATGGCGTTCTCCGTAATATGCATAATCTTGGCTTTAAGGGTAATCTTCCAATATTTATACAGAATTTCCTAGCCACTAGGCTTTTTAAAATACGTGTTGGAACTACAGTTTCCAATACTTTTATTCAAGCTGAGGGTGTCCCTCAAGGTAGCGTTTTAAGCGTAACCCTTTTTAACATTTTCATCAATAACAAACTTCATCAGTTACCATCTTCTGTTCATAGTAATTTATATGTTGATGACTTACAAATTTCATATCAAGGTTCAAACATGAATATAATTGAGAGACAATTGCAAACAGCTGTAAACAATCTAACTACTTGGTGTGAACGAAATTGTCTTAGTATATCTCCTAGTAAGTTGCTGTGTCCATTTTTGTAGGAAAACTAGTCTTTATCCTGATCCTGTGCTTCACATAAGCAATAAACCTATTCCTGTGGTCACTGAGATAAAATTCCTCGGGGTAATTTTCGATATGAAGTTAACTTTCCTTCCGCATACTTTATATCTGCGGAAGAAGTGCGAGCGATTGCTCAATATCCTTAAGGTGTTGTCTAATACATTTTGGGTTGTAGATCGCACTTCATTGCTCCGAATTTATCAATCAATCATTTTATCTCGTATTGACTACGGTTGAGTTGCTTATGGATCGGCTAGATCCTCCATTTTATGCAGATTGGACACCGTCCACCACTCTGCATTAAGGATTTGTTGTACAGCATCTTGTACATCACCCGTCCAGAGTCTATATGTAATCTGCCAACAGTTACCATTAGACCTGTGGCGGATACAGCTGTCTCTTAATTTTTATTCAGTAAATCACATCCACTCCTCATCATCCCTTACGATTCCAAGTGCTGCTCTTAAGAGATTATATATATAACGCTAGACCATGAAGCCTCCAACCTTTTCTCTCTCGTATTAAATCTATTATTTTGTTTCTGACCTATGTGATGTCCGAATCGAGTCTACCGACCTTTTCGCACATCTTCTTTGGTATAATCCTCACATTATTGTGCTAAATATCTTTGGAAAAAATAAAAAATCACACAAATACTGCTATTTTTCAACAGCTTTATTCATTTCATCGCTGTCAGTATACTATGTACACTCCAGTGTTTACGCATGGATCCAAATGTCCAGGATCAGTTGGCTGTGGAGTTTATCTTGATGATACCTCCTACAGTTATAGCCTTCACAAATCCTGCTCCATCTTCACTGCTGAGGCTACGGCTATATACCGAGCACTTCAGTTGGTAACAACTAAAAATGAACGTAAATTCTGTGTGTACACTGACAGTAAGAGTGTATTAGAAGCTTTGAGAAATAACAACTATAATTGCCATCCAGTTGTGTCTAAGATATTCAAATTAATTGATTCTGTTACTAACAAGAGATTTGAGATACATTTTTGTTGGATACCAAGCCACATAGGAATAGATGACAATGAGAAAGCTGATGCGGCCACTAAGTCTGCATCTACTTCCATTTTGCCTTCAATACCATCAATGGACATGAGAAAAGGATTCAAACATTTCATATATTCTCTTTAGCAGGAATCCTGGAACCTGCAAGTCAGCAACAAACTCCATTCCATATTTTCATACATCATTCCATTATCTGTTTTATCTCCACGAAGATAAGACTGACTCGCCTTCGAATTGGTCTCACGCGTTTTACCTATAAACATTTGATCTTAAGTGATCTCCAACCATGGTGTGAAAAGTGTGATGAACCATTTACAATATATCATATTTTAATTGTGTGTCCAGATTTTAACCTCAGTGTTTTAGATATTTTAATAGTAATATTTTAACATTAGAAGACCTGCTTTGTGACAATCCTGAACAGTGAGTGTTTGATGACATGTTGCGTTGTCGTCCATAAAAACAAATTTATCACCGACAGCACCACGGAAAAGACGAACATGAGGAAAGAGAACTTCATTAATATATCATTGGCCTGTCATACTCCCATTCGCAACCACATGTTGGGGCGTGCAACCATTGATCATGATGCCGGCTCACAACATGACACTGAATGTCGGATATCGGTGTCTTTCCTGGATATTTTCTGGACGATAAGCAGTACCACTCTCACGCCAGATCAGTTGGCGTCTCCAATCCGATGACAGACTGAACCTACTCTCATCTGAGAATAGTACGCATGCCCAGTCTTGTTCAGTCCAATCCCCTCAGGGGGTTTACCTTCTTTAGGTAAACATGGGTGTCACAATCTCGAGGTACCCCAGTGATCTGTCCTCTTCTTCAATTTCTTATCTCCTCTATTCTTCTGCTTTTTCTTTCTTTTCTCCCTCGTTGTGGTTGCTTCGTAAGAGGTTGAGGGCTCCTCTTGAGTAGCTTTCGCCGCTCTGTTGCTATTAGCTACTCTTGAGGACTAAATCACCCACGTGTTTGCCGTGCGTGGAGACCCATGTCCCTGGAAAGGAGGGTCCTGGTAATTGAGGCCCCCAGAAGTATCCGCCAAAGTCACCAGAACGGCTAGTACACAAACGGATATCCTTTCACTTCCAACAGTAAAATTACCCCTTACATCTGAGGCCAAAATCGACCTCCACAACCATTCCCCGTAGAAAAGCTCCGATGGCTGAGTCTAAGGCTCTGAAGGCCCTAAAACTTAAATTTGCAAAAGAAGGCAATGCTAGGCCCTCCATATCTACCCGTAAAGCCTTATCCCTGGAGCCTGATGCTGTTTCCTTACATCCCTCGGACGAAGATTTATGCTCGAGAAGATAACAGATGACATGCCATTCAGTTCCGGGTATGGAGCTCTTCAAACTGAATAATAGCTTTCTTTATTTCTTGGAACTGCCATGGTTTGCTTTCTCATCATGATGACATCAAGTCTATAATTTCAGCCAACAATCCCGCATGTGTGTCTCTTCAGGAAACATTCCTGAAGTCCAGCTATAACTTTTCCATGCGTGGATTTAACAGCTTTAGAAAAGACTGTGGTGACGATGGTGCAGTGTCTGGAGGTGTTTGTATATTAGAATCCAATAACTATCCCAGCACTGCTCAACATTTGAATACTACACTACAGGCTGTAGCTGTGCGAATTCATACATCATGCTTGTTGACAGTCTGTAGTTTGTATTTGCCATCACGCGATCTCATTCGCCACGGGGAACTTGATGCATTAATAGATCAGCTGCCAACATCATTTCTGTTATTAGGTGACATTAACGGCCATAATTCTTTGTGGGGAAGTGAAGATACAAATTCTCGCGGTCGGCAGACAGAGCGGTGTATTATAGACAACAATCTCTGTCTGCTTAATACCGATGATAAGACTTACTTTCACATACCCGCAAGAAAATTTCATTCTCTAGATCTGACCATTAGTTCTCCTTCACTTCTGCCATTGTTAAATTTAAATGTAGGAAATAATCTGCATAATAGCGATCGTTTTTCTCTGGTCATCTCCCAGACTTGAGGTAGTAATGTAAGACAACGCTTACCTACTTATGTGTACAGTCGGGCAGATTGGACATTATTTACACAATCAGCAGTTGTTGAAGCTAAAATGGTTTCGAATGAAGATATTGATATTGCCGTTTGTAAAGTCACTGAAGCAATTAAGATTGCAGATGATGCATCAATACCTAAGAGTTCCTCTATACCACATAAGCGGTGCAAACCTTGGTGGAATAAAGAATGCCAAAAAACTTATAAAAAACAGAGGAAGTTATTGGGAATGTTTAGGAGGTATCCCACAACGGAGAATCGTATAGCCTTAAAGAGAGCAAAAGCATTAGCTCGCAGAGCTCATCGTCGAAGTCAGAAGGAATCTTGTTCTCGCTATGTATCGTCAATAACATCTTCAATTTCCAGTAAGCAGTTGTGGAGAAAAGTGAAAGCAGCCAATGGAATTTATGGAGAATTTTCTATTCCTATTTTAAAATCCGAAGATGCTATATATTCTTCTCCTACAGATATTGCAAACGTCCTTGGTGAAGCATTTGCTAACGTCTCAAGCTCGAATTCTTATAGCCCTTCGTTTTTGAGGACAAAGACTCGAGCTGAGCGAGTACTAATTCGCTTCGACCATCGACAAGCCTTACCGTACAACTGTGAATTTGGAAAGTTTGAATTAAAGAAAGCTTTACAGCAGGCCAATAACACCAGACCAGGACCTGATGGAATCAGTTATCTCATGCTTCTACATTTAAGTACAGACTCCCTGTCGAACTTACTTTACCTGTACAATAGGATCTGGACTGAAAAGGAATTTCCATCTAAATGGAAAGAAGCAATAATGATTCCTGTCCTAAAGGTTGGTAAGGATCCTTCAGATCCATCAAATTATCAACCAATTGCTCTGACGAGTTGCTTATGTAAGACTCTCGAACGTATGGTCAATGCCCGTCTTATCTATGTCTTAGAAACCAATAATTGTATTTATAAGAATCAGATTTGTTTCCGTAAAGGAAGATCCACTCTTGATAATATGACAAACTTGGAAACTCAAATCTGCAACTCTTTTGTTCGGAGAAATAACTTGGTTTCCATTTTCTTCGGCATAGAGAAGGCATATGACCGCACATGGCGATATGGAATTCTGCGTACATTATATGATTTTGGTTTCGGGGTAATCTTCCGATATTCCTGCAGAATTTTTTATGCTCCCGTGGTTTTAAAGTACGTATTGAAGACTTTACATCCAATACTTTTACAGAATCTAAGGGTGTTCCTCAGGGCTCAAATTTAAGTGTTACACTTTTTAGTCTCTTCATCAGTAACATTCTTCATCAACTTCCATCATCAGTACATGGTAACTTGTTTGTTGACGACCTGCAAATATCATGTGAGGGGTCTAATATCAGATTAATTGAGAGACAACTGCAAACAGCAGTTAACAAACTTGCTACATGGTGTGCTGAGAATGGCCATACCTTGTCACCCAGCAAGAGTAAATGTGTCCACTTCTGTAGAAAGACTAGCCTGCATAATGATCCAGTTATTTATATCAACAATACTCCAATACAAGTAGTCAATGAAATAAAATTTCTGGGAATAATCTTTGACCGAAAATTAACCTTTCTCCCGCATGTGTTATATTTGCGGAAGAAGTGTGAGCGATCGCTTAATATCCTTAAGGTGTTGTTTAATACATCTTGGGGTGTAGATCGCACATCACTTCTTCGATTTCATCAGTCATTGATTTTGTCCCGCATTGACTACGGAAGTGTTATTTATAGATCGGCTAGATCTTCTGTTTTACGAAGACTGGACACAGTTCATCACTCTGCTTTGAGGATATGTTCTGGTGCATTCCGTATATCACCCGTCCAGAGTCTATACGTGATATGTCATCAACTACCATTAGACCTGAGACGAATGCGGCAGTCTCTCAATTATTATGCTAAGATCATGTCGACCCCTGACCATCCATTACGTTCTTTGGTACCTAATGCCTCCCTTAAAAGACTATATGATGCTCGTCCATTGAGCATCCCACCTTTTCTCACACGAGTAAAATCACAACTTTTGCTCATAGACCTATGTGATATTCGGGTGGAATTTGTTGACCAATTTGCTCATCCGCCTTGGTATAACCCAACAAATGCATTTATTTATTACTTTGCTCACTACAGAAAATCTGACGCAACACCTATTGCTTTTCAACAACTATATTCTTCTCATCGCTGTCAGTACCAATCATACAAACCTGTATTCACAGATGGCTCTAAAACAGCAGGACATGTGGACCGTGGCCTTTTTATTAATAATACAGTATTTAGTTACAGCCTACACTTCTAAAGCAACCGCTATCTGCTACGCGCTTCAGCATATGAATACAGATGATTGTCACGAATTTTGTATTTACACTGACAGCATGAATATTATTGAAGCTTTGAGAAACAATAGTTTTGCATGTCATCCTGTTGTGTCGAGAATTTTCAAAGCATTGGACTCCCTTGTTGGCAAGGGATACAAAATAATATTTTGTTGGATACCAAGTCACGTAGGTCTTGATGGAAACGAGAGAGGGGATGCAGCTGCAAAGGCTGCTGAAGATCCAATTTTACCATCGGTTCCGGTATCAGATGTGCGAAAAGGTATAAAATGATTTATTTATTCACTTTGGGAAGAATCATGGAACTTACAGATCGGAAACAAACTTCATAGCATTTTCTCATCCCTCACCTCATTATCAATTTTACCGTTACGAAGTGCAGACGTTAGATTAACTCGCCTTCGTATCGGACACACACATTTCACACAGAGACATTTGATTTTAAATGAACTAAATTCATGGTGTGAAGCGTGTGAAGAACCATTTACTGTTTATCATATTTTAATATCATGTCTAGATTTTAACCAACAACGTTTACACTATTTTAATACTGATATTTTAAATTTATTTGATTTAATAGGGGGTCCACCCCATAGAAACCTCTTTGCTTTTTTAAGGGCTATAGGTTTCCTTAATTTTATCTAATTTGTATTTTAAAATTTTAAATTACATATTCATTTGAATTTTATCTTATATATATTCAAGAATTAGGTTTTAAAATTATCTATACAATTGTGATTTTTGTTTTTTAAAGTTTCAATGTTGCTTGGGTTTAAAAAAATAATAATTGTTATTATTATTATAAAATAAAAGAAAAAAATAATATACTTGGCGTAGCATTTCCATTTTTGGACCTTGCGCCATAAAACCCAACCAACCTGTTCATTTCAATTGCGATGCTCACGACACCATTGCAAACGGGCAGTACGGTGCTGTCTGGTCAAGGAGACACACACAACAGGTCTGCTGCTCCTCCCCTCAAACGTCTGGCAACAGTTTTTTGGGAGATCTGCTTTCCTGAGGCAGCAAGAAACTGATTTGCCACCTGCTGAGCTGTGGTGTGCCTGTTCTTTTTTGCTGATAGGATGATATATCTGTCTTCTGCAGGCATCGTACTTCTAACACGACCTCCCCCGTGCCGCCTGCTACACATTCCAATAGTTTTAAATGACTTCCACAGCCGTGAAACAACGCTGTGAGCTCCCTGACAACATGTGTTATTTTTCGCCCTTCTTCGATCTTTCCAATAATTCGGCCTCGCATGAATTCATCTAAGTGATGTCGGGAAGACATGCCAAAAACTTCAAGTTCGTCTATTAAATCTTTCCTGTAAAACTTTGACTTGAAACAAAAACTGTCCACACGCGTCAAAACTTTTAAAGCTCTTACAAACACTATCACGTGATGAACAGACGTGGGAAAAAAAAAATTTGCATACTTCTTACTATATCCCGCACTTTACTAATTTTCCACATTTTGCTTCCTTTCATTTTGTGGTTGCTGTGGATGATAGTGTTATCCATCCTTAGCAATTGTCCGGCAGTATATATATATATATATATATATATATATATATATATATATATATATATATATATATATATATATATATATATATATATATATATATATATTAGTACAAGTGTATGTTCGTGAATTATTTAAAATGTTGATGAAAAATGCTATAATAAATAATAATAATAATGACTCATAAAATTGAATATTTCTTCCAACCTAATTAAATACGCGAATCTTCTTTCAAATTCTTCAAAAAAATCATGTAAGTATTCCGCGAAATCTTCGAAGTCTTGATTTGGGTTACAGATGCACTCTTCCACCATGTTTTTGAAGTTTCTTAATTCATGTTTTCTTAATTGAGACGCATGTCTTCTTTTATCGTTTCTTTGAAAATTTTAATTGCGCTTATCATGTCTGTTACACATTTATTCTTTCCTAGTAGACTTAGGTTTAAGTCGTTAAATTTTGCAGTGTTATCGCAGAGAAAAGCTAGTTTCATAAACCATTTCTCATCTTCCAATTCAGTAATGGGCTCCCCTTTCATTTGTAGAATTTTTTTTTTTATTTCTGGTAACAGAATACGAAATTTTTTTTAAAAAAAAGCACCCCGGCCTAGCCACCTCACGTCTGTGTGAAATAAGAAATCTCCGTACTCTGATTCAGTTTCTTCCAAAGGCACTCGAAATTGTCGTCTTTGAAGATTTCTTGAAAGAACTGAATCGGGAGATTTTAAAAGCAATTTTCATTATATTATTAGATTTTAGTATTTTTGAGCACAATATCTATTGATGGATAATGCAATGATGGCTGGTCAAACCGGGAATTTCCTCATCATTATTGCACAAGGCAATGAAACCAATTCGATTCCCGACCATTGTTGGAGCTCCATATGTTGTAATAGAGAGCAATTTATACATTGAAAATCCCGTCTTATCAATGAAGTTTTTAAATAAATTGTAGACATCTTGGACTCTCGTTTGTCCTTTCAATGGAATTACAGTTAACTCTTTTTTGAAGTCATAACTTCGAAAACCATTCTCACAAAAATGCATAACTGTACAATGTCACTAATATCCGTGGAATCATCAAATTGAAGTGATAGGAACTTACAAGCTTTTAAATCGTCATTTAATAAATCTTCCAAATTATTATTCATAGCTTCAGTCCGCTGCATCACAGCGTTACGCGACAAAAATATTATTTATTGACGATATTATTTCAGATTTGTTTTTAAAATCGTGAAAAAGCACTTCTCCTGCTTTACAGAAAGCTTCTTCTATCAATTCTCCATCTTCGAATGTTTTTTTTTTTTTTTCGCTTTATCTGTAATTTAAAATTACGCCAATGCTTTAGCTTTGGTGCCTGGTCTCGTAAATAACGATTGCTTTAAATATAAATTCGACTTCAATGCACGGACTTTAACTTTTCAAAGTTCACAGCCGATTGGAAAGCCTGTAGTCTTTTTTTTTTCTTTTTTGGTAGTGCCACATTTGAGTTATATATGAGACGAACACATTTCTCCATCATACCAAAAAAGAAGTCATCTTCCCCCTCATTTTGATAATGGTTATATTTTATTTCTCTTAACACTGGTACCCGGCTGAGTCATTTTGGAATTGTTGAAACAACAAATTATCGTATCAGTGCGGTAGAAAGGAAGCGACCTCGTCTTCGCGATCCACGTCTTGGCCATCTCTGCTCTAGTGCATAAAACGATTTCTGCTTCCCAATCGCCTTCTTGAACATTTAGCAACCATGGCAACCACACGCACATTGCGCATGGCCTGCGAGAACGCCCTCTGTTTGGCGTTGTCATGGAAACATATGCGTTTCCAAGTTCAGTCGTAGAAAAGTATCAAAACCCTATGAAACCTTTGCAATAACCCTGAACAATAGTGCAATCTCCCCTATAACACGATATATTAGTTCCGTGTTATAGGAAAACGCGTTGTAGGAGCATTCTAGTAAAACGCGCTCGAGTGACCGCGTATAACCAACTTCTAATAGCAGAAAGCCTGACTACCACAAGTTCTCTGTTTCGATTCCTACGTGAAGAAGATTTAAAACACAAATGGATTCGAGAAATTCCAAGAGAAAACAAGGAAGTGACCAAACATTCCAGGGTAAGTAAATTAATTTTATTGTTCCATTTGCATCATGTTTGGCTAGTTATTTTAATTTTGATTTTTTTAATAACATTAACAGTAATAGAAAATTTCAAATGAAATCAAAAGTAAATTCCTATGGAATTTTTTTTAAAATTTATTAGGCATTAAATTCATATCGTTCAAATATAAATTTTCATAGAAAAGTAAAAATAATTATTAATTTTTCGATTTATTAATGTTATTAAAACGCGTAGGAATAAAAGAGAACTATAATAATACGAAACTCTAAGCTATTTCGAAATTAATTTCAGAATGATCTGAATGTTGTTTCGATAATCTATTATTAGAAAAGAAAAGACTCTCAGATTTCTTTGTTGCATGTACGTCAGTTTTCTTATTAATTTTATTTATTTATTGTTTCATAAGAATAATTTCTTTCGTATTTTACTTTTGAATATTTTGATAATATTAATAATAATAAAAAACTTCAAAAAACAAAGTAACTTCCTGTAGAATTTTGTTTAATTTGTTATGCATAAAATCCTATCATTCAAATTAAAAAATATTTATAGAAAAACATTCATCTGTTTTTCCATTTATCAATAATAAAAGAATGTTTGGGATTAAAAGAGAATGAGTAATATATTAATTGTTAAACTTATAGCTCTTTGGAAATATTTTCTAAATGTATCCTAATGATCATATCAAATAGAAATTAGTAAAGAAAGACTTACTTCTTTGTTTTATGTATATCAGCTTTCATATATTTAAATTTTACTTCTAGGTGTGCTAACTGCATTTTAAACCAACTGATATATTAAGAACTAGTGAAGCTTTTGATTAGAAAAATGGTAAAAAAATCATCGTAAACCTAAAAAATCCAAAATTACATCCTAAAGCTGTACCGTGTATCTTCAAAGGATGCCCCAGTTATTTAACAAACGAAATAAGTCATCGAGAGGATCCATCAACTAAACAGCAAAGATTTGAAAATACACAACTGAGTGAAGCAATTGCTCAAAGTAAAAAGAGTGATTTAGAATACAAACAAAAGTATTATTTTACTAATTTAGAAGAAATGAAAAAATGCTTGGAAAATATAGACATTCCGGATTATTGGAGTGTAGTCAATAAAAATAGTAATTTTATGTTTTTAAATATTGATTGTAATCCATATCCAAATTTGTTTGCTTCTGTAGTTATTGATGAAAATTTGACAATAAATGGTTTTATTAAAAATGTGCCAATAAGAAAAGTAAGTAACTATTCTTTACCATTTCATATTAATAATGTTATTGATCTTAGTAATATACTACAAAATATAAAGCAAATTAAATTAAATTAAAATTATGAAGATCATGAAACAGATTTATATGATTTAATTGATAATATTGTATCCTTTTTGTCAGAAAATACTGTAAATAAACTGCAGAGAGATGTTCTAAGTTTTGGAAAGGAACAAATTTCTTTGTTAAAAGGTTATATAACTCGTCGTCGATATAGTCCCAAATTTTTAATTTTATGTACTTTATTATACTCAACAAAACTATTATGTTCAAACTATAATTTAAATCCTCAAATTGAGCAAATAGATATAAATGTACTTTCCTATATTAAAGAAAAACATTTATTTTTGGAAGAAAAAGATAAAAAAGTTGTGTTATTAATGGATGAGATCCTTATAAAGCCATATTTAGATTACAAAGGAGGTCAATTATTAGGTACATCTCATAATAGTTGTGATTTGGCAACAACTGCGTATGTATTTATGGTGCAAAGTATTACTTCCAAGTATAAGGATGTGGTGCATATTTTTCCTGTCAAAAAATTAACAGCTGAAATTTTATTTTCTATTTTAAAAAAACTCATATTTGGGTGGAAAAAATTGGGCTTTATTGTATTTTGCATATCTAGTGACAATAATGCAATTAATAGCAGAGCGGTATCTTTTTTCTCAAATCCCCCAAAACTTTCTATAGTCTATAAGCACCCTTCTGATATATCTCAAGACCTTTATTCTTTATATTTAATAGCATACATTTATTTAAGTGCATATGTAATAATTGGCTGAACCAAAAAAATTCTGAAGTTTGTATGTACTATCCAAATTTTAATAGACCTGGTGACACAAGTCAAAAACTAAAACATGCATCTTTAACATTATTGAGAAAAGTACATGAAGCTGAGTCAAATGAATTGGTGAAAACATGCCACACATTAACTGCAAAATCTTTGCGCCCTTCTAACTTAGAACGTCAGAATGTTCAGTTGGTTGTAAATGTATTTATTCAGCATGTTGTAGAGGGTCTAAAATTAGCAGCTTCTAGATTCAATTTTCCAAATTTTGATCCAACAGCTGAGTACATAAAAATTATCACTAGTTGTTGGGAAATCATGAATGTTCATTCTATTTATAAAGGTAGTCGTAAATGTAATTGGTATTGACATCATCTGCATCTGTTAAAAAAATTCAATATTTGAATGCATTTTGGTGTTGGCTTGATACATGGGAAAAAATAAAAACAGACACTGGTCATCTAACAAAAGAAACACACAAAGCCTTAAAACACACCACACATGCCATTATAGAAATAGCCTCATATTGTATAAATGAGCTTAAACTTAATTATATATTAACTGGAAAATTTCAGATTCCCTTGAAGAAACGTTTGGTGTTTATAGACAACTTGCAGGTGGTCAATACAACATATCAATTACACAGTTTTTTGAAATAGAAAAGAAACTGAGAATACGCAGTTTAATGCCTCATATATTTAAATCAAATAACCATGATAAAATTTCTATGTCTTTAAATAATAGTATTGATTTTTCTAATGTTGAGGAACATGAAAGAGAATTTGGAAATAAATATATCTGAAAAAAATGTCTCTGATTTAAAAATTTCTGAAAGTAATCTTACTTATATTGCTGATTACTGTTCACATTCTTGTATAAAACATTTTAACTGTCTTCATTGTAAGAATTATCTGGTTTTAAATGATTCTATTGTTAATGCTAAAGATATTACAAATTCTTCTATTCTTCTAAAAAATATGGACAGAGGTGGATTAAAATACCCTTCTGATCATGTTGTAACTAAAATAATTTATTGTTATTTAGTTATAAGTAAACTGTTATCAACTGAAAATGAAAAGGAATTCCTTAAATGTTCTAATCATAGAGCATATGCATTTTTAATAATTAGAAGGATTCTAAAAGAATCTGAAATTTACCTTCCTTTTGAAAAATGTGAAAATGGACATGCTGCTGAAGAAATAAAATTATTCATTGTCAAATCATGCATAAATATATTCCTTAAAAATTATTGCAAAAAAATTATGACTCTATAGTGATTAATGCTCTATCTAAAAAAAGAAAACTTCAAACTTTTAATAATTCTTAAAAAAATTACATTTAATGCAATTTGAAATAGAAATTGTATCCAATATCTTTATTTCCTTTTAAAACAAAAATAATTTTGAAAATAAATTTCAGTATATTCAAATAGTTATTTTTATCCATTATTATGAATGCATCAAAATAAAGTGAATAAAAATGTAGTAATTATGTATATAGTTTAAATTTGTTCTAATGTATGTAAATAATTTATTTGTGTTGTAATATGCAAAATTACATAGGGAAATTTTGTTTATATATATATATATATATATATATATATATATATAATTTATTAATTTTAGTCATTGTATGTATAAGATTTCAAATTGCCAAACTTGCATTATTTTTTAAAGAAAATGTTTATGTTAATATTTCTTTTTCATACTAAATTTATGCATTATTTTTAGAAAAAATATGAAGAAAGTATGATTCTAATAAATTATTATTAGATTTAGCACATTAATATATAATCGCCACAGATATATATTTCTATTGAAAGTACACCAAGGAAAATTAATATCCAATATTGAATAAAATTTCATTGACTAGAATTAATAGAATGTTTTCATTCAAAGTTATACTTAAATAAGTTTTTACATATAGTTGCTATTAATTTTTTAATATTCTTCGTGGAAACAATATCAATATTAATTTAAAAATATTATAGTAATTGATTGCGAGGAATTTTTTAAACAACATAAAAACACAGTTCCTTCGGAATATTTTAATCGTGAACGAAAGCGGTTGATTTCAGCCATCGGTTGATGACGTCACAAGAGAGTGTTCAGGCTTTCTTAGCTATAGATGGTGATGGTATAACCGAATTAGGTGCGCAAATCATTTATGTTTCATTTTTCTCGTAGGGGGTTTAAATCGAATTTGAATAAAAAGTTATGTTATGAATGAAATCTGAGAGTTTTATTCAAATCAAACTAAAAACATTATAAATAAAAAAACTTATACAAATGTAACTAAAAAACAGTTAATAACTCAAATAATTCCAAAAACACTTTTATTACTGTATCTGAATTAACGTTCTCCCGAGGTCTTTTTTTTTTATCAGAATGCTCAAAGGTCAATAATATAATTTTTTTTTTTTTTTTTTTTTTTTTTTTTTGTTTTATAAGAACACAGTTGGCACAATGTGCAAACTTACTCGAAATGGCTTGTGAACTGTACAAATCATTAGAAATTTAGCAGTACAAAAATATAACGAGGGAATCAACGCGTTATAGAGGGGGGGGGGAGAATACATGTCATGAGAAGAACATGAAATTGCATGATATGAAAACGCGTTATAGGAGTACCGTGTTGTGGGGGGATTACTGCAGATTGAAAACAGAGTAAAGTCTAAAGAACCGAAAGGTTTCAGAAGCAAATAAACTTACCTGTGTTTTCCCCTTCTAAGACCTTGGCGCACCACCCAGACGCGCAAGGCTGGGCCTCGACTGCCTTGACGTTTTCCACAGTGGTGGCGTTGTATTCGAAGGGGTCCTTGCAGTCACCAAGTTCGCCTCGGGATCTGCAAATGTAGCAGCGCTTCAAACGACCTGAAACAATAAAATCAAACTTGGAGTGAGACAGAAAGAAGCTGCTCAACGGGGATTTTTCTAAGCTCTGGTAAAGAAAACCCGATCTTATAAATTTCTTCTATTAACTTAGTGAAAGATATATTAGGATGCATTTTAAATTCTTTAGTACAGTAGAACTCTAACTATCCGAACTCCCGCCTATTCGAATCTGTGATTATCCTAATCGCTTTCAGAATTCCAGAAAAATAAATTAGTGTGAAGGAAAAGGAGAAAATGGAAAAAGCTCAAGAAAAGGAAAGGTAAGACAAAAGAGAAGATGAGAATCAAGAGTCACTTGAGGGATTCAGAAACATTCTTTTGAAAATTCCTGGACGCTCAGAAGTTTTAGCTAAAGGTATAGAAGAATGGATTATGAATCAGACCTTGGATTTCACATTGAAAATAATGGAGAAGTAATTGAAAGTGTCGAGGAAGAAGATGACCACTGATGTCCAATTTGTTAATGATGATCTTAATGAAGCAGACACGGGACCATCATCTAGTGAAGCGATTGCAGACTTAGAAAGTGCTTTGAAGTGGGTGGAGCGTCAGAGCGAGTGCGACCACCCTGCAAACTCCCTGTCAAGCGGACTTAGCTGAACGGATGAAGGCAGAGCTCACTCTGACCGAGATGTTCAACAAGCAATCACTTTCAATCACAGCACAGTGCATACATTCTGTATGCATGAACAGCACTTGTTTGTAACTTAACAAGCAAAAGTGTTGCCTTTCCATTTAATTGATTAAAATGTTATTTTTATTTAAAATTATGTAATTTTTTTCTCGTTTTGAACATGCAGTATTTAGTTAAAATGGATCCCCATTTCGAAAAAATTTAGTTAACAGAATTTTTGATTATCTGAATGGAATTCACAGTCCCAAATGATTTGGATGATTAATGTTCTACTGTATACATATGTCTTTAATAAGGTAATCCGTTGAAATGCGACCCAAAATAATATTCGTAAAGTCCTACTAAAATTATTAAAAAGTTTGTATATTGTCCATTTGTCAATATTTTTGAAATTATCATAATGTTCTTCCATGGTCTTAAAATCTTAAAAGAGGATTGCCCCACATTAGATACAGGACTGTTGAACAACAGGCATTTCGTTTAAGCTTTTTGAAAGCCCATTTACTGCAGCAGCTGCACTGACATAGCATCATGAGCAGCTAAACATTGGAAAACATGCAAAGCATCGACTCCGAAAGAATTTCCATAAATATAATAGGCCATACCTACCTATTGCGATAAAAAAAACCCCGGAAACTCTCGTACTGAAATGTATAACTCTCTCTTCTGTTGTTCAGTTAGGGTTTGTATCGAACCCGTGACATTTTACTTTTAAGAATACTGTTCTGTTTCTTGATAGAGTCCCCCTGTGGTGTAGGTGCATGGAAATATCCATGGCGATGATAAAGCATTGTGGGAAGCTTCGTGGCCGAGTTCCGTTCAAAAACAATTTTAAATATTCAAAAAAGTATTATTGTCTTCCAGGAGAATTTTATTTTGACGTAAGGAGCCGCACATTCACGTGACGCACAAAAGGAAAGTAGAACATTCCGGAGCACCCACATTGGCAGAGAGAAGCAAAGAAAAGGCAATCGTGTCCTCTTTTTTTTTTCCGAATTCTTGTCAAAGGAGGTTGGAATCGAACCAGAACTTTTTACTATAAAAAGCCCAATCCTATAATTAGGTCATTGTGTGTGACTGAGTTTTACAGGTTTTCTCCCTTGAGTTGTATGATTATGGTCCTATAAAAGCAAATGTAATGGATTTAAAAAAAAATCAAAGCAAAAGCCATCAGTGCATATAAGTATCTCGGTATTAAATTAAACTTGTCTTTACTCCAGAAATATAGATTTGCAACTGCGTCAAAAATATATAAAATTTGAAAACAAACAATTATTGTTTCAACAGATACTGAGGACAATACGAGATGCAGACTTATTTTTTTCAAAGGACAGAAACAGGCAATGCAATTGCGTAACTGTTTGTAATATGTCGATGAGATGAGCAATGTAGCATCGCTTTGAAGAATGGCAGAGAGGTATTGCATAAAATTGTTCCTAATCAAATCTCTTGGAATTTGTAAATTTCTAATAAACACAAAAAAGTATTTTTAAACTTTCTAAATGACTCATCAGCTCTACACATAACTACGTCACTCTAATGGACCGCAACAAAAAATGTATTACAAAATACTAGATAGAATAAATTTAAATTATAATTGGAAAAAATTTAAGTCGTCCTTGCTGATTTAAACTAACCGTAAAATAAATGTTTTGTCTCATCTTTTTCATTTTTACTTTTTCTTCTGTTCTATTGCTAACGTGCTTAATTTCGGAAGCAAAATCGCACAGTTTTGAAAATTTGGAAACTAATTATTTTAAACAACCATTAATTTTCATGATTTCGAAAACTTTTTCTCATAAAAAGTTATAGTAAAAAATAAATCTTTATGACTAATAAAAAACATGAAGGGATTTTTTTCGTCGCCGACGACACTCAAGTCATTCCATGCTGATTTACGCCTTGTTTGCTGCTACTCGAAACATGTGATTGGATGGCAGACAGAGAACCTTGGTCTTAACTGGAGCAAAAGAAACAACTACTTTATGGTTAAGAAAAAATGCCCATGTTAGTGCGTCTCGCTGTGATGATATTGAAAGTAGAACAACGCCAACTCGGGTATCATTTTCATCATTCGACCATGGGCCATTATTTATGAGGTGTTCAATGACAGACATAAGCGGTTAAAAAATGGAGTTTACATTATACATATGTGAGTGTTCGAGAGAAACATCTGTCGAACTCCATTACAGGAAATAATGAGAAGACATGAAAGAAGGCTGCCAGCTCAGGTGTAAAGTAAAGTAAACACCAGCAGAGTTGTCTTGAAAATGCTTCATTCAAAATATCGGAGTGACTCTTATCTAGGATTATCCTTCATATTTTGCTGCGTAAGCGCTCTTCTCTTCATTCGTTTTCAGTTGATTTATTTTGTCCTCAAGACCTTTAAACTAGGAGATTCACTTGGCAGAGAACTTGCGTAAATATCGAACTCACACACAGAGATCTTAAGAATTGTTGGAATGAAGCGCAGAGTGTATTTTTGGCTGAGTGTGTTAGCAGTACAGTTCCATCTATCTTTCTCCTAAAGTAAAGGTGCAAACCTTTATTTGAGACCATAAGTCAAGTGAGATAGTAAAATCCGGTTAACAAAAAATGACAGCGTCGACAGATGTTAACGTTCCTAACTCACAGGCTGGTGGTCCCGGTTTCGAATCTCGGTTCGGGCATGGATGTTTCTTTCTTTCTCTGTCCTTTCTTCTGTGATTATTTATGAATGTGGTCCACTATGTAAACGGGTTGTGGTGGTATGGCGTGGGTGATGCTACTCGCCTCCGTGACTTGGTTCACAGGTGCTCAACAGGTAAACATAAATCAGTAGCAGCTTCCAGCCTTGTTGTGGTAAAGGGTTAGACACCCACAGCACACGGTTGTAAAAAATAATAAATTGAAAGGGACATCAGAAATACACTTTTCCACCAACAATAAAAAACTAATATCAAACACACGCGAGCTACTTTGAAAAATCAATGTGTTTCTTTGATAAACTATAAGTTTCTAGTGATAGGACAACGCTCTTCGGAGAATAAAGTTCCCGGTTCGATCCCACCCATTGTTGAATGTAGATATTGCATGTTTTCAGTGTGTACATATGTCGGTGAATGTGCTACGCAGTTATCCGGGTTCTCTTCCTTGTGATACATGAATACAGCTCACTATACATAAAAAGTTCTCCCGAAAGGCGATTTACGGGCGGACATTACGAGAGAATTCGGCCCTCAGTCTGTCCACTAAAGGGTTAAAAAATTCACTTCTGATACATATTTTTGTTTTTACAACCTAAAATGATAAGTATTGGTACGTACCAAGAATAGATGCTAGGATAGAATATGATTGTTATACATATCCAATATAATGTTATCGTTGTTTAGGTATTCCACTTCAATAGCTTTTTGTTGTTAAAAAAAAAAAGCACCTTTATTGAATTATTCTAATCCCTATAAAACCAAAAATTTCTAAGAAATCTAAAAACAGGCGTGAAGTCCCTTAAAATCTCGGGAACCGTAAAATTCAAGCACCTGAAAGTATGGTCATGGGAGGCTTGCTCTGCCCTGCACCCATGGTAATGCGGGAAGTTCCTGGATTTGATGGTAAAGGAATTTGATGCGAACCCTCGAAAAGTATCTTTATTGTTCGATATTGTAAGAACAATGAAAAACAACTCTGCGCTGCAGACCCCTGGGCTCACCGGTCGATGTAGAGCGAGGGCGGGCAGCTGCGATACTTGCTGTGAATTGCAGAAAACTCTCCTACACACGTCTACCTTAAAAAAATCTTCTTTCTTCGGTTAGTACATTATGAAGATGACTTTTATTTTCTATATTCTCCTACTTTTGTTTTCTTTTCATTACGCTTTTCTTTTTGTCTCTGTGTCCGCGAAATGACATTTTCACGATAACCTATTAATAATTCAGATCAACCATTCGGAGCACTCGATAACAATCAAAGTTAAAAAGTGAGAATTTTCCTGCGAGCGATCAATGCATAGATACGGCCTCATTACCCACTGATACATTACCCAGAATTCCAGATGGGATGTAGAGCAATACAGCAATCTAATTAGATACCGAGCCATTTTCTTTCACTGTGGAATGGAAAGCGTTTTTTCAGACATTTTCAGTTCCAGCCCACGCTCGAAATGTCATCTCGCACGCGCGTGGGCTTTCGGGAAGTCGACCTTGATCAAAGTAATGTCACCTCTCCGAGTGTTTACAGAAAGGAAATGGCTTTCTTCGGGATTTCGAATACAGAGCAGCTGTTCTGCGCATGTTATTCCATCCCGGATGACTCAATCATTATTTTCTTAAATTAAATTAAATTTTATTTTCATTTGTTTAAGTTATGATAAACATGAGCTGCGTAGTTATGATTGCACACAATATAACATCATTTTAGTTTTTTTTTTTTTCAACAATATCAATTAAGCCTGGTTTTTTTTGTTTGCTTCTGACAATTCTTCTTGAACAGCTGGAAACTTTAACGGAGTTTGGGGGGAGGGAATTAACAATTTCAGCACCTTTTTTTTTTTTTTTTTTTTTTTTTCTTCCAAAATTATACTAATTCAGGTCTCTAATGGGTCAAATAAAATGTAGTCATATTCTGCTGAATAAAAAACAAAAACTAATCTCAGGAAGTCATTGGGACGTGTAATGTAATAAATTCCCCATTTACTGGATGATTTAAGAATATTAGCGGGATATATATGTCTCGGTGGGGGCCGAAAGGGATCTCGAATATTTACAAGCATCGATATTCTAGAGCAGTATCAAACCTTCGAACTATGGAGCTCAAATCTGTTGGATTAAAGCGAATCAGCACTTATATTTTAATGAGAAAAAGGCTTTCTTTACTAACGAACGAACAGAGTTAGATTTCTCCATTTTGTGGTGGATGAATAAATCTATTTCTTTAAAGCAATTATGAAAATTGCACTCATTTGAGGAAATATCTTAAGCAAATTTCAGATACGCCTCATTTGAGAGGAACGGTCAAATGACATGATCGATTCCCGAGTTTCTTTAACTTTTGCACTCCACTAGCAGAGTGGCATTGCTCGAATTTATAGCAGGTGTAGGTTATTGTTTGTTTGTTTGTCGCTCAACGGTCATTTTTTTGCACACGAGGGCTAATTAGACCGGGACCTACGGCTTAAAGTGGATTCCGAACCACTACAAACATCCATGCCCAAGGTGGGATTCGAACCCTCGAACTGTTGAACCGAAGGCAAGAGCGCTAACCATTCGGCTACCAGCTCGGCATAGCATGTGTAGGCCCTCTCAACACAATTGCTATTTGCCTGATTCAGGATCGAACCCGCTGACTTTAGATCTTGAGACCAAAAATCAGCATCCACGACTTTTAGCGATTGTTTAACATATGAATCTCTCGTTTAGTGCAATTGTTAAAAAGAGATGCATAAATTAATATTTAAACAATCAACTTTAAGTATATAGTGAGTAATTCAAATTCATTTTATTAATTTTGTATTTTAATGATATTATTTACATTGAAATACATATTTAAAAATTTTCTTTCACAGTTTTAAATATTAATATCAAAACTTTTTGAGCGAACATACATAACTGTGGAGACGAATGTTAAATTATTTTTCCACGATATATGGGTATTCCTTTGAACAGCTGTTTCCGACAACCGCAAAAAAAATCAACATCTGCATCGGCAGGCTCTTGAAAATAAACATCTCAAGTGAAATCTCAAAATCACACCAAACTATCAGCAAATTCGTCGATAAGTCGGATGTACGACGCCATCTTCATACGATGTTATGTGAATGAAAGGTTACCTGACATCATGGATTTTTTAAACCAATGAGAACTGTAATAACTGTAACCAATGGAACGATAGAAACAATCACTTGATGGCTAAAAAGGTCTTGCTCTAGTGTATGTCTTTCAATGGATCATTAATAAAAGTCGCAAGCTAATTGGGTAAGTTTATCAGCTTTGGGGGAAAAAAAAAAGAGAGAGAAATATAGCAGTGATTGTTATTTATAGTATTGATTTTTATGTAAATAAGAAAAATTGGTGCTGCATGTGGAGAAAAGTATATGTTTAGCATTCAATGGCATTAAGCCGATAATCATCATGTTGAGGGGTTTTCGGGTCGTAATGTCACTTGACTACATTGAATGCTTGGCCTCAATCAGGGCACGCCCTTGTATAGTGAGGGTTCTGCGCACCTCAAAATGAAACTCCCCATATTCGATGCCAGCCTTTGTTGAACAAATGGAAAGATATGTTGCGGTACAAGTATGATATATCCTCCCAAGAAGTTTCTCACCAAATCTAGGGTCTTTATTTTGATTATAGCGTTGTCAATTTCATTTTTTGTGGCTTTTCGAATTTTCTTTGTTTCAGGTTTGACTATTCTTGTGTTTTATGTCATTTTACGGTTTCCTACACACGGTTTCTTATAGGCAACAGCGTTTGAATATTTTGTTCAGCGTTTCAGTTAGGCAGACTTTGGGAAATTTCCCGTACCAAAAGCACGCATTCAGCTTGACTGCGAAAAAAATCGTTAATTGGGGGTATATAATCTACTAGTTCTTATGCAGCGATTCTGTCGTCAAAGGAAAGTCTGTTGGAATGAGTGCTTGGAGGTTTGCCGAGTTTCTTCCATCGTCAATACGTACCATTCTCGCTGAAAAGTTTTGCACGAGGCAGGCGACTTGGTTGGTATTATAAGGCCTTATAAAAGACCGGGCTGTCCTCTACACGATGTCGAAGTGGACCACGTAGAGAACAGCAGGAATAAAAACCAGAAATCAGCGTGTTGCGAAATACGAAAAATTGATTTCCTTCGTCGATCCATCTTCGTTTTATGTTTCAGTCAAGATTTCGTATTCAAAGATAACCCTTCTCACAAATTATAACTGTACCAACAAGAAATGACAGGACTTCTATGCATTCAGTCCCAATTTGTCATTAATTGACCTTCAACTGGGTGCGTGTCAGATAGGGTTGTTTTAATTGTGTCACTCGTATTTTTCTTTCAATGTGTGAGAACTATACATACACATATAGAGGTGTAGGTGAACCCCGGACTGTACCTTAAGATTAACGGTTTTCGAATTCTCTCCCATCACTAAGCGCCTCGCCATTTTAAATAATCATCAGGTAAAGAGGTTACGCTTGAGCTGGCAAACTCGACTCCACCTCCACACTTCACTTCGGACTTTATAGAGGAACGTGGACACGTCCCTAACCCAAGGACCTCCAACAACCCAGTGAGGGAGCGTACGTGGTCACCCTCTCAATCTCAGCCCGTAGCAAAAGATGCTTCACTTTGCTGTTCTCAACGGAGAACTACTGAGCCACAGGATTTCGTATACTGAAGTTTAATAAGCTACAGTTTTAAAACTAATTAATAATTTAAGTAATCCTTTTATACCTAACGATGCATTACGTTCGTCTTTTACCTTTACTGATTCATGTGTGGTGGAAATCGAAGTCACGAAACCTTAAGAGGAAGACCAGAGTGCTAACAATCTGGAATAGTGTTCAATATATTGCACTAATTTTCCTTAATATTCACTCGAATATTCTGTGAAATCAAATAATAAATTCAATAGTCAAGCACAAGATTACAATTACTGTTTTTTTTTTTTTTTTTATCTGTTGACAGAAAAAAAAAATTTAACATCTATTAGTTTAATTATTGTTAAATGTGCAGACAAACGTTTTGGTTCGAATAGTTAGATATTTTAAAGTTCAGAACAATTTACGTTTTTCTATATATTTTCTCTTCATTAAAAACTTTTAAGCTATTTTATAGTAATATTAAGCATTTTATATAAAAATAAATCAAATTTAAGAGTAAGAAATAAAATATGAAAAAAATTACTTCTACCACATTCTTATTATAAATTTAAATTAAAACATTTGAATAGACAATTTTTAATTTCCTTTTAAGGAATGTTAAATTGTTTTTTGGTTTTTAATTTATTTCTAAAATTTTAAATTAATTTTTTAAACATTTTTTAGAAAAAAGTTTTATTTCTTTAAAAAATTTACCATAAATGAATAACGGTTCCAATTTTCATTTAATAATTTCAGCGAATTTTTCACTTCAAAACTATTAGAATTACCATAGCTTTTTTTAAAAATGGATTCTGTGTTTTTGGCTTACACCTGCTTATTTGCATTCAAATTTAATTGGGATCTGTTGCTGAAAGTAAATTTCTGAATCAGTCTAAACATTCTCATCCAAGATGGTCTTGCCTTCGGTTCAAAAGCTCGTGGGTTTGAATCCCACCTTGAGCATGGATGTTTATACCGGTTCAAAATACCCTCTCAACTGTAGGTTCCGGTCTAACTAGCCCTCGTGTGCAAAAAAATGACCCTTGAGTGATAAACGATCAACATCTTTCAATATGTAAATTTAACCATCGGTTTGTAACATTAGCAAAGAAAAAAAATTCACCATCTAAAACTCTTAACAAGACACCTCTGACATCAAGACTGTCTTCGACTGGATCAGGTATTAAGTCCGCAGCCTCCAGTGTAGCATATTGGATAGGAGGATATATTTATTACACTCAGTAGAATTTGAGATACAGGCATATCGTCTAAAATGCTTTTTTCTAATGCTCGATTACTAGGATTTGCCCCTTTCAACACTATAGGGGAGGAGGTAATGACAAATTCATATGAAGGAGTGGTGTGTCGTCGAAACCTCAAAAACGGGTAATCGTCATTCAGAAGCAGGGACCCAGCAGAAGATCCGAAGAGTTGGCCTGCCACTCCCAGAGGTATAATTGGTAAAATCTAATATATGTAATACGCGTTTGGCATGATTTTCAAAAATATCGCCAAAAACAAAAATAGATTTTAATGTTTGCTTCATAACTGTTGCTAATGGCGAAATGCCATTTCTACGATTTTTACCAAGAATTGGCATACGTAAATCAAAGAAAATGGTAATCTCAAAATATCAAATTTATAAGAATACCATGAAAAAAAAAAGCATAAATGTAAAATTCTAGAAAGCAAAATATGGTATATACAAAATAGTTAAATGCGTATTCCAAGGAATTTTGTCAAACCAACAAATTATGCTTTCTAAAAAAACAGCAAATCATTGCTATTGTTGCCGAAATCTATCGCGTGTTACGTATTCTAGGATTAAGCCGTATAATTTCATGTGGAGGATTTTGCTACCACGATTTCATGCGCCCCATCTGCCATTTGTGAACGCAACAAATCTTTGTTTGTGCCCTGATTCAAACTCATTACCTTCCGATAACGACGGCCTAACCAAACAGGCCTCGTTTTAAAAGTAGATTTTTTTTGGAATTTCGAATTCAATTTAGCATTAAGATGATATGTTTAATGTTGCATTCAATAAAATTGTGTATTAAATGTAACACTTTCAATATATCATTTCAAAAGTAACATCATAAGATTGACTTATTTTGATCGCGATTTGATTACGTTATTATTTAATTTTACTCTGATTATATGTTATTAAATTATAAATTAAATAACAATCATATTTTCCTTATGCACATTGGTTCAGTGGTGAAGTTTTTAAAATAAAACTATGTTAAGATGAGCAATATATGTTTCAAATTTAAGATTTTTATGGGGATTACGTTATAACAACTCATTTTATATTTTTATGGCATTTGTTTTCTCAAATGAGGGATGCTTATTAAATAAATGCTTACATGCTTAGTTTAACTATTAGTTAAAAGCTTAGTCGACTATTAAATAAATGCTTAAAGGCTTAGTTCGCTTCCACCAGAATATGATCCTCAATTCAAAGTATACTGTGTGGAAATTAAAAAAAAAATCTTTACCCCCTGTCAAATTCGTATTAATTGATAAATTTAGGTTCACATATCGAAAATCAGAATGACATAAAGAAATGCGTATTATTTAAGAGGAATTGTGTCAAAGTCCACCCAATTGACACTTATAATCGTTTCATACTACTCCTTGATAAATATTTAATGGGAAATGAAACAGTGAATTAATTTATTCTTAAAATGTTGAAATAAGTGTCATTATAATATGTGATAAAAAATTTATGACATTTATTTTCTAAAATAAAAAAACAAAAACATTACAAATTATTATTTTAAAAACAACAAGAGAATAAATGGAAAATCTAAAAACAATAATTTATGACGGTCAAAACAATCGTATTCATTTCTGTGGAAGATACCACCCAAATTCTTACCACTTTGCGGTTTAAAAGCAGAGAAATAATAATTAGAACGGAGTACTCTATTTTAAAGAAACATAAATGATTTATATATCAAAATAACAACCATACATTTGGTATATAGGTTTCTATGATCGGATAAAAATTGCGTTATTTGGCACCATTTTTTTATTTGGGTTGATGAAATTTTACACAGCAGTATTATTTATATAGCTTACTATATATATTCATTATCTCATCTACAAGATAAATTTAAGAGTATTGGAAAATTAGTTTAGCAACTTCTATTTAACGAAATAACTCGAGAAACAATATTTAGCAAACTTGTGCTTCGAAGGATTAAAAGTGTTGCCATCCCATATTGGATATTTTATTTATTAAATGAACTCACCTTGAGAGATTTGGATGAAGATTCCAGAAAAGATGACAGCCACGGCAGCTATTCTCCAGACAATAGCCATCTTGTTTTCGGATTGCGAAAAAACTGACCACAGCAAAACCATCAAAAACTTCGATTCCTCAGATGTTGCTCATCAGGGGTGAGGGGGGGAAGGCTCAGGAGGTGGATTAACAATATTCCGACTCACAACAAATCCTTTCTTTTTAGGTCGACCCTGAATATTTCCGAATCAAAACATTCCACACAAGCCTTTCGTCAGAGGTTCCTGTGCGCAATTTGAAAAATGGTATCGCTACTGAAGTCAGCTGGAAAACACGAGAAGATGCAATTCTTGCCGAAAGTGGGACATCACTCAGACCGGTTCTTCTGCCGCGGGCTGACCCACTTCGCGCCACAGTAAACAACTTTCTTTTCGTTTTTTTTGCTTTGTTGTGGATAGTGTCGGTAGTGATTAAATGCGAATCCCTCTCCATTATTGTTACAGCCTCGATTTTTCTCAACAATTGGTCTTATTCCTTCTCGCGATAGAAGTTTTCAATTTTGGAACAATGAGTTGGAATGTTTTTGCGTTTTCATAGAACTCGTACTGAATTTTCGAACAGCCAACCTTTTTACATTCATTCGAATTTTTGACCGATGTTAAAATGCAATATTGTGATTTGCATGCCATTGTACATTCAATTTTTGGGTTGAGTGACGCTAGTGGATTCCGAACCATTACAAATATCCCTAACCAAGATAGTAATCGAATCTACGAACTGTGCAACTGAAAGCTTAAGCGATGACTATTCAACTGCAGTTCGTTTTCCAAAAGTGTATCTGAGTGCAATGTATATAATATATTAACACTTCAAAATAATATCGATGCACTATGACCTTGGATATTTCACGCGTTAAGACCTTCCATTATAAAACGTTTTGTCTTTCTGAGCCATGATTCATATGACATGGCCAACGTTTGAATTGTTATATTCCACACTGGCAAAGGAACAATAAAATCTAAACTGCCCACACCTGGGCGGTATCTGATTGGCGAAGGAAAGATCCCTAGGTGGTATTTAAGGTGGCATTTGACTCCTGCTGCTGCTGTTTCTAATCCCAGAATGTGCAGCGTTGCTTCACCATCTTCATAAGAACAAAAATTTCCAAGAAATCTGAAAACAGACGTTGGATTTTCTCAATCGCTAGGAATTTAAAACCAAAGCACCTGAGAAAATTCGGTTAGGGGATTGTCTGTTCAGCCCCCGCACCCATGACACCCCGGAAGTCCCACTTTCTCTCACTGAAGAGGGATTTGATGTGTACACACGAAAGGCCTGAAAAAGCCGCCTGCCTTATCCTCGAAATATGGAGTCGCTGACACCAAATGGGGCCTTTTTCCAAAGTACCAAGTGCGCCCAAGAGAGACTCTCCAAAGCGCATTTCATTCTATCTTTTGACCGAGGAGACTTCTGAGTAAGAGAGCTGGCTTTGGTAGCAGAAGCAGATTTGGTCAAATTATCAGCAATTTCGTTTCCATTCAAACGATCATTGGTGGATACCCAAAGAAAGTGTACTTTTTACTCATCAGAAAATCTAGTCAATTGAAGCGTCTCCCTTCCTAATTATCATGAAACCAAATCTAATCACATACAAAATTTTTGAGGAAAACTATGCTTGCGGTATTTTAGGGCCCAATGGAATCTTGTTTGAATTATGTAATAATTGATATTAACTTAAGCATTTAATATATATCAGGAAAAAGAACTAGACATATGCTATAATTGAATCCATTTAAACTCTGTACAAAGTGCGTAAGCAGATGTAGTTATGTATTTTGTGCTAAAAGAGGTTTAATTCTTTTGAAGTACTCTTAGAACTAACGTGTGTCACTCCACTGGTGTGGGGAAGAAGCTGAAATGATGAGAAGTATCGAATCGATTTTGCCACTTCATTGTGGCTGAGTACAGTGATGTACTTTATGAAAGCATGTTTCCCGGTTAACTTTATTTGCAGTCCTTTTATGTTGTCTGTGCACTGGAATCTGCCAAAAATGTATTCTTTCAAATAAATATATTTAGGAAATTATATAATTGATTTATATATTTTGAGATGAGAGATTAGGATGGAAATACATCCGTCGGTTCCTTGATATCTCTCAGTGATTTTCAGTAGGCTGAAAGCATTTAACAACCACAGAATCTGCATTTTATTGTAGATTGTTGGCCATATTTAAGTATTGCAAAGGAGGAAACCTGGAAAGCACCCATGCACTTACCTTTTGGGCTCCCGTGGTAGAGCAGCACTCCTCAGAGCATAAGGTCTTGGGTTCCATCTCAGATACTTCTGAACGACGGGACGATGAAGTTTTACTTCAGTCTTCTACACACGCATCTGTCGGGGTGGGTGCTTGGGAGTTTTCGGAACTTCCTTCTTTGAGATACATGAATGCTGCTCACTGTCTCTGGAACATGTGTCGAGAAATCGATACGATGTTCAAAGGATTTAAAATGGCCTTAAACTATTAAGCTATCAGTTTTGAATCGTAATATTTTATTAATAATAGAAATGATTATAAATATATGGCTGTGGATGAAATACTTTGATATTAGAAATTAAATCTAAATAATATTTGCAAGTTTAAATGGGTTCGGTGTAATATTGGGTACCCCTTGTTTTGGCGAAAATATTGATGATAAAATTTAATTTCTGGTAAACCTGTTACTAATTGTTTTTCTTTGGTATAGCGGCAATGGCCACCTTGTTAGTCACATTTTAGCGACAAAAAATCAAAGGTTATCCAAATATAAAATTTTACCGCTTAAACAATATAAAATAATCCATTTAAATAATAAATGCTGTTTATTTTAGGAAAAAGAATTATCTTTGTTATTACTTTTACAGACGTTTTTAAGAAACAAGCTTAGTTTGCTTATTTGTCGCTATACGATCGCATTTTGAAAGCAAAAGCTAATTAGACCGGAACAATTACGACTGAAATATTCCATTAAATACTAAATCTTTAAAAATAATGCTTCAAAACTTCAAGGAATTATAATTTTATTTCAATCAATGAAAAACAAAAAAAAACTTATTTCGTGAATAACAGCAGTTTCCTGTAAATTACGTAAACTCACAAAAGTTTCAGGCAAAACATTTTGCTCCGAAGCAATGTCATTTATTTTGTTAATATCCCCCACACAATATACTGCAGACAAATTTGTGGAAATTTCTGTATTTTCATCCAATATTATTGATATATTGGTGCAAAGTTAGGAAATTAATGTAATAAAATGACACCAGTGTACAGAAAATGCAATCAATTGAAAAAATACTTGAACATCAAGTTAACAGAAAAAAATATAGAAAATTCCAATAATATGTATTTGCTTCTATTTTATTTTCTATATTATTGATTTTATAATAGTCTTGTATACGGATTTATTAAAATATGGATGCTAAAAAATCTATCGATATTTTTCAAATAATATATTAAAAAAAAAATTCCTTTCTGAATTTTTTCGTTTAAAAATGTCAGCGCAAATAATCGTGTGTCATATGTCACGAAATAATCCTTATCAGAGCTACATATTTAAAATACAAATACAAATCGTGTTTGAACATGTTACAAGCCTTTAATTTAATGGAAAACGTTTGATCAATAAACTTTGAAATTGCGATTATTATAAAGTCTTCATAAATATTATTCATCATGAATATTAAAGAGGCTCACACACAGTTTGTTGAAATTTACACAAATCTTCATAATTCAATAATTTGAATTCAAATTCTTAAACTTTACCATTAGAATTATAAATGTAAAGACACAAAAATCAAATGATTAAATTACTAGTTAAAATAAAAAATAAAAAAATCATTCGCAAAATTTATTTCTATTTTTTTAATTTCAATTTTTTTAAAAATTTTTTCTACGTTAAATCATGTGCCTGGTATATTTAGGTTTTTATTTATTTATATTCTCAGCTTTTATGTAGTAAAAACACACGTTTTAAATATCAGTTTTAAAAAAACCATAAAGCCAATTATTCATTCATTGTGAAATTATGTTAAGTTTTTCGTAAAACATCAAGAAATAAAAGGAAAATTTTGCTTGCTTTCCGAACTCTTATGTGCTAACAGTTTTTAAAGAAGTGTTATTAATTGTAATATAATACCAAATTATAAACATTTCGCAAAAATATTTTAGCGGTGACTAACCTTTCACCCCAACAAGGCCGATACTCACTTATCGTTAACCAAGTCACGGAGGGGAGTCACTGCACCACAAAATCTTTTATAAGAGGGGCCTCATTCCTCTCAGAAGAAGGAAACAGAGAACATCCATGTCGGAGCCGAGACCCACAACTTAGCAGACACGAATGCTAACCACTCGGCCATCGGTCAGCAAATATATAAGAATAAGAATTATAAAACTAATGGGTTATGTAATAAGTATGGTATAGTAAAATTATGAACATGTTTAATGAAAAAATGTAATTTCCTTAAGATAAATTAAAAATCCTTTCAAAATTTTTAAAAGTAATTTTTTTTTTATCGTCAGCTTTATAGAATTACGAGAAAAATTTTAAATATAACTAAGAACGAAATAAATTAGATCTCGGAAAAACGCTACTAAATATACATCGCCCAATCACATTTTTATAATGACATCTATGTCTCCGCCTACAGCTCATCATCACTCACTACAATGATGAGGGTCACCTTGCTGTGAGTGTAATCACTTAGATTCGAATATCCCCTCCTTAACGATTAAAATGAGCATTAAAATACATTGTTTGATGATTGACCGAGGTTACGGTAATCTGAGTGTTTTTTGGGGGACGAAACGTGCTTAATGCAATCAAAATTTGTTGTTGTGAACTTCGGTCTAATGACAGGGCTAATTCAGCATGGCCCAGTGGTAGGACACTTCCCTATAGAATGAGGGATCCCCAGTTTGATTCAAGCTCCTATTAAATAACGAGACATGGATGTTGCATTTCTGCATGCAGTTGGGTGGGTGTTTGTGAGTTTTCCGGGTTTCTTCCATCGCGGCACATGAATAAGGCTCACTATATACGAAAAGTTCTTCTGAAAAGCAATTAAGTGTTGGGCCTTAAAATGCTTTACGTTACCCTTGGCCATTAATTAGTCCATAACGCGGTATGAAAAAAAAGGTCAACATCTGAATAGGCTGTCTCTCCTTCCCATCGCACCAGCGAATAACAATTCTATATGTCGCTTAAAATTGGTCCTAGAGCTTCGGTGACGAAATTTCCCCGAAATATTTATTTTCTGACAAATAATCGCCAATGATCACGCCAAACTGCCAATAATCTCGCCAAAACCTCGCCAAGTCTTTAAATTATATGAAGTGCCACTTATAACGTCCAACAAGCCTAAATTGTGAAATTATTTCTGAAAATCTGATTATTTCAGATTTGTCTGAGATATTTAAAACAAATAGGAGAAATGCTTTTTAAATTTGTAACAATAGAGAGCGAGGCGTAGTCATGTGGAGCAAGGAAAGAAAGGTGAAAATTTCTGGAGTTCTAACACGATAGAGGTGTATGCAGAAGACTGAAGCATCAATGAATCTCATATTGTTCAGCAACAGCTGCATCGAACCTGGTACTCTTCTTTCTGAAGAGCTCTCCCTTGCCATAGATTCAGATGCACTTGGTTGCTTCAAATGTCGGTCCCACCTTCTTCCCGGTAGGAACGAGGCCATTCTCCACCAAGATATTGTAAATTAAAAAAGAAGTTCCAGAAAAAGAAAATAAAAAATAGGTCTTAAAAATAATGTGAAATATTTTTGTCTATTAAGATGAAAAAATTTTTAAAAAATATTATAACCTTCTTTTTCATTTGAAACTATCTTTCACCCATTAGAAAAATCAAATGTCTCTTACAGCAGGTCTATGCACATAAACCCGGAAAACAAGGGCACTGAACTTTCAGGAGACGTCACCTCTCCGACAACAATGCTGCTATCAAATGAAAACGACATTTCTGCAAAAGACAAGTCACTTTCGGATCCAAAAACAATTCGCCCGCGTTATAAGGCGAAAAAAAGTATAGATAAAGGGAAGCAATAAAGTACAAAAAGACCATGGTACGTGATGGAGAATAAAATAAATGTCCAGTGTTGACAAAAGAACCGGAATAAGTCCTTAAAACAATGTCTTTAACGGCATGCAATGCATCATGGATAAGATATCAATTACAGATTATTACGAATGAATGAACCAATTAATGGAAAATTGTTATATATCACACACTAAATAAAATGCAAATTGTATGATGAGTCAAAATGCAATGTTTTGTCATACAATGTATTTTTATAAATTGTTAAACAACTTTGTTTTGTAATTGCAAAGGCAAAACAAATTGTTTAGATGTTGATTTTAATCTGATACTTTTAATCTTAATTTAATTGCTTGTTTTGGATTGTTGCTGCTTTTAATCCAGTATCTCCTATGGTTTAAAGTAAACTCCAATACTTGAATCCATGGTCCATTGGACGAAGCATCAATTATTCATAACTTCCTGTATGGTTTTCCACTTTTTTAAATTTCAAAATATTATATATGTCATGTTATTTGTTCATCATTTATTCCTATTATTCATCAAATATGTAACTTTTCCCAAATATGAATGAAATCTATTGTAACATGAAGAATTTGTGAAATTAAATTGCCAATAGTTGCCTGGTTGAATAAGAAAATAGTTCGTTGAGCCAAACTTTGTGAGAGATCTTGCCTGTACTGGACACTAAATTTGTTTCTAAGAGTTGCTAACAATTACACCCTAATAGCTCTGGAAACAAATGTCCTGGTTGCACCTGCATGCTTCCCTGTATTCCCGAGTTGGGCTCTACCAGCTAGACAGAAGCAGCCGGGTGAAATCTTCGCGATTCTGAAGCAGGAACCAAGCAGAAGACCCACAACACTTGGCCTGCTAGCCCTAGAGGTATCATTTCATTTGGAGGACTTTGTCATCACGCCCAGTTTTAACGTACCCCAGCCACCATTAACAAGCATGACGGATCTTCGGTTAAGCCGGGATTCGAACTCACTACCTTTTAATAATGAGAACGATGCCCTCACCCACCAGGCCACTGCGGTCCAATTGGAAACAGATGTTTTTCTTTCAGTGATTAAGCTGTTCAAATTTGTGTTATCAAGAAGGTTAAAAATGATGCCATCAGATTCATTATAAATTGACTACTATATAGAAAGAAGGATAATTGTTTATTATCTTTGAAATAAAAATTTTGAGAAAAATATATGGGCCAATTAGGGTTGGAGACATGTGATTTAGAATCACAAATAAGGTCTGTAAAGAAAATATATTGTATAAATGAAATAACAATAAAAATAATACATTGGCTTGGGCATCTGGAGCGAAAGATCAAAAAGAAAATACACTCATTTCCGAAAGTTAAGCAAGCAGATCAAAATGCTAATTTCCGGAAGCCAGTCAGAATTGAAGAGGATGCAAATCGCTGCAGAGGTAGATGGAAGTATGAAAATATGTTAGGTAACAGCCAATCGCGCTTTCATGACAAGAAATATGAAAAAATGGCAGTCTTATAAGATACTAGCTTTATGAAGGGTGGCAGAAATTGACTGTAAGTGCTGATAGAAGGTGCTTAAAACTTTCGTACAATTTGCTTTCAAGACATACGTGTTTATATGACTTCCAGAAGACGAATGGAAGATTCTGAGGGGTGCTGTGGGGTGCATTGAAGCAGGACAGTGTACCTCAGATGTTGCTCTTTTCTTCCTCGTTCATCATTCTGTAATTTCACATTTATGGAAACAATTCCTAACCACACAGAGAGTTGTTGACCAAGGATTACAAACCCCGCGGACAATCGATATATTGCGATTTCAGCCAAACGGAATCGCAGAGCAACTTCCACACGCGTGACATCTATGGTTACAACGTCTATTAGTAAGGTGATATCTGCAGCTACTGTACGCCAAAGACTACATATGAGTGGACTGTACGCCCGGGTACCTCGAGTTTGTGTTTGTCTATCCGTCCAACCAAGAGGGGCACGATTAAAGTGGTGCCGGGAACATGTCAATTGGAATGTGTCTGACTGGGACAATGTCATGTTTACTGATGAGTCAAGATTTGCTCTGGAGTTAGATGACAAGCATATAAGGATATGGCATGAGCAAGGAACACGCAATCAGCCCCAAAATATCACCAAACATCACGCATTCCGAGGCGGAAGCATTATGGTGTGGGCAGGGATTTCATTAGGATACCGCACCGACCTGCATATCTTTGAACGGGGTTCAGTGACGGCTGCCCGGTATTGAGATGAAGTCCTAAAAACCCATTGTGAAATTGTACGCTACAGCAGTTGGACCTACTTTTGTTTTAATGGACGATAACGCACATCCCTATCAAGCTGACATCGTCGATGACTACCTGGAGAGTGAAGGGATTGCGCGTATGACGTGGCCAGCATATTCGCACGACCTTAATCCCATTGAAAATCTTTGGGATGCTCTCGGCTGTGCTGTATTTTCACGTTTCCCACCTTCAACCACTCTAATTGAGCTGGAAACTTTTCTACAAGAAGAATGGCTATTGCTTAATTCTACGGGGGTTGACCTCCTCATTGAAAGCACGGTCACAAGGTGCAAACTTGGTATACAGATGAGGGGGATCACATACCCTATTAATGTCCTTTTTTCATTTTATGCTGTTTATTTTCACTTTATACATAATTCTGCTTAAATTTCCAGTATGTCATTATCTGATAACTTACAAAAATTTAATATTGTATTCATTTCTGCATATAATTTTTGATTTTATTTTATGCATAAATATCTATGCTACTTTCTTCTAAATTTTGTGTCAATCAATTTATTGCATTTTACATCTTTGTGATTACCTTTTGGAAGTGAGTGTATAGAGAGGCAAAATGGAGGGTAGATTGGACATGCAGAAAGAGGTCAGAAAATGGGGAGGAAGGCCAAAATCCTACAGACAAGATTCCAAAGTCCTATCAAGTCAGTGGAAGTTGAACCACGAGCGATTGTTTCAATTCTATCAATTTACTATGCAACAAAATAAGTAAAGAAAGTTGCTCACAGTTTCCTATTAGTCACTGTCTTTAGAATAGAGTAGCACAAGTTGAATTCTTATGCCTGGAAAACAAGGAATTATGCCGAAGACCCGCAATATTTAAATACATGCATAGATATAGATAATCATACATACATATATCTATATCTATGTATGTGCATGTATTTAAATATATATATATATATATATATATATATATATATATATATATATATATATATATATATATATATATATATATATATATATTTAATCAAGAATATGTTCTCATATTATTTATCCTTCCTTATTAATAAATTTCTTATTACCATGCGGAGTACTTCTATTTTGGGAGCACTTAACCTAAGAAATATCTTTAAAGTGATTTAAATTTTCCTTATAAAACTTTATACTCAAATCCAATTTGTCAGGTGACAAAATATACATTACAACATGAGGTAAATGGACTAACGGCTAGAAACCTTCCATTTTATCAGAAAATATATTTTTTACAAAAGGTTATTCAATTATTTGCAACACATGTTGTTAAATATACCTAATAGGTGGACCCATAAATGTGGCAGATCACCTACTGCTGAACAAGCGAAGGGGGATGTTGCTCTTCTGTTTTCCCATGCCCACCTGCCGAGTTGTAAAAGTGAGATTTTTCTTGGTTTCCTTTTTTGTGACCGTGAATATGGCCATTAATGAAGACATTTACATAGTGAATATTAAAATAGCATTGTTGTCTACTACGTGGGGTTGAAATAATGGAAAATATTCCAATATCGCAAGAGTATAAAATTGGAAAATTCCCATTCCCTTACTCTGACAAGTATAAATGCTGAAAAAAACGTCACAATTTCCATCATCTATTGTTCAACATTTGCTGGGATCGAAGATAGTCGAAATGCCTCTACCTACCACTAAGTTCAGTCTTGTTGTACCTAGAATCTAGGTTCATGCCAAAATTCTGACTTTAAATGCTCAAGTCTTGATCCATCAGATTGAATCTTTTTTGACTGAATCTTTTTCAACCTTAACTCGGAAATGCTAAACGCGAGAAAAGCATGTATTTAAGAACCAAGCCCTTACAAAACCGTTGTTGATATTTTTGTCCGAATGTGACCCGTATATCACTTCTCGTACAATTACCGAAGGCGTTTCACTAAACCCAACATTTTTAATGGATAAACTCTTTTCAATTGAAATTATTTTTCGAAATGCCTGTTAATTGAATTTTTGATGAAATCGTGTTTCGGAGAGGGAGGAAGGGAAGCAGCGGGGCGTGATGCCAACAAGGTCTCGGTTCTGTGATGCGGAACCTCGAGGTCAGGCATGTCCCATTCGGCGGTGGAAATGGAAAAAATGTCGATACTTTCTTCTCGCACAGACCTCCGGGCAACAGGAAGTGGAAAACGCAGAAAAAGAATCGGTTTCTTTTCTCCTCTCGCTTGCGAATCGCCTTTTTGTCTCCGGAATGTGATTCTGACGAACGATTGTTTACTTTCGTCGCCTATTGTTTATGTATCTCCGCTGCAGGAATAACGGATTCTCATGCGGTTCTCCTTGCCAGAGGTAAGTCTCGATGAATGCATGTTGTTCTCATTATTTAAAAAAATAGTCTTGGGTTTTAAAGGTATCCGTTCTTTGAAATCGGAAGATATCCATCTTGTTCCAGAAATCATTTCAGGAATAAGATGGCATCGTTAAAATAACTTCAGGTGATCTATTATCCATGTAAATGATTGATCATTGATAATATTTGGTGACAAAATTCTCAGCGAGCTATCACTTATGATCGTAACTCCTTAAGATTTATTAGACTTCTATTTTATACCTAAAATCGCAGATTTCAGATCGGGTTCAGTTAATGCAGTAAATGGAGCACCTGACGTTAACTTGGCCAGATATTATGCATTCCATCTCTTAATAAGGTCATAACTGCAAGCTCTGCCAAATACCTGCGACAGGGAAAAAATTGCACCAAATAACCCGATTTTTCTCCAACATTAGAAAACCATATAATAATGATAAATCATATCTGTTTCTTTAAGCAAGTGCTCAGTTCCGATAATTGTTTTTTGTTTTTACATCTCAAAATAATAAAAATTTGGGACCCGTGTACCATTGATTAGAAAAATATATGATTCTGGATTCTAAAAAATGCTCTAACGAGCAAGATTTGAAATTTCATTTAAAGTCAGAAGAATAATAAGATTTGTTATGTTAAAAGTTTCGACAAACTGCTATCCATTCGAAAAAAGAATTTTTTTTAAAGAGAATTCCTATATATAGCTGTAACGACTGCACTAAGATTTATTTATAGTTGATGCAAGGAGTTAACAAGCATCGAAATGAGGTATACAGTTAATCTCCTCAAGTTTCCCCTTTAAATAGCTTTTTTGTTGTTATAAAAATAGTGAATTTATGATACATTTTTAATTGATAATTTTGGCAAATAAGCTTTGCTTAATCGTGGGCTCTAATTTCTATTTTAATTCCTATTATATATGAACAACAATATAAAGCGATTTGGAGTCAATTTGGCGATATTTACGCCAAATTTGTTGGTTCAATTGGTTTTATACAAATACCTATTAAGATTTTGTTACCTGCTTATTGAGATTTAGATACTTACTTAGAATTTCATCTTGTACCTAAACCCATTCAGTGGGAGCTCAGTTTACTGCAGTGAATTAATCACCTGACTTCTTGAAAGTTCTTAAAATTGGTTTTGGAACTCTTTTTTGGGGCAAACGAAAATGGATATTCGTCGCGCAGTTCAGTTGGTTTATAGCAGTAAATTACAGCTACATTCACTTTTGACAATCTGAGTTCTAGAAAGATTTTAAAACTGAATTAATGTAAAACTTTAATAGTTAAATTTAAAACTTATTTCTAGAAAGATCTTAAAACTGAATAGATGAAAAATGATTTATTCTTACACCAAACTAAATAGTTTTACACTCCCTAGTACTTCATTAAGCCGGTAATGTATCTTTTATCCTAGATATATTCTTGAATAAATTATTTAAAATTTCTTGATTAGTTTAAATGTTTTAGCTTGTTTATTTTTTGCGAAAAAAAACAAAAAAAACTACGCCATACCATAGCTTGTTCCACAGCTAAGTTGTTCTCTGTTGCCGTACTTTAAACAGTATCATCTCTCAGAAGTGGAAAAAAAAGTATAATATGATAAACAAATTAATAAGCATAGCTCGCAGCTTTATACAAAATCGTAATCGCATTTTAAATAATTTATGCTCCTCGTAAAGTGATAATGTAGACACCTGCGCTGTGGATACAACCCTGTTGTCCACATAAACACACTAGATCCCGCAACTGAAGTGGTAACGTTGAATTAATTCTATATACAATTCGATTAATGGCTGAGTGATTAGGATTCCTGTCTCCTAAGCTGTTGGTTCCGGGTTCGAATCCTGGTTCGAGCATTCATGATCATTTTTCTCTGTTTCTCTGTTCTTTCTGTTGAGATGATAAATGAAAGTGGCCTTACAAACGAATTTGTGGTGGTATGACATGGGCTATGTTACTCACTTCCGGGACTTGGTACTCAAGTACCCATCGGGTAACGATAAATGAGTAGCGATTTCTAAGGCTAAGGATTAGAAGAGTCCGCCTTTGAGAAGAATTATTTATGAAATAGACGCTAGTTTTCACGAAGCTGTACTTTACAAAAACTTACAATTGTGCAAACTAGTGCTTAGCTCCTAACATGGCCCCCTGCACCCAATGATAATTTTGATTCCCATTTACGAACTAAAATTTGGAAAATCTCTAATTTGCATATTCATTTTTATACATCTTTAGCTTCTGTTTTTTATATTACCTGATTTTAATATTTTTGTTTTACGGCAGCGAAACTTTGATCCTCGTCTTTTATTAGAGAATTATGGGCATTAATTACGGATTGACGATGAAACCCCGGATCTTTTGAAGCAAATTCATGCGGAGTTTCTTCTGCTTACGACTTATGCATCAGAGCAATTCTGACGCAAATTTCTCGGGTTCCTTTTGGACAACAGAGGCCACTGAACTCGAGTGGCCTAAGGAAGCGGACCTTTTGCCAAGGCATGCTTGGAATGATGTGAATGGAAGGAGCATTCCGGCAGACTGCTAAAAGAGAAAAACATCCGCACGAAACCTATTGTCACAGTCCATTCTTATCAAAGGTAAACAAAAAAGTGTTGTTGTTACTAATCCCAGAACCACAAAACTAGACAATCTCCTTAAATCCAAGAATATACAAAAAAGACTAAAAACAATAGAGGAAATTCAAGAATCTCGTCCTTTTTAAAATTCAAACAAACTAAAATTTGGGCGCCGAGGTCGCTCTGTCAGCCATTGGGACTCAGGGAAGATTTTCTGCTGCTGGAAGGTGAGGCCACTCCAAGCAAGAGAAAGTTGTTAAACAAAAACAAAAAAGTTAACAATAGGCTCATCGTGGCTTAATGGTAAAACAATACTCATCAGAAGGAAAGGTCCCAGATTCGATCCCAGTCACTTTTGAACAAAGGCAAACCTCAGTCTTCTGTAAGCACATTTATCGCTTGGAGATTTTCCGGGTTTCACGTGACACGTGAATGCAGCCACAGCCTATAAAAAGTCATTATAGAAATCAAATTATGTGAGGGACACTATATGGCATCGCAATAGACCGTTAAGCGTCCACTATGCGTTTTTGGAGAAATTTACAATAGAGGGCCATGTTGGACTGGTGGAAACATGTATGGATCTCTGGATCGGGAGGTCACATGTTTAATATCAGCCTCAGCTCAAAATCATCGAGCTATGAAAATTTTTTTCAGCTTAATAATTTCTTTGGGTCCAGTACCATTCGCCTGATCATAAATGATATGGAGAAGCGAATGCCAGTTCCCATGTCGACTTCGACCCTCTCTAAAATGACCAGGTTGTACTCAACTGATTTGGCCATTAGAAATAAACAGCCCGAAAAGTATCGCAACATCCTAACTAACAATTTTCACTTTTTCTAATTTAAAATACAATCTTCTCTTAAGCTTTTCATCGCAATAGCAATTCCGACAAAGATCGAATATTAATATTTACCGACAAAACATTGTCATGTTTAACACAATTCCACGAAAGAAGATAAAAACAGAAGAAAAAACGATTAGCGCACGATATAAATTATTTTCGTGGCACTATCGATTCTGTTCATTTACTCATCTTCATCTTTTTTTTTTTTTTTTTTTCTCTGTAAAATCTATTTTTATATCGCGGACCCTTTTAGCAAGAGTAAACTTGCTCCATGATAATAGCGGGCTGTCACCATATATCGTTTCGTCGCTCGATTTTGCTTATTTTCTTAATATAATGTATCTGCATAACCCCTTTATCGTCACAATTATGGTTACCCCCGCGCAGCAACAACGGTCGATTCGCGCTGCCAGTGGTCAGTAAACAAAAACCCGACCATTGATTGGTTGTAAAGCATTTTGCGTGTTCGAAGGGTGTCCCACGCCATTCAATAAATACTCGGAATAAAGAATGGTTTCTGTTGAAATGAATGTCACACTGCTTTGATTATTCTTGAAGGGATCTTTCGATTGATGAAAAGTCAATGATTTTCTGTGAATGGAAAATCAGTTGGCAAATTATTCGTACACTCGGATAAAGCCTGTATACTCTCTTGTAGATAAATAAAACTATTTACTTCATTAAAAATGCCTTTGGCACAACGAAGAACTATATTATCTGAGTGCTAAACTCGAAGCGCATAGTGTGAGATTGATTTGATTTGGTTTTGGTTTATTTTCCTGGAAAATTTTGATAATTCTTATGGAAAACCTAAATTTTGATAGAAAGACGTGGTTAAATTTTTCGCCACTTAGCAGTCACTTTTTGTACACGAGTTATAATTAGACAGAAACTTGCAGTTTAAAATGGATTACAAACCTTCGTAAAATAAATTCTTTTTGGTTGAGGATATAGCTCTCCGCAAGGTCAGAAACGTTGAATACCTTTGAAGCATCGAGTCAACGAAGCTGTTATAATGAGATTATGGAGTTTTCTGTACCCCTCCTCTAGAATATCTCTTTTCAGTTCTCAGGGAATCTAAGGAGGTGGTACACATCCTGTAATTCGTCTGCCTAGAATGTCCCAAACATGTTCCGTTGAGCTCATGTCCGGAGAACGCGACCCATTCAAAAAGGGGTGGATGTGGCCTGGAATTGTTGTCCATTGACATGAAGTCATCTCCAGTTGTTGCAGGGTAAGGAACTCAAACAGGTCGCAGGATCGCATTTTTATATCGGCCATCGGTTCCGGAGAGTTTAGAAACCGATGCATGACCCATCAGTGGAGAGGCAGGGTTAGAGAGAAATCTCTAATTAAAACTTGTAATTTGGGCCGCACGCGGCACTGCGAGCTCGACACGAGAGAGGAAGCATGAGGAGGAGAAGATGGTAAACAATATGTTACGTTACGTTCATGTCTATGTTTGTTCCTGCTTTGTGTTATGTTAGTTGTCGGTAAACGCATTAGCCAAAGAGAAAAGTGTGAACATTACAACAATATAAAAAACAATTGGTTGCCAAATCTGATTGTTTAGTAATAAGTAGTTGATTACATAAAAATAAGTTTCATACTTAATAAATATTTATGAATGCGAACACAATGCACTTGCATCTCATTGGAAAGTTTGAGTTAGTCAGGTTTGTATGTTGTTGTTATTAATTTTAAGCATGATTCCAGATTCTAATCAATTTGGCGACTTTTCAGTTTACTTTTGATAATGTTCATACTTGAAAAAGACTTCGCATATATATGTAGAAAAAAGAAAGAACAGCAAACGCAAGCTTTTTCAGGTTATCGTAAGAGTCAGGAATACTATTTCAAACGTTGAAAATGATCATATCTTCCTGGTCATTCAAAGCACACCACTTGTGTTGTGAACTAAGATCACATATTTTCTTCTCCAATATTTCCAATTCAACACAAAGACGTTCGAATTTAGAACGCCATATCTTCTTGTTTTTTTTAATCCAGCAATTGTATTTCAAAGCAATTTCAAAAGGAGAAAATTTCAACTCGGTCATCATTTAGAGGATCATCGTTAAGAGGTCATCATTAAGAGATTATCATTAAGAGGATTTTTGACAAATACTAAAGTCACTCTGCTGTTTTTAAATTCCTGAAACCGGCTGAGAAAGACTTCCCTCATATTAAAAATTATTTTTTTAAAGTGGTGTTTATCGATAGAGGAATTATTTTCTTGGTGATACTTCAGCAGGCTCATAAAGTGTAACAATGTTTTTCTATCAAAATTCTCAGAAAAAATGGATAATTTGTTTTCAAATGTTATTACTTCTTCTAACATCGAAAAATTTTAGTTTCCTTTCCCTTGCAGTTTACGATTAAGCTGTTTTAGATGAGACATAACGTCTATCATGAAATAAAAGTTTTGGATCCACTGATCGTCTGTTAGTTCTGGTTAGTGAACTTCCTTTTTAAGGTGATATGGTTTAATTTCAAGAAAAGGGGACGCAAAATGTTTTAAAACGTTTCCTCTTGATAACCAACGTACCTTGTTATGAAGCAGAAGATCAGCGTTCTCACTCTCCCATTCAGATAAAAAAAATTTGAATTGGTGATGATTAAGAGTTTTAGCTAAAATGGAATTGATAATGGCAATCGCTAATTCCACACATTTACAAATTTTATCCGGAAATGCTTAACTACAAAGTGCTTCTTGGGGAATTATACCATGGTAAACAAGTATCTGGTGATTTATTTTTTCTTTCAAAATAGCAACAAACTTTTTTCTTATGCCGGTCATACTTTTGGCCCCTTATCCGTTGCAATCGACACAATTTTATCAAGGGGAATATGATGTTTATCCATACATTCAAGTACAGCATTTACGATATCTTCTCCACGCGCCTAACCTTTGAGTGGCAATAATCCTAAAAGATCTTCGTTAGGGCCTGAATGAGACATAAATGTTACAAAAGTGCTGCATCATTTATGTCACAAGACTCGTCAACTGCTATTGATAAAGTTGAACCCAATTTTAAATTTTCGATATGCTAGGTAGTTATATTCGAACACATTTTAAATGTTCTATCTTTAATGGTTTCGGCAGACAATGGTAACTCTTTAATTCTTTTCAGAATATCTGCATTGTTCTTAAAATCGCAAAATATCTATTCGGAGGCATTTATAAAAAAATTTTTATATGTTTGCCGTCTGTGTACGGTTTCCCTCTCTTAGCAATCTCTTGGCTAAAAGCAAAACTTGCCATACTAATATTGCTAGAAGATTGCATCCAGTTATTAAACACAGAATTTGACGACTCTTCTGAAGTTCCTCAACTGCTCTCTTCCTTGCAACACCGGTAGGTGCTAAATGACACGTGCTTTCTTGCAAAGTGTCTCTCTAAATTTGACTTCTTGTTATGCGCGAGTTTCTCCTTACAAATAACACATGTCGAAAGTTCATTCAAGGTTTGAATAAACTCAACATTCTCGGTCCACTCAACTTTAAATCTTCCGTTTTCATTTGCTTTTTTGGAAGCCATGTTAATTAGGGTGCCTATAAAAATATTCTACATTTTTTATAAAGCCACCAGTATAATATTATTATCATTATTAAATTGATAAAAATAAAAATTTTAAAAAATCTTGCTAAAAAATACAATTTTATTAATGTATGTAACTGCACTAAAAAGAAAAATACATTTTTTTTCCATCATCAGAATAACAAAACTTTTAATATGACCAAAAATGGAAGAAAACTTCAACAATTATGACAAATAGAAATTATCGAAAAATCGATTACAAATTTTGTACCGGAATCATAAATATATATAGCAAGTGTGTAATAAAATCGTATAAAAATACATGTAAGATGTGCAGCTAGATTGAAAAATACAACTTTTTCATAAGACGGGACAACGGCAGACACAGTAGATAATACAAAACTGATTATACTGCAACTGCTGGTTTGTGATGCCAATTTTTACCCCTTCCACTATTTTAAAAAAATATGCGCGTTGAGTTGTGGAACCTTTGTAACACACCGGAGTACGCCGAAAACATACGAACAATTTCAACCAGTAGCTTGTAAATGGTTGGTGTTTACGTTTACGAAAACCAATAAAATTAAACAAGATATTAGCTACATAATTTTACAAGATAAAATATTAATTACCTATCTATCTTTTAACTTAAACAAAAAATTACACATGTTCACAATTTATAGTAGAATTTTAATTTATAAAAATAAAATGTAATTTTTTTCTCACCAAGTTTTTTTAAAGAATATATTTTTGCGCCTTCCGTAGATATTTGTGCCGAAGCCGCACTTCAGCAGCCAATGAGCCGCACTTTGCCGACCACTGAGTTTGATGATATATTAATAAATGTTTGTCCTATGTAACTCATTGGTGATCTGTTATAAATTTACGTATCACTCAAAAGAATTTACGACAAAAATATCCCTCAGACGAATGTTACACCACCCCTACTCCACCGGCAACTTACGTGCGCGAATACAATCTTCTTTCTCAAGCCACCTGCCCTCTAGATGAAAATGCGACTTCTCTCAGGACAAAGAGAAAAATGGGACCCACCGGAGAGGAGAATATTGCGCCATCCATTTCTCCTGTCACGAGGAACATCAAGAATTTATGTCTACTCTTGTCATTTTTGCATGGGTAAAATTAAATGACTATAAATTTCATTTGCACTACGACCCGTCCAAAGGACGCATATCCGTAGAAATCGATATCCAAAATTTAAATATTTCAATTTATTTTTAAAAGAATAGATATATTTATCATTTGTTAAAAGTCCAAGAAATGAGATACTCATAACTACATTATTAACGACGTAGGGAAGCTCTGAACTGTACCAAAGGTCTACGGGTTAAACTTCTCCATCGTCACTAAAGCCACGAGTCAACCAACTGTTTACAGGGATCTGGAATCTGCTGGTTCATTGAAGAGATAATTCAACTGTGGTGGGGCATGAAAGTCTACAATGACCCACGTAGTAAGCATTGTTGTTGTTACTTATCTAAGGTTGTCTAGCTAGGCTAGACAACCCCCATAAAACCAAAAATATTTAAAATGTCTAAAAAATGTGATGGGTCCCGAAGGACATCGTCTTTTTTAAAATTTAGGCTGGTTAAGATATGTCCAGGGGAGGCCATATCGATGGAACACCAAGGACAATCTGGAAATGTCCTTTGCCCCTGCTGAAAGATGATTCCTCTCGTTTGCCCACTCAGATAGCGGAAAAAGGCAGTTTGATAAGATCTTGGTCTAAAATTGAAGGTCTCACCCGGTCTTTTGGCGAAGTACCTCGGATGGTTGGGAGGAATTTTCATAAGCCTATTGAATTCAGTTTATGCCAGGGAAGAAATTTCACTAAATGTGAGCTCTACTCCTGGATTTACTCCCTCCTCTGACACCGATCCGGCCGAGAAATCCGCTCTTTCATTCCCCTCTACTCCCGTGTGAAGGGATTCATTGGAAATGAACTGTGTGTTTGGGTGACAGTCTCTCAAGAAGATTTAGTATGTCCAGGTAGTTTGATCTCAAACAGAGCTCCAATTTAAAAGATGCTGGATTGAAGCACGACTGTCAGTCAATATCCAGATATCCCTTAATTGATTCTCCACCTCTTCTGCATACTGTAAACCTCTTCTAATGGTTATTAGCTCTGATCTAAGCTCGGAACAATTATCTGGGTTTCTCATTTTAAATTCTAGTTCTTCCGGAGACTATGTTTAAGTACACCCCACTGCCCGAGACTCCATCCACACCTTTACTATCATCTGTATATATTTTTTAAAGAAAATGAGGGATATATTAGATTGTTTCAAGTGTTGTATAACGAGAGCCGGAATCTCTGCGTTTTTTTGTCACATTTGTTAGGAGCTCCTCATGGAAGTATATTCCATCAAGTTCTAATCCAGTTCCCAGTGGTTTCAATGAGTGACGCTCTACATTCGAAGAAGGGAGATTTAGTGCCCTTGCATAGGAAAGTAAGCATTGTATCACAATTCAATCACAGAGGATGCAGTTGAAAATTAGAGGAAAACATGACTTGAATACATAACTAAATAAAAAATGCTAAAGGAAAAAATTTAGTGCAAGAATTAGGGTAGCTGCAAATGCTAAAAAAGTTCTAGTTTTAATCCTAGTGTATGTCGGTCCAGTTAATCCCAGTCTATGTTCAGGATCTACTGGGCTTTCCTTGGTTATTGTCGTATCACTTTGTTCGTCGCACAATTTTGTACCTAGCCTCATAAGGTGCTAGTGTAGGTCCATTAGTTTCGACCGTCGGAGGTGACTGTCTAGACAGAACTTCATAAATTGAGGGTTAGTGTGTGAAGCATACTTTCTCAAGTGAAACAGCTGTTAAGAGGAGAGCGCGTTTTGTGGAGGATAAGGTTGCCAGGAGCTCCACATCAAAAGTTGCAATTGCTGGTTTTACCGAATATCAGAATGTGTTCGGGATATAGACCATCATTTGTTAGACGCTGATTGATGATAGGGTTGGAGAAGCATCGGAAGGTTGAGATCTTGGGGAGGAAAGAACAGGTAAGTCCGCTTGGGGGATCTTTACCCGATGCTTCTTGCCACTTATCCAGAATCCATTTCCTCATGATACCTTTCAGGTGGGATTTTGGAGATGGCATGGTGGCGACTGGGATGTTATCATTGGTGGCAGCAAGTTTAGCCTGATAATATGCCAGTTCAGTGCCCCCTTGGCCGGCATGCGCGTTCATCCAAGGAAGATGGATCTTGTTTGGTGTCACAGGGCACATTAGCGCTCTTTGGATAGTGTGGATGATTTCTGAAATATGCTGTGGGTTCTGTAACGAGATCAGGACTGATTGAATGCAAGAAATGCAATAAAAATGCTATTGGATTTTTTTTATTTAAAAAAAAATTTAAAAGCGTCAACATGATGCTATTCTCAAACTTGATAACTAAAAATTGGATGAGCAAGATTCTAATCTTGTTAAGAAGAAATGAGAAATATTAGAATCTCAAAACCTTATATATAAAACTAAAATACATTTTATATTCGCGAATAGAAAAAAAGTATATCCCTAATTTTCATGTTTCAATTCCCAAACGTATATATTTTGTTATAAAATATATCAGTCATTTTGAAAAATTAATTTATTTTGGTTATACCACATATTTTAATTGGAATTCTCTGTCATGTAAGCAGTAGTGTGAGTAACTTGTTTATGAATATAGTTCTTGAGATATATATATGTATATATATATAAATATATATATATATATATATATATATATATATATATATAAATTTCTTTACTTTTTGATTGCGAAGCAAAAAAAAACTTTTTTTCGAATCATTAACTCTCGTTTCACTGTTGCGCTTAATGTAATAAATATGAAAAATGTTTTAATAAGATGGCGAAAGGATGGTACAATCGAAGTTTTAAATTATTCAAGTTCATTATTTAATTTAAAAGTGTTTTTCTTTATGTACCAAAACTTGTGTTTATATAAAAAAAACACTTTTAAATTAGAATATTTTAAAATAAAATAATGAAATAAATATTAAATAATTAATATTTATTTCATTATTTTATTTTAAAATATTTTAATATAATAAAATAAAATTAAACAACAACTTAACAAAGAAACAGAATTGTTTCTTTGTTAAGTGGGACTTTAACTGCAATGGAATCCTATTTAGTAAGGAAATAATATTTAATTCATGAGAAAGTTTTTACATTCATCATTCGGTTTGCTTTCCACTCAATACGATACTTATTTGGTCACGAAGATAAATTAAACCTGATCTTTGGCTTAAAGTGGTTTCTAAAGTACTAGAAATATCCAAGTGGAAGTGAGATTTGAATTCACGATCTGTTGAACTTGAAACAAGAGCGTTGATCTTTTGTCTACCTGCTTAGACATTGACCTTTGTGTTTTGAAGTTAATCTACATTAAAAGAAACAATGAAATTAATATAGAATTCATTTTCCTCACTTTTTAATTCAAAAAGGTGTATTTTTATATAATATACTGAGACATTCTGCATGTTCCCGCATAAAATTTTGCCGCATCGTCGCACTTCAACTTCTGATGTCTCTGCCCCCCGAAGTTGCTTTAACATGCCTCTGAGTCATAAGCATTCGTTCCTGCTGCTGTTTTCGCCATCATTTTCAACATCAACTCGGATCATTCCGTCTGCCCCTTCCCAGTCTCTGATGGTGTCACTTTCGGATTGCAGTTCTTACTGAGATACCGCAGACAACAGAGGGCAAAAATGTTGCGTCTTCTACGGACCTTTTTCGATTGTGATAAATTGTCTCTGCATTAAAGTTGAAAACCGTTCCCTTTCAAAGACTGATAAATGGGAGAAAAATTTCCGAATGGAATAAAAATATAAAGTGGAAGAATGATTCGTTTTCAGTTGAACAGCAAGTGAATCAGTTTTTATCCATTTGTAAGTCTGTAATATTATGAAATATTCTTAAGCAAATTTTTGCCCAAATATTACTCGTATCGCGTACTTACCTATGAAACTTTTACATAAAAGTGTGCGGTGTACGTGTGTGTGTGTATATATATATATATATAAATTCCTGTTTTTCAATATTTTTCTTTCTTGTTTTCAATTACTCTTTTTTTCTATTTTATCCATGTTGTTTAGCATTGGAAACTTTTTCTAGAGTTTCAATTTTTCAATAATTTATTTGATTTGTGAGCTTCTTATCGCTTTTTGCTTTCTTTAAAAAATGTTTAAATAATTATATGCTTTCTTTATTAAATAATTAAAATGTAATAATAATTACGTTTTAATTATTTAATTAAGTCACTATTTAATTTTTTTTTATTTTTCATTGAATCAAAGTTATATATATATATATATATATATGTGTGTGTGTGTGTGTACATAAAAGATTGTTCTGTTAAATTTTAAATTGAAAAATTTGATATTATTTTAGATAATTTAAAATATTATAAAAAAAATTAAAATTTTGTGAAGATTGAAAAGTTATGTAAGCTAAAAAAATCCTTGACACAAAAGTAGAATGTTTTTCTACTTCTGCTTAGAAAAGTGTTTCGTCACCTAGAATTTAACATCGGCTGCGAAGTCTTTCTTAACAAAGGATTAGCGGAACAGGTTTCAGTGAACCTGGATTTGAAGGTAATGTAAACACAACTCAAATTATTTACGATAGGAGAAAATAAAAAATTAGTTGTGATGTGGAAATTTAGATTTCAATTTAAAATTTATGTTTCATATTTTTACAAATTTATGAATTTAAGATTTATGCCCTTAAATAAAATTTTTGATTTCATAATCACTTTATTAGAATGATCGTTAGCAACATTATTTTCAATGGAAAAATATTTTATGTATCATGCACGAATATATATATATATATATATATGTACACACATACAGTAGTTTTTAAAAATCATTCTGTAAAATATAAAATAGGCGTTGAATATCAGCTTTGTTGCCAGATACTCGAGAACTTCTTTCTATCGCCATTTGAGTTTCTGAAAAAAAGTTGTAACGCATCACAATTGATGCAGCGACTTATGACAGGGGGAAAAAATTAAAGAAGGTATTGCATGGTGGAAGTAAAAAAGAAACCGATTTCTTTCGGAAACGCCACTTGTTCCCATGGTAACATCAACAACGGCGTTGTTTGAATCATCAATCGACTGATTGCACGTTTTAGCAGTTTTTCGGAGAGGAGTTTAAGCGATCAGTTTTAGCTCCGTGCCCGAAAACGTTTCAGCAACAGTTGTTCTCTGCTTATAGATCTACGGCATTGCGTTGTTCCAAAAAATAAGTAAGTACTTTTTATGCCTGCCTACGTCTGAAAATATTAGTTTTTAAATTTACTGATAAAATATAATTAGCTTATTGGCCGCCTGAAGATCTAAAAGTTATTACATTCAAACACGTTCAAATGACGCGGTCGACCCCTGAGCTATCCTTTCAACGTAAAGTTGCACCCACGGAAAGACAGTGGATTCAACGGAACTTTCAATCTTCATAGGCAATTTTAGTCAATCTTTGGCAGAGTCAAATATTGAACCTACAACTTCCTGGTCACGAGAATAAAGTTTTTGTGTTTAAGCTCTCACGATTCTCCATACAAAAGAGTAGTTGATACATTTCCCACTTTGATATGCATTGATTTGTTTTACTGTGTACAAGTATGTAAAAATTTGTCTTATGCGTTTGAGTTGTTTCTTCTCAAAATCAAGAACGAATTCTGATTTAAATAATATGTTGGAACTACAAATGCAAAAGTCACATTATTAATTTGTTAATTGTTTAGATTTCAATGCTTCAAAAGCTTTTCATTTTTATTTCATCATAGCATATCTAACTTAAACTTAAAAAAAATATTTAATAATATAAGACTTGTATGTATACTTTTATTTGATTTATTATGTATATTTTAATTTTTCAACAGTTTTCATGAAAAAATGTTTTGTTAGCGTAAAATCTCAATAATCTGTCTATAAATAACATTTTTGAACACTTTTTTTTATATTTTTATTGCATTAGAAATGTAGGAAATATTTTTATGGGTAGTGTTATCCATTCAATTAGATGTGGTACCATTACAATAAATAGCATGGAATGCTATATAAGCGTTTATCATTCATACTGGTTTAAAGGAAGTAACTGCTAAAAATTACTTATGTTTCCTATTAACAGGTGAAAACTGCCTGCTTTCATCGCGTCTTGAATTCAAGCAAGAAACGTGTTTTTAGCTCCAGGGAAAAATTGAGATTTACAAAAATAACTTTTTTAAAAAACTGTTTTTTTTTTTTTTTTTTTTTTTAATCATTTTGTTGTATTTCTTAGCTTTCTTCAACAATAATTTTTCTCATCACGAAAGAAAGTCTGGCTCCGATAAAATAATCAAATGACTTGTGGGAAATCTGAGAATTCCCTTCTATAACGGAGTTGCTGAATATTGAAGCTGGATCCAATGCAATTCCGACCAGCTGCGTTTTGAAAGCGGAAACAAATATGCTACCGTCGGTAAAAACAGTTTGTTTACAATATTTAAATGAATAATGATAATAATGTTGGCTTAAGCAAGGCATTAGTTTTATGATTTAAAAGAGATTGTTTACAAAAGTGTGATTATTAATTTAAAATTCTGTTAATGAATGAAATTTTTAAAAGATAAAATCATCCTTGCCGATCTAAACTAACTGTAATAGTGGATGTTTTGTCTAGTCTTTTTCATTTTACTTTTTCTTTTCTATCGTCAATGTGTTAAAGGCTTGAATCAATAGAAAATGTCTTTTCATATTGTCTTTACATAAGAAATCGTTTTCGACACTATTCTCAGACATTCGATGGTGCATTTCGCCTTGTTTGCTGCCGCATTAAGAATGCAATGGAGGCCAGGCAGCAAATGCTTCGACAAGTCGGTTGGACGCCTCGATGCCTCAATACGATGTCGTAATGAATTATGTGTGATGTGAATGAAGCATTACCGGAAATCAGGGATATTTTAAGTCAATGAGAATCCTAATAATGGTATTAAAATGGTGCAATCATGATCTTTACTGAATAAATGATACTTTTAAAATATTAACCACTTTATGGTTTAAAAAATCTATTTGTCATTGTTTATTTAAATTTTTGAAATAACAATATATGTTTCAGATTCTAAAAAATAATTTTCAAACTTAATTTTTTCTTAAAAATTATAATTTTTTAAATAATAATATTTTTTAAAAATATTGTTCACAAAAATATGATTTTTTGTGAAAAATGCGATAGTAAATACTGTTTTTTCTTTTAAGCAAAATATTGAATAGTGGGAATGTAGATAGGAAAGATTCCGCGCCGTAAATAGTTTCTTTCATTCTTAGGAGTTACGCATCGGTGACAGTTTTTAAATGGTGAAAGAACTCCGTTCTTGAAGCGGGATGAGCTCCACCATGGCAAGTTAGTTCGCTTACATTAACTGCATGGTGCACAAGGAGCTGTACACAGAGCTCAAATGTCTTAAGCGCTGTCAAATTTTTGAAATGGAACAGTTTTTATTTCATGTTAGCCAGACATCTTGACATAAGCTTCGTTCCGTCACGTTTTCAGTTCGCTTACGGAAATTCAAAAATTCGCCAGACACAAACAGAATAAGGTTTATGTTTATAGATTTTTTTTATAAATGAAATGAGCACACGGATGATGCAATAAAGAGTTTAATTGATTTATCGCTTCCAATTGAAATTCCTATACCTTCATTAGTAGATTAGGAGGAAATCGCGTCATTTTCAACAATTCATGACCATCGTTCGTCTTCTTGCTCTGAAATAGCAGAGATTTAGATATTTTCTCAGTCTAATAAGTGCGGACTTTGACTGAGTTACAGTAAAAAAAAAAAAAAAAAATTAATTTTGATTGTGAATTACCTTATGGCCTAAGGTTTGTCTTTTAATGCCTACCACGTCGTTGTCCTCCGGGAGGACTTTTTATACAGATTCACGCTTCGCAAAGAAGGAAACTTGGAAATCTCTCGAGCATTCACACCCAGTAGAAGCAAATAGCCGTGAATGCCCATTGTGTATTCCCGTCAGAAGAACAAGGTCGATCAAGCACCTCTGGTCAGAATGGAGTCGAGCATGCTGGGCAATATTTACTGAGTTAATAGAGGAATGGTCAGACCCCTGAGCCTTAATTCACCCTCTTAACTCGCATGTGTACATTTATGAGGGTTTGGAATATTTTTTTAAAAAATTTTGAAATCATATTTGCAATAGCTCTGTTGTTTTTATCCCCCCTTGGTGTAAAAAAACCTACACCAGGTCCATATGCCCCGAAGAACCAGATCCCTATAGATCATGTTCTGCTCATCCCTCAGTTGCTTCCAAGTGACGCCGAGGCAATAAAAAAGGAGAGCAGTAGTGCAGCCGAAGAAACCAGCAGAGAAAATCTTCTCCCCATTTAAGAACCTCAAATATTTTAGATGGCCCCCTCTAAGTATCGCCATGGTCATTTAAAAAGGCTGGGGCCACTACCTGTGAGGGACAGGCTCTGTAGCTCTTAAATGGAAGTAAAGCGTTATATATATATATATATATATATATATATATATATATATATATATATAATATATATATATATATATATATATATATATATATATTATATATATATATATATATATATATATATATATATATATATATATAAAATATATATAGAGAGAGAGAGAGAGAGAGAGAGTTATTGTAAATAGATTTGTAAAGCTTATAATACTTTAATTCTTATGCATGTTGAACAACGCTCTTCGGAACATAAAGTCTGTGGTTCGATTCCAACTCCTGTCGAACACCAGGAGATAGATGTTGCTCTTCTGTATGCTCGTCTGTCTGGGCGCATGTTTGGGAGTTCTCTAGGTTTTGTTCCCCTTACGACCCGTCTACGCGGCCCTATGGTAAAAATCCTCGAGGAGAAAAGCTGACGCACAGCTTACTCAGATGATATTCAATGCTTTTCAGGAAAGCTATCCGCTGCTCGGCCTCGTCTAAAGGTTTTCTGCATGTAAATTGTGTCAAGATTATTTCCCAAATCAAAATTAACTGAATGTAATCCGCATAATTTTAATTTCCTAAATGTATATGTGTATTATATTTGGATAAATTTTAAGCTTTATATGCATAACTATCTAAATCATACCCGCATGTGTTTAAAAGGTCATAATATTGTTATTTACCAACACAGTTTTGAATATATATATATATATATATATATATATATATATATATATATATATATATATATATATATATATATATTTGCATTTTTTTATTTTTAAACTTTAAGTTTACAAAAGTATTTTATTGTTTTTGAAACAAGACAACTAGAATATTTGACATCTTTGCTTATGACAATATTGATTGTTGGGGTTGACTGTCTGAATGTAACTGCATTTCGGCGAGTGTTACGAATGTCGGTTGCTTATACAAAAAACCAATAAGGACAGAGAAACTGTTTTCGGATAGAAATAACTTAAAAGTGTGGATTTTGTCTATAATTTTTCATATATCGATAATTTATGATTTTGCATGCAATAAAATATATATTTTTGCATGTACTGATAAATTATATATTTTTATTAAAAATAATTTATACTTTTGCATGTGTACACTGATAAATTAATGCAAGAAAAGTATAATTTTTTACGGGATTTAAAAGTAGGTTTTTTAAAATATAACAAAATCATATTCTTATATGATTTTTACATTGTTTCCATTTGCTACACGCATATTTTCTACAACTAAGTTCAAATTTTACTTATTAAAAGGGAAACTTCTTGCATTTAAGGATTAAATTAAAATTTCCTCATTGTAAATTATATCTGAACGATTTTCTAGATGAAATAACCCGAATGTTATATTTATCATTTTTTAAGGAAAAAAAAATTCTCTAAATTTAATCTAAATAATCTCCTAAATCTTTGAAGCTTTCTAGATAGAAAATTTGTTTTAGATAATTCTCCGTGAAGGAAAATTTCCTAAATATAAGCATGTCTCGATAACTACTAAATGAAAACGTTTTAAATAGAAATCGCATTTGGATAACTTTCTAAATGAAATTTATCTAAGTATATTCTGCATAATTCCCTAAATATCTGAAAATCCTTGAATGCAAATTATATCCGGATAATATTTTAAAAGAAAATTTCTTCAATTTAAATTGTATCTGGATAATTTCCAAAATAAAAATTACCTAAATATATTCAAGATAATTTCCTGAATGTTTGAAACTACCTTATATACCTCTAAACAATCTTTTGAGTAAGAAATAAAATTTTTCATTTCAAATAAAATCTATTATAAATTTTGGAAACAATGCTTAAATTATTTTGGCAAAATAACATTTTGATTTTTGAAAAGATTTTTTTTATCATGTGATATCTAGAAAAAATGAAGAAAAGAAAAAATCTCGTTTTTGAGCATAGGAAATAGAATTTCGTTCCCTTTTACTCGTATTTATTCGCGTGACCTGAATACCAATAAAAGTACCGCCTGTCATCTTACCCGTAACCGCGTAAGAGGTGAGTGAACTTGGAGTGGAGAGCAGCACCTGGTCACAGTGAAGGTAAGGAATCAATTTTCACATTGATTTTTAAAGTCATCCTCCCATCAAAGTCCGGGAATTCTGGCGTGTGGGTTTTTGTATCTCTTTTCTATCAAAGATGTAAAAACGCACTAATGGGCTCTAATTAATAAGAGGGCCGACATTTTTAACAACTTCCAAATATAGTTGTTTGTCTCTAATAATATAGTTTTCGAATAATAATGAAAAATACCGTTATTTTTCTCTTAACTGAATGATGAAAATTCATTCAAAAGAAATAATAAATGAACTGAATTTATTTTCAGAAAAAAAAATTAAATCAAAATAAATAAGCTGGATCGCTTGATTTCCTTAAAAATCCCATTTCTTCCATTGAGATATTTCTTATTTGGAATTTTCTTGTTGTTGTTTTAATAGTTTTTTGTACAATTCAATAAATTTTATTTCCACTACAGATAAATAACTTTAATACTTATGCAAAAGAGAGAGATTTCAGAAATGTTATAATATAAGAACGACCCCTAACAAATCTTTAAGAGTCTGCTTCTGAGTCTAATAATATTTTATTAAAAATCTAAAAAATAAATTTAAAAAAATGTTCATTATAAAAGTAGAAAATCAACTCGTTTTATGCTATTACTGGCTGGCACTTATATAAATTTAACAGTGATTTAATTTAAGATTGATTTTGCACTGGGTAATTTTTCCTCATTTTTCGTTTTATTAGACATTGTTCATAAATTCTAGATTAAAATAAACTTGTGTAATATGTGTACAACCCCTTAATTCACAAATCATTGACATCTTCGTCACCAAAAAGAGACTGTAAAATTATTATAATTATTTTACAGTCTCTTTTTGGTGACTGTAAAATAATTATAATAATAATTATATATTTTACTAGCGATATTTTCAGATAAATATATATGTGCATGTGATTATATTTATTTAATGTTTTCGCTCATGTCAAGAGGCGAAGACATATAATTAAAATATTAATAGAATCCTATATTTGGAAATCATATTTATCTTATAAAGGATTTCAATTTTAGCAATGGAAATATTTTATTCATATTAAAATATTCTATCTTATTTGCTGGTTTATTACAATCAATATGTAAAAATTCTCCTTTTTTATTAACTTTAATTAGATATTTTATTAAAATATTTGTTAAAACATAAAAATTTTAAAATTATTTTTCAACGGTTATTTTTACAAATACCAAAAATGCAAAAAATTTTAAGTGTCAAATAACTTAATTTTCAAGATGATAAATTTATTGTTATGCTGCAAATAATTTAAAAAATGGCAAATATATTTTCACATAAATGTGTCTAACATTCAATTGTGAAAAAGTGCAATTATTAACCAATACCGAATAAATTTGTAAATATTGAGAAATATCGTATATATATTTAAAAGTAAGAAAATAATTTTTGTAGCATAAAAAAGAATAAATATAAAAGTGGTTAAAAGTTATTCGTTTTCTAAATTCAAGCGAATATGTTGTGCAACTTTCAGCATAAATGTGTCCAAAGTACACAATTTCCTGTCATGTTGCTCCGGAAGTAAAAATCCAATGACAATCGAAAAAGCTTCATACTTTCGCCTACGAACTTCACAGCAGCAGGAAGACTTACAAACTGGTCACGTGTCCATAGGAAACCTATGAAAGTGAAACGGAACCCTGATCTAGTTAATTGGTTCGTTTTTCCCTTACTAAAAAATAATTTCTCAATGAATTTGGAATTAATTTTCTTTTTTAAGAAAGTGGTTTGGTGTGATTGGCTAGCTCAATTCATTCGGTCACTAAGCGAGCTTGCCCTCAAATAATTTCGCTAGATAGAGCGCGCGTAGAAGTTCGGCTGCAGTCCAGTACAATGGATGTTAATCTTTTTCAATATCCAATCAAATTATTTGGTTTATTTGGCACACGACAGATTTATTTTTTGGCTCATTTAATCGGGTTCAACAGATTAAAGTGGGTTCGAACCACTGTAAACATTCAAACCCAAGGTGTGTTTCGCACTCATAAACTACTGAGCTCAAGGCAAGAGGATTAACCATTCAGATGCCAAATAAACTCAATCAAATAATAGAATTCGATAAATTTTCTTTTACTTAAAGAACATTTTTTTTTCTATTGAGAATGTCTTACTCTCCCAATGTGTTTTTTTTTTCTCTCTCTTTCCATAATAAAAAATTTCATATTATATACTGTTGTGATGACATCTTTATTTAAATTGTAAATAAAAAATGGAGAAGAATAGATTGTTATGTACATTAAGATGTAAAAAAACTTTTGGGTTGTACGGATTTTTAGAAGTTTAAAAACTATCACAGCCTGGTCATTTAAAATCAATATCAAGTGACGGTTAGATCGACATCTGAGGTGGCAGCAACTTTCCCTCCACGCCGCAGCTGCAGTGGGTCATTATGTCCAGCGAATATTTAATGGACATAAACCTTTTCAATATGACAATCTCTAACTCTATCAAGAAAGACCAATTGTAATTAAAGTGTATGCGCATTAGCACCCAGCAATAAAAAGCGAGGTAGCATAAATGCTCAAGATTTTGGTTCTCACTTCAACAACTTGTAAGTTCGATTCTCAATGAAGATATGAATGTCTGCACTAGTTTGAAATCATTTTTAAATTTTAGAACCCCTGATATGCAAAAAAGGTAACTGAAGAGCAATAGATGAAATATCTCCGCAATCCTAAACCAGGAACATTTTCAGTAAAAATGTGTGATTTTGTTGTTGTAACAAGGACCAACGCTAAATCTTTCACCACCTTGTAGGAAGATTACAGCAGAAAGAATCAAGGCAGAAAGAGTGTCAGATATAAGATTTATTACGCGCGATCAATACAATCTCAATTAAATTTTTCTTCTCTCGTAGGGAGGGACATGGGGCCCTTGGAAACATTAAAGATGTATACCTCTCTCTTTTATTTTCATAATGGTCTTCTGGGTCTGGTATCGAACTCTCTACTTGTCAGTCACGAGAAAAGTTACTTTACTCCACAGCTCCAATAATTATGGAATATTAGAAAAATATTAGTAATCTATTTTTCGGATCTTCGTTTTCAGATCATTAGGAATAACTGCGAAGAATAAATTTCCAGAATCCAATTTATTTATTTTAGGGAAAATATATCACTCTATTTGAAATTTAGAATACAAATCATCCAGTTTTCTCTTTTAAAAATTGCACATTTTTCTAAGTATTTCAATACTATTAAATTATTTTTTTAGCAATAATTGATAATTTCAGTAATTTTTTAAAACTTAAAAGTATATTATTTTTCGACCATGCCGTATAGTTCACATCCTTAATATTGTACCGAGTTTCAAGGTTGTTGAAGTTAGTTTCAAGTTGGTTGAGAGTCGATGAAACATCTCAAGACGTCTATTCGTAGCAAATTTAACTAAATGCAGGAAATTCCAGCAATAGAAACCTTAACTGCGCAGCTTCATTTCAGTCAATACTACTGGAAGCAGGTTCCAATCGCAGAAGCTTCTAATTCAGGCAACAGATTCCATGCTCTGGACAGTCAATCCAGGGGGATCGTCTGCGCTAACTCTTTTATACTGGGAGGCGGTATTTATGACCGACTTGGCTTAAAAATCCAAGAGTTTTGCCAAGTTTCTTGGAATGTTCTAGGCTATCTCACTCAATATTAATTTTAGAGCTTTGGTGATGGAGGTTGTCTGCAGTACCTGCTTCTCACCAAGAATGTCACCAAAGATCGCCAAAACGTCGTCATGTCACCAGATCATTATAAATGCTGTTGTTAACGTAAAATACTGAATTGTGCAAGTTTTGCCTAAAATATGAGTATTTCCGATCAGAGATATTTTACGATACAAATAATGTTAATAAATTGGAAACAATATTCTCTTCTAAAAACTGATGCCGAGCTTCCTTAAATGTAAATTACTGCTGTAGTTTACAGTCATTGAAAATTCATCCAGTAATTGATGAATCCATTGCCTTGAAAGAGGAAAGGCGAAGAAAAGGTCATGTTTATGTCAACCATAGCAACAGTTTCTGTTTATCGGTAAAATAATGTATCTCTTTTTTTTGAGAAATGCTAAAAAGATGGGTGTTACATTTCAGTCTCTGATTTTTAACCTTCACACGGAAAAGGAACTAGCCCATTGTATTCATTATCAATGATTAAAAAATTTTCTTCAAAAAATTGCATGAAAAACTCCGTAAACACGCAAAGACAGGGCTTTTTCAGGTGAAAGCCCGATAAAAACTTTATGAGAATCTATAACTTATTTTATTACTTTTAAAAAGATTTCTTTCCTGTAATAGAAAAAGGTATTTTTTAGCATGTTAGGAGCTCATTCACTGATAGTTTAACTTTTTGCAGTAAGTTGAAAATTGTTAAACATAGCCAGTCATACCATAATTCTATCCCCGATCGAATGAAGAAGGTTACACCAAAGCTAGTGTTCATAGCCAGATACTACCATAGCAGAAGCATATTGGGATTCACTTGTCGCTCTACGAATAATTTTTCCCCGCAGAATCTATCTCGAAGGTGAACCACATTTTAAAATAGATTACGAATGTCTGTAGACATCTTTGTTCCTGATGGGAATGGAATTGAACCAATGAACTGTTGAACTGAAGACTATTCAGAGTGGGACATTAGGACATTAGAATCTTGAAATTATTGATGCGCATTAGCCGCTTCAGCGTAAAAACCACCGACAGATTCCAGTATCGAATTTACTACCTTCTAAATGCAAAAACGGATTCTTTTTGGATCAGGCCATGACAGCCCCTTCTTAAAATCTAAAGAGACAATTTACATGTATGACAGAGAGTTAAAAAATCTTTGAAGTCTTAATGATACAAAGTAAAACTCCGCATGCGAAATGACTTGTCTCATGTTGAGAATTTGTTGTTTTGTAGCATTTGTCACCGATTTTTCTCAACTGCAATCTGCAATTCTTTCCTGGAATTCAAAAGCTCACTCAAATCATTCTCCTTTAGTCGTACGAGTCTTATTCATGCATAAACAGAAATGTCTCAAGAAAATAATTGTATCTTTTCAAATTTGGCCTGATGCGCTGACCGACATGCGCGTCAAAGCTGTATATGACATCATTACTACGCATCATGCACACAGCGCCATCTATGGCTGCATGGGTGTAATGAAATTTCAAATGGTTTGGACTGTTTCTTTTCAGTATTTAAACCCGATGTAGTGAACAACTAACTTTCCTTTAGCTTAACGGACTGAGACTATTGTAAGACATTTTAATATCCAACTCTAAAATAGTCATCAGAAAGGACTTTTCATGGATAGTGGATGATATTAACATGTTGAAAGGGAAAAGAACCTGGAAAATTCCTACCCCCCCCCCACAGCCGTGCATGCAAAAATAGAACAACGGGAGAACATCTATTTCACGTTGTTCAACTGTGTCCGACATCGAACCTGGGATTTTTCATTCTGGAAAACGGTATCCTAATACGACGGAAGCGGATCGAGTTTCTTGTTGAATTTTCTATTTCTAGTAAAGTTTTTTTCTGGTGTGTCAACCCCTAACTTAACCAGGTACCATTATAAAATTCAGATTTTTCTATTATTTTCTTCCCTCATTGGTGCCTGGTCCTGTGGAGAAGTTTATAAACCTGCGATATTTAGCAGTTCAGGTTTATGTCAAACGAAATGGTAAGTTTCTTCCGCTATAAAATGAAAATATAATGAATGATAAGCACTTTTTTAGAAAGCACTTTCAGAGAACTTTTATAAGCATTTTCAGGAAGCATTGTGAAAGGAAATTCTCAGAAAATATACTTAGTTCTTATGAAATCCGGCAGGCGCTTACATTAATAACAAATCAATTCTCATGATCCAAAACAGAAGAATTAAAGTCATATGAATTCATGGGGTCAAAAACCATAAAAACCTGGAGAAACTTCTTGTGATATGAGTTCCTTTTTTCTTCCACACTAAGTTTTGTTTCCTGAAGCATTTTATTTTCATGTCAAAAGGTTATCGCGCAAGGATTCTTTACTACTTGCTCGCTAACCTAACTTGTGAGCACTAAAACACTGAGAATGTATATTTTATAGCGGAAGATCCTAGGTTCGATCCCGATACTGCTGAATAACAGAGGACAGGCCAAGTGTCGAAGCTATTTGTATATCCGCTTCGTCTTGCTTCCTACGACATTTCCTGGTTAGTGAGTCGTTATCAATAATCACAAAAAAGGTGAAAACTTTCAAAGCATGCAGCTGGGAAGATGTGCGAGCAAAGAGCAGAAGCCTCGGTTCATCTCCTGAAATGCAGCGGACCTCGAGATCTCCCTCGAATCCGAAGGTCAGTAAGTGCAGATCGCATTTCTCCAGGCAAACGAAAACGCTTTGCTGTCCCTTTTTTTTTAATATTCGTTGCCGCTCATTTTTCAACTTGCCAACTTGCTAATACAGCTTGAATGCAGTGAACTTTATTTATTTATAGAAACTTTATTAAATCAGTACACGCGGAATGCATGAAAGCTACCTGTTAAATTTACTTGATTTCCGTTAACACGAAATGAATCTGAAAAAAATCAACTACGTCATCGCTAACTGAAAGCTTTGTGTGATATATATATATATATACTGTGACATAAGGAGAATTACTATATATATATATATATATATATATATATATATATATATATATATATATATATATATATATAGTAATTCTCCTTATGTCATATATATATATATATATATATATATATATATATATATATATATAGTAATTCTCCTTATGTCACAGTATATTTGGTTCCATGGTATATGATAGGAAAACGCGTTGTATGAGCATTCTCGTAAAACACGTTCGTATGACCTCGTATAACGTGTTATGTACAAATGATTCATTTTTCTCATTAAAGGAGGTTTTCATAGAATGTTAAGTAAAAACTACATTAAAAACGTACTGTGTGGGTTTTAATAAAATCATATTAAGAACATTTAAAAAAAACTATATACAAATATAACTAAAAAAAACAGTTGATTTTAAAAAATAAAATAATCCCAAAAACAGTTGTATCACTTATTTATTCGCTATATGAGCTGTCTCAAGTAACGTTCCACCGACATATTTTTTTGGCTGAATAAAAGATCAATAATCTAACTTAATTTAATTTTTTTTAAAAATGATATAAAATGAGCAATGGATCAGCAAATGAAATGGATTGTAACGTGTACAAATCCTTATAAATTTCGCTGTACAGAAATATAACGAGCAGAATCAACGCATTATATTGGGAAATACTGTATATATATATATATATATATATATATATATATATATATATATATATATATATATATATATATATATATATATATATATATATATATATATGTATGTATGCATGCTATATCATTGATAGCACTCTTTTTATTGATGGTTAGGAATTTATGTTTTACTAGGCATTTTTTGTTAATATATTATTGTTATATATTAATAAAAACGTGGGTATATTTTAATTAACAAATTGTTATTGCGTATAATACGTCAAAATCCAAATTGAAGTCTTGGAAAAACTCAGCAAGTTAGTAAATATTACTTTCGGAAATATTATTAATAGATTTATCAGTAATTATACTATAGTCTTGAGTCAATAATTTTTTAAGAAAAAATTATTTTAAGGATTCATTATTTTTCGAAAATATTAACATAATAGTATTTATTAAAAAAATCCAAACAAATTTGTGAATACTTGTTCTATTAGTGATGGGGAATAATTATTAAAATATTGAAAAATAAAAATAAATCCTAATAATTCCAGTCGTGAAAAATTTAGAGTTTTGGAAATATTTCAGTTAAAATGATCATCAAGAACTATTTTAGTAGAATCTTGGAAAAGGTACTAAATATATTTATAGGTCAAAGATTTTAATAATTAAATAAGCTTAATGTCGATGTAATTAATAATTTTTTTATTATAATTTAATTTATAATTTTTTTATTATAATTTAATTTATAATTTTTTCTAGAATTTTATTATCAATAATGGTTCTAATTTTAATAATAGTGTTTTCGAAAATTAGAATTTTATTATCAATAATGGTTCTAATTTTCGAAAACACTATTATTGCCTTGCATTAATTAATTATTAATTGTCTTTAAAAATATTCATTTTAATAATACTTTTCTTCGGAATATTTATTAAAATATTTATAAATTCTAATAATTATTATCCTTCTTGAAAAGCTATTTTTAAACATACAGATATAAAAGCTGAATATTTTACTAATTTTTTAAATCTAAAAATTTATAAATGATTTTATAAGTTTTAGAAGTAATTAATTTCCTCATAATTTGATTATTTTTAACAAATTTTTAAAAAGCAAGATAGGATATCTTTACTTAAAAATATCATAAATGTATTCAGACCCCCAGTATAAATAAACATAGTGCTGTCTTACAGTTTTTATAAGATTCGTGTTTATGCATTATCACCTCAGTGCGTTCGTAAATATTATGCAATGCCTTTAAAAGATGGCAGCACTATCGATCTACATAAAATTTATTTCATATTTAATTCTATTTTTGGTAAAACTGAGTATTACGGTCACACCTTGGCGAACTTGGCGAAATTATTTTTCGCCAAGGGCTTGAGAAGGGTGTTTTGGAAATTGATTGGCAACCCAAAAAGAGTGCCAATCGACCTGTAATTGGCGCAGAAAAACGGCGGGAGTTTCACCCGACTAGAAATTCCCCCTTCCCTCCCCTAAAACTAAATGCCGGTTTTCCCCCCATATTTCGAATCGCTAAGCCTAACCGCATGCAAGAAAACAGTGATCGTAATAAGAATTGATTAAAAGTTCTATTTAAAAATATTTCAGGATTAAAATTAAGTAAATAGAGTAGCAAAAATAATTACATTTAATAATATTTAGTTAAAAACAAATTAAAAAACAGAATTTCAGCTATTAAACACAGAATGTTACAAATCATTACTACATAAAAGTAAACAAATCTAGAATAATTTTAGAGCATAGATTTTATAGTTTCGTTTATTATTGGAAATTTAAATACATACACTTCTAGGAATTCAGCATACAGTTTAGCCCTATTTTTTTTCTTTAAAAACTGAAAATGCCTTAATATTATATTTTTGTACATTTACGATATCAAACGTAAAAAAACTATATCAAATTCAAGTACAAATGAAGAAGAATATGTATTTGAAGAGTCATAAACAAAACATAAGTAGGGTTTCTTTAAAAAAAAAATGGTAATTATTAAAAATATATTTCTCACATAAAAATTAATTTTGACAAAATTCATAAAATGTAATAATAACATAATTCATAAAATATATTCGTAAAATTAATTAAATTATTCAAAGAAATTTTTTTAATGCAACTATTAAAATTCAACAAAAAATATTAACTCAAATTGTTTTTTTAGTACACTCTTTTATTAATAGATGGCAGCACCAGCAGTTAAGTTTGGTGATACTTTCTAATTTTGAAAGATAATTTTTTTTAAAAACTGTATCATTCTCAATTTTGTTACAATGAAGAATTCGAATACCTTAAATAATATTTTTATTTTTATTATATATTATTAACTCTAATGATAATAATTTAATAAATATTATAAATTTTATTAAAATTTATGCAGAATAGGAGATATTGGGTTGTTCAGAAAGTCACTTCGTTTTTTTCCACCTGGCTCAATTTTTTGCTAGTGAAAACCAACGATTTTATGAGTGTGAAATCGTGCTACTACCAGAAAGATGGTAAAAGCTATTGGACTAGAATGAACAATATGCAATGCAATACGATATTTATTCGTTATACGTTTTTCATTTTCATGAAAAACGAAATTACTTTCCGAATAACCCAATAGAAAGTATATATGGTTAGTCAAAGCTTACTATTTTTTGACGGTGGCAACAAATGAAACCAAAAGGACTCATATGCATGATTCAGATTTTTATACATTGAAATGAGGCACATGTTTGTAGATAAGTTATTTATATTTTTATCCAAATTGTAATTCTACATTTTCACAAGTTAAAAAAAATAATAATAAAAAAATAAAAAAGAGGAAAATATTTGAATGGCTTTGTTTAACACTGTTTAAATAATTTTGTATTTAATAACATTTTAAGTTGATTGAAATCAAAATTAAAAATTAGATTAAAAATTTATGGAACATCTAAAACAAAAGAAATATTATTTGTTTTAAAAATTTATTTTAAATTATTCTGACACTTAGATATATATAGGGAATAATATCAAACAGTACGTGCTTTTTTTTTTTTTTTTTTAAATCTAAACATATTTTGTTGTTGTGCAATTATGTCCTGTAGCAGATAACCTATGTAGTTAGACCATCTCTCGCATACGACCTTCCTAGAGGGTACTTCCTAGATGACAGTATTCAGGCGGTAGTTAAAAAACCCGAAATCTTTCAAGCATCCTTATGACAAACGTGTAAGTAGTAATGCTGCCCGTTATTCAACAGTGACAAAGTGTTGTCTTGTTTGTCAATCCAGGCCCCTCATTAGACTGGGAACTACCGTTTAATGTATATTTTGAACTGCAACAAATACCTGTATCCGCTTTGGGTTTGGAACTCACGAACAAAAGTCCTAACATTTCAGACACCAGTTCGACCAATAGTATGTGTGTATGAATGAGTCTTTACATACATTAAAATCTAAATGTTTTATTATCTAAAATATTTTGATCATAATTCAGATTTATTTTGCCGGAAAAGTATTACTCAATGAAAAAGTAAATTTATTTTAACCAATGATCTTTGTTGAAATGTGCCCACAACAAAAACCAATAGGAATTTAAAAATATTATTGTACCTAATAAATAATAATTAAAAATACCTAACTAATAATAATAAAATAATTAAAACATTCTCCCTATATTTTACAATTTTTTGTTATTTTTTCACTTATATATATTAACTTTATAATAATTTATTTATATGGAATTTTTGAAATTTTAATTTGCAGTTTTCATCAGCTGCGAAAGAGAAAGGATTAAGATTTTTGATAGAAACTAGCTATGCAGTGTTTCAAACTGTACAATTACTTTTTGGTCTCATTTTTGCAAGCTTAATAAAATTAGTTTTAATTCCTTTCTGTGGCAATATTCATTAACCCTTTTTCGTTCCCAAAACAGAAAAAAATAATAGGATTTTTAAATTTTACAGAACTTGGAAAATCTTTTGATTGGATTTAATATATTTATAATAAACATTTTTTTTTTCACTGTTAAGCAATTTTTTATACGTGGACTGAATATAACTGATACTCTTGATCTCTTTTTGTGTAATTTTGTAAAAATATTAACGTTTCGTAGTGAAGAATCCCGGGCTCAATCTCAATTATTGTTGAACATTTGGATTTTTTGTGTCCACTGTAGTGAATCGTTCATACACTTCAAAATCTATTGAATCATTTCAATGTCCACCGGGACTTTACCCACACAGTGGATTTACTTATGTGTCACAATTGCTAAGGAAACTTCCGAGAATGCATCCCAATAAAAGGAGGCCAAGAGCACAATATCCGTTTCCTGCTGTTCAACAGTGACTGGAATCGAACTCTTTTCCTTATTACTAGACCACAGTGGGGAGATGGAAGTTGAGCGTCGACCCTCTGCATGGACATCGATCAGTATTTGGGAGTGTTCCTGGTTTCCCACCTTCACAGCATGTGCACTATCTTATATAATACCGTACAATAGCTTTAAGTGTTATGATGTTCATTGCACGCACTCAAAGTTTAAATTTAACTATTTTTTATGTAACATCTGATTAAAATGGAGAATAAAAAATTAATTAAAAACATTGGGGCAACTTTGTTGTTTCGATTCGTTTACCCATTGCAGAATCAAAGTATGAAAAGCGAAATTCAAAGAACACAGAATAAGAAATCAGTAAAATAAAAGTTACTGTTAAATGTGTGTTTGTCAGCGCTTACGGAATATTCAGATTTAAAAATTTGAGCTATTGAAATCCATACATATTGAATATAACTTCTTGCGTATATTTTAATTTTTCATAATATATCACCGTTAAAAATAATTATGCTAAAAACACAACACTAAAATTTTAAACTCAATATTTCGGTCGGTTCTATTGTTTTCGACGCATTTTACTGAATAGTCTAATAGCCGAAAGCTATTATAAGGCTTTCTTTTTTTTCGCATCCACTAAGTATTTGCCTCTGGCTTTCAACAATGGCTAGTATCGCACCTGAATCTTCCACTTTCGGAGAGTGTTTGCCCTATCACTATGATATGGAGAGCTATTTATCATTTACTTTCCAACACTTAGTGGGCTGCATAATCCTGGTATAAGGTTCCTTAATATTCTTCAGGTGAATGTTTTTTTTCTCGAAGATTTTTCGTATATAAAGTCATGTGTTGAAAGTATAAAAGCACTGAGAACTTTCAAGCATCTAGTGAGACCGATGAAGATCCATCTCCTGCTGTTCAGTAGTGGATGGGATTGAACCGGCGACTCTCTTCCATAAACAATACTACCCCACGGTAAAATTGGGTGAAGTGAATCCCATCGATTACAGTTGGCGATATTCAATCCTACATCAGTTGCCACGATATGCTTCCGACTCTCTTACTCCGCTGACTGAGTCGCTGTTGCGTCACGAATTAGATGCAGTGCCTGATGAAGACAGGGGCATACAGGGAAATTGCCCCAGGCTTCGCCCCTAGAGGAAACTCCAAATCAAATGGAAAGTTTATTTTACACTCCGTTCGCAGAGGAAGCCCCTCAAGAAGTTTTTACCCATGGCCCCAATTAGGCTAAGTTGATCCCTGGATGGAAGCTCTTCGCCGGAGATTCTCTTGAGGCTCTCCGATTTAATCATATTTTGAACTTGATGCGAGAGTGACTTCTCTTTCCATTACATTTTCAGCATGGAGTTTTTCAATCCCAGAAAATAGCTTTTTTAGTTTTGAAAAACAAAGTACCAGTTTAAACTGATCATTTATTTGATTGTCTGTCAAAAGGAAAAATCGAAATAACGAGAGAGAGAGAGAGAGAATGAATTTTTATTGTTATTTTAACTTTCAATTTTACAGTACATAAGTTCGATTTCTACCTTAGGTTCATATATTTGCAGAGGTTAGTATTCTGTGTAAAACTATGGATCTCGTTTGAATTAACTGACATGTGTTAAAAGGGAGAATAGTCATCAGAAACTGATTGAGGCAGGGGCATGAGAGGCAGTTGCCCCCTTCCCCCCACATCAGAGAGGTTCCATCAAATGGAAAATTTATTTTACTTTATCAATCGGATAGAACTGTTTGCCAAATCAAATTGAAATTTTACTGTTGTGAAGCTGTGGAAGGGGCCAAAAACAGGCCTCAATTAGCTGAAGTCCGGCCCTGGTAGTTATACAGAAATGAGGGGACAAGAAAGTGATTCATTTTCTTACTAGACTACTGCTGCCCTTATTAAATCATAATGCACTTACCTTTCCATTGCTTTCCGGTGATATATAAGCAATATCGCTAGCGATATCGAACGTTGAATTGCAAATTTGTGGTAAGATATATGGCATCTCAGCTACCCTGTGGCGTGGTACAAGCCGCATGACCCGGGAGCCGGCCCTGAACGGAAGTGCAATTTCAGAACGAAGTGAAGTCAGTGAAGAGAGGGAAAACCCAATAAATGGCGGCACACCGAAATATCAGGTCGTATCAGAACAGCGAATCAAACTGACCTCCGGTGGTCACCTTGACCGCATTCGCTGAAATGACCCGCGAACTCTGGCGGGGAGTAGGGAAAGTTCGTGACGAATTCATGATCACCGGTGGCCGATGACGCACCTGTGAAAGAAAAAAAGAAACCACTTTCGAATCGCTCTGGGAAAGTTTCGGCCAGAAGGGCACGAGACGTTGCTTCACTGTTCTCAGCCTCATTGTTCTTTCGTCTCAGTCCGGTCTCGAAGTGAACAGGACCGTTTAATTGAAAGTCGTACCGCTCAGCCTTACGTTCTGACCGTCAAACGTATCCTTGAACACCTGCCCGACACAGATGTCGTTTTGAGGTGTTTCTTTTTTTAGTGGTGAGAGAGCATTGTTTATCTTCATATCGCTCTTTAAACGAACCATTTAATTTGCCTGTCACAAAGAAGCAAAATGAAGAAAATAAAATACAATTATAAGTATTTGACACCTGGCAGTGGATAGCCTTACAGATTAGAACTGCTGGGAAGGTTTTTTCTTATAATTCCCTGGATAGTTGCCTTGCGTAGATAGTAGATCATAACAGCGTTTCAAAAGGAAAGAAAATCAAACAACTTCCACACAAGCAGTAAGAAATGTTGCTATGCGTACGTGAGCATATCCCATTAAGATAGCATCATCGTTATCTGAAACGATTCTTGAAATAATGACTCACTACGGAATAATGGTGGAACAACTTTTCTGAGGATAAGTTTCGGGGTTCGATCTCAGCCACTGCTCAACAACGGGCGTTGAATGTTGTGCTTATGCATGCATACCTGTCGGAATAGGTACTTGGGAGAGAGAGAGAGAGATTTCAGAGCCTTTCTCTCTTGATTCAAAATAGTGATTTACTTAATGATTTTCTAGCTTCAATCGGTAGAAAAAGGCACATGGAAATACGATGGAATATTGGTAAATGTATTTTTTTGTTTCACCAGCAATCATTTGAACATGACGGATAAATAGACCGGGACCTACGCTTTAAAGTGGATTCCAGACACTTAAAAATATCTGTCAGCGGTGGAATTCGAACCCACCAACTGTTGAATCGAAGGCAAGAGCATTAAAAATTCGGCCACCAGCTCGGCAGCGGTAAATGATATCAATGAAGCTTTTTATAAGATAGCGTTCTTCAGATTCAAATGTTTCAGGTTCGATCTCAACAATTGCTAAACAATGGAAGATCTGTCTTGATGTATACTTGAAAGTTTTCCGGGTTTCCCTCTTTCAACACGTGAAGGCAACCCATTATCTATGCCAAGTCCTTCTGGTAGGCGGATATTAAAATACCATACAACGGCATTCAGCAGTTAGGCAACTCACCACGAGTTGTCACCACCTCCCTCACTCCCTTAATGATGAGATCATTAAGGCGAAGCTCTAAAGTTCTTTGTGCGAAAATCTGAACTCAATCTAGTCTACTGTTAACAACTGGAGATGTATGTAGAAAGCAAACCTTGCGATTCTACTTTCTGAAATCATAACTACGCGAATGCGTGATTGGAAGACTCCTGATTTTTTCCTTTGCGACCAAAAACAAGAAATTTTGCACGAGATAAGAAAGCAGAAACATATCCCGATTCTCAACAATGAACTTTTGACGTCCCATTAAAAAAATCGTAGATAATCTAAATAGTGAAGCGTTCAGTATCTTGATTTATATTGATGCCAAAATTAATACGATGGCCACGAGTTAAAATTGTTCAAAATAAGTGCGGGAATCATTTTTTAATATTTAAAAATAGTCACACATATACACACACGTGAACTAATATATATATATATATATATATATATATATATATATATATATATATATATATATATATATATATATATATATCTCTACTCTCTACACACACAGGGTGCGCCATAAATTCGTGAAAACTCCAAACTTTAAAACTTAATTAAAGAAGAACAAATGGTGTTAAAAAAGTGTGGTTTGCAGGAATGGCATCACAAAAATGGCGGAATTTTTTTTAAGAACAAAAAAAATTAGTTAAAAAATTACCAATAGATGGGGCTGATGATGAATGTTTTAAGCAAATTAACACAATACTAATACAATTCTGGATTTCCAAAGATTTATTTAAGCTGAAATTGTTCAATATGACCTCCACCAGATTATATGAGGCAAGTGAAACGAGTCTTAACACCTGTGACAGCTGAGTACAGCATGTCTGGAGGAATCCCATACACGATCTGCTGAATGGCTTCTTTAAGTTCCACCAGTGTGGAATGGGCGGACCGGTTTGCCAGGGATTTTAAATAACCCACAGCCAAAAATCTACAGGTGTCAAATCTGGTGATCGCCATTTGATCTTACAGCCTCGACTTATCACTCGGTCTTCACCAAACGTTCGCAAAAAAAAAAAAAAAAAAAAAAAAAATTTTTACTGAGGGGGCGGCATTAAATGAAGAGTCCATGTCCATTCAGGTGTTTTATTGTCAACCTGATTTGCATAAATCAGCTTCATGTAAACATCGCAGTGCCATCTATTGGTCATGTTTTGAACTAATTTTTTTGTTGATAAAAAAATCCATTTTTTTTATACCATTGGTGTAAACTACAAGTTTTTTAATATCATTTGAGCTTTTTAATTAATTTTTAAAGTTTGCATGAATTCCCTTATATATATATATATATATATATATATATATATATATATATATATATATATATATATATATATAAGAAATTCATGCACAAACTTTAAAATTAATTAAAAACTCAAATGATATTAAAACTTATAATATATATATATATATATACTACAATACACATATATATATATATATATATATATATATAAAGTATATATATATAAGGTATATATATATACTACACCTTATATATATATATATATATATATATATATATATATATATAGAGTGAAGATTTTTTCAATTGGTATGAAAACTTTGACATAGGAAATAAAATGTTATTAGCTTTTGGAATAAATATATGCTATATTAATTAAAAATTCCCTAAAATCTACGAAGTTGAGTTTGTGGAAATTTTTTAATTGCATTTACTCACTCAGGAATTGGAGGTATACCATTATTGGATACTTTGAATCGTAAAAATTCTCTAAGCTAGTATCTCTAAAAGTAAATTTTGATATTTTAATTGAAGTTAATAGTAATCTAATCTACTAAAAAGTGCTCGAAGATGATGAATATGATCTTCAAAAGCTTTAGAGACAATTAATGTCTCATGAATAAAAGCATAAACATCTAAACCTCTTGTTTCTTCATCAATAAATTCCTGAAAAGTGCTAGCGAATTGATTAAGACAGATAACATCCGAGGGCTTTCAAATAATTCAAAAGGTATGCTACTAGCCTTTTTTTTTGTATTGTACAGACCAAAACAAGAAGAAAGATAAAAAAAACAATGAACTCGGTCAAAAAAAAGAAACCGCAGTAAATCTATAAAATTGTTCATGTTGTTCCGAGCTCTTCAGTAACCCTCCACATGTGTCATATCTCGTCCATTTTCCCCCGCATGCTGCTCTGACTACGAAGAGGACCCAACAGTATTATTATGCTATAAAGATGCCTTGAGAGACAATCTGGTCAGCAACGAGGCGAAAATTGGCAATGGATCTGTCCTTTGGCCAAAGTGATTTCGTCGACACATTTCGGAATTTGATGAAATGCTTTAATTGGACCGATATGCGAAAATATTTTAGTTCCAAAGAGAACGCTAGTATCATCCAAAAAGCTAGGAAATGGGTCTTTTTTTAGTTTGAGTACTTATTGCTTTGTAATCACTAACAAGACGCCAGACGTCTCAAACATTTTAGGAGCCATGTTTAATGGTGAATCATGATTGCTCTTTGATGGACGCGTATAACCTCAATCAATCTAAGATATGCTGAAATTTCAATTTTTCAACAATCGGTGCAAGTTGACGTGGTTTTGCAAAAACTAGGATACCTAAAGTGTGCACGTTTGAATGTGATGCACTACCGAATGTTTGAAAAGATGATTTGCTCATTGAAGTTTAGTAACATGGGAAAATTCTTGCAATAGAGCTGAAAAATTATCATCACAAAATGCAGATTTTGCAGAATATACCTAAGCATTACTAAGAATACAAAATGATTTTATTTTTGTGCTAATATCATTTAAGATTTATTTTAAGATTCTACGATTTTTTTCCCAATGCTGACCTGCCATAGGATTTCATCCATTGAGCACTTGATAGGCGAAGATGATGGCAACTTATACATACATAGCGGTGCAGGTGAGCCCCGGACTGTACCTTTAGGTTAATGGGTTTGGAATACTCTCACATCACTTAGCCCCTCGTCATTTTGAACGACGGTCAGGAGGCGAGATCATCCCTGAGCTGGCACTCTCCTCTCCACTTCCACACCACACCAGCGGAAAGACTTTGGACGTCACATATTAACATGGACATCCCCAACTCACGGAGCTCCAGTAACCCAGTGAGGGAGAGAACTGACTTATATAATGGAATACCAAGTGGGTGTACCACATCTTCTACCTGTAAGTTAAATGATAGAGAAATACACATAGAGAGAAAGGAACATCATACAGGAACCTGGGACCTGCTGCTTCGAAGTTAGGGACACTATCCACTCCGCCATCAATCTGCCCTATGTCTAAGATAAGGTTGCGAACTAAACATGAGATTTTGTGCCTACATTAAATACATAAAGAGAATATATATATATATTGTGTGTTTTCTTAAACCTGAATCTAATGATAACATTTTTGTTTATATGTTTCTGTAATTGTGATATTAGAATTTAAAAATTTTTAGAGTATTTAATTTGTCATACTTAAATGGGTGATTAACTAGATGGTGAGAGGTTTGTCGCCGCTATTCCTGACTGTCTGCGTGTTTTAAAAAAAACTTCAAGGTTTAATGAAATTTGCTGCTTTATTGCCAAACTTCAGGTGGTACCATCGCAGTCAGTCGGTGGAAGAGAATTTTCAACCGAGAACAAAAATTGAAGAGAAATTATGGAACTTAGCATTTTTTCCGTAACATTTTCCACTTCTTTGATCAGCTCAGGATGCGACATAAAATCTCGAGTAGAAGATTCAGATTACTTGCGGAGGAGGCCGGTTGCTTTCATCAACTGGTAGAGTTTAACTCTGGGTTAGGTACAGGGGCTGTTGCAGCAACTTGTGAAGGAGACACGTCCAGAATTTTCACCATTCTTTTGTGACGTGAGAGGAGATAGGGTTCCTAAAAAAGATTGCACATTAGAAGTCAATTGTTGCAGGAACAGAGAAGTATCCACTATTTTTCGAATTTCTGCTCATCTCCGCATCACACGTAAAATTTCGGATGAATTCCGACCTCAGAATTGTTCTACGGCAAGCAAACGTTTAATTCTTTAACTTCCTCTGCATCTAGAAACCACAGATTTTAACTTACCGTATTGATTCGCTAGATCAGGAGAAATAATGAACGCCATCGAAATACTTTGGTGGCTTTTGGCACAATTTGGAATTAAAAGCGTATCGTTAAATTCACAATTTCAATGTTAGAGGTTCTGCCTTGGTTTGGATAGGTGACATCCAAACCAAGGCAGAACCTCTAAGACTACAGATCTCACTACAGATCCACCAGAGCTTAATTCAAATAGATCCTTTTGGATCTTCTTAGACTGGGACAAGGCATTCTTCAAGAATCAATCTCAAGCTTTTCTCCCTGCTTTTGGCCAGTGTAGAGAAAAAGATACTCGTGGATATTGCAATTCTTGCTGACCATATTGTTCTTTGGAATTCAAGTGCACAGATGTGAGTAACAACAAAACTATTCTTAACAATACTGCGGTTTCACTCTCTGAGTTTGCATCAAATCGATCTTCAATGCATCTCTAAATCAATACTGACATTTTATGACTAATGAACACTATAAAACTAGAAAATAAACTTGTATTTCGAAGACTCTAATAAGAAAAACAACTCACATTTAGCACAATGATGTTGAATTTAACAGCAACAGATGTATAGGCCAGTTGGTTTTGAAAGCCCGTAAGAGCCTAAACATCCTTAAATATCCTACTGGAAGAGGTTTGAGAGATAACGCAAATACCCGTGGGAGCACATACATTTCGTTTACTAGATCTATTCTAGAATACCCCTACCCAATGCATTCGTGTGCATCGGAAATCTTCTGAAATGAAGACATGTAAAATAAATGTCCCATATGAAATAGTCTCATAAATAGCATATGAAATAATCTCATAAATAAATATCTGCTCTTCTGGAAAAACCCTGTTTGAGCCCTTTTACAGTCACTGCATATTAGAAGATATTAATATGCAGTGGGGATGAGTGATCAACTTACAGTCACTGCGTATTAGAAAAGATATAGAATACTTTATTTAATCAAGTACTTCAATAAAATATGAATATTCGACCCCCGACATTCTTTTATTTGCAGGCTTAGCACAACAATTAGAAACTGTCAAAAAATATAACAGAAACTCGAAACCTGATCTCTCGGGATGTGCTGCACCTCGGAGATCCACTCCCGAGAGCTTCCTATTGTTTTGATCCGAAGCAGACTGCCCGTGTCAGGCATCTGTAAGCCATTATCCTGAAGATGCAGCGCATGTTTATGCGGACGGTGGTCTTGCAAAAGGTCACACTTGCAGGATTATTTTTATCATATGCTGTAAAGTAAGCCAACCCTGACACTGTCTTCTAGAGGAAGTCCATTGCGATTAATTTAGAAATGCGTGTGTTCTTGGGGATCCTGGTTGAATTTAACAAACCAGTCCCACATCAAATCAGGTCCATGCCACCACCATTCAGATAAATGCTGAATGGAGCTACGAATATCACTCAAAATATGAATAGATTCGAGATATAAATGTAATAATGTCTTATGATTGTGATTTTGGAGAACTGCGGTTTTCATCCCACAGTGCGTTGCAACATGTTAGTGGCTTGTCCTTCAGGAATCATGAAACCAGAGCTTCTATTTTCCTAAAACTGAGAAAATTCTATCAGCTCATGTTGTCAACCTTTAATGGATCCCACCACATGTTAACATCGGTACTAACGAAATCGCTGATAGACTGGTCAAAAAAGGAAGTGAAAAGGAAAATCCAATGGCTATTCTCTTACTTATCAAGAACTACACTCAAATAAAAGGTCTAAATTAATTTAAATAGGGCGCATTCCTTCTGTACACTATTAGTACAAAAGATAATCTTCTAAAACTTCATTGAAAATCAAATGTGATCATGGCCCCCAAACTGATTTGTCTGGACTAACAAGTCCCCCCCTTAGGTGCCTTTCCTTTGATAGTGGCACAAAAGTCTTCCCCACTTTTGTTGTTGTTACTTATGTCACTTGGACAAGCCAAGCTCGCTATGCCGTTGTCTACGTGAAATTAAGCCAGTAAAGTGCGTCTTTCGTTTAACCAGAGTACAACGAAGGTTTAGAGCAAAGTAAGACTTTGCTCTTCCGATTTTGGTCTTCTGGTGGTTCCTGGCATGGAACCACCAAAGGACACCACTCCCTCAATTTCGAGCTGGAGAAAGAGGAAATTTGCTCTAGACCATTACTCCCATGGTAACTTCTCAACGACCGACCACAGGACTTTTGATTCCAAAGATTTAACGAGCGCGTATATCGCATGTACTCTATGAATCTTTGGCGGCATTTGGAATTGAATCCCGCCTTTCAATTCTCAATGCCGCCGAAAGTTAGAGGCCCTAACCACTAGGTTACCACGATCTATCTCACGTTTGTAAAAAATGTTGTAACTATATTGCTCAATCGAATTACATTCTTGGTTGCATCGAACTTTCTAAAGGGGATTTGATATGCAATCCTTTCATTGTTATCATTATAGACTTTTTGACAGTCATTCTGAAGCTTCATAGGATAATCAACAACAAACATATTCTCATGGAGAATGTATTTTTCGGTGAGGACCTTGTCAAATCTGGATCCTGTACATAGAGGAGATTGTCTTGTTTCTTTTTTACATTTGGTGCCTTCTTTTCAAAATAGATTTCAGCTAGAAAATTTCGTGGGAAAGCTCATTAAGGTCATATCTTCCCTCCCATCCCAGGCAACTTTAGGGAGAAGAGGAAAAAAGGCATTTACTTCAGCATAATAGCAGGCTCCGATAAATATACTGAAACGAAGAAGGAGGGAGGGAAAACGATTCCTTCGCGCGATTTTTCTTAGAAATACAAATCTCCAGTACTTGGCATGAAGATTTTTTTAAAAACTAACTTCTCAAGGTCAAAGTCCTTCACTTTAAAATATAAAATAGAGAATTTATGAGACGTAAGCAGATAAGGCAAATATTAAAGAAATTATTAACAACTGTCAATCGTTATTGATAAGCACTTGAATAATCATTTTCAAATCTTTTTTCATTCGCTTTGACTTCCGTCCTCTTGGCTCACTTTATCCTAGTGCTGTGATTTTCAACCGCTGTACTGCGGCACTTTTGTGTACCGCCGAATTTTAGAAATGTACACAGTACAAATTCTTATACATTTTTTAATGTGAGACTAAAATAATACATTCACACTCTAGCTTCTGTAGTATATATTGTATTATATTACTTTTTATACCGACCGATGGCGGAGAGGTTAGCGTTCCTAACCTCGAAGCTGAAATTTCCGGGTTCGTATCTTGGTTCGGGCATGTTTGTTCCTTTCTGTGTTTGTCTTTCGTTATCCCTTCACTTTCGGTGCAAAGATAGCTCATCCATTAGGTACCCCACTGTATAAGATGCCATTATATATTACGTTTAATAAGTACACCCTAAGGGCAGCCGGGAATTAGACAAAAAGTTTATTTTACATTCAAAATTATTATCCTAAAATATTTTACACGGTGTATAAAAATTCTCTAATAAATACTCTCTTATTACTAACCATATTTATCAAATCATCTTAAAAATAAATCAATTCAAATTCTTACCTTGAGCAGGTTTTTCTTTATTAATATTAGGACATAAACAGGACAATACACAAAGATAGGAACAAGACATGGAACAAAAAACAGCTACATTGCTCGGAGAGAAATCTCATTCTGTTTGAAAACAAAAACATTTGTACAATGCGCCCTCTACTAGCACATAGTTGCAACATCCTCCCCCCCGATGAACTTCAAAAGTTCATCAAGAGTAGAGTCTAAATTAATACTAAGTTAATTCACAGATTTTCAAAACAATAAGATTAATACTTAATAATAATCACATAATAGTACTATGTTCTAGTGACAATAACATATACCTTTGTAACAACATAATAATGTAAAAATTATTATATATATCAGAGCTTTACATATTAATTTCAAAAGTTAATTTCAGCATCATAAAAAATCAAACCTAAATAAAGATGCATACATACATACACTTCTTACAGTAACTATAAAAGTACTCATTATTTCAGCAACAATTCTACTACAATTCTGTAAAAGAAAAAAGAAAATATAAAGTTAAACAGTGTTACTAAATGTATCAAAGTTCAATTTTCATAAAGTTCGATTGGATACAGCAATTGAACTGGACGTTTCAAATGAGTCCCAGACGGAAGTCTCACTGTACAGGATCGTGTCTTTCCATCTCTGCCAATATGAACATCTGTGACGATACCACACTTCCACATAGCTTTGGCACTTTATCCTCGTGAATTAGAACAATAGAGTCCTTCTTTATTAAGATAGGATTTTCTTTCTCAAGATGGATTGATGAGCAGACCTTAATTCTAAAAGATAAGTTTCTTCCATCTGTTCCCAAATGAAGTCACAATTTTTTTGTTGATGCTTATATCTTCTGGTGAGGACATCTTTCGTTGAAAGGGTAATACGGATTGTCCAGCGAGTGACAATATTCGTCTACCTATCAGGAAGTGCGCAGGCGTGAGAATCACTGACTCGTTTTCTTCAACTATAAAAGTTTGCGGTCTAGAGTTCAAAATGGCTTCAACTTCTACGACCGTAGTTTCCAGCTCAAATAATTTAGATATGTTTTTCCCAAAATTTTCTTCAAGGAGGTCTTCACAGAGCGAACAAGTCTCTCCCAAAATCCTCCCACCAAGCTGCCTTTTCTACGATGTTTTCCAAGTTATTCTTCGTTCACTGAAATAATTTAGGCATTCTTCTTTGCTTAAAGTTGCATTTAAAAGATTAATATCTCTTTTCACCTTAATAAAAGTTTTGCATTATCTGAATATATTGTTTTGCATAGTCCTCGACAGGATATAAATTTTTAAATGCTCTCAAAAATGACAGTACTGACATATCAGTTGTCAGTTCTAAATGTATAGCACGTGTTACTGCACAAGTAAATAGCAAAATATACGATTTTTTCATTTCTGAATTTTCAAATATGTACAGAGGACCTAAATAATCTAATCCAGTTATTTCGAGATGGAAATGCTTCTCTCACACGATCTGAGGGAGTAAACAAGACATGTCTTCGGTAGCAGGCTTCGCTCTGAACTTCCTACATAAATTGCAATTGAATATTAAAGATTTTACTCTTTGCCTACCTTTAGGGATGAAAAACCTTTCTCTCAAATCTGATAGTGTCTCTGATAACCCAGCGTGTCCAGTGTTTTCGTGACATTTGCGAATAATTAACTCAGTGAACCCATCCTTACCAGGCAGCAACAAGGGATGTTTCTGTTCATAACTCAAGTCTGAAAATTGTAATCGCCCACCTATTCTAATCAGTCCATTATTATCAAGAAATGGTTTGTACAAGGCTATTTTTGAAGAAACTGTTAACTTTTGATTAGAATTTAAACTTTTTATTTCTGTAGAAAATTCTTTCTCTTGTGTTCTTTTTATCCAGTAAACTTCGGAATCATTCAAATCTTCAGCTGTCAGTGGTCCTTCTTTTTTATTCCCTTTATTTCTCAAGTTAAAAATAAATCTTTTGATCCACGCAGTAATTCTAAGTAATTTTGTAAAATTATAAATTTTACTTATCTCCAAGAAGTCCTTAGCATTTGACTCAATACAAACAGCTTGTAAAATTATGCATTTTTTCTTCTTCTTTTCCTCTTCAGCTATCTTTATTTCCGGGTCTGGATATGCTGTAGGCCAATGGTTACGTTCCTCAGAAAGCCAATAAGGTCCATTGAACCATGCTCGATTCTCTTTCAGCCTTAAAGAATTTTCACCTCTTGATAAAACATCAGCAGGATTTTCTTCCCCTGGACAGTAGTTCCATGATGAGGGATCAGTGATGCCTTGAATTTCAGTAATTCGGTTACAAACAAATGGTTTCCATCTTTGAGCATCTCCTTTCACCCAATGAAGTACTATCGTAGAATCAGTCCAATAAAAGCAGTTATTTACTTCTAAATTAATTTTTTGCAAGATATATTTCGTTAACCTACAACCTATTACAGCACCCATTAACTCTAAACGTGGAAGAGTCATCTTTTTCAAAGGAACAACTCTAGATTTTGATGAAACAAATGTAGTTTTTATTTCATCATTCCAAGTAAACCTAATATAAACGACAGCACCATAAGCTTTAATACTACTATCGCTGAAACAATGCAATTGAATGTCAGATATACCCTTAATGCTGTTACTTTTGAAGTAATGTCTTTCGATTTGAATTTCCTTTAAATTAATTAAATCCTCACACCACCTTTTAAATCTTTTTGAATGTCTGACGGTAATGGTTTATCCCAGTCATATCCAGTAATCAGCATTCCTGCATAAAGTTTTACACGTAACAGTAAATGGATTAATAAATCCTATGGGATCATAGAGTTTACCAATTGCCTTTAATATAAATCTCTTTGTAATTTCTTCATCTGGATTCAATATGGTAACCTCTGGTACTGGAATCTTTAAAATATCTTTTCTACTATCCCAATAATATCCTAAGACCTTGCCACAATCTGCTGTGACACCAGACCAGGATTTTCTTCTTCGTCCCATTTCTGCTGTAAGGAAACATAGTTTGTTTTCCATTTTCTCATGTTAAAACTAGCCTTTTGCAACATTCATCGTGTCTTGTTTCATTTCTATGGCTTCCTTTTCACTATCTGCACCACTTATTAAATCATCAACATACATACAATTTTCAATTAAATCACTAACAACTGGATAATTATTTCTGAAACTTTCAGCATGATGCTTAAGTAGCTGCTAACAAAAATGGGCTACAAGTTGCTCCAAAAATAACTCGAGTCATTCTGAGAACTTTATATTCTTTTCTAATTCCCCATTTAACCAAAGAAATCTAACTGCATCTCGATCTTCAGGTGAAAGTAAGATCTGCAAAAATGCTTCTTCGATATCTGCTGTAAATGCAATTCTATGTTGTCGAAAGTTAATTAATATTCCTAATAATTCTGGATTAAGATTTGGTCCAGCATCTAAGCATTCATTTAATGAAAAGGAATTTGTGGCATGAGCGGAGGCATCAAATACCACACGTAGTTTTTATTTGTAACCTTATCTTCTCTAAGTACTCCTTGATGTGGGAGGTAAAATGATATTTTCTCAGGGATTATCAGAAGCTTCTTCTGCTATTCCTCTTTCAAGGTAGCCATCGATAATTCTTTGATATCTTTTGAAGAAGTCTTGATTTTTCTGAAAGTTTCTAGTTAAACTATCAAGCCTGTTAAAAGCTATTTGATAGTTGTCTTTTAACCTTTCAACTTTTTTCGTTAAAGGGTAGTTTAACTTGGTAACGGTTATCTTTAAGACAAATGGATTTTTAAACTGGTTTAAAATCTCATTTCCTTAGAAGTAATATCACTTTCGTTTTTAATTCCAATTGATTCAATTTCCCATAATTTCCGTAATATCATGTTAGATTCAACATCTAGATTGCTTCCTAATGTATGAACAGCGACTTTCATAACGTTCGCAGACTGCTGTGCGATCATCCTATTTGATGTAGCAGCTGAACCATTAATCGTCCAGCCTAACATCGTTTCACAAGCAACTAAAGTTCCTGACAATCTACGAACCTTACCAGTCACAATTTTCCAGTAGTAATCACTACCTATTAACAAAGAAATCTGTAAGTCCTGTTCATTGAAGCTTTGATCTGCATTTTTTATTCTGTTTTTCTTACACTCTCTAATTATATCGTTTGCAGGGGCACTTATATGAGCATTGCTAATATTCGGTATTTCCCAAAGCGTCAATAAATAAATGTTTTCGCTTAAAGGGACAATTTATTTCTTCTCTCACTTTATTTCTATTTTCTATAATTGGTTCAGTAGAACCAAACGTATAAATTTTCAATTCTTCTTGTCCTATTATTTCTAAATTTAATTCTTTAGAAACCCGCTCAAGGATGAAAGATCTACAGCTACCATTATCTATCAAACATCGCAATTTCTTTTTTCTATTATTTCTTACAATATTAATAGTTGCGGTTTGCAAATAAACATTATTAATTTTGTCTTCTTCTGAAACAGAAGTGACAGCAGTATCTGATTTCAAATCAATTTTATTAATATTTTCATGCAATAAATTATTATGTTTCCCCTTACAACTTTTACACCTTATTTTCGAAAAACAATTGTAAGCAGTATGATTTCTTTTTAAAACATAAAAAACATTTCCCTTTCTCTTTTAAGGCATTTTCCTCTCGTGAATCGACTTAACACATTCGTTACTACTGTGTTTATTTGAGGTGTCACTTGAAACCTCATAGCAAAATTCGCATTCCCCTCCTTTTCTGCGGTTCCGACATTTAACGCCAGCGCAGTCGCATTTTGTTGTTTGTATTTTTGTGTGGGGTGAAAGAATTATGACCTTTCCCGGCGAAATACTTCAGGTATCCCTTTGAGTGCAGTCGTCTTTCACTTCCTTCGTATCCCGAAATAAAATTGTTTTCTCCTGTTTTCGATTTCATTTCTTAAAAATTCTAAAAAGTTTTAAGCAATCCCAATCATCATTTTTATTATATCTATTGTATTCTAAAACTATATTTTCTGGTAACAATTTTAGTAAAATGGGAAATAATAAGCTCCCATAATTATTTAATTGAATTCCAGCGGCTTCAAGTGAGCGAACTTGAACATAACACGTATCGCATAACTGACGCAATTCTTTTAACTGTCCGCATGATTTCACAGGACGCATGTTTAGTAATACATTTATATGAGCTCTAACAATAATGTCTTTTTGTCCATATCTTTTCTTAAGTAACTCTACAGCAGTAAAATAATTATTTTCTGTTAAAGTCAGACCCTGAATTGAAACCAAAGCTTCACCTTTTAAAAAGGATTTTAAATAGCTAAATTTATCCGTATTCGATAAATTCTTATTTTCATGTATCGATCCCTCAAATTGACTCCAAAATTCTTGCCAGTTTTCGTATTTACCATAAAATGGTTCTATAGTTAATTTTGGAAGTCTTACACTAATTTCGTTTTCGATATTACGCAGGTACATTAGCTACCTCTAATAGTTTCGGTTCCGATTTCAAATAAGTATTTATTTTCGATTTAGCAGAAATTATCTTTTCTCTGATTTCTTGACTCGAAATTATTTCCGCTTCTAAAAGATCTAAATCATTGATATAATTTTCAATTTGTAGATCTAATCCATAAATTAGCTCTGACTTTTCGCATAATTGTTGTAAAAGTTCGTTCAAAGTCGCTTTATCAACAATTTCTAATTCGAGTTGCTCATTAACCTTATTTAATATTCTCGTTAATAAACCTCTAATTGTGGATCGTTTTCTTTTAAGTTTATCAAGATTCAAAGCAACCGCTGTTTCGTTTGATTCGACCGACATATTTAATTTCCAAATATATTGTACAAACAATAAAATAATTAAATATATTCACATACAAACCAACAACAAATAATGAAATCAAATACTGCTGTATTCTGTTACTTATTTACATTAAATACAAAATAAAATTCATAATCTAAATCCTAATACTGGTTTCCCGGGTTTCGGCACCATATAAAAATTCTCTAATAAATACTCTCTTATTACTAACCATATTTATCAAATCATCTTAAAAATAAATCAATTCAAATTCTTACCTTGAGCAGGTTTTTCTTTATTAATATTAGGACATAAACAGGACAATACACAAAGATAGGAACAAGACATGGAACAAAAAACAGCTACATTGCTCGGAGAGAAATCTCATTCTGTTTGAAAACAAAAACATTTGTACAATGCGCCCTCTACTAGCACATAGTTGCAACACGGTGTATTATAAGTAAATTAACAATTTTTAAGCTTATCTTTTTCTTTGTGTGCCGTTAATTTTCAAATCGTTAAAAGTGTACCAGGATGTAATATTCCTTTTTCAGATCGTTAAAGTTGTAAAAGGATGTAATATTAACTTTTCAAATCGTTAAAATTGTATCAGGATGTAACATTCATTTTTCAAATCGTTAAAATTGTATCAGGATGTAACATTTTATTTTCAAATCATTAAAAGTGTACCACGACAAAATAAATTTGAGATTCACTGTCCTAGTGGTATGACAGCGCACTTCAGCGTAAATCGGCTAGGGTTCGATCTCAGCCATTGTCGTAAAATGTGAAATGGGTGTTACGCTTTTGCCTACATATTTGACAAGGTGACAGTTGGGGGATTTCGTGGTTTCCTCCTTTGCAATGAGTCTATTTAAAGCTTCTCGATAGACAAATTGCCTAGAGAGCATTAAAATGCCATAGACTTATATAGTGCCAATTTATTTTTATTTTTAAAAAAAAATTCATTAAAAAAATAAAAATTATATAAATAATATTATACAGCAATTTATTTTTATTTTATAACAAATTTTGTAAGTTAGATTAAGTTTTTTAACGAAAATTTTATGCAAATTAGCGATTACATGATTTTTATTTATCATTAAATTTCAATTTTTTTAATGCATTTTATTAATATTGATAAAATGCAGTGCACTAAGATACATTCAAGCCTGTAGTATGTAAATTTGAAATTAAATATATTCTGATTTTGAATTCTAGTTATCGAATTGTAAAAAAAAAAAAAAAAAAAAAAAAAAAGATAAAAGATAAAATTATCGCACCCATTTTTAACTGAAGAATATTCCAAGGAAGATCCATAATTGATATAAAACAAATAGAAATGTGACAATTTTAAAGTTAATCATATATGAACATATATTTTTTGGTATAATAAAAACATTGAATAAAAAAATCAACTTTTTCAAAACATCTTACTTAAGATGATTTAAAATGTTAATTCACAAATATAATACGAATTTCTGTAATTCTATTTTGTAATGTAACTACGTAAATTAAGTCAAAAAGCTCTTTTCTGAAATCTGACTTTTAGCCAATAGCAAATTTATTATCATAATTATTTAAAAGATGAAAATAAAAATGGAAATATAATATATGTAATATTCATTTTAATAGAAAAAAATTAATCTAATTGATAAATAATTTTAATATATAACAGTTGATTGTGTGTTGAAAGATTATTTTCAATAACATTGTTGTTTATATTTCTTTCTAAATTTAATTCATTGTTTTGAAGTCCCAATTTAATCGCGCCTCTAAAGGTATTAGATACAAGAAAATTGGCAAAATTTGCTTTTAGATTATTTTATCACCAGTTTCTTCTTATCTCTGTATAAGTCCGGTTTCAGTATTTGCAATTCAGACGAATTAATCCGACGGAATCGGAAGCCACCGTAATTCCCCACTTGGAAAACGCTACTGGTATCGTACTTATCAGTCACTGCAACCGTTATTCAAATCTCACTACTCAGAGGTCATGGCGTCATCATTCCCAAGTGTCATGAAGTGGACTGATGAAATCGGCCTTCCGACGATTTTCCGAATGCATCCACCTAGGCTTTGACCCGAGCCTCTTTTGAAAGGGCGTGATTGGCGGCCTTGTCCCTCTTTCTCTCTCCGGTCTCCGCCAAATCAAGCAGCATTAAATAACAAAAAAGAACCTTTCATTCACTCTCAACCCTGCTAACTGGAGTTCTGATTTTGGAATACACGATCCTGTCTTTGCCGTTGCCTCTTTTTCCCTGATTCCGTGAAGATCTTTTCCAGAAACTTCCGTGGATTACATCCGCTTCCATCGGAGGAAGTGTCAGAAAGAGCATCCCTGATTTTCGACCCTGCAGTTGCCAATCGCTTCATCCAGTGGTGTTGGTTTCTTCATCATTTGTCACAACGAATGCTCACAATTCTCACTATTTAATATATACTTAATAAATTCCATCTCTGTGAATGGTTTGAAACTGGATAGTTAAGGATTTTCCTTGGACTGGATATGGTACAAAAAGAAATCTGCTGTAGAGTCTTGTGATGCTGAAAGACACTTGTTGATTGGTTTTTGTGAAGCGACGATACAGCTTATAATCTGGAAATTATAAAAAAGATAAAAACTTTAAAAAAAACTGCTAATATCCAATAGCTTATCGAAAGTCCTAAATGAATGGTAAACATATGCAACTTGGATGAAAAATTTCCATAAAATCTACTTCGAAAAGAGTAAAATTTTAAAACTTTTTCAAGAAGAAAATATTCCATGAGTTATTAAATAATTGTGTTTTTTTTCATTTAGTGGAGAGAATTTTCAGATATTTTTGAAAAGATTGAAAATAAGTTCGCATAAACGGAAACAATTAAGACGCAAATACTTTATTTGGATTTAGTGTTGAACTCATAGAAAACGTTTGGAAAATTAGATTTTATTTTGAATTCAATTTGCAAGATATTTTCACGCAAAATTTCTGGAGTTCAATTTCATGGACTGCTCTTCACTCTTGGATTTTAACTCTAAATATAAAAATAGTTTCGCTTAACATCGGGCAAATATTCCTAATTTGATAACGATATTCCGCCGGAAATTATTTTTCAAAGAAGCTCACCATTCCAAAACATTTTTTCTTCAAAATCAAATCTTCCAGTTGAAATCTCCTCCATGGCCTCGACGTCAGCCGGACATGCCGGACACGCGGCTTCTTTCAGAGGCCCTTTGCCAGGCGAGACCAAACCCCACTTTTCGCACAAGTATAAGGTAAGTTTTCCTATTACCAACTGTGATGGATTAATTTTGTAAAAGATTCAATTAACATTTCATAAGCTCCATTTATGATTATTATTTTTTTGCCTGTCTAATAATGATTTGTCTTTAGGGCAAATAAGGAAATTGTTACAATTGTCTGAAAAATTCTTCAACTAGCATATTTTAATGCGAGAAATCAAATAATAAGAATCATTACGAAATTAAAGAAGTTGGACTTGTAAAATTCAAGAATCTTTTTTTTGCTATCCAATTTAATTCCCTGAAAAAAAGGTTTTGCGTTCGACCCCAGCCTGTGTTGAGCAACGGAAGATAATTGTTGTGCTTCTGCCATCTTTATGCAAGTTTATCGGGAACGCTGTTTGAGAATTTTAATGATTTCCTCCCTTGTGATACATAAATACGGCCCTTTCTATATGGAAAATATTTCCCAAACGAAATTTATGCATTAAAGGCGAAAAAAGTACTACAGGCTCCTCTGTTGGAGTAGATGCCTGTAAATTTTCATGGTTTCCTTCTTTTCAATACAGAGAAACAAACCCATAGCGAATGCTTCATAAAGCCCTTAAACGCGGTATCTTTAAGCTTTTAGGCTATCTGCAAAGCAATAACAAATGCTAGCAATTTAATATCTGTATAAAATAGACCTTGAAAATTTTTTATCGTTTCTTATTCAGTATTCATAAAAATATCTATATTTACAGGTTCATTTTAAGAAAATGCATACAAAAAAAAGATCCATATTATTTTAATAACACACAGCAGAGTATCTTCACCGGAATATTTCTATGAACTTGTTTGTTATATTTTTTCTGTCTTACTTGAGATAGATTCCTACTTTGCAAGGCTCTTTTAACCAATTACATTTCAAGAGGGATTCACAAAAATTACTCTAACAGAAAAAAATACATATATTTCTAACTTATATATATATATTAAGACTTTATAATGATTATTTGCCAAACTAATATAAATCTTTTTATACTTAACGAATTATTTCTAACTAAAAAGTTTTTTCCTGCAAATAAATAGATTTTTTTACCAAACTGCAAGAGAATATAATATAAAAATATATAAGTTTATAAGATGATTAACAATATATATATATATACATACATATATATATATATATATATATATATATATATATATTTGTAATAAAAAATTCTGAAAAAAAAGAATTTTTAATTAAAACGTTTAGTCTTTTTCTACTATTTTGTCTTATGCACAATGAAAAATTGGCTCACATTATTTTTATTAACTTATGTATTTAATTGCTATCAAAGTAATGCGAGTTCATTAATTAATATACAATTTTAATTTTTTCTGTACTTTCTTGTCACTAAATTACTTTGTCAAAATGGTATACATTGATGTAATTTACGTCTGTTCTTATAACAAACGTGGCGCTTCACAGTATTTGAATATTGCGCGAAGAACAGATTATCATTTGGATGAGAAAAACTGGTTAAAAAAAAATCTAAATCATTTATTTAAACGACAGACAGACCTCTAATCGTAGAAATACCCGGTCTGTTCTTTCAAAACTGTGTTTATTAGAAAGGCTTTGCTTTTGTGCCTACTGGGTAGTGGTTTCGATACCTGACTCAACCGAAGACCGCTTTCCTGATGTCTGATTGCGAAAGGCGTCGTCCTTAATACTAGAAACCAATGAGTTCGATTTTGGACTCCACGGAGAATCCGTCTCATTGACTCAAAGCGAGTGAGGTAAAATTAAATAGACGATGGTCACAGTGTCCTCCAAGTGAAATGATACCTCTGGGAATAGAAGCAGATCAAGTCTTGGTGGTCTTAGCGGTCCTTGCTTCTAAATGACTTCACTATCTTCCAATATTTACATGCACTGTATCGATTCTTAAAAATGGATTTTTTTCACCCAGCTTCATTAGCGTAAGTCTTCAAAATTCGTTGCCAGTTACCTACATTCGGAAGTATAATATTAGGGGCAAGATATAGGGTGTTGCGTACAAACATTCGAATGTAGAATATATCTTATTACCCTTTATATGTGCACATAGCTCTTGGTTTATTTATTACGTATTAAATGAATATTTTCAAATTAATTGAAATATACAAGGTAAAAACTTTATTACAATGATACCCTTTGTATACGGCATAATCTAATAGCTTTATATCATTTTATACAATTTAATTTACTAAATATATATATAGATAGATAGATAGATGTATATATATTAACTTTCAGGAAAATTTTTTTGTGATATTTGGATAATAAAAAAATTTACGATTTCTTAACGATTATTACTCTTTACCTAGCTTTGATTTTACTGCACGAACTGAGGTTTCTTGCATAGTAAGAGATAGAAAGAGACATGGAGCGCTTGAAAATCCATTTCATTTATAAAATTAAATTTTGAAGTCGAAATTCCTTCCAACATGTTTCAATGCAATTCTGATTTGCTATGAATTGGGATAACCAAAAACAAGTTTGCTGGGATATTTTTACCAAAATCGAACAAAAAAATTATTATTTTCAATAGAAAGAAATCATGAAAGATAGTCAACGGAAAAGGTAGGCGATGGTTTTTCTGGCGCCGATAACCATCCTGCATATAAGTAAAAGAGGGGCAAAGCTATACCTTTTGGTTCTTGAAATGTGTTTTATTTGTAGATATGATTTTATTTTGTAATTTATTGAAAAAAAATTTTGACTTTAAAAAAACTTTACGGATTTTGTGAAAAGTATCAATTTCTATTATTTTCGAAATTATTTTATTAAAATTTCAAATTTTTTTTCTTTTATATTACTTTAATATACTTCTTTAAAATATTATTTAAATTTATCTCTCGGCATCTTCTAAGATATTACGTTAAGAAATTTTTTCATTGGTGAAAATAAAAAATGGTATCCAGACGGTTTCTTTTAAAAATAAAATCAAATTTTCAGTGCCATTTCGCTTGTTTTTTTAATTTGTTTGGTTTTGTTTGTACATCGCATTCTCATTAAAATCATCAGGGAAAAATTGATATCATGTAACAAAACTGGAATGTGTTTTAGGAAATTGAAAGTTTGATATTTTGTCTATTAAAAATGGATGATACTCTTGAAATCGATTAACTGTCATGCTTGTGATAGAACGGTTATCCTTTAAGGATGCCTCGTCTAACGCCATTGGATCACGATGCAGGCTGCCCCGATCTCCGCTCCTGTCAGTTTGGAAATGTCCTTCTGTACTTGTGAAATCCGCAGTGCATCAACTGAGGGGAATCACGAGAGAGGTTCAGGGGTCATCTGGTCAAAAGTAGAGCCTTGACCGGATCACCATGTGAAGGACCGATGCTCGAAATACGAAAAACCTCTTCGAAAAAAGCTCTTTTTCTTGTTCTTCGAAAAAGGAATGCTCTTGCGGTCGGCAGCTGAACGAGGAACTCATTAGGAGAAAAATAAGCTGGTTGCCGCAACGCCTTTTCAAACATGTATTTATTTCTCATTCATTTTCTGTAATTTGAAATAACTTTCAGCAACATTTGTTTGCAAATGCCTGGTCTTTCTCCTTGCAGGTCACGTAACTGTTGACTCTGTGACTTGTCGCTACGTGAAAAACGTGACTTTGTCCCGCCCGAACACCAATGAATGAGCCATTAGTACCTTTCTCTGCGATTAGGTGGGAAGTTTTCCTTGAATGGGGCTCCAACAGGATTTATACTTACAACTTTTCCGATAGCATGTCCAAGCCTTTCTGATCCCTGGACCACGAGTTCTTTTGTGATAATAATGAACATTTATGTATTTTGTACAATAAGGAAACCATTACTATGTTCCTTGAAAACCTTCCATATGATTTGAGGAGTTAATTATATTGCATATAAAAATTAAAATAAACTAAATTTATGACAAAGACATACATTACTTGTATATTTTAATAGCAGTATAAAGTTACAAGAATTGTTTGTAGCTCAATGGCCATTTTCTACTCAAGAAAGGTTTTTAAACCGAAACATACAGCTTCAACCAGTGGTCGCCAAAGTGGTGCTCTACGAGAAAAGTTGGCTGGTTCCCAGATAATTGTGGAAAATACTTATATTTCTCGTGTTATGTTTTACGATGCATTAAAATGTAATTCAATTCATAATAATACGCGGAAACTAACAGAAAACGTTCATTCATAGAATAACTCAGCCTCAGTAAATAAGTCTTAGCTGCATTGTTTTAACAACACGTTTCGTCTCGTCTTGCTTCTAATGCTTTAATGTTTTCTGTAGGTCGCATATGTATATCAATTCAAAAAATACCTCAATACAAGGTATGGAGTTCAATATTAAATATATTTAACAAATTAGATGGGTTAATAAAAAAGTTTTTATTTTTCCGTAATTTTGTAAGATTGGTGTGTAATTGGTTCTAAATCTTAACAATGTGCATATTTTCTTTCAAATGATATTTATTAGGAAAATATTTATAATTTCATCGGGATTTTGTGATACCTATCAGTATCTTATTTCACAAGTAAGCAGGAGCATCCCTCACTCTAGGAATGTATAATGCTACATGTTTGATGTACCTTAACCACATTTTAATTGCTTCGTTTTTACAGTTTTTGTTTATTTGATTGTGGTTCATTAATAAAGCTTTCATAATTTGGTAACAATTAATAATTCCATTTTATTAACTAGATACGTTTTATGTGTTCTTAAATCACAATTTTTTTATAAATATATTTAACAGCTAAAAAAACCTATGAGTGGTCAGCGGGATTTAAATTATTAATCCGCGAGGTTGAATAGTTTTTCGACCGCTGGTTTAAGCTGTATTTTGAAACACTACAAACAGCCTGAGGTGCGATTCGAGCCATGATTTGTTGAATCAAAAGGAACAACCATTCGACTACCATCCACGGTTCTGAGTGCTTGGTTGGACCAGCGGCGCAGAGCTTCGTCATGGAATTATACAACACTTTATTTCAGTGGAAGTGTATATTAAGAGAAGATTTGGATTGATAGAATTATAAAACCAGTAAAGACGATAAAATTCTGCGCATTTGGGTTACACCAACTGATTTATCGATAGAAAATTTGATTTGTACATTCCACTGTTATGGCATATATATGTATGAGTATACACACACATATATCAAGAATTTTACATCCAATGTTTTAAGAATATAAGTAAACTATACTTAATATTGCATTACTTAACAATCGCATGGTTTCTTGAGATAGTAGCATTAGATTACACTCATGGTTCCAGTTAAAATCTGCGCAAAATCTTCAATCCAATGGTCGTAATGGATATCATAACAAGAACAGCTCTCTCTCTCTCTAAGTGGGATTCGAACTCCCGAGTTTTTGAACTGAATGTCAGTGAGCTTACCATTCGACTATCAGCTTGCCAACTTGAAACGAGAATAATACGGAGTTGTGTTGGAGATGATGACATGATTCGAAAAGATGATACGTTGCTTTACTTCTTGGAATAATCTCAGCTAGCATCCACAAACAAAAGAGAGCAGTTTCCATGTCCTTGAACTGTGCTGGTCCAATTTACCTATTTATTTTTTATTGTTCTACCTGCAAAGGCCATTAGAAAAAGAAAATCATTTTCTGAAGCCTCCCTCGAAGCGATGGCAGCCGAACGCGATCGTGCGCTTTCTCGGGCACCTGTAAGATGGAGAAGGCTCTGGATGGCGGGGGAACAAGGACTGCGGTTATCCGTTTCCCCTTCACCGCTCATCGATTTCACTTCTGAAGGATCGATTCAGCTCGCCATCTTCGAAGACATCACACGTCACTGAAGTGAGAGTCTGAAATCTTCCAGGTGGAGGGGATAACTTCATTATGATCGTTAACTAGACTGTTGTTGCGAAATGCGAGTAAATAACCTATGGGTGATGGATGTGGTAGTTATATATAAATATTTTGATGTGATTTTACTCGCGGAGGGGGGGGGGGATTTCTGCGTGGGTGATTTGGGACTCGGTTGATTTTTGAAAAAGCTCTCTAGTACTTCACGGGTCTTTTGGAGGTCTGTGATAGGTATCACTATTTTGAAGTTCGATTGTAATGCCAAATTTTTTAAACATAAAAATATTTCAAATCACCGAATCACTATTCTTATAACCGAATCGCTATTTATCACTTTTCTTAACTCTTACTGGTTTAACAGAAGCTGTCAATCAAATCCCTGGCGATCCTTTTTCGCGGTTCTAATGCCACTTTTGATTGCAATTTTTGTAGTGGTTCGGTATCTAATTCAGATGGCAGTCTTATTAGTCTTAGTATGCAAAAAATTACTGTTGATTGACTAAGAGACTAAATCTTATTTAACAGAAGCATGATTTAATCACATTAATACATTGTTAAAAATGATTAAATAGTTCAGAAGGTTGCAATGAGTGATTCTTACTAATCAATTTCAAAATTAATATAGAATTATTATGAGAAAGCATCAACAAGAGCCATTGTGCGAATTTTTTAAGAATTTATGTTCCTCTGATCTAGTTAAACTAGCTCATGAATTCACGGTTTTATTGAACATTTTAATAAAGAAACACGAAAATTACTATTTACATAAAACAATAGAGTACGAATCAATAAATAATAACTTACTTCTAACAATAGCAAGTGACTCATTAAAAGAACAAGAATGAGTATCATGCTATGATGCAAATAGAATAGGGTATTCTGAAAAATGTGCATCTGTCATACTCGTAAGTCTTCTACTGCAAATATGATTTTTTTAATAAGAATGTTTTAATCCATGAAAAATAAATACTTGTGTAGTGGTGCCACCTGTTGACATGAACACTTATTATTCTCATCAGGTTACTTATTAAGTTACTACATTATCAGTAAAATTATTTAATCAAATATATTTTTTAATCCCACATACTGTGACTATGCAATAGTAACCAAATTGAGAATAAATTTAAAAAATTGCTTTAAGCTCAGTCACACACACTAGATTAAAAAAAACTAAAATATGGAACTAAGTGGATTTCTGAAATCCTGGAATTAAAATTTGGTTCTGAGGATAAAACAATTCCAACTTGCTCTTCGAGCAAAGTGTAAAACATTCACAATCATAATAGCTGGAGTTCCTTCTGATAATCATAATACTGTTGCCATCCGATGACACCTAAATATTTGTTGCCAATCTAAGTCTCAAAAATATAGTTACAAAAATGAAGATAATGCAAAACTAATAAAATATATGGAAACGCACAATTTATTTCTAATTTTTTATTCATAATCTTTATTTATTATTTTTATGTACTTATAAAAATATTACTATTATAATTATGTTATACTTTGAATATAACCGACAAAAATCAAAAAATGAAGAGTTTAAGGTTGTGCGTATATATATATATATATATATATATATATATATATATATATATATATATATATATATATATATATATATATATATATGCCACAAGTTCTATTATAAAATTAAATTCTGTGTATGAATAAATTTAATTATAAATTTAGGAATCTCAAAAGTAACTATTTATTGATTTATTAATGATTTGTTTTAAATAACTGGAAAGACATATTTTTTAGTTAATAATTAGACACTTTCATAGAATAACTCTTTATGAGTGATTCTTAATTTTTTTAATATATTTTTCCAACTAAATTAATACTCATTTTTTGTGTAAGAGTGCAATGTTTGTTTCTTCCATATTAAAAATTAGTTACATTTGACATGGTATGATTAGTTTACAGGAATTTCTCGATTATTGATTTATTAACGTGTTTCTCAACCGAAATGACCAAATTTTCTTGATAAAAGGTTTTTAACTTCTATTTTACGCTACATAAACTGGTTTAATTAGACAAATGATTGGGTGTAATGACATTCAGTTGCTCACTATGCATTCAAATGCAAATATTTTAACCAAAAGAAAAGAAATCTAAGGATTTTGTTTTTACTATTCACATGCACTTTCCATGATATAAGTAGAAGAGCTGAAAGCTTAAGTAATCGACAAAGGAAAATTTTTAGACAGATATCAGTAAATAAATTGAATGGGCAGATTTTCAAACTTTTTCCATGAATCAATTTTTGAATCATCATATGTCAGTGCACACGAAATAATTTGATAGCACTTAATTAATAGAGAAGTGATAGAAACTATTTTAAGGTTGGTTCATTGGTCGCCCAATGGTCATTCTATGCACAGGAAGGCTAATTAGACTGGTACCTACTGCCTGCACTACAAACAGCAATGCTCAAGGGAGGATTCGAACCAATGAACTGTTGAATGAAAGGCAATAGCGCTAACCACTTGGCTACTAGCTACATACATTATTTTAAGGGAAAAGGGAAGTGATGATGGATGTGAAAGAGCAATACTAAATCAAATCCTTTTAAGATGGCATCATTGCCTATCACACAACCAGTGCGTGGCATTTAAAAGTTTGCATGTTCAATGCTGTTCAGAATAAAACCAGCAATTAGCTCTACATAGAATATTCACACATAGAATGAGGAATATTTTGTGACAAAAAGGACGAATAGGAAACAAAAGGATGAAAGATAAAGAGACATCAAGAATATTCCCAAGCACCCACCCCAACAAATGTTCATCTGACTTCGGAATAAGGAAGCCTAAAGGCCTTAGTCCATTAGGCTTTTTAGTTACCTTCGTTATTCACGTATCGCAAGGGAAAAAACTCGAAAACCTCCAAGCACTGACACGTCGAAGGAAGAAGCGCAACATTTCTCGCTCGTTATTCAATTGTGACTGGTATTGTACCCAGAACTTTTTATTCTAAAGAGAACTGTCCTGCTCAGTCTTTTATGAGTTCAACATACGTAAATATAAAAATTAGATGGGAGGAAGTTATTTTCTGTTATTCAGCCATCACTGACACTCCTATCAATGACACTGGGATTGAATTTAGAATCACCCACTCCGGAAAGCAGAGTGGAGTGGTTAGCGCTAGTGTCTTCGATTCAATAATTTGTTAGTTCCAATCTCATATCGCATTATGATGTTTACAGTAATTTTGAATCCTCTTTAAACTGGTCGCAGTCTAATTACTCTCGTAGACAAAACATAATTGTTGAATGACAAACATGCGAAATCGATAACCACATTCCTAACAACAAGGTCACTGTGTGCTGCAGAAACAGGTGTTTATCGGATTTGCAAAGGTGTGTGGTCACTGTATTTCACATCACGGGAAAGCTCTTTCCTGATATTTTTAAGCTGTGTCATTGATAGGAGAGGAAACAACGTGAGAAGCTGTAGTAAACGCGTCAGGTGAACAAAGAGATTTCATTAATCGATATTAAATTCCAAGTTCGTTCCACGGGCCGCTAAATTGCACGTATGGAGATATTAACAAGCGGTCATAGAACTATAATGTGGTTCAACTTCCCACCACATTTGTTGCGTCGAACGAATAGATAAGGGTGTTCCAACAAGAAATACCCGAAAATAATCATCTATTGCTGCTTCATTGGTTGTGGTGAGAGAAATGCTTTGTTAGCATCATCCGGGTTCTTTGGTATCTAAGACTGACTTTTCTACCCACTGTTGTCTGCCTAAACTCATATAACTCAATATAAGGATAATGTATGAGTTTACTTTGTCATCGAAACGCAAACATATCGACAGCCCTTGCTTTCGCATCGTACTCCTGCACTGGCGAAACACTTGTTTGAAAAGACTTCCGACTGTCATGTTGATGCCCGAATTCACTGCGGGGAATGGTTGGTACTTGAATCATCGATGAATGGGTTCCATCGGGTACTGATCGTTTGAAATCCACTTCATATTGTAGATATTAAGGTGGATGGATTAAGGCAACCGATCTGTTTTCAATAACTTGCTGTAGACTTATCGTCGCAAAATGATGAGGCAAAGCTTGCCAGAAATGAAAGGTCCCTGCGGTGAGAGTTATTGCGATGGCTATGTGATCTGTTTTTTTAGTACGTTGTTCTCACTGTAGGAAGGTAGTGGGCTAGAATCCTGACTAAACTGAAGATGAAGGGGGCTGATTAAATTAGGAAGGTCATGTTAAGTTAAAGCAGCTGGGTCACTTTCAGTATATCTTGGTAGCAATGTCCTCCAAAAGAAATGGTACCTCTAAGGGTGGCAAGTCAAGTACTGTGGGATCTTCTGCTTGATCCCTACTTCTCACTAATGAAGACTCCCACCTTGCTGCATTCATTCAATTGGTAGAGCCCAACTTTGGGGTACTCTGGAATAGTGTACTGGTGTAATATAATCCAAGTAGATGGTTGGGAGCTTACCAGATTTCCTACAATATGATATTTGAATTCGGCCCATTATCTGAAAAAATACCCTGCCTTAAATCAATATTGTTCGCTGATTATAAAATCTTGTATTTTTTTTCTTCTTTCTATGTAATTTTTTGGAATATTAGGTACACTTCTCATGAAAACTTGCGGAATAGCAGATAAGCTTCCAGCTTGGATGACTTTGAATCTAACACGATTAAAGTCAACTTTGTTAAGATAATAATAAACGTTTCAGGAAATGCTTTTTTTTTTTAAAAGTTTTAACAATTTGCTGCTTTTTGTACTATGTGTGCCCCGAAGAGAAGGATTCTAAACTATGGTTTATTTGACACATACTTAAATCCGAGTCTGATTTAGAAAACTAAAAACTAAACCTGTGGCACAGCAGTCCCTGTATGGGCCAATGCCTACAGTAACCATACCTGTTTTCCTGGTCGAGGACCCTGGAGTGGGAAGCATATGTCCTGGTTAGGTGGTTAGCTCAACGAGAAACCCGCTAGTCTTTAGATCCCAAGTATGCTTAGTCCTCAGTTTAACAACCGACTTAAGAAGATAAGAATGGATGAAAGGGTAGGTCGACTTTGACCAACTCGAGGATCGAAACTCGGACCTGTGCCACAGGTGCTTGAAGCACTGTCACTGAGCCAATGGTATATATCTTTTATATACTAATGTGTTTACTTATAAAATTTGTTTATGATCATTTCGAATTCTGAAGGAATACCTAAAAATTAAATGTTAAAAAACAATTAAAAAAATATATTGCATATGGTTTAAAAATGAATGTTTTACAGTTTGCACATGTACATTTTCTGAATATACATACAAACATTAAATGGCTGAATTTTTATATATATGGGAGGAATTTTTTGTGAAAGAAAATATAATTTTAAATTTCTTTTCTAATTATTCAGATAAGTCTAAAATTCTTTTCTAATTATTCAGATATTACGAGCATATATTGCTACCTTTGACTGATATCTTTCCATTATTGCGCTTTCATAAATAACGAACAGTTGGAATTGAATATAATTGTCTCCAATATTTGTGATAGTTAATCGAAAAACAATAAAGAAAATTAACCTGATTAATATAGTAAATTCTTTTTTGATTAATTTCCTACTTTTTGTTGCAGTTGCCGAGGATGGTGGAGGGCCTGGCCAAAGTGGTGAAGTACGCACTCTTCCTTGCGAACTGCGTTATCCTGGTAAGTGGCAACAAACGATCACGTGATTCATTCATTTTAACCAAGTAGGTTTCTCTGCTGTCTTTGGAGCCGAGGGTCCTCATTCAATGTAGAACAGCAGGAAATCGTATCTGCGTCTTTGATTTCAGTCAGATACTTTAGTATGGGCTGCTTAACGGAATAGGACTAGGGGAGGGGATTAAATATCCTCTTCATAAGCTAAACTCCAAAACGTCTCTCCTTAGATGGCTGTACGCATTCATGTATCATAATGAGAGAAAACCTGGAAAAATCTTGAGCACCAATTTTGACTGACGTTCATGCAAAAGGCAGAAGCGCAACATCCATATCACTTAGCTCTATCACCCTGGGATTGAATACAAACCATTTGCTTTTAAAGAGTGCCATCCTACGACAAAGACTTAATATACACCAGAGACTGGGTGCGCTTCAGACGTTTTCAGGTTTTGTTCATCACATGGGACTATGCAGCCTCCCCTTCTAGAAAGTAAAAACGCAATGGATGCCTCACATTTAAGGTTAAGTATATATATATATATATATATATATATATATATATATATATATATATATATATATATATATATATATATATATATATATATATATATATATATATATATATATATATATATATATATATATATATATATATGCTTTTGGAATTGTTTTTACAGTAATACAGTAATGATTCTCAACCACTGTGTCGTGCCACTTTGGTATGCTCCCAAACTTTAGAACTGTATATAGTAAAAATTATAATTCTTTCTCTTTATTACGAGTAAAGTAATAAATATATTTTATTGTACATTCAAAATTATTACCATAACTCTTTTGCACAGTGTCTTACAGGTAGTATTCAACTTTTAAACTTATCTTTTTCGTTCAGTGGCGCTAAATTTTGAAATCGTTAAGAGTGTGCCGCGACAGAAAAAAGAAAAAAAAAAATAAGGTTGAGAATCATTGCAGCAACCTGTTTTTACTTTTCTATTGTAAAATTAATATGAGGTGGTTTTTGAAAATAAATATTGCCTATGTTTTATGAAATAGGGCAACAACATTTTGGGAATTTATTGATTTAAACTTTTATTTATTTATGAATGTACTTTTTATACTATGGATGTAGATGGCGTTATAATCTATCTCAAATACAAATATAAATGATGTTAGAATCATGAATTTTTATGTTAAACTTTTTATATGAATTCAATAATGTGTGTGTTTAAAAGTAATCTATTTATATTTAAAAATATACCTGAAATTAAATTTTAAAATATGAAACAAATATTATTAGTGTTTCATGTTCCAAGCAATCTTAAATCCCGGTTGATAATGTCTAATCGTATGGATCCCAAAATTAATATTATTGTTATTATTTAAATAGATTTGCATTTTAGGGGGGGAGGTAATTTAATTCAACGCATTACATTTTTATACCTTACTTATTTTCTAAACTGTAATCTGTAATTCCGTTCGATGAACTGAAAATTAGATGATTATTTTTCAGTTTTACAATTCCCGTGTTCGATTCCCACTTTAGCTATAGACGTTCAAAATTATGCGGAATCCACTTTGTATTAATGGTACCATGTATAATGAAATTCCTTCAGATGAAATTTGAATGTGCCTCTTCTTCTTTCTGAGCCCAGCTGATCGCTGAATGGTTGGCGCTCTTGCCTTACGTTCAACAGTTCGTGATTGGAATCCCACTTTTAGCTAATATGTTTGTTGTGGTTCGGAATCCACTTTAAACTGTAGCCCAACTCTAATGAGCCACAGTCTGCGAAAGATGACCATTGAGCGACCATCAAACCAAACCTTCTGCAGTTGTGGCGTGGCTTCTAATGGAACATGCACTTTCAAATGTCGATCCCGACTCACGAGTTGACTTCAAAATGATAAGGTGGTTGGCTGCCTCTTGCGGCTATGGTCGACTGAAACAGGCGGCTTATAGCAGAAACCTAACTTAAATATGATACAGAGATCGTAACTGAGATATTGCTTGCTCAATATTTTCTCTGCGACTGTAACTGTCCTCCCCACAGATCTGCGGGATCGCGGTGTTCGCGGTCGGCATATGGACGATCGCCGACCGGTCCTTCATGGAGCGGCTGCTGGGAACGGACCTGTACGTCAGCTCCGCCATCATTCTCATTGCGACAGGTATCATCGTCACTATCATCTCCTTCCTGGGCTGCTTCGGGGCCATCAAAGAGATCAAGTGTATGCTCCTCACGGTCAGTATTCCTCTTTCGCTCAGATATTGCTCAAATGAATATCACATTTATTAAGCAATAATTAAAAACTATGAATAACACTGGTAAATTTAAAAACTTTTAAAAAATTTAATGTTAACTTAAGCAAGGCTTTAGTCTTAAGATTCAAAAGAGATTGCTCCGAAATATTGTAATTATTAATTTAAAATTATATTAATGACTGAAATTTTTAAAAATTTTAACCGTCCTTACTGATTTAAACTAACCATAAAGTGGATGTGTTTCGTCTTGTTTTTTTTTTTTTTTTTTCCCATTTTGTTTTTTTTTACTGTTTTATTGTCAATGTATTAATGCCTTCTTGAATCACTGGTAAACGACTTCTCAAGCCGATGTTTTTGTTTTAATATAAGAAATCGTTTTATTCACAAAATAAACTTCTACACTATTCTTAGGCATTCGATGGTGAACTTCGCCTAGTTTGCTGCCGTTCCAACTTGTGATTGGAAAACAATCAGGAAATGCGTCGACAAGTCAGATTGACAACGTCGGTCTCAATAAAATGTCGTAATGAATTATATATGACGTAGATAAAACATTAGCTGACGTCATAAATATTTTAAACGAATGAGAATTGTATTAAAGTGGCGGAATCATGATCTCAACTGGAACGGAAGAAACAACCTCTTTATGGTTAACAAATTTAAGCTGTGCTTATTCGCTTCGATGTAAGTTGAACTGATGTCATAAAAGACAATAGAATTTACTTATATCCATTCCAACAGTACAATGCCTAACTTGAGCATTTATGAGGGAAGTTGGAGCACCGTTACTGCGTAGTATTCAATTTCTTTTAACAGTTTTAATTTAATTTAAGAACAATTTAAAATAACTTAGTATAGTCAAAAATTTAACGCAATTGAATTTTCATTATTTTATCTTCTTATTCGATCCAAAATTAGTATTTCTTTTGAAGAATATTTTCAATAATTATATTAGTTTCTTGAAAGAGTTTAAATTAACTGCCTGCATATTTTAATTATCAATATACATAAGCAATATAAGAGAAACGCTTGCATTTGACAAGAATGTTTATAAAATGTAATATATCCACCTTAAATTAAACTATTATATCTCAGTTAATGTAACATCCCAAGAAAAATTTAATTACGATGGGACATACATTTTATTTTATTCAAAAAATAGTCAAATGTGAGTAAAATTCTAGTACCTATCTACTTTTTATTGTGATTTATTTAATCGGGAGCCATCTCCTTTAATCTTGTGATTAAATGTTATCAAATAGTTCAAATGCATTTGGTATATAGATTGTGCTTAAATAATATATTTTTACTAACAAATTGCAAAAGACAGCTAAGTTTATCAAAGGTAAATATTTTGTCACTTTACTTATGGTTTGTGAGTAGGCTAATTAATATATTTCTATAATATTAATTAATGTGTTCGCTTTTCATTTCCTGTCATTGGATTTGCATCTTTCAGTTCTTCATCATCCTGTTCATGATCTTCATCATTATGCTGGTGGGAGGCATCCTGGGATACGTCTTCAGGAACGAAGTAAGTTCATCTTTAGTATTTATCTTCCTAGAATATAGTGTACCACGTTTTGAGGTTCGTGTAGATTAAAAGTCGATAAAGCAATATCTTTTGCTTTATTAGCTTTTATTCGTAGGTAGTCTCAACAAATTACAGAAAATTCCAGTTTCAGAAATCACAATGACACAGTTCCAATTCAGCTAATGCAACAGGAAACTGCTTCTGTGCACTAGACAAGTGTTCAAGACTGATAGTCTTCACTAACACATCGTCTTCACTGAATTGCTGTCATACATTTCTACTCATTCATTTTAGATTAATTCTAATGGATATTGATTAATAGTCTTTGTTTCTAAATTCTCATTCTGTGTCTAGGTAATGGACTTGATATCTGACTTGGCGGAAAAATGTAAGAGTTTCGCAAATGTTCCCGGAGTAGTCTAGGCTATCTCTCTGAATATTAGTCCTAGAGCTTCGGTAATGGAATTTTCCAGAAATATATCTAAATATTTCGCCAAATGGTTGTCAACTCCCCAAGAATCCCCCATCAGGGGGTTTACTTTATTTAGGTAAACACGGTTGTCACAATCCCGAGGTACCTCAGCATTCTGTTTTCTTCTTTCTTTTCTTCTCTCCTCTACTCTTATTCTTTTTCTTCCTTTTCTCCCTCGTTGTGGTTGCCTCGTTAGAGTTGAGGGCTCCCCTTGAGTAGTTTTCACCACTCTGTTGCTATTAGCTACTCTTGAGGACTAAATCATCCACGTGTTTACCGAGCGTGGAGACCCGTGTCCGTGGAAAAGAGGGTCCTGGTAGTTGAGGCCCCCAGAAACCAATACTTTACTTTAGCCTCTGCTTCAGGTAAACGTGAGGTGTGTTGTGGTCCTCAGCACATTAATCGGCTTTATTGATCAAGCGATCGGTATATCTGCTGGGTGACTCGTTAAGGGTGGAGGACACTTCAGGGATGTACTGTGAACGTATAGGACCTGACTAGCACTGGTGCAGCTGGTCTGCATCCCCTTGTTGGACTCGGTGGTGGGTGGTGCGTTCAGGTCCCAAATTTTACATTTTATTTATGGAGAGTATAAATTTTTCTTCTCACCCACGGGAGACACTATTGACCGATATAAATGCCGAATTTTTTGTAATTAAAAGAAAGGTGGATACTTTTGAAAAAGTATCGCCTTTCTTAATGCATAAAGGGATATCGGGAGCCATAGGAGAAGGGAGAAATGTACGGAAACTGCGCTCAGGAGACCTGATGGTTGAGGTAGCAACAAGCACCCAAGCAGCTGCACTTAGTAATCAAAACATGCTTGCACACCTTGAGGTGACAGCCTCCCTCATCGAAATTTGAATTTTTCTTCTGGAGTGATCTCCGCTGGGGATCTGCTGAATTCTCCAACGGAAGAGATCCTTGAAAATCTAAAGGATAAGAAGGTCTGTGCTGTTAAGCGTATAACCATCAGCCGTGAAGGAAAGCTTGTTAATAAAAAGTGACCTCATTCTGACGTTCGCAACACCAGACATGTCGTAATCTATTAAAGCGGCATATATGAACTTACCCGTTCGGCCATACATTCCTAATCCCCTCCGTTGTTTCCATTGCCAACGTTTTGGACATTCCAAGATAGCATGCAGATGCAAATTAACCCTCGCACGCTGCGCAGAAGTTGGCCATGAAAGTACTAACTGCATTGCAAAGGAGAGATGTATTAACTGAAAGGTGACCATCCCTCTTATTCTCGAACTTATCCAACTTGGTTATTGGAAAAAGCGATCACCATCATAAAGATAAAAAAAATGGAAGTTCGTATCCGGAGGTGAGACGTCAAGTTCAATCTCGAACCCCTCAACAAGGCGTGAGTTATGCAGCAGCTGCTAAAAAAAACTACTGTCTAATGTAGCACACAAACCGATTACTTCTCACTTTCTATGCCAAAATTACCCACAAAATCGGATATAAAGCCAAAATCAAAAACAGCATTAAATAGAATAGTTCCTAATGCTAAATCAAAAGCCATGAACTATTTAAAATTAAAATCTTCTAAGGAAGGTACTCAGAGACCCTCCATTTTCACCAGTAGAGCAATGTCCCTGGAGGCGGATGATGTATCTTTACATCCCTCGGACGAGGAATTATCCTTCGAGGAGATGTCAGATGGCACGCTTTCCAGCTCCGGGAGAGGAGCTTTTCCAACAAAATAATAACTTCCTTTGTTTCTTGGAACTGCCATGGTTTGCGTTCCCATCATGATGACATCAAGTCTATAATTTCAGCTTACAACCCCGCATGTGTTGCACTTCAGGAAACATTCCTGAACTCCAGCAATAACTTTTCCATGTGTGGGATTAAAAGCTTTAGAAAAGATTGGGGTGACGATGGTGCAGTGTCAGGGGGTGTTTGTATATTAACATCTAATAACTATCCCAGCACTGCCCATCCATTGAATACTACTCTACAGACTGTAGCAGATTCATACTACATGCTTATTAACAGTCTGTAGTTTATATTTACCACCACATGATGTCATCCGCCAAGAGGAACTCGATGCACTAATAGATCAGCTGCAAACACCATTTCTGCTGTTAGGTGACTTTAACGCCCATCGTCCTTTGTGGTTAAGTGATGATGCTAATTCTCGCGGTCGGCAGATAGAGCGGCTTATTTCAGACAACAGTCTCTGTCTGCTTAATACCGACGAGAAAACATATTTCCATGTGCCCTCACGAACTTTTCACTCTCTCGATCTAGCCATTTGTTCACCATCTCTTCTGTCATTGTTAAGTTTAACTGTAGGAAATGATTTGCACAGTAGTAATCCTTTTCCTCTCGTCATCTCCCATACTGGAGGTAGTAGTTTAGGACAACACTTACCTACTTACGTGTGCAATCGAGCAGATTGGACGTTATTTACACAATCGGCAGTTATAGATAACGAAATGGTTACGGTCGATAATATTGATGACGCCGTATTTAAAGTCACCGAAACAATTATTAATACAGCTGATGCATCAATACCTAAGAGTTCCCCTGTACCACACAGGCGTTGCAAATCTTGGTGGAATGATAAATGTCAAAAAACCTACAAGAAATAGAGGAAGTTATGGGGTTATTTAGAAGATACCACTCAACGGAGAATCTTATCGCCTTTAAAAGAGCACAAGCATTAGCTTGCAGAACTCGTCGTCGAAGTCAGAAGGAATCCTAGTCTCTCTATATATCTTAATTGCTTCTTCCACATCCAGTAAACAGTTGCGGAGAAAAGTGAAATCAGCCAATAGAATTTATAGGGAATTTACCATGCCTATTTTTAAATCCGGAGCTGTTGTATACTCTTCTCCTAAGGACATCGCTAACGTCCTTGGTAAAACCTTTGCTAGCGTCTCAAGCGATGACTCTTATATTCTTTCTTTCTTAAGGACAAAGAGTCGTGCTGAGCGAACACAGATTCGTTTCAACCATGGACAGGCTTTGCCTTACAACTCTAAATTTCGGATGTTGGAATTGAAGAGAGTATTACATCAGGCCAATAATGCCAGTCCAGGACCGAATGGAATCAGCTATCAAATGCTTCGAAATTTAAATCCAGACTCCCTATCGAACTTATTATATTTGTTCAATAGGATCTTGACAGAAAACACATTTCCATCACTTTGGAGCGAAGCAATAGTGATTCCAATTCTTAAGGCTGGTAAGGATCCTTCAGATCCTTCAAATTATATACCTGACCAAATCTGACGAGTTGCATATCTGAAACTCTCGAACGTATGGTCAATGCCCGTCTCGTATATGTCCTAGAAAAATAAATGCATTCCTGTTAATCAGAGTGGCTTCCTTGTACCCTCGTAAAGGGAGATCCACTCTTGATAATACTGTTTATTTGGAAACACAGATCCGCAACGCCTTTGTGCGGAGGAACCATCTTGTTTCCATTTTCTTTGACATAGAGAAGGCACATGACCGTACATGGCGAAATAGAATTCTCCGTTCGTTATATGATTTTGGCTTTCGGGGTAATCTTCCGATATTCCTATAAAAGTTTTTACGGTCGTGTGCTTTTAAAGTTCGGATAGGAACATTTTATTCTAATTATTTTAATCAAGTTGAGGGTGTGCCTCAAGGTTGTATATTGAGTGTCACCCTTTTTATCCTTCATATTAGCAGCATACTCCATAAATTATCACCTTCTGTTCATGGTACATTATACGTTGATGACTTGCAAATATCTTGTGAGGGGTCAAATATGCGTTTAATTGAGAGACAATTACAAACAGCTGTTAACAAACTTGCTGCATGATGTGCTGAGAATGGCTATACTGAGAATGGCTATATACTGAGAATGGCTATATACTGAGAATGGCTATATACTGAGAATGGCTATATACTGAGAATGGCTATATACTGAGAATGGCTATATACTGAGAATGGCTATTCTCCTAGCAAGAGTAGATGTGTCCACTTCTGCAGGAAAACTAATATTCACAGTGATCCAGTAAATTCTATTGACAACACAATTACACTTGTAGTCAGTGAGACGAAGTTTCTTGGTGTAATTTTCGATCGAAAATTAACGTTCCTTCCGCATGTCTTAAATTTGGGGAAGAAATGTGAGTGATCGTTTAATATCCTCAGAGTACTTTCAAATACATCCTGGGGTGCTGATCGCACGTCACTACTTCGAATACATCAGTCACTAATTTTATCACGCATTGACTACAGTTGTGTTGTTTAAGGATCAGCTAGACATTCTGTTTTATGCAGATTGAACACTGTTCATCACTTTGATCTGAGGATATGTTCGGGCGCATTCCGCACATCACCCGTCCAGAGTCTTAATGCAATTTGCAAACAACTTCCTTTAGACTGAGATGAATGCAGCAGTCTCTCAATTATTATGCTAAGATCATGTCTGACCCTCATTATACATTCCATTCCATGATTCTTACATCTGCTCTTAAAAGACTCTATAATGCTCTTCCAAGGAGCATTCTATATTTTCTCATTAGAATAAAATCTCATCTGTTATTGTCTGACCTACAGGATGCTCTAATAACTACCATAAATCGAACTTCACATCCACCGTGGTATGAGCCATTATGTAAAGTAATCAATCCCTTTGTACAGTTAAAAAAATCCGACACATTTCCTGTTGTTTTCCATCAGCTCTATTCTTCTCATCGCTGTCAGTTTGATTCTTATCAACCTATATTTACAGATCGTTCAAAATCTGCAGGACATGTTAGCTGTGGAGTTTATATAGATAATATTTCTCTTAGTTACAGCCTCAATATGTCCTGTTCCATTTTCAGTCCTGAAGCAACTGCTGTATCATGTGCGCTTCAGTATGTGGGTAGTAAAGTATCAAATAAATTTTGTATATACACTGACAGCCTGAAAATCTTAGAAGTTGTGGAAAATGTTAATGTCAACTGTCATCCTGTTGCTTCGGAGATTTTTTCCACATTAGACTCTCTGAAGTGCAAGGGATTCGATATCATCATTTGTTGGATCCCATGACATGTAGGTCTTGATGGTAACGAGAGGGCTGATGCAGCTGCAAAGTCTGCATCCACTCCGCTTCAGCCTTCCGTTCCATTTTGTGATGCGAGAAAAGGTGTGAAAAGTTTTATTTATAAACTTTGGCAGGAATCATGGAGAATGCAAGTCAGCAACAAACTGTATACCATAACTTCATCCCTCATCTCATTTCCAGTTTTACCCTAAAAAGTGCGGACGTAAAATTAACCCGCCTTCGTATTGGACACACACGTTTCACTCATAAGAATTTCACGTCCTGATTTTAACCATCATCGTTTTAAATTTTTTAAGACTGATCTTTTAACGATGTGAGATTTGCTGGACCAACCTCCGCATCAAAATGTTTTTCCATGTTTAAGAATCATTGGTTTTACAGATTTTTATATAATTTTAAATGCAAATAATTTTAATCATAAACTTATAACATTAATCTGAATTAGTTTAGACTCTGTTTTAGCTATTTTAATTATAATTATTTGTGTTATATGTTGGGTCTTTGTCTATTTATATTTTAATTAATTTGTAATTTTTAACATATCTGATCATTTTAAATAAATTTTAAAAGCTGATTGTGCGTGTGGTTTCGAAAAAAAAAATAAATAAAAAGAATAAATAAATAAATAAATAAAGGTATTAAAATTTGGTTTTGTCGCAGCTTGTCCTTATCTGGACCTTGCTCCAGAAAACTCAACCAACCCCAAGAATCACGCCAAAGATTAGCCCGCAAAATTCTCACCAAAGACTTACCAAGTCACTAGAAATGCCATTTTTAACGTAGAATATGCTAAATTGCGCAGTTTTTACCCAAAATTTGAGTATTTCAGATTTGTCTGATATTTTAAGACAAATACAAATAATATTTAGAAATTTGAAGCAATAGTTTTTAAAAAATGCGGGGTAACTCCACAAAATTTTGTTGAAGAAATGAGAGGAAATATTTAACATTAAAAATTACTGAATCAAAAGCATTTTGTTGTTGCTGTCACTAATCCCTAATTGTTTAGCCTTGCTGTACACTCTCCATAAATTTGAAAATATACAGACTATCTAAAATCAATATAGGGTGCTGAAAGACTTCGTATTTTTGAAAATTCAAACAAAATAAAATATTGGCCTGTCAACCGCACAGCAATGACGCTCAGGGGAGATTTTTTGCCCCTCCTGGAAAGTCAGGGTTCTGACAGGGCCTCTCATAAGGCTAGAGAAAGTCGTTTGGCATTTCCTAGCCGAAAAGACCCTCCCGGGCTTCTTCCAAATTATGACAGGTGATATGAAGGAACTCTTCAAATCGATTTAATACCATCTTCTTCAGGAAGAAGATCTTGACATATGTGAGAGTCCCATAAGAACTCGCCCCCTCTTCAGCAGCAGTTCTAACCAAGCAGTCGGCCCTTTCATTTCCGTCAACCTCAACATGAGATGGGATCGATTGAAAAGGGATAGAGTGACCAGAAGAATGCTGGACGAGGAGATCTAGAATGTCCAGACTTGTCTTGTCCGCTATCGCTGTCCAGTTAGATAGGTGCTATATTGAAGCACGACCGTCAGTCAAAATCCAGACATCGTGCAGTGTTCTTCCCATTAGATACGCCTGTTGTAAGCACCTCTTGATACCAATTAAGCTCTGATCTAAAAACCGAACAAAAGTCGGGATTCCTCATTTCAAATTCCCGAGAGCCGGTACAAGTCGGAATGTACCCTCCACTGCCAGAAACTCCCTCATCTCATCTGCTGCACTCTCGTTAGAGCAGACATTATTTGAACCCGCGCATTTATACTTCAACAAATTGTTGCAACTCGTGGACTCGCGATTGATTTTCCGGTTTCTCTCGGGAAAAGGCTGGAGAACAGCAACTGTTGGTTTTTGAAGATGTGCCACTTTGAGAATCATTTTGAATCCAGTTCACTGTGTAATTTGGCAGAGCGCCTATTTTGTCCCCCTCAAGAATACTAAAAATTAAGATATTTCCATGTATTTTTAAAAGCGAATTCAGTTTGAGATGTCATTCGCAAAAGAGTCCTCTCTAGTAAACATCATTAATGTACATCAATAAAGTTCAATAAACATTCTCAGTATAAATAACATCATAAATTTGACAAAACAAACGAAAAACATAAAGATGTATTTAATGGAATACTCTAAAACATATGGCAATCGAAAAATGTAACTAATTACGAATGATATTTCGTATTTGAAATAATATTTCGTTATTTTTGCATCAATTTAATGTAAATAATTTTTTTATCTTTGGCTAATTCTTATTTTAAAAACCTTCTGATTCTTATTTTAGAAAACAATTTTATGGTATATATTAGTGATCCCAAAGATTTTGTGATTTTTTTAATTATACCCCTAAACAGAACATTTTTAAATCTTACTGTCAAAATTTTTTATTTAATTATAAACCATTAGCCATGAACGTTAACGCGCAACGAACTTATATCTGTGTGGATATTTGTTTGAAACACTTTCCTGCTAGCGAAGAAAAATATAAAATATTGAAAAAAAATTACTCGCTATAAAATTTATGGCATTAAGAAGCTATTTTCGCTCAATAAGTTCTAGGTTCTATATTTTCGATAGGTAAGGTCAACTCAGCCTTTCATTCCATCAATGGGTTGATAAAACTGAATGCCAAGCATGCTTAGAAACTAAGCACTGGGTGTTTTCGCATTAGGCCGACCACGTAACCGGAACATATGTGTCGCACACCAGGGTCCTCTGTCAAGAAAATAGATATAGGCTGTAGGCTTTGGACCCCTTATGGGCTGTCGTGACACAGAGTTTAATATTGTTCAAAAAATTATTTTGTGTGCAGTATTTAAAAATTATATTTCTCATATGTAATTCAATATTATTTTATCATTATGTATATATTTGTAAAAAACGTAATCCTAATCTAAGCGATTATGATATAAATTATGTTTAATAGAAGCATTTCATCTCTAAATTGTATATAAATATATATTTTTATGTAAATTATGCTATTAAGGTTTTATAATTTTTACTATATTGAATAAAAATTATTCATTATGTATGTATAATTTCATTATGTAAGAAAAAAATATAATGTTCAGCAAGATTCAATTCTGTTATATATGTATATGTATTTTACTATTGTAACACTGAAATTGCTGTTTTAAAACAAATGTAACTATGAGCAGTATATTAGCATAACAATGATAACAGCAATTTAGGGAAACGTGATTCGATCAAATTAAAACGATGTTCACTAATAGTTCTCGAAAATTTCACAAATTTTGTTCCAATGAACGATTTTGTGGAATAAAATTGCTATGAGAAGCAACTTTTTAATGCATGTAGTGAAATGCTTTTCAGTTATTATCGCCTATCATTTTTAGAGCAATTAATATGAGCGATTAAAAAAATTAAATTATAGTTTTTTAGGCAACTTTTTAATGCATGTCGTGATATGTTTTCACGATTAGTATCCGCTATCATTTTAAAGCGTTTAATGGCGAAAAGAAATTAATGCCTGCGCATCTGGAAAAGTGATTCTGCGATGTAGTTGGATGATGTGTATTACCGTGCATACTACTGGGCATTTATAAAATGTCTGCTATGTCTATTTTATAATTGTTAAATTGATGGCTAGTTAAACTAATATGATTAATGTTTAGATAGATTGAATAAGTTTCATGGTGTTTCCCCTTGAAATTCTTTTAAAGCGCTCTAAGAAATTATCAACAGGGCAGTCGATTTCAAACCAGTTTTGTATAATTATGGCTCATAAACCTTTGTGCGACAAAATCGCTGTAGTTACACCAGTTTTGGGTGAATGTATAACAGAAAAATACCAATGTCAATACTTGCTAAGAAAGGGAGAAAACTTTATGACGGAAATACCTTTAAAGTCGCGCTTGACGATGTGAATGAATTGCAAGATACAGTCTAAGTGAAAACACCATTAAAAAAGACTCACAGATTCGTGAAATAAACGCAGATAGAGACCTCACTAAAATTATAACTCGCCTTTTAACCGGTCACTATCGAGATGTGAAGATCCGAAGAGATCCGCCTCTACATTCACTGGTGATAATATTCCAATAACACCAAGACACATTTTTGACTTTTCTGCCATTTAAAGATCTATATCTCGTGATGGGTAATTTCCACTGCTAGACACAGAAAAGAATCTGCACTCCGAAAACATCAAGAAAATAGATATCTGTGTTCTGCCCACTCATGGTCATATTTAGTTCCCTCGATGGACACGACACCAACCAACCAATGTGAATTCAGTTAAGTGATCTGCCTTGAAAGAATTGGAGAAGGAAACTGTGTTGACTTTCAACATATGGAATTGAATATTCCCGACTCAATCAGCTGAAAAGAGTTGGCGTTAGTTGTTTTTCCCTTATTTGGATCTATAAATTTATGCCAACCATCATTTTCAAGCATGAGCGTTATCAAGAGTCAATTGAAAAATCACTTTACTGATCATAGTTTAGCTAACCATGCTTAAAATTAGAAATAAAAAACGTTCAAACCCGAGTTGCGCAAACTTTTTAAGGAGTTGGAAGACTATTGTTCATATTAGTATTTGCTAGCCATTAACATGGTTTAAATTATGAGATGCTAGACAAATTTATTTCATAAATACAGTTAATTATCCGAATCGATTGGCACTTGAACTCATACGGATAACCGAAAATAAGCTTGGTTGCATTTTCCATAAAAAAGAGTCCATTTTAATTATTTATTGTATGTTTGTAAATGAGAGAAGAACTGTACATTTTCAAAGAAAAATAATTTAATCAAAAGGTAATTCCTCATGTTGAGGTACTTATAAGTGTTGTGCGTGAATGCAGTATGTGTGTGCAACACTGTAAGTGAAAGTCGTTGCTTGTTAACATCTCGATCAGAGTAAGCTGATCTTTGTCTTCATTTGTTTTCGGGCAGACAAGTCCTTTCACCCGTTTGACACTGAGAATTGGCATGAGGGGACACTCGTTCTGACGCTCCATCCACTCAAAACACGGCAAATACTTCACTCGCAGATGGTTCTTCCTTGGGCATAAAGGCCGTTTTCCTAATCAACACTTTCAATAAGTTGACCATCATTTAATTAAGGATCTGATTCATAATCATGTATCTTCATCGCTGAAGAGAAAGGAGTTTTCAAAAGAATGTTTCTGTATTCCTCAAGGGAAGCATCACGCTCACGCTTCTCCTTTTTCTCGAGCTTTCATCTATTCTTCAGTGTCATTTATTTTCCTGAAATTGATTCGGATTATCAGCACTTCGGATAATTGGAGTTCTATTGTCGTACCATTTTATTAAGAATAATATAAACTTTTATCCGACGTACCTATGTAGTTCAAGAGAATATACCTGTATTATTTAAGAAAAGACCTTCAAAGAGATTTCAGTCGTTATTAATTGGCTCTGTTGTTTGCCAACCACTGTTTTGGAAAATTTTTGATTCATGCCTAAAGAGAATCCCGTAGGCAAAGTAATTTAATTTTATTTTTAGTTTTGTATGATTTTTCTTAAGATGTCAGCACCAGTGTCGTCGTTAAATGTCTCGGTTCAACAAAGTTCTTTCAATGTTCGATCGAGTGTGAAGATTTAATGTAGAGATGATGCTCAGTTATTCCTTTATTTTGCACCTGATTGTGTCGTTTTATTGTTTCAGGTGGAGAAGCAGATGAGCCAAGAAATGATCACCTCAGTGCGGCTTTACAGGAATGAGACGGCGGTCACCGATGCCTGGGATTCTGTCCAAGAATACGTGAGTACTCTTACGAAAAAGTATGACTTGGTATCCAGCTCACATACTCCTGAGTATGGATCATACCTTTAAGAAATTAATCTGTTGACCTTTACGCGTTGTGGATATCGGAAGAAAAAACTTTAATTTCTCCTGATATCAAAATTTTCTTAAAGTAGCTGAAAGGGCTTCAAGGGAATACTTTCTCCAGAGAGCATCCGTGTAGAAAATGTGTCAGAATTTGGCGAAAGATTGTTTGGATGTACATTTATAAGATTTTGGTGCTTAGAATTAATATTAATTTTCAAGGAATCATTCAAAATGAAATTTTTATTTTAACTAATTTAATTTAATTTATGTGGAGTTGATTTTTAATGTGTGTTTAAACTATAGTCCAGCTATATATATGTACTTCATTTCTATGTACACATTTTCATCGTATGGCCGTTGCATTTGCAGTAATCCCCCCATGAGTAGCACGGCACTCCTTTGGGGCGATTTCATGACACGTGTCTTCTCCCCCACACACACACATAACGCATGAATTACCCACCTTATATTTCTGCTCTGCAAAATTTATAATGATTTGTGCAGGTATTATTTGTGCTCATAAATTTAAAAGAAATTATATTATTGATCTTTGAACATTCTATTAACCCTTTAAACAGTTTGCCCGTACAGTGTACGTGCTACCCGAAATTGGCCTCATCTGGTTTGCCCGTACGCCGTACGGGCATCGATATTTTCTCCTTTCCTTTTCTGGTTTGCCCGCATTTTTCATTATTGAAAGAGATTATTTAGTATTATTATTTTTCAACAGATGGCGTGGCTTGTCCATGTAAATGAAATGCTTTTCATCCGGGTTTTTTATGTAGCGGGAAAGCGGGAACTTTTTCTTTGAAATTTTGTTCTACTGTATGCCGTGCTTGTGAATCTTATGGAAATTATGGATGGAATAGACGACGAAAATACTTTCTTGTTAGATGATGAACTACATTCTGATACAGATACAGATATTTCTTCTAATTATTTGGATTATTCCTCAGATGACTCGTGCAGTGAGCTCAGCTCTGATGAAGATTTGAGTTCTGCAAGAATTTTTACCGAGGTTGATGTGAAAAATCCACCTGCTCCGTGTCCTCGATTTAAATTTTCTGGTATTCCCTCTGTGCACGTACAATTTGACGACACTTCTGATGTTCTACAATTTTATGAAACATTCATTGATTTTTCACTCATGAGTAAATGTGTGGAAGAGACAAATAAATACGCTAAACAGTGCATCCAATCCAGTGTTGCAAGACAATTCTCAAAGAGTAAATTTTGGGTAGAAACTACTGTGGAAGAGTTGCATGTATTTTTCGCTCTCAATATACTTCAAGGAATTGTAAAGAAACCTGGAATTGATCATTATTGGAGCAAAAGATATTCAACTAATACACCTTTTTCTCTAAAATAATGTCTCATCGTCGATTCTGCCTTTTGCAACGCTACTTGCATTTTTCTGATAATGCAGCATTTGACCCACAAAAATCACGAATGCCCAAAATTAGTAAAAGTTTGGCCAGTTCTGAAACATCTCAATGAGAAATTTAGTGAAACAGGTGACACCAGAGCGAGATGTAACAATAGATGAGAGCCTTATGCTCTTCAAAGGACGACTAGGATGGAAACAATTTATTCCACTCAAAAAGAGCTAGATTTGGAGTAAAATGTTTTATGTTGTGTGAATCTATTTCTGGTTATGTCTGGTCAATAATAATATATACAGGTAAAGACACTATTCTGAAACCTGAGTATTCTAAACTCTGCTTTTCATCACAAATTGTCCTGACAATGATGGAGCCTTTGCTTCATAAAGGATACTGTCTTACAATTGACAATTATTATTCTTCGCCGGAATTAGCAGACAAACTTGTTTCATGTCGAACGGACACATACGGCACACTAAACCTCAAGAGAAAAGAAGTCCCAAAGGAAATGCAGAAAAAAAAATTGAAAAAGGAGAGATTATAGCTTTCAGAGAGGAAAAGTTACTGTGATGAAGTGGATGGATAAGAAAAAAGTTTCGTTACTTTCCACAATACACAACACAGAAATGGAACAAATTCAAGTCCGCTCTGAAATGAAAGAAAAACCGAAAATTGTCATGGACTATAATAATACTATGGGAGGAGTAGACCGCATGGACCAAAATTTAAAAAGTTTTGAAATTATAAAGAAAAGGGGTAAAAAATGTTACAGAAAGATTTTTTTCCATATTTTCGACATTGCTGTATGGAACTCATATGTTGTCTACCGTAAAAATGGAGGAAAAAACACGCAACTAGAATATAGACTTGCTATCATTGACCGTGTAATTGAAAAATATCATTCGGGACTAAATTTCCACCGTGGACGACCAGGTTCGGAGCCTAATCCTCTGAGATTGACAGAGAGACACTTTTTGGAAATAATTGCTCCCACAGATAAAAAACTGAGACCTGCAAGACAATGCGCAGTGTGCTGCTCGAAAATAAATGAGAATGGAAAGAGAATCCGAAAAGAAACACGTTATTTCTGCCCTGATTGTGATGTAGGACTTTGCATTACACCATGTTTCAAACTGTACCATACACAAAAAGACTTCTGAACTGTTTGGAAAAATGTAAACATCAAAATTCACAGTAAGTATGAGAGATATTTTTGCAGAACTTGTAAACCATTCTTTACTGCATGCAGAAGGTACTTTAGAAAAGCAAACATTTAGGGGTTTTTGTGTCCAAAATTGTATTATAAAAAATGTTGTAAAAGCATTAAAAGTGAAAAAAATAAAAAAAAAATCTTAATATTCTTATTCTATTAAGTATGGTACTTAATTAAATGCAATAAAAAAATATGCCTTTTTTGGAAGCATTTCTGGTAAAATAATTGACCGCTTAAAGGGTTAAAAGAAAGATGTCGAGGGAATGCTATTACAGACAGCTCCTGCAACGAACAAATATGTAATAAAACTGTTTAAGGAAATTATTTGATTTATTTGAAATGAACTGTTTTTTTTAGTTACATTTGTACAAATTTTTTTTTTATTTAAAATGTTATTAATCTAATTTTATTAAAGCGATCGCATTTCTTTTATAGCATATTTTTCCTTAATATTCGATTTAAACCCCCTTTAATGAGAAAAGTGAAACGTGATTCATTTGTACATAATGCGTTATACGAGCGCGTTTTACGGGAATGCTCCTACAACGCGTTTTCCTCTAACGCGGAATTAATGTGAGGGATTACTGTATTTATTTACTTATTTCCGCTTTATTTAATTATGAAGACTTTATTCACTTTTATACATTGAGATTTATTTCATTTTTTTAATTTTATGTGCTTTTAGGGTCTATTGATCGAAAATTTTGGTCACTCCTGCCTTTAGAAGAAAAACAGATTTTGGCATGATTGGTGTTGATCCCTCTTGGTTGTTAACAATAAGAGTCCTCATTTTCGGTTCAAATATAAAATGGCTGTTTTGGCGGATTTCTCGCTTTTCTATAAATTTAAATTTTAAACTATCTTGAAATAATCGAGATTGTTTAATATAGATTAAAACATCCTGTTTCACAATCTTAATATAAGCTTCCTGGCGGATTATTTTCAACCACTTTAACTACTCATTTTAATTTGGAATCTTGTAAAAATAATTCTAATGAATTTTTCCATCTTTTCGAAATTCAAATTTAAAATTGAGTTGCCATTATTTTTTATTTAATTTTTTTGCTACAATTTGAATAATCATTTCTGCTTTTGTTGGAGAATTTCTGTATTACACAATAAATATATAAAAATTTATAAAAAGAGAGATTACATAATAGATACATAAAAGTGCGTCTTTTTTACCAAATCAATTAGAAAAATTTAAGTAATCATTGAAATTATGGTTTTAATTTGTTTATTTTTGTTTCTGTTGGTCTTATTTTTTATTTTCCTATTTTTCGTTTGCCGGGCGGGCCATTGAATAGCTAGTGATATTTTGCTATTGCCTACGATTCCACAGTTCGTTAGTTCTAATCTTCCTTTTATTGTTTGTAGTGGTTGGAATCTACATTGGACTGTAGACCCCTACTTATTTAGCTCCTGTGAACAAAATTATATGTATATATATATATATATATATAAATTGTATATATAATATACATATATATATATTTATTGGTTATATAATAACCCACACACACACACACACACACACACACACACACACACACCCACACACACACACACACACACACACACACACACACACACACACACATATATATATATATATATATATATATTTGTATGTATATATATATGTGTGTGTGTGTTGGTAACTTCATTTACTTGCTTTCGTTACCACGCATTCATTAGAAATTGATTTATTTTTTCATTTCTTTTTATTTGCTTAAATATTCTGATATTTTTGTATTATGATTAATGAAAATTAATTTATTTATCTGAGAATTTCGAGATTTTTAGCAAAATCTAAATATTTATTTCGTTCGATTGGGTAAGCTTAGCAGCAATTGTTTCATCGCCAAGTAAATCTTACCAATTGAACTATGATTGCTAAGCATATATTTATGTGTCTTCTCCCGTCTTGCATATAAACAGAATGTGTAAAACAAAAAAAATTTCCAAAAGGTAAAACTAGAAAATGTGGAAATAAATATGTTTCCAACAAATAAATAATAATAAATATGTTTATTATTATTTGAATAAATATGTTTCATTATTATTTATTTATTTATTGGTTATATAATAATATAAATTTTTTATATAATAATAATAAATATATATATATATATATGAAAAATAAATAAGTTTTTTTTTTTTTTTTTTTTTTTTTTTTTTTTAAATTTAAGTCGAATTGCGTGAAATATTCATGTGAAATGTCTTTCCTTCAGTTCAAGTGCTGTGGGATGATCCAGAACTACGACGCCAGCTACGAGGTCTGGCAAAAAAAGAACCCAGAGTTTTCCAGGGGTGACGTCAAAGTTCCAGAGTCATGCTGCAAGGAGAGGGACCCCACCTCGGTGCGGAACTGCCAGGCGGACCCTAGGAGTGGGGCCTATGACGAGGTAACGGAATTCAAAGTTTCCTCTGATAGAGCTGTGTTAGCAGTTTTGGTCTCTGGAAACTTAATAGGTATCGCACTATCGGTTGTGGATTCTAGATTAGAAACTCAACTCCTCAACACTACTCACAATAAATATTGTGTTTGAAGGGCGTTGTCTTCTTTGTGAAGAAATGGCGAGGGCGGCATATGATGAGTGGAGGAGTGACCTGATAAGAAGGCACACGCCAAAATTTCCAGAGGGCCCAATGTACTAGAGCAACTGTCACAAAAACTTTTTGATCTCGCGGACCAGTAAATTATTAACTTAAATCCCGCGGACCACTCTCAGGATTTTTTAGGTGTTAAATATATTTATAAAAAAATTATAATCTAAGAACACATAAAATGTTCATTTCTCATAAAATAAAACAATTAATTTTTTTTTAAATTATGAAATCTCCATTAATGAGCCATAATCAAATAAACAAAAACTGTAAAAACGAAGCAATTAAAATGTGGTTAAGTTATATCAAACATTTAGCATTATACATTCCTAGTGGGAGGGATGTTCCTATGTACTTAAAATGAGATATTGATAGATATTATAAAATGCCGATAAAATTATAAATATTATCCTAATAAATATCCAAAATGAAAGGAAATAAACACATGGTTAAGATTGAAGAGCATATATGTCTTAAAAAACTGCGATTTACGAGAAAAAAATTGAAATGCGGGAAAATAATATACAAAAACTTCCTTAAAAACTCAACTAATGTATTGAATATATTTTAAATTGAACTTAATGCGGCCAACTAATATACATATGCGACAGACAGGAGAGTGAAACGTCAGAAGGGTATGAAGCGCAGCTGCATGGCACTCAACATGCAACAATGCTGCTGCAGCGCTAAGACGTATTTACTGTGGCATTATTCTATTAAGTAGAGTTTACACGCATTATTGTGAATGGAATTGTGGTTCAATCAATGCATTTGAAAACATAACGAGATGAATGAGTATGTTCCATATTTTTCGGGGGCCTAACGGAATTTTCTATTGGAGTACCACTCTGGCGATCGCTGTCCTAGAGAATTTTTAGAACTTTAAATTTCTTTTCTTTTTTTTCTTGGATTTCATTTGTTGATAATAATTTACTTGTTAAAATAGTGCTCTACTTTTTATTAAAATGACTCATTTCTGAAAAAAATATAATGTTAATTCAATGCTCTAGTGATCTCTTCCAATTTAAAGACGTCAGTGTGTAACGACTCAAGTAATTGCAATAAAATATTTCACATCATCTGTCAAAACCATTATTTAAGATGTTTGATTGGAAGGAAAAATAGTCGTCTCGTTTCACGTCGCTTAAATATAAAAAATTGGCTTCAAATTTCATTTTCAGAAAAGTAATTGAAATTTCTTTTTGCCTTTTAGATTCATGCACACACGTGCACTCGGACTTACATAATTGCAGGTATATATGTCAAAGAACTTGAAGGATTCTTATATGGCGATCCTTTCAGTTGCATTAAGTTGCATCTATTAAATGTTACCTCGCTTTAAATAACTCAAAAACAATTTCATTCACAATGTGTGTATATATATATATATATATATATATATATATATATATATATATATATATATATATACATTCACCTTTACCAAGTGATCTAAGCGTCAGGACGAACTTTAGAAGTAAATAATTCGAAAACGAATCAAGTTACAAAGATATGATTTCCACCAAATGGATGTCAAAAAAAAAAAAAAAAAAAAAAAAAAAAAAGGTTTTGTATAACAACGAATATAAATAGTTTTGTTGGTGATCGACAGATGGCGCTGTAGAATTTATGATGTAGGTTTATGCAAATCAACAAACGTTAGCAACTGCAGCACGTGATGGTAGTCGAAGTTTTTATGCATCGAAATGCAGTCCAAAGTTGAGAAATCCCTCTTAGTTGAACTGCATTACAAATATTCGGAAAGTGGCATTGCGAGCTTCGTGAAGGGCACGTGAGATAGGAAACGGCTTCTATACCGAACAAAGCGATGAAGAGATTTGAAGCTATAGGTTCTTTGTCGTCACGTCCAAGAAGCGGATGTCCCTCAACAGCCACTGCTGTTGCCAAGACATTGGAGCAGAAGATGCAATCCACGACATGGGGAATGCTGTGCTCGACATGTTTCGAGGCAGACGGGAATATCGTACGAAAATGTCTGGTGAGCACTGCGAATAACTCTGAAACGGAATCACTACAAGTTGCAATATAATCAAAAACTGAAGCCTCCTGACCTCGAATTAAACTGAGATTCTTTTAATTTTGTCTTCACTAAGATGGACCAGCACCATGACTGGCTTCACAATGTGCTTTGAACAGGTGAAGCGCATTTCCCACTCTCTGTAGCTGTTAACAGCCACAATTGTCGAGTATGAACCACAGAAAGTTCACGTGCTTTTGTTCAGGTTCCCTTGCAACAGCCTACAGTGACAGTTTGGTGTAACTTCTCTGCTGATTTCAAAATTAGCCCATTCTTTTTCGAGGCGGTCACACATACGGGTTTCAAACCATTTACCGTCATTGGTCAGCGATATGTAACACTGTTACATAACAACATTATTCTTGAACTACAAGCGCGACCGCGCTATAAGCAGTCACTTTCATGCAAGATGATGGAGCACACCTCATATCGCCCTGCCTATGCAATGCTCAATATTTGAGGAGGATCGCATCATCAGTCTCATTTTTTGTCACAGGATGTCACATCACGGATCTCCAAGATCTTCTGATCTGACACCCTACGACTTTTAGCTGAAGATATTCTTGAATTCGAAAGTGTACCTCGATCAACCGGAAGAATGGGAGGATGCCATCCACCATAATGTGCTTTTCAGAACGCAAGAAATGCTACTAAATGCTGTGAACGGTGCGGTGACTCGTCTCACAGTTGAACTTCTGAATGATGGACTGTCATTGAACATTTATTGTAGTACTAATTAACTATAATTGAACTGACTTGTAAGTTGTTACCAATTCTTTATTCGTTGTTACACATAACTGTATGTATATATATATATATATATATATATATATATATATATATATATATATATATATATATATATATATATATATATATACTATATACATATATATATATTTATATATATATATATATATATATATATATATATATATATATATATATATATATATATATATATATATATATATATATATATATATATATATATATATTGCATTTGTGTATTTTATAAATAAATATGTATATACATATATGTGTGCTCACCTATGCCAGTCTAAAAATATTTTATTTATTTATGTAAAATTACGTGTATTATTTAATATAATAATCAGATTTTCCGTATTCATATTTTGTCTATTTGTTACATTTTATACTTATTTTATAAACAAAAAAGTATAATCGTTGTTAATATAACATACTGTCACAGCACTGTCTGCAGTTATTTGGGTTAATATCATCCCTAACAGAACCTAACACAAGATCAATTACAGTGTTATATGTGAAGATAGAGCACACACAATAATTTACTTTTAAATTGGATACAAGCCTCACTTCAGTTTTATAGATTGATTGATTGATGTACATTGAGACTTTTAGCGACATTAAAGGATATCCTCACTTCAGTGTAACTTGAGTTCAACTTCTTGTTTATTAATTTTGTTGCCACCCGATAACAACTAAATTTTGTTGTCATCAAAAATAATAAGAAATGGCTTAATTACGAATTAGTAAAGGAGAGGGAATGTATACATGATATCTTTAAAACTTTTCAAGATTAAATTATTTTAAATTAATTACCCGTAATTTTTTTCTGTATTCACAATCGAAATTTTAAGATTTAAGTAAAATTGTGTGACTACTTTGTAACCGTCAATAAAGTTTTTTTTTTTTTTTTTTTTTTTTTTTTTTTTTAATTTTATCGCTTTTTATCTTCCAGGATTGTTACGTGAAGATGAAGGACTTCGTGAAGGATCACGCCCTCATACTGGGCGGAATTGGTATCGGCATTTCCTGTGTACTGGTGAGTAGGCAGCTTTTCTTGAGTAAATCTTGTTAAATCCATGTAAGAATGTGACTGAAATCAGTTGATTATATATCTTCATTGAAAGTCTTCAGTTTTTTTTATCGAAGTAAAGCTAATTGTTCTGGGAATCAATAAAATTGATAAATTAAACACAAAAAGGAACCGACTGTTAAGTACAAAAAGGTACGACTGTTAAGTTATTTTCTGGAATAATTAAAATCTATTTTACAACAGATTACAATTTAGGTTTGTTTTCCGGGGAGGAATTTTCACAGGTATTCACATTTCACAAGTCAGAAAACCTAGTAAACTTCCTTTCACCAATTTGATATAAATGTGCATGTGAAAAGGATCGTTGTAACCCTTTTCATCTTTTTTGGTTTAAATCATATCTGGAATCGAAAAGACTTCCCAGTCAAAAGTGCATGTCAACCACAAGGCATAGCGTAGTCTACTTCACAACTGTAGTTCTTGAATGCTCTATATTTCTTGAATGCTCTATATTTCTTGAATGCTCTATATTTCTTGAATGCTCTATATTTCCTGAATTCTCTATATTTCTTGAATGCTCTATATTTCTTGAATGCTCTATATTTCTTTAATGCTCTATATTTGGAATCTTTTTGGGATTTCACTGAATATTATTCTGATTTTGTGATTGTATTTTAGGTTTAAAATGCTTGTAACTTGTTGTCCCAATTTCTGAAGATAATGTTTTGCTCCATTCTCTTCTCTGTTTCAGATCGTTGGGATGATGCTGTCCTGTGCGCTCTTCTTGATGATTAATTGAACTCCGACTCACATGTGTTTATTTTTCTACACTAAATAACAAGTTCAGCCCACAGTTTCAGAATCTGGAAATGAGATTTCTAAAGCAGCGTTTGAAGAAATAAAAATCAAAAAGAAAAAGGAGGAACGTTTTTAAATAAAAACTGCTGCTGCTGCTGCTTCAAAAATGGATGAGAATTTTCTCTTACTAAATTACATTAATAATTATTATAATATATTTGAAATTATTGACATATTGATGGTACTATACACACTTGTTGTTGACTTATTGGATAATTCAAGTTCAATTACTTTTTATTTAGGATTTGTCATTGTACATTTAGTTTAATGTATTCTAACGCAGTGTTTTATGAATGTAAAAATTGCGAGGTATAAATTCTTTTCGTAAATTTGTTTAAATCCTATATACGCCTAAAAGAAAATGGAGTGCTGTTCCATTATTTCCACATCATTGATCATCGTTTCATAGTTTCGGAATAGAATAAATTTTGACGTTTATATCCATAAATGATAATTGTTTAATTTATAAAGTATAAACAAAATGTTGTTATAAAGTATAAACAAACAATTTTATAAAAAAGTAATTTTTAAGCAATACTCGACGCAAATATTTATGATATCAACTGCGATAGTTTATTTCGTGTTACGGTGATGCGGATGCGAATAATGGAATTGCACCGAAAATGGTGTATAACACAGGTTAATTTTTTAAAGCATTAACCTAAAAAAAATACCGAAATTTTTGCAGCAATTCTCTTTTCTTACCAACAAGAAAGCTTTATATTTGAAGAAATCATTTAGTGTATTAAAAATTTATATAAATAAATAAATAAATATTATAAATTAAAAAAATACCAACTTGTATTTTAATGGATATTTAGGGAGACGCGTGTGTTTGATAAAAAATTTTCAAATGTGAGTGGAAATATTCTCTCAGTATGGAATAGTTAATAATATTGCATTGCAGTTCATTCAAATTATTTTCTCAGTTTTTGATGGTAATAATTAGGAAATCTCAAAATAATTCAGAATAATGAACTCATCATTCAAACGAATGACAATCACTTAATGTGAAGATTGTTTTACAGAAAATGAACTACAACAACTTCTCACTTTAATCTTGATTAGTTCCACGGGATAAATATAGTCTTCAAATTCATGGAACATAAAATGAATGATTTTATTCCGTTGACTCTTATTAAATTCTCTCTTCCACAATATTTTTGTTATTTAATTTTATATGTTTTCTCAAAATCACAAAACTTAAATTGAATCAAAATTTCATAGATACAGTTTAAAATTTTTGTGTACCATTATAATAATTCTAAATTCTTTAAATCGCCATTCTTATAGCATAATATTTGGGACACATAATGTTTCAGAACTTTTAGATTTTACGTTCACATTTTTTGAGACATAAAATATTTCACCTTTTTTATCAAAAATACTGATCATTCATTTTAACTTCTTGAACATTTACTCGAAAAATTAAAGTGATTGATTTTGTTTATTCTTTCTAATGTGGTTACTTTTGTTTAGATAATTTTAATGGCAAATGTAATTTAATCACTAAATAATAATTTTTTAAATGATGGAATCACAATCATTGTATGACACTTAAATCTTGAAGGGCTTAACAAAATGTAGTCCAATATTTTACTTAATTACTTTAATCTAATTATTTATATTTGTTATTATAAATGATGAAATAATAAATTTATATCCAGTTATTTATTACTTCATCGCAGAAAAACTGCTTTTTGTATATTCGAAATGAATTAAAATCTTCTTAATGAAATTCCCCGAAATGTACTTTAAGTCCACTTTGAATAGTTGTCAATTCTTTTAGGCGACTTAACAAAATTAATCGCATTTACCTGACAAAATAATACCTAGTTAGCCAATTAAACTATTAAAAAAGGAAAAAATCACTTGTGTGTAAATTATGTTTCTTTGAAGAATATGGAATGCATCTAAATTTGAGAAAAGTCATTGAATGCTAAATTAAATTTAGGTTTATTGTATTCCAATTTATTACCTAGTTTTTATAACACTTAATATTGACAATGTTTTTATACTTAAGTTACACTCAATAATTTATTAAGTCTATAATTCTAGTTGTGTGTGTCGTGCTTTAAGTGTTCTTTATTTCCAATTTAAAATGTATTAGTTTTTTAATGGTGACATTTTAAACATTAATTTAGCTCTGTTGCAAAATATAATTATTTTTCAACAAATATAAGATTCCAGTAACAGAAAAATAAGAGTACTAATTTTGTGATTATGATAAATTATATATTAAGAAATACAAAAGTAGCTTTTTTTCATTTTTAAAATCTTTTCTCCTGTTTCTAATATTCTACCTAAGTATTCTGAAGAACTAAGCATATATCCGATTATTTCTTACTATATCCGATCACAAATTGGTGCAGGTCGGCAGATGATATTTCCAAAGCCTCATTAACTTCTATAAAAACAAACATCGAAACAGATCCATACAAGGAAATACCATGGATAACTGTTTGAAATTGTGGGAAATGCTCTTTGACTGCTTCTAAACAACTCACGATTCCGTCCACAAAACGAGGTTACTTGAAAAGTTTTTATTCTCCATTATTCAGGATTTTAGCGATTTAAGTTTGAAAAATGTATATTATTCTATATTCTGTTGTTACACTAACTTTTTTTCAAAAAGTCGTGAAATTTTTATCATATGTAAATGTATATATACTTCATAAACATGAAAACAATGTTTATCTGTGCACAAAGCTGAAGATCATGATTAACTATTTTTGGAACGAAATGCTGCTGCATATATTTAGGATCTTAGGGTTTAATCTGTATTTCTTTGTTACTTTTTATTACCTCCACAGATTAATTGTATTTGCTGTGCTATTTGTACATATTTATTGATTGTGTATTCCTTTTTTGGCGATTTTTGAAACTGCAAAATGCGAGATTTATTATCTTTTATATATATACATTTCTTACACGTGTATTTTTCATATCTTTGTATTTGTTTTGGACGTATTGTTATTTAAAATCTAGAACAGCTTTACGAAGGTATATTGGTCGGAAGAGCTTTACTTTCCACTGATACCATATTAGAGTGACCTTTACGGGTCGACATCGGATCTTGAAGTATTATTTTTTTGTCCGCGTGCATGCGAGCCTTCTGTTCCCTTCAATTAATTTACATCATTGTGTTGTATACTTTAGCGTGTTTACGATACTGAAACTGTTGTGAATATTGTTGCTTCAAGAGTTTTCACCTGTTTTTGTAAACTTTTAATGAAAACTGTATCTTGTATTTTGATTGTGTGAATAAAGGTATATAAACTTACTGGTTATCTCACTTTTGTAACATCTTCATTATCATCTAAAACAATAAATTATTTGTTATTAACTTTAAAGTGGTTGTTTTCTTCCAGTTGAGATCATGATTACTCCACTTTATTCAAAGTCTCAGTGATTTAAAATATCCATGACGTCAGATAACAGTTCATCTAGGTCACACATAATTAATTACGACCTCGTATTGAGACGGCCTCGTCAATCCGAGGCACTTTCCTTTATTCGCAAAACATTTTAGAGTATCATGATAAAAAAAATAAAATAAAAAAAAAGACTTTATGTTATAATACAATATATTCATTCTATTATCTTTTTCATACTATTTTATGTAAAGTGATTTCACGTTACATGTATTTTCTATTGTACAAAATATTTTGCTATTTTAGAAATTTTTCACAAGCTAATGTGGTTTGTTGAATCTTTGCCTGAACAAATGTGGTCTTTTTTGAGACTTTTATCGCTCCTAAATTTGACATTGATTTTTAACAAGATTGTCACATCAGTGAATCTCTACCATGACACCTTTATTCAGAAGCAAGTGAAATTCATTTCTACAGAAAAATTTCTATCTTTACTAAACATCTATTTTTGCATGTGTTTTAAAGTAATAGAAATTGAAATAAGACAATAAGTTATATTGTAAGGCATGGAAAAGTAAATATAGAAATTTTTAATTGCATCTCAGTGGAGTTAAATAGAATTCAGCACCGGTTAAACGATAGCTTATGAAAATGTCGGTAGCATTTCTTCTGCATCTTCTGCACACTCTCTGCTTACAATGAGAACAGATCCCATAAGTTTGTCTTTGCCCGTTTGGCACTGTGGAAACAAGACACGTTCCCTTTTCAACACGAGGAAACAAGAAATGCACCAACTTTATCTTAACTCATTTCCTTGAGAATAACACGAGGTGCCATTTTAAATATTGTTGATTCAAACCAAGCTTAATTCCCATTTGAAATGGACAACTGTTGTTACTCTGGCAACCGCTAATGACCAAACTACTTCGTGGGAGTATTTACAAGGATAATTATTCATACATAATTTCAAAGCATTTTCTTTGTCATTTTATATGATCTTTTGTATACAAGAATTTCAGTTGGACATTATAGATATCCACGCTAAAAGTGGGAAAGAAACCCATTTAATCTAAAACAGAAAACCAGAATATTAACCATTCAGAGCATTCATGATCTTAATAGAGAGTGGCTGCTTCGTGATTGTGCAGCGAAATTCGACTTCTTATCCATTTATTTTAGGAAAAATGAAAGGCAATTTGTGATTATTAGCTACATTTATAAATTTTAGAAGCATAAATTGAATCAAATGACGCGCACTTCTTTCACATAACTCGACATAAATGAAATTAAAACGCTCACGTTATTTTACTCTTGCACATATGCGATATGTTTAATTAGCTGAACTTCAAGATGAAAATACTGTTTACAAAAATAGATTTATTATTATTTTATTTTTACGGGAAGCAAACATTTGTTTCATTTTTATGATAAATATTCAAGGAGCAATTTTTAATGTTTTTAGTTTAAATTTTATCGTAATTATTCACATCAAAATGTACTTCTGAATGTATTCCAACCATTCATGTTATTATTAAACATTAATTTTTTTTTGAAGAAAAATCGCATAATGTTTAATATAGTATCTAATGTGACACTAGACTTGTATTTTGCACAATTATTAAGTTTCAACATTTGGCTATATCTTCAAAAATATCCGGTCTGTATTAAAATGGTAGGATTAGTATAAAAAAAGGATGATTTTCTAAACCTATTCCAAGTATTTACTTTGTTATAAAATATAAATTTTGGAAGAAAACTTACATAATTTCTCTTTTGTTCATACTACATGTGACGACTGATTTGATGCACTTAAGTATAAAAAAAATCACTGCTCATCCAATTAATAATACGAAATAAATAAATATATTTATTAATTATTTACAGTTGTTATAAACATTTAATCCTGTTTGGATTGATGATGATTATGAGAATGTTAAGTCACGTGGCTTGTTCATTCATTGCACGTTTCACTTATGAATATAATACACACGATGTCTGCTTCACGTTATGCACAGTTACTGATATCATTAAAAAGGCCATTTTTCATATTATTCCCGAGACCTTTACATGTGCCCTTATAGATGCCCTCACTGATGTCGTAACGGAGATAATTTTTCAGGCTGTCATCATAGATGTCTTCACAAATGCCGAAATCACTTTTCACATGATCACCGACACCTTCGAAAACGTCTTCACGGACGCCGTTGCAGGGTTCTGCATGATCACAGATGACATCTTCATCGGCCTGTGTGGGAGGCGATGTTTTAGGGACGCCTTTCCGATTGTTCCTATTTACGATGAATTCCATGAGATCCACCCGGGAAACAACGCCGACCACAAATTCTTTTTCCTCGAAATTATTCTTTTCCGCATCTATAAAATTACATTTAACTGTTAATTTAATCTTCACAAATTCATTTTATCTTAAATGCTTCAATACCTTGAATTATTATACTTAAGGCATAAACGTTCACATCACACAGTTATACTTACATGTCTGCTGTCTGTGAACTATCAGGACATAGTTGCAATCACTGAAGAGTGTGAAAAGTCGACCCAATGTTGCATTCATGGTTACCTGAAAAGTCAAATTCTCATGTACCAAACGACTTAATATACCAACGTAATTACTTAAATTCCCGTGTACCAGAAAACTTGACATACAAATGTAATTACTGAAATTCTGAAAGCAAAATCTATTTTTAAAAAGTAAAATGAAGATGTTTTTTTAAAAGGGAAAATGCATTGTTGTAAGAAGATTTAGCGTGAAACTTCGATTTAATTTAACCATATTAACTTGGAATATGCCAAAAAATTGATTGTTTTAATTTCATTCATATATAAGTTATTTTATTTTGCCCGCATCGCTGTAAATTGCAGAGACATATTTATTGTTTCCCTAGTAATATTATAATTTTATATAGCTATTTTTTGGAATCGAATGCATAATAAAACTCAAAATAAGAATGTTAGTAAAAAAAAAGAATGGTATTTTTATAATTAAATCTAGCTATGTAGCTCTTTTTCTAATCTAATAATAATGTGTTCATAAATATATACATTATCTTATTCTCAATTTTGTCTCATTTTATTATCATAATACTTTTATTTTTCATTTAAAAAATACCAAATCTATAAACTTAATTTCTTATATGATTTGAATTCAAAATATAAAATTCAAATATCAAAAAATTTTAAATAATAAATTTTTTAAAAAAAAAATTTAAGTAACATTAGAGGGAAAAAAAAAAAAGAAAATTGAAATATGTTTCATCATTAAAAGCAAACTGATCAATAATATTAACACGTTTTAATTTAAGCTGTTTGATTGAATAATAAATCAAATTTTTAATCTTTAAGAGAAAATAATTTTGAAAATTAGCAGAATTACCGATGATTATATAATAAAAATATAACACACTTATTTTCACATGAAATAAATTTGAAATAGTTTGTTTTAAGACGAAACTATATTATATCAAGTCATGGTGTTTTGTGTGTGACTTATAACTATATATCATCTCCAATTTAACTAGATATAAATCTTTACTGTTCATCCTACCCTATTTTCTACAATCGTAACCTTATGAGAATTCTAAATTTACTAACAATAAGCCACTTTATTATTATCCCTTCGTGCTATTGATAAGTAGGCTTTCTACTTATTTATCAGCAAAAAATCTCCATTAATATAACCGAAATTTTATATTAAGTATATAAAATATTTTTTTAATTAGTTTTATAGGCAATAGCTTCTTTATTTTATTTAAAGATCTTAAGAAATTAAAAATAATATAGGTAGTTATAACACTACCGATTAACCTCTATGTCTAACAACAATCGCCTTTAATCATTCAAGGGTCTTACGATGATCCCTAATATTTTAGTTCTGCATCACTTTAAAAATGTCTTTAAGCAAAAAACTTTTATTTCTCATCTTTAAGACAAAACAGTCTTTAAGACTTTACACTTTTTCTTTTTAAAAAAAAAATCTCATCTTTAAGACTTTAGACTTTTTCTTTTTAAAAAATCTCATCTTTAAAACTTTAGACTTTTGAGAATGAACCATCAGTTGTTGTTATTATTTAAATGTATTTTAATACCTTTTTAAAACTTTTTGTCAACAAATCGGAGACAGAAGTAGTAGATATGTCGTGTCCTTCTGCAATTTTCTCCTTCATCTTTTCAAGAGTTACTACACCTTTGATTGCTCTAAATTTAAAAAAAAAACACTTATAAAGATTTTTGTCAGCAGTAAATAAATGTAATTTCATAAAGAATTTCGACACATATTTTTTTTTAAAAAAAACATGTATTTAACATATATGTATAAAAACTTATGTACAAGCCAAGGCTAAAGTGGCGCCCATGCGTGTTTCCATGATCGAAGACTCTTGGGATACAAAGCCTATGTCCCAGTTAGGTGGTCAGCCTAACGCGGAGCCCCCAGTGTTTAGTTCCCAAGCATACTTGGCACTCATTTTTATCGACCTCCTGAAGGAATGAAAGGTGGAGTCGTCCTGGCCCTGTCCGAGAACCGAACCTCGGATCTGTGCCTTAGGTATTAAATATACATACTCATATAAATGCATATATATATATATATATATATAGCTTTTCCTACGTCCACCGTACTGTATGGCTATGAGAAATGGTCAGTGCTAAATTCCTTAAAAATAAACTACTGATATTTGAGTGAACTGGTGGAGTTTCGAATAATGGTAGGAAATGATTCATAATTAATCGTGAAATCTACAAAAAATTCAAACCTCTCACTGCTAAAGTGTTAAAAATCCCCAAGATCTGAGCCTTTTGTGCAAAACTAAAGTCACAATAATAAAGTTGGCATTAAATGCATGCGTGCTGGAATGTGAGGAAGGGCACCAATTAGAGGTGACTGGGTGCCGAAATGAGAATGATAGCATAAAGACCACGCAAGACAGAAGCTGGGACAGTATTAGGCAAGAGGTAATATCTATCAATTGTGGAGATTTATACTAATTAAGTGCCTATAGCTCACATTGATAAAATTTTACAAATTAATTCAATGAATGCAAATGCTTAAAAGCGATTGAATTTTTGCAATTTATAAGCAAGGACCCAGCAGAAGACTCCCATGATTTCACAGTCCCAGAGGTATCACTTCAGATGGCGTACTTTGCGACCACGACTTTCTTAAGACACCCTTGCCACCTTCAGTGAGTATAACAATTCTTGGATTAACTCGGGAACCCAACTCACTACCTTCCTATCATGATACCGTACGGGTATTGTTTTGTATATATCACAATGAGAAAAATTGATTGGGAAAGTTTTTATCAGCAGCAGTCACAGAATTCGTAAATAACTGAGGAGTACCCTAAAGTATAGGTCAACCTTTTATATAATGCGTAATTTAATATAAATGAAATTGTACATAAAAGTAATATAATTTACAAATATGCGTTTAAGGACATACAACTGTATTGTCAAAAGCATTTCCCTTTTTTCATCATATTTTATGCTGATTTTGAAATATTAACCCAACTTAATTCTTTCCGTAGACAAATTTCAAAAATATCAAATCTGAAATAGGTTTATTGCAAAGATTGACGGTTAACATCGTTATGAGTCGTTCTTTTTACAAAACAGCATGGGTTAATTTTTTTAGAGTTTAGTTTCCTATTCCATCTAATGCAAAGATAAATAAAACGCACCCGTCCTCTTCGACAACGATCAGTTGATCGCACCTCTTCTGGCGCATCAGTTGGAGAGCTTCTTCGCAGGAGAGTGTCGCCTGGGTGGTCAGAGGGTTGCCTAGTTTCATGCTCATTACTCTAGTGTCCCACCACCTGTCAGGATAAGAACAAACATTAGTGATGAACCTTAGTGTATCTGATGATTATCAGAGACATTAGAGTTTATGAATTTAAGAAGTTATTGCAATGATAATAATTAATTTATTTTAATACTATTATATAGAATAATAAAAATTATTGTTACAATTTTATTTAGAAATTGACTAATGATTAATAATAATCTTAAATAATTTTTTTAGTGTTTAATTTAATAAATTCAATTTCCGTTATTAGGAATATATCTACTAATTAGGAAAAAATACGGATTTTAATAGCTTAAAATTAATTGTGTGTGAGAGAGAGTTTTCAGAAGTAATCTAACAGAAACTCACTCCGTTTAAATAGATACCCATTACTTCGCAAAACATTGTTAAATGCAATACCTGCGATTAAAAAATTTGATCGCGACCATAACAAAAGTGAAATAACTGAATGTAAATCATGAACCAGAAGCCAATTTTTTAGCAGACAAAATTCCGCTGCCAGAGCTATATTCAAACGTCCAACATCAGACAACAAAACGTCTAGTCACCCACAAGAGTCGCGCACTGTCTTAGGCATTTTTATGTTGTGCTGTTACTTACTGCAAATGTTTTTTTTTTCCTCCAGAAATGTCTCACAGGGCCCGTTGTTAAAATCGCGGTCTTCGGAATGTAATGTCTTGGGTATGATCCCAGGCACTGTTGAACGGGTTTTGTACTTTTTGCGTGTGTCAAGACAGGCGTTTGTTTATTTTCCATGTGCAGTTCATGAAAAATGCTCACTGTTTTTTAAATTCATTCCGTAATGGATATTAAAAAAATGTTTACAGTACGTTTTTGTTGTTAGACTATAAATTGTGCGAAATTATTTAAAAAGAGTCTCAATGCATTTGATTTCATAATTTATTTGCATGTTTCAGTAAACTGTTTAATGTAGAATTGAAAAAGAGATGTATTATTTTCATTTCTTTTTAAAAATTAGATTATAAAAACGAATGTGATGAAAGTTTATTTACGGGTAACTTAAATGATTTTCCTTATGCCAAGATAGGCACTAAAATGTGAATAACAAAACTGCAGCCCTAAAACTACGTTAGCCCTGAAAATACCAGTATTACCAAAAGTTAAATTTAATAGCTAATATTTATCGCCAAATAGTTTGCCAAAGCAAAGGGTACCCGTATCTACACCGAACCCCCCAAAACAATCTTTTTAAACATCAGAAGCCACCATAACAGCTTATGGTAACCACTTTTAACACTTAATAAAAATGGAAATTAATTACCAGTGTTTGGTCTTCATTTGCTCATCAATATTAATGAAATCTCTCTCCACCATCCATGGATCAGTTATGAACTTCGTCATGTAATTCCGAATGCCGTCGGGAAACACCACCACGCACCTTTGCCCTGCCTCCAGCCCTTGGGCCGCCTTGACTGCAGCGCTGACCACTGCGCCGCTACTGCCACCTAACGAAAAAAATGATGATTTTTTGTACAACGCTTTTGCGTGTGAAAAAGTAGAAACTCAAAACTGAATGTTTGAAACACTTACCGCATAGCAAGCCTTCTTCCTTGATTATCTTCCGAGCCATTAGAAACGTGTCTTTATCGTGTTCTATCATCCATTTGTCGACCACCTGCAATCATAAAGAATCGTCATTTAATCTGACAGCTTAATTTCTTTTCAGGAATGATTACATAATTAAAAGAAAGTATTTAATATTTCAATCACAGGTCAGTTTTTATGTACGAGGTTTAATTCTACTGGGTTCTAATCAGAGTTAAGCGGTGACCACGCTATGTTATTATATAAAAAAAGGATAATTGTTGACTGATTTAAAAGATTTGATCTGTAAAAACATATTCCAAGATGCTGTTTGGCAAAAATTGGCGATTTTATTTTTGTCACCAAAAATGTTTTCGTATGCGTATAAAGAAATAAAAAGGTACCGAAAGCACTTTGCAATGATATAAAATTTTAAAAATTACACAAATTTTTCATAGTTTTAAACTTAAAAAGGAGATTTTAAATGAAAATAAATGTTTAATCCCAATATTCAAGATTACCCAAACTGGCGAGAAACCAATGAGCTACCTGCAAATATAGCCCTGCCGCTTCGGTTATTAAAAAAACTGGTAGCCAGCAGCAAATAAAAATATAATTTCTATTAATATCAGTGCTGAGGTATTTTGTGAGAACAAATGAATTTTATTTGTTGTAATTATCTCAGAGCAAGGAAACTCTTATTCAAATTTCTTTGTCCGTTTAAAATTGTCAATTCTATCTGTCTTGTATGCAATTGTGTCGATCAGATTGTACTGCCTGGCGAATATTATGTTATATAATATACGTTATTTAAAAATAAATTGCTCCTTGTAATTAATATTTTTATTAAATATACTAAGAAACAAAACAAATGCATATTTTCTTTGTCTCTACCTTTGAGAAAGACAAATTGCAATCTATATATATATATATATATATATATTTATTTATATACATATATATATATATATATATATATATATATATATATATATATATATATATATATATATATATATATAGAGAGAGAGAGAGAGAGAGAGAGAGAGATAAATAGATAGATAGATATATCATAATATTATTTTTAAATGTAAGGCACTGAGAAACAAAATATGGAGGTATGCAAATTTTCAATTCTTTACCAGTGGAAAAAATTTAATTTAACTATCGATATATGCCGCAAATCGATTAGTTACAATCATACTAATCTCAATCAATAACATATTATTAAAATTTATTCTTCAAAAAATTTCCAATATATTATTGATATTGTCGCCTTTGAAGCTTCCGTATATTTACTTTCATTTTAAGCTTCAGCTCGAGTGAAAACGATAAAATTAATGCCTGAATGCTATCACTGCCGAGATATCTCTGACAATAATATAAATAATTATGTATATATATATATATATATATATATATATATATATATATATATATATATATATATATATATATATATATATATATATGAATTCTAGTTAACTAGTGATAATCGGGGGAGGGAAAGAAGGATAATAGAATTTAAAAATAATAATAAGATTTTTTTAAAAAGAATTTTTACAGCATTATGTTAAAAAAATCAATTTTAGAAAGCAGTATTTTTCCATGTTAGAAAGTCTCTTTTTTGAAAATTTAAATTCAAAAATTAGAATACTTACAGAGCAATCGAGATTGGTGGGAATGAACTCGAGACCGATGCCCTCCACTTCGTAGGGACCGACTTCACTCGAAGAGTCTTCCTCGAAGGGGCGGGCAGAACCGTGAGGCTCCACGCCAATCACCTGAAATGCGAATGAATTATTGAGCAAAATAGCACACTTCATGTTTCTACTGCATGCAGACGTGAAAGAAAATTTAGTTTCTTTTGAGAAATATATATATATATATATCACTCGAACATCCGATGTATGATGTTCAAGAATGTGGTCTTATCATGTTTAATTCCGTACATCACTTTATTGGATAAATTTAAGTTATTTTTAAATTAATTTGTTATGAGAGATTTCATTATGAAATCGGAGATTAAATGTTCAGAAACTTGGGACTCACTTGAACACCGGGACATCTCTCTTTGAGTTTGCGGCCGATTCCAGTGATGGTTCCACCCGTCCCTCCACCCAACACCACCATGTCCACTTTATTGTCGCACTGATCCAATATTTCCTCCGCTGTCGTGTCGTAGTGGGCCAGACTATTGGCAGGATTGCGGTACTGTAAACAAAATCAAAGTAAGTATGGGATAAAAAGATACATTTTTTAATATAAAGGTACATTACAATATAACATAAAAAAATCGGTACAAATGCCGTATAATTCAACATGCCAAATTCTCAGTTTGGTGATTTTTGACGTAGTTTTTCTGTGTATCAGGCAAAAGGGTTTTCATTACTTCATAGAAATTGAGGCATATCAGAATTATGCAGATGATTCTATTTCAGAAAGTATTTACATGTCCTCGTTCAAGTCGCAATAAGTCATCTTAGCAACATTTTTTTAACACTAAAAATATTCAGAATTTGACATGCTTGATTATACGACATCTGCGCCAAAATGTCAACTCAATATTTTTTAAGATAATGTCTCCGTAATCTCACTTGTTTTTGCTACTTCTGAAAATGATTTAAAAGTTATAGCATTATGTGCAATGTGTAAATCCTAGAATTCGAAGAAACATAAGATCAAATGTGAATGAACTAATATATAAAGTTTGTTTTCTATATGTATGAAATTGCAAAATATTTTTTTGGGAATTAAGGGTATTGCTTGGTAAAAATTATGATTTTTTACGCAAAGCTTGTTTTCGTGCATGTTTGAAAAAACAAGATGACGCTAAAATCACAACAGACCACTCAGTAAATCAACATAGGTAACAATATGGTGTCAAATCAACGAGAAACTTAGGAGCACCCAAAAGTATAGGCCACCTATATTTTTGTCACTACTGAAATCTCATCAAGTCATCATTAATACAAAAATACGTATATGTGTGTGCTTAGTTGATAAATAAATTATTGCTCAATCAAGATTAATCTGCATTCGGACTTCATATAATTGCCACTGGTAGCTCAATAAGAATAGAAAACGCGAGAGTAGCAATAATAGAAGGGTCCACGCTAAGTCATTGTCATAAGAAGAGTCGGTAATGTCAGATTTTCTTAAAATTTTGCTCCTTTTCATAACATTATTATTTATTAATTTATTGCATGTTTCATTATTATAAAACAATTATCAGTTGCATTTTGAAATAATAAAATTTGATAATTTCAAGTAAGATCATAAATAGATAATTTAAATTAAATTCCAGTTTCTTTAATCTGAAGTAAGTACTAAACATATATTTCATCCAAAAGTGAATCCTAAATTTCAGTTTTCGATATTCAGTGAATTTGTGAATAAAAATTTTCACTTTTCAAGGGTTAAAACAGTAAGCTGCGTTATGATATTGTGATTTTAAATTTTAACCTTTTGAAAGATGTTTACAGACATTATGAAACTTGACTTTGCTTAATTGAGTCTGGTTCGCATCCCATCAAGTCCAGATTGAAGAGAAACAAAATACATCATATCAAGTTTGATTCTTCAACCCCATAAATGGAACTAGATGGTTACTTAAGGATTGTGGTTACTTCAAGTGAATCAGGTTTGGTATCCTCAGAAATGGTTTGTTATTGCTGAATCTTAGATTGGAACTAGTCGGATATATCTCCCCCCAATTGGCAACTTTGCGACTTTTTCATCACCAAGCTGAATGCCTGTTTTTGAAACGGGAAATTTCCCAAGTTCACCCAATTGAAACATTGAACAGAAAATTCAAACGCTCTTGCCACCTAAAAGAAACAATATATATGACGCACACATGACTTAAAATACGTGTAAGAAACAAAGGAACAAAAAAAAAAAATCTGAGAAGTAACAAGAAACCAAACTGGTAAAACTATAATCAAAACAAAGAACGCTAGATGATAAAAACCTTGGTGGGTTCTCTTAGGGGATATATCCTACTTATATCCATAAATTTAACAACATTAAACAAAATTGGGTTCTTTTAAAATAATTAAAAGAAAAGAGTGTTCTGTCATGTATTCTTTTTTTAGCTCTAATCTCTAAATGAATCGATTTGACTTTGCTTTGATTCTGTTTAACTAAGTAATCGATCTAGACTCATATTTTGCACACGCGGGTTAACTCGACATGGACCTACAACTTAAAATGGAATCGAACACCCGAGTTGGGAGGTCTAAAATGGGAACCAAGCAACAGAACCGTTGTATTGAACGTCAAAGCTTTAACTATTCAGCTGTTGACTGTTTTGCGTGGAGGTTCGATATTAAATCCTTTAAAGGAAATTCACTTAACAAAGCGAATGACTTTACTTGATTGAGGACCAGGCTGTTAGGTATGTCACGGGCCATCCTTTGTGCGAGGCAGTGGTTCGAGTCCGGATGAGTGTAGTCGACATTCGGCGTCCGAATAATCTCCGCACCCAGGGCCTTCAAGGTGAGGTGCTTGTCCAAACTCATCTTTTCCGGAAGCAGAATGATGCACCTGTAGCCCTTCACCGCACACACCAGAGCGAGGGCGATACCTGCAAAGAAAAGAAATGAAACAATAAAGACATAATAAAAATTTAAGAGACATTTTGTTGTTTATCAAACACAAATGCCGTACAATTCAGCATTCCAAATTCTGAATTTTTTTGGCGATGAAAAAAAGTTGCCAAGATGACGTATTGTGATGTGCGCTATGACCCAAATACTAAGGTTGCCAAAATAGAATTTTCTGCATAATTCTTATAGGTCACCATCTTTATGACGTAATAAAGACCTGGTTGGCAGATTCATAAGAAAATCCACCAAAAAAATCACCAAACTCAGAATTTGGCATGTGCCATCATCTATGCCGTTTATTATATGTTTTCAATCATGTATCAATCTTAAAATCTTTTACTTTCATCTATCCTTATCATCCTAATTCACACCTAAATAGACGAGAAATAGGATTTTATCCCATTCATAATTCCTGGTGATCATTACCTGTGTTGCCAGATGTGGGTTCAATGATGGTGGCTCCCGGCTTCAGCCTGCCCTCCCGCTCCGCCTCCTCGATCATCCGAATGCCAATCCTGTCTTTGATGCTGCCACCGGGATTGAAAAACTCGCATTTTGCCACTGCTCAAAATAAAAATGAAAAAACATGAATTCCTGCAATAAGTTCTGCAAATCACACGTTAATATATAAATTAATATAATTTTTTGTTATTTAAGTTATAAATCTTTTTTTTTTTTTTTTTTTTTTTTTTTAAAGAAAAATTTATAGTATTCCTATGCTGTCTATCTACTTTAAATTTCAACTGTGATAAATGAAAACCTTAAAACAATCTGAGAATTAGTTTTAAATGAAGCAAAATAAAATTACTTTTATTTTCTAGGATAAAGAAAGACAAAATAAAATTTGCTCTATTTTAAAGTTCACTTTTATGGATGGATTAGAATTTCCTACTTTTGACAAGATTTGAAATTGTTATTTAAGGTAGTTATATAAATCCTTGGGATATCAAAGTTGATAACTATAAGAATTTCGTAGGGAGCCCGCCCTCAAGATCTTCCACTGGAGAGAGCTTTTGGTGTGAGTTGGCAGTCAAGTCAAAGGTTAAGGAAAAGGGGTTGATATTCAATCGGTGATGAGTAAAAATTCAGGCACATTTACCTAATTCGCACTTTAATCCATATTCAGCTTCAATTTTGCTCAGCCGCACCATGGGAGTGTTACCAACAGCTTCAAGAACATTCCGATGAATCTTCTCTTTTTCAGCCCTGAAGCAATAAACATAGAATTTATTTATCACAAATATGTACTTTCATTTCAAAATTACAGGTCTGATTTGTTAAAACAAATAATAGTTTATGAATGACATTTAGAGTAGTTATACATCTTGAGAAATTTGTAGATGCAATGATTAAAATTTCCATTTTTAAAGATTTTGCACAATATCCCTCAGAACAATCTATTTAAAATATATTATATTATATCATTTTTCTGGAGTAAATCATTACGTTTAATTGAAGCCAAACTTTATTATGGTGGATATTTAAGCTCTCTTCTCTCAGTATCTCAAGAGTTTCTTCATAAGAACTTCTACAGTTACTTTATTATTTTACGAATGCAATTTTGTGTGTGGCATCTCGTTTAGTTTTCTTAAGATATGTAATGAATTCATTTCCAATTTTATGAGGCTGATTGCTCAAGAGATATTTTGTTGATTGATGTTTAAGTATGTAGAGAATAGGTGGGTTCAAACTATCGAAAACTCCCATAACATCCTATGATAATTGCATGGTAAGTGCTTAAGACATATAATAAACACCAATAACACCCTGAATCACAAAATTATTGATCTGGAAAAGTTAAATATTGTTTGGCTCATTTATATATATTCAATATTATTATAAAAATATATAAAAGGCTTTGATTTTTTACTCTTATTTACTTCACATTAATCATATACACGTGTTTGATTTATTAACCTAATGATCCTTATTAATAGATGAAGTCTAATTTGATAAGAATGCGAATTTTAAAGTAATATCAGACCATAACAAGCATTATCGGGAATCAAACCCACGAATAGTTTATTGGAAGCTATTTCTGTAACTAACCAACAACCGATTCGGCTGATAATGACTACAATTGTAAGAATATATGTAAGATGAGTGAGAACGGAAAGTGTGATGAAAGAAGGGTTTCAGAAGAGAAGGGTGATGCATACCGAATGTGATGATGGTGGTGGGGAGATGGTGTTTGGTCTCTCAAATGCCACGTGCACTGGCTGGGAAAATAAGGCTTAGCTGACTCAGGAAACTCTACTGACATGCTCATTGTGTACCGAAAATCTTTTTCTATTTATTCTTAAATACTGCAAGAAATCTATCATTTAGTATCACATATTGTATGAAGTAATATATAAGAATCATATTAAATGTTTAGTACCTTAAATCTATAATGCTATGGTAACCTACATACTTTAAAATAATCAAAAAAAAAAAAAAAAAAGCTGGCATTTTTTCGTTGGGGAAGAGGATGCCAACTCAGTTGTTGATGTTATCATTTGATCATATAGTTTAAATAGATTAATTAGCAGGCTTCTTTAAATGGCCTCAATAAGCAGAAATAGGAAGCGATAAAATATGTAAAACATAGTTAATCATTATTCTTTAAGGTTTCAATGTACTCAAAAAATCTAAGCAGTATTACAAATGAATCTTCTACAAATAAATCGAGATTAAATGATAATAATAATAATAATAACAATAAATATAATTAAAATTTACACAGTTTCCATAACAGTATTACAATTTTTTCATATCCAATGTTTTATACATTTTTAAGAATAAATTATAACTAATTAATAATAAAGAGAGAAGTATTGTAATTTTTTTACATTCTTATCATACTTCTTTTCATAAAATGAAAAATGTATTTGAAAGTTTCTAAAATGTAAAGTTTATGAAATTGACAAATTTAATTTTGATATGATATAATTCAAAGAGTTTTTAAAATATTGTAGATATGCATAATTTATAAGCAAGCTCCTAACATACATAAAATCCTAGTGTTTTAGAAACAAATTTTTGGTGATAAATACATTGCAATTAAATTCTGTAATAATGGAGTAAAATAAATAACGTACAAAACAATAGATAACAAAATATTGGATAAAAGAATGAGTCCTTTAAGCAATATTGTTAATTCCTTTTTAAAAAAATAGGAATTAAAAAAATACTGCATGAAATAATCTAAAATAATTTTTCCTAAAATTAATACTTCATAAAAAAAAGATTATATCAATATATTTAAATAAAAGCAACATTTTCAAAGCAATTGTATTTGTTACCACTAAAAATAATAAATTTCGAAAAAAAAAATATTTTAAAAATTTCAAAATATTTAACAAAAATACCAAAAACGATTCTATGCAAATTTTCAGAAAATACGATTTTTAAAATGGCAATTTAAAACAATACGTGACAAAATATTTCATATAGACTATAGGCAGAATAAACCATGAGACTTATTTACATTAGAAATGCATAGGAAGAGAAGATGTGAAAAATTTTTATAATCTGAAATATCCTTATTACTTCTCAAAACCCTATTTAATATTTACAATGCAAAATTATAAGAAATACACATAGCAAATCTATTTAATGGCAGACAGCAAAGTATTAAACACAAATTCTTAACAAATGCATATCGTAAATCGGGAAGAACGAAAGCATTGTAAGAAAGCTTACCAAAAGGAAACATCAAACAAAGCAGAGTATAACAGAGCTAGAAAAGCGAGTCAAAATATTCCTTTAGAGACAGAAACTCTCTCAATTCAAGATTATGAAAGTAAAGAGTGGTCCTTCTGATTTATATACTCTACTTATTGACAAGTTCTTGAGAATCGATCACGCTTGTTATCATCGATTATAGCATTTTAATACTTTGATTCAGTGTCCTGATAAGAAAGAAACAAAAAGCGGGCTTTCACAAATCTTTACGCGTTCAAAATATGCAATATTTTTATGCAGATTATCTTATCAGCTTAGAAACGAATTACCTCATCTTTAAGGGACGTCATAATGTGACGTAAAGCTTAGTGTGGTAAACACTGCTATTATATTTCGAAAACGTCAGTTGATTTCTGTAGGTAAATAAAAATATTATTAAAGGAGTATGGAATCAAGCATGAATTAATAAAATTATTTAATATATAAATGCACTGAAGACTTGTGTAAATAGTTAAAACTAATAGAGTAAAATTAAAAAAAAACTTTCGTTAAAAAACTTTAATTGAAAATAAAATTATAACAGAAGAAAAAAAAACGTTTAAAAACTGTTAAGAATATATTTTCCAAATTTCAACATATTTAAATAAAATATGTCAGAACGTATTACTTAATTATGCATGTGTAAATAAAATAACGACGATTAATGCAAAATGTTAATTTTAACTATTCATTTTTGAATTTTCACTCATAAACTATATAGTATACAATACAGAAATATAAAATGAATTTATTCCTCTGCAAAAATAAAGTTTCTTTGGTTTTTTTAAAAATGATCAATACGTAAACAATAATTGGTACTTTAAAAATTACCTCACTACGTATTTTGCCTTGTGGGGCAAATGTATATTTAAGTGGGCTCTTGTACACTTACTAGAAGATTTATCAAACATTACAATAGAGAACAGTGTGACAAGACTCTTACTCCTCTCTTAAGTAATGAAAATTCATTTTTAAAGTAATATGTATTAATTTAAAAATGCGCCACACACATATTTACCTATTCTTTTTGCCACATAAAAGAGATAAATTACTTAAGAGAGAAAAGACTCAATCAGTTGGCAAGCTCAGATGGACAAAATAGCAGTCCAGTATTTTTGTAACCTTGTGCTAAAATTTCGCATTGTGTTAAATAGTTACGTTGTGGTCAAGCGGTAAATTTGCGATCTTTGGGGCTCAACCTCTGACCAGGACAGATCGATGTTGCGTTTTTGATTTTTCGCTTTCATGCGCTGGATTAGGAATTGGAGTGTTTTCTGCATTTCCATCTTTGCGACTCATAAATATGTCCAATTAGTTTATGAAAAAGTCATTTGGAAAGACAATAATTTGCTGCTGACAACAAAAATGCTTCGGTCACTATGTGGGATCAAAATGTAAGCATTTGCAATTCACTGTTGCCTTGCTCTTGGGCAACTCTCTAGTGCAGTCTCAGAATAAATCTCAGTTACTGCTTGCGTATTGAAGTGTCTCTGCCAACCTAACACTAGAAATAACAGCGTGAAAATCGAAAAAGCGTCCATGCCTTGGCCCGCTTCTTTTCGCTGTGTGTGCTGAGGGGACATCTCTCTGCAATTCATTCTGCTTAGGCTTCCTAAGTCATATTTTAAATGAGTGTTAAGTTATTGGAAAAACGTCAGTTCCATCATGAATAATTATTTCTTATTTTGGTCTCTTAAGCCGTATTCTGAATAGGTACTGTGATATTAGGGACGCCACTCTCGAACTTAATGACTAAATAATTATTTATGCATTTTTAAAGAATTTTTTAAAACGTTTTAGATTATTGAAGATGTCAGTCTCCACATTAATTGTTTAAGTTTTTTAGTCTGTTTTTAATGTGAATTCTAATTGGTAGGGAGATGCCTGTCTCATAAAATATATTTATCTAGCTTCTCAAGCAAATTTAATTTCGAATGTGTTTTTTGCGATTGTTAGAAGAAAGAATTAAAATTAGCATCTTTATAATTGCTTGTGATTATTCCTCCAAATTTCACGATTTCGAAAAGGAACGCGGATTTGAGAATTGTGACCTTTATGAATTACATAATATTGAATTCTCAACATAAAATTCCTGTTTCTTAATAAAATAAAATATAATATTAACTGAGGATATCGGGTTTTTTTTAAAAAATATAGGTAATAAATATTACGAATAAGGTTTAGGATGAACTCATTGACCTCACTTGTACGAAAAGAATTCGCTTGATATTGTCAACAGTGTGAGTGAACTCAAATTAATCAAATAACCGTCGGAACCGACTACTACGATTGTTAACATTCATAACCTTGCTGCCTTTTTCCTGAGAAAATTAGCTTTACGTTTATCATATTAACACAAGCTTCACACTATCTATTTTATTTACAAATTAAATTTCTTGCTCTTTAGAATTGTAGGAAAGAAAAGAACTTATAGTGAAATGATGAATAATCAAGTAAAAATATATTGCTTTTAAGAAAAAAAATGTAACGGGGGATCTAAAAGACAGCATTATGTAAAGGTAAGTGTAAAGGACAACTGCGTGCAAAGGAAATTATAAAAGACAACCGCATCGGTGATTCTATAACTGTATAGATATTAAATATATGAACACTTGTTGAAAATGAAAGACCCGGACGTGTTTGCACAAACACCAGATGTGGGAACGCAAGTTATTAATCATATTTCTATCCATTTGCATAAGATATTAACTATAAAGTGGTTGTTTCTTTCATTCCAATTGAGATCATGTTTATGCCACTTTATTACAATTCTAATTGACTTAAAATATCAATAAAATCACATAACGTTTCATATACATCACATCGTATTGAAACGGAGTCATACATCAGACTTGTCGACGAACTTGCTGCCTGCCTTTCAATCGCATCCTTCGAGTGGCAGCAAACAAGGCGAAGTTCATCATCGAATGTCTAAGTATAGCCGGCAATGAGAAAAAATCCATTCATAATTTTTCCCAGTAATTAAGAAGTATTTTTTTAATTACAATTTTTTCCCATTTGTAAAAGTTTTCAAAATTATGAAAATTATATATTGTCCTAAATAATTAATTTTCAAATCTTCAAATGTTTAGTGATATTGCGCCCAAAATTGAACACGTTGACAACAGAACAGAAGAAAATGCAGAATAAAAAAGACAAGACACTCACTTTATAATTAGCTTAAGTCGGCAAAAAAGATTTAATTTTTTTAAATCCTTTTTTCAAACTGCACGCTTGTATAAACTACATAATATCTTAGCAAATATTATATGGTAATTTCTGTAACCATACCGCGAGACATCCTTAAGCGAATATGAAATAATTTTAAAAGCGATTTTGAAATATACTATAAAAGAAGCGCTCCAAAGAAATCAAGAATCAATGAATCTTGAATAATTTTTCCCTAAACTAATTTTCGACTGTAATTTAAATAAAATTATTCATTCTTGGAAAATAATGCGTAAGAAGAAACAACTTCTCCAGACGCACAAGGTAATAAATGCGTTCCTTGTGATAACATCAATAAAAAGTATTGCGGCATGAGTAGAAAAATAAAAAGGAAACTGAGTAATCGGGGGAAAAAATTGAAAGTGAAATTGAAAATGTGAACATGCTACCACTGACACACCTGTGAGTGGTAGGCAAAAGGAAATGGGAATGACTGGGTTTACTTACGTGAATATATGACGTCGAGTGACAAACTAAGGCAATGCATGCGTAATGCTTAAGTAACTTTGGGTAATAAGAAATATGAATGAAAATCTATGTACATATTTGATGAAGAATATAGAGGATTAATAAAGGAGGAGAAAGAATTGCGACATCACATGAGCGAATGTCTTCTGAGAATCACGTTGAGTTCCAGTGACTCAGTAGCTTCAAATCGTTAAGATAAGCAAAGTGAAGTATCATTTGCCGCGGGCAGTAATTGGGAGGAAGACCACACACTCTTCCTCAATGGGTTGCTGGGTTGGAGACATGTCCACGTGTTATATGTAATGTTCAGAATCCTGGTGTAGCATTGATATGGACAGTAAGGTACCAGCTCAAGTGTGACCTTTTCACCTGAACGAGGCTCAAAATGACGATGCGCTTGATGATGAAGAAGTATTCCTAACAAATTAACCTTAAAGTACAGTCCAGATCCCACCTGCACCTCCTATGTATGTATGTGAGGGCCACAATGGCTTGATTGGTGAGGGCGTCGTTCTCATTATCGAAAGGTAATGAGTTCGAATTCCAGATTAACCGAAGATCCTTCTTGTTCGACAAAGGTGTATGGGTCGCATTAAAATTGGGTGTTGTAGCAATCTCCACCTAGTGGAGTGATACCTCTGAACGCCTGTTTGGCCCCTCCCTTAAAATCACAAAGAGCCTCCTGGCTCCTTCCATCTAACTGGTAGAGCCGAAATCAAAGCTAGGTATGCGGAAACATCCTGGTGTAACTACAGCCTCTATGTATGTCAGTCTTTGTTTACGCCAAGTTTCAATTTTCGTGGTAAAACTTTTCAGTATAAGTATCAAGATTATACCTTGTAGCAAGACTAAATATTCCGTCGACACCACTTACCAGATAGGCTAAGAGGTGGACAATGTGGTAAGGTTTTCGTTGTTTCTGTCCAACATGCACTTGTCTTTCGAAAGGACTTTTCAAAGACGAAAAGCTTATATCTTAAGGGAAGAAACCCGGTAGATTTCTATTATTCACTGTGATAAACATTCGTATAAAAAGCACATCTATGCAAATAATCTCTTGTTGTTCAACAGCTGCTGGTATCAAAACCAGGATCTATCCTTGTAAAAGGCGTGACACACATTACCACTAAGCCACGATAAACCACAGCTGTAAGATTTTATCACTGCCTGATGAGGAAAGGCTGTTATAAGACATTTTAATGTTTACCGCGTAAATTACATTCCAGCAAGATTCTTCAGAGTTTGTGGGGCGTATATATCCACGTGTCAAAAAATAAAAAAACTGGAAAATTCCCATGACCCATTCTGATTGACGAGAAAGCAGAAGTGAAACATCTTTTTTTCCGTTATTCAATTATGGATTGGATCGAGCTTGGTACCTTTCGCTCTGAAGACGATTGCTCTTCTAATCGGTAACACTACCCTTTGGTTTTAATGACGGAGGTGGACGGCCTACTGAGTGTCCGCTACTTAGAAAAACCCGTCATAGAGAAGTTCCCGGGATCTGAGGACGAAAAATCACTACCGTTCCAGTAACATCGCCCTGTGCTAGGCGAGTATAATTTTCGATCCTGCCACCGGTCCCGTAGAAGTCCCCAGGAGACAGTCACATCGTCATCAGAACAAAACCGTCAAACCTTCCGACCAACCAACCAAAAACTAAGTGGCATCATAATCCACCCTTATCGAAACAAATTTTGCACATGACGAAGCCGGTAAGCGCAGCGATGTCTTCGCAGAGAACGCAACCGTTGAGTGTGCCGGTTTAGCCCTATAAATTAATAAAATTTTAAGAAACCTGTTTCATTATAACAATTGGAATGAAACATAATCTAAATCTATTTAAAAGCAGAATCTGACACAGCGTTGAAAATAAATAAACGCTGAAGTAGGCCTTTTAAGTATCCAGAGCATATTCATTATGCTGACATCCTATTAGACAGCGAATCTCATTTGCGTTTAGTTGATGGTAGAGATATTGTAAAATACCAAACATCCTTTCAGGTACACGCTTAGAATCTTATACTAAAAGAAAAAATCAACTTTTTTTCTATAAATTGCTGAAGCCCTTAAAGTTAATATTTGTTAAAATGTTCGGTATACATCGAGATTAATATTACCGAAATAATTTGAAAAGTTATGCTGATTGATTCCTTGGACAATAAAGAAACTTAGTCAGTATTGATAACCTGTGTAACAGCATTAAGAATTTCAGTGAGGAAATATTCTTGTTGTGATAATTCCCGACATTTCTATCCATTAGGAAACACTGGAAAGAACTTGCAAAATTTCGAGTTTTAGGTAAACATCATGGAACGAATAGTGTGTCAATGTATAAATGTAATTTTACTGGAATGCGTGATATATTTATTTCACTGTATGGTTTTCAATGAACTCAACGAATGTGTTAATAGATAACTCTGAATAAAAACAGATCAAAGTGGCGATGTATATATCTCGCCATTTAATTCATACATCTAAAGTAAGATTGCTGCATAATTTTCGGAGTTGTCTGTTTCCGCCTATCAAAGTGATTGAACACTGCAGATCACTTCGTAATTTTAAACCATGACCAAGTGACGAGGTCAACAGCTGACCCTTTCTCTACATGTCAGTTAAAATACGTTGAAGTCTAATTTCACATTTAATTCTCTAAAGGATCTTTCAGCAGCACAGTCTTCAAGTGGGAGAAGTATCGAACTCTCTACTTTTTGGGTACGACATCAATGACTTTTCCTTTCCGGCTAGCGCAGCGCCATGACTGTCAGAAATGCCGTGTACTAGAAAGTAAGTAATTGCTGTAGGTTGCAGTTGTCAATTTTTGTTGATTGAAGTCGTTAAAAAAAGCTGAATTAAAACTCTACAAATCAAAAACGTTTAAAAAACGAAATCTTTAATTGATAATTTTTCTTGTAAAAGAAAATATTGATGATGTATTCTCCTCTACAAGAAAGATTATCATTTTTATGTACGAGAAAGATTATCGCGTGTGTCGGCCCTTTCAGCACTACTGTACTACTGTATTCGATTGTTTCAGGTATCCAACCTTATATATATATATATATATATATATATATATATATATATATATATATATATATATATATATATATATATATATATATATATATTCAGTGTCATCCAAATACAGAAAGCAAAACGTATAAAACTATATTATAATGCATTGTTTTTGAAATAAAAAATATTGTTTTGAGAAAAACGTAAAAAGAGAAAATATAATATTACTTAACAATAGTTTAATTGTTTTTTTATTTGACATGCAATCATATTTACCACTATTGAAATTTAATATCGATGAAAGAATTTTTTTATTTTGCATTTGACGTCAGTAAAATCCCTCTTCAATCGGACTGGTAATAATTCAATCAATAATAAATTAGTATTAAAATCTAAATAAAAAAATTACAAGTGTGTGACCTTCAATGAAGCCAATTTCAGTACCATTGTGTATGACGTCATCACTATACCACTCCCTTCCGTTTCCGCACTTTGCGTTAGTGACACGTGTAGTGCCGCCTCTCGATACAAAATTAAACGTACAACTCCAGAGATATGTTTCAAGTGCTGTTTGATATAAAACAATTACAAACAAGTTTGAGATTAAGATGGATGACATGTAAGTTACGTCTATGTGACGCATGGTAATTTGAGAGTCTACTTTCGCAGTCAAGATTTTAAATGTTTCGCTCAAAATATTTACATGATAAGCATGTATTAGAGACTGCTGAAAAATATAGGTTATCACTATACAATAGTGATTTCTATGACGTAAATATGCAGAGCCGTCATTTTCATAACTATTTCTTTATTTACTAAAAAATAAATAAACTATCAAATCCACTAATTAATAAATTTTAATTATCATAAAAATAATTCAAGATTCAAAAAGTCAAATATAGTTAAGGCCCCACTAAGCCTAAGTGAAGCAAAGGGCAAAACCTATGGGGTCCCATTCTGCTTCAAAACAACAAAATTTTTACTCGATATGACAAACGATTCTTTTCGATTTACAACATAAAATAAAGTTTTGATTCACGATTTGTAGGGCTCATTTTGTGTGGGGTTGTAAATGGATTCCTATTTTTGTGTGAGATAGCACGTGACGTTAATTTTTGATTGTTTTTTTTTAAGCGAATGAATTAAAACATAAATATACATTTAAATAACGATACATAGCTTTTAAAACTAAAGTGATAAAATACAATATAAAAGCAGTGAGAGACAGTTGAAAAGAAATTTGAAAATTTGTAGATGAAAGTGCTTAAATGGGAAATAAGAATTCTCAGCGTTATTCCCAGCAATCATTAATTTATGATCTGTATTTATAAAACAGAAAACGAATTGGACCTCTCCTTTTCAATGAAGTGGTGTATTCCAAACCGAGAGTTCGATAATTTGATGCTAAATATTTATAATATTAAAAAAAGAGAGGAGCCGTCCACGTATTGAAAGCATAAACGTTTCAATATTTGGTCGAGTTTACGACTATATTCTCTAAGATTGTTTGTTTCTCAGCAGGTATGGTAGAACGTGGTGCTAACGTATGGTACCTTGGCTCAAAATAATGAAGCGTTTGGCTGCACTTAATGGCAAAAATGGGCGGCTTGAAATAAGTCACAGTAAGCAAACGTGACCTAATTGAAATAGCCAGTTTAATTCGATGGGGAAATCATTCCTCTCGTGACATGAAATGGCAGGGAAGACTTGTCTCATCCGGAGACAAACGTGTTGGGACTATGGAATTTCTATAGAATCCGATATTCATTATTAATGAGGCATGGATAAAGGTAGCAGTTAAGATACCGAGATCATCACGTGACCGCGGCTTAAAATTACAAAGTAGTCATAAATGCTTAATAGCCTGTATAAACATTTAAATTTGATAATAAATTATAAAAAAGATATATATAAAATCTAAAATAAATAAAAATTCCAACAAAAATAGGATAAATCGTTACACTATCTAAAAAATATAAACCAAAAGCAAAATTAACTTCATATTTATTTAAACTAGAAACAGTTTATAATTTTACATATTTTAAGATGTATATGGTCCTAGAGGTTAGGGAATCAGCCTTCCGTCCGAAATGGCGGGGTTCGTTTCCCAATGCGCCAAAGACTCACCGAGTGCATGCGATATATGTGCTCGTTAAATGTGATGAATCGAAAGTCCTGTAAATCAATCGTTGAGCAGTTATCATGGGTGCAATGGTCTAGAAAAAGTTCCCTTCCTCTTCAGATTAATGCCAAAATTTAAGGGGTAAATCCTCTGGTGGTGCAATCTATCAGAGGATTTGAAGAGCAAAGTCGTACTTTCACCTTCGTGGTGCTCTGGTTAAACGAAAGACGTACCCTACTGATTTAAATTCGCATAACCAAGGCATAGCGAGCTTAGCTTAGACATTTGGCCTGTCCAAGTGTCAAAAGTAGCAACAACAAGATTTACATACATACTATAACTATTGGAATTTAGAAAGACGGGGTTTCACTAAGCAGATGTTGCTGTTGCACCAGCATACTTCCCGGTACCTAGCTCTGAGTTGGGGTCTACCAGTTAGATAAAGGCAGCCGAGGGGGGAGTCTTCGTGATTTTGAAGTATGGGCACATAAAAATGCTTGGCCTGCCATCCAAAGAGATATCATTTCACTTGGAGGACAATGCAACCACCCCCAATTTTAATTTACCCCAGCCACTTTTAGCAAACACGACAGTTCTTCGGTTAAGTCGGGATTCGAGCTCACAACATTCCTATAATGTGCACGACGCCCTAACCAAACAGGCTTCCACGGCCTTGCTAAACAGCTGTAGTAATAGGAATGGTTCATTAGAAATGAATAGCCATATTGTAAGATTTGCTCAGATGCCTACCTCGGAAAACATTAGAAGTTCCTGCTAGCTAAGATATGCAAGCAAATCATGTATTATTAAGAATTAGAAAGCCATTGAATAGATGAGATGAAGTTGTGATGTAGTTCGTCATGGAACTGTTAACTAAGTTATGAGTCAGTGATAGTTGTTCAAAAGATATAATTTATCCTTATGTTATTCTATAAAAACAGTTTTTAACATTTTGTGTCACTTTTACTCAGGTGAAACATTCTTTTAGATTCGTTTATAGATATTACAGTAAATTTCCAAGCAGCTTGGAGCAAAAATACAAACGTATTACAGAATTTTACAGATAAATAATCTCTGAATTTTTTTCTTTTCAGCACACAGAGTTTATGGTAAAACTTCTCATCAAACATCTTTTTTTTTCATATTACTCAGAAATAAAATTAATTTAAATATAATTTTTCCGAATTTCGCTTTCTTTCTTGAAAACGTTTTGCTTGAAAAACTTTGTATCCACTTTTATTAATTATTTTCTAGCATTTCATAAATTTGTATCTCATAAGAATTAATTCTAATTATTTTTTTGTTCGCAATACTGAGTTGAGCAGTTAAAAGTTATGACTATTCAGAATAATTTTTGGGTTTTTTTATTCAGTATTTTTTGTTTAATTCAAAGAATGCAAAACATCGTCATAATAATTTGTAATTTGCTTACGATTAGAAATTTCCTTTTTTTTACTACCATCTTATTAGTTTCTTATTTTTCAATCTTATCCTATAATTTATTGTTTATTTGGGCTTTTCCGTACTCGCTTAAAACATTTCATTACTAATGCAATTTGTTGCTATTTTTTTAAATTTTTTTTTATGCAAATGACATTTTTGCTCTTTGCCTATATGTACACAAAATTAAAGATCTTAGATTACGTGAAAAAATGTTATTCCCAGAAATATATTTCATTGCTCAGTCATTTGTTTGAAGTTAAATGATGTTATGACCTTCAGAGTAATTTTTCTTACTCTGAAGGTCAGCGCATAATTTAATGTAGACTTTAAATTATGTGATGAGATATTAAATGAATGGGAGAAAAAAAAAGTGAACAGAAAGTTTGAGATTTTTTTTTTTTTTTTTTTTTTTTTAAATAGTTTCCCTATTATTGTATCACGAAAAATTATTGTGTTATTTTTCTTTGAAATATTTATTATGACTATTTATTCTATAATAAATTACTTCGAATGCTTGAATTATATATATGTATGTATGTATATATATATATATATATATATATATATATATATATATATATATATATATATATATATATATATATGTATATATATATATGAAAACTCAAGAAGATAACACCTCGCATATTTTTTCAAAACGAAATATCTTCCACATTAGCTGTTGTGTATGCCAAATATCTATCTACAATAATCTATTATACATTTATCAAGAATATCGTAATGTAATCAGAAAATAAAATCGAAGTATAATGTTCTGTATACTGCGATAAACGCCAAACTTTGGTAGTCGCATATTACCTTATCATAAAAAAGTTAAATTACTTAAACATATACCTAATCCAATTCCGAAAAGAAAAAAGAGCTTGAAGCTTGACATTTGTAAATGTCTTAAAGTTGAAAGAGGTAACATAGCAAGGGCTGACATCTAACATTCATTCCAACTTTAAAAATGGAATAATATCAATTCCAATATTTCCAAACTATTCACATTTGGTCCTCACAGATCCTCACATTTGGTCCTCACAGATCCTCACATTTGGTCCTCACAGATCCTCACATTTGGTCCTCACAGATCCTCACATTTGGTCCTCACAGATCCTCACATTTGGTCCTCACAGATCCTCACATTTGGTCCTCACAGATCCTCACATTTGGTCCTCACAGATCCTCACATTTGGTCCTCACAGATCCTCACATTTGGTCCTCACAGATCCTCACATTTGGTCTTCACAGATCCTCACATTTGGTCCTCACAGATCCTCACATTTGGTCCTCACATTTTGTCCTCACAGATCCTCACATTTGGTCCTCACAGATCCTCACATTTGGTCCTCACAGATCCTCACATTTGGTCCTCACATTTTGTCCTCACAGATCCTCACATTTGGTCCTCACAGATCCTCACATTTGGTCCTCACAGATCCTCACATTTGGTCCTCACAGATCCTCACATTTGGTCCTCACAGATCCTCACATTTGGTCCTCACAGATCCTCACATTTGGTCCTCACAGATCCTCACATTTGGTCCTCACAGATCCTCACATTTGGTCCTCACAGATCCTCACATTTGGTCTTCACAGATCCTCACATTTGGTCCTCACAGATCCTCACATTTGGTCCTCACAGATCCTCACATTTGGTCCTCACATTTGGTCTTCACAGATCCTCACATTTGGTCCTCACAGATCCTCACATTTGGTCCTCACAGATCCTCACATTTGGTCCTCACAGATCCTCACATTTGGTCCTCACAGATCCTCACATTTGGTCCTCACAGATCCTCACATTTGGTCCTCACAGATCCTCACATTTGGTCCTCACAGATCCTCACATTTGGTCCTCACAGATCCTCACATTTGGTCCTCACAGATCCTCACATTTGGTCCTCACAGATAAGTATTATCTGTAACTGTTTCAATCACTTGAATACTCGATATTCAATGCTTGTCTTGAAATTTTCACATTTTTCTTTCCTGTCTTCTTTGTCGATGCGACCTGAGCTTGAATTTAAACTATATTAAGCTTATTAATACATTTGTTAGATACGATACTGATTTTTGAAATGTTTTGTTTGATATTTATTCGCAACATACAAAATAAATGATTGTACTTCACTTTCTTTCCCTTCCCATCTGTTCAAATATCTGGATTATCTTATATTCACACAGGCCCCGACTTAGCCTGATTGGAGTCCGGAGCAAAAATTTCTTAGAGAGTCCCATTTTGTTTCACAACAACAAACTTTACGTTCTATTTGATAAAGATTCTATTTGATTGATAACGCAAATTAAATTTTTTATTTAATTTGAGGCCCTTCTGGTGTGAGCACCGGGGCAATTGCCCCACATGCCTCTGCTTTAATCAAGCTCTGCTTCCATAATAATTTTCAAGAGCTTTATGATAAAATGAATCCCGGGGGTTTAGTGGTACATTTTCCCGATCCCAAAGCACCAGTCCTAAGTTCGATCCTCAGATTGTACAAGGTCGACTCAGACTTTCATCCCTTCAGTGGGTCACTAAACTTAGTACCAAGCATGCTTGGGAACTAAACACTGGGGTTTTCGCGTTAGGCTGACCACTTAATCGAGACATGCATTGGTCAGGAAATCAGATAGGTGCATTGTAGGCCTTGACCTTGCAATGGGCAGTCGTGCAACAGATTTTGATTTAGTTAATGTACTGCCAAATATTGAACTCAATATCCTGATATTTCTTGGTAAAAGAACATATTTGATTATTGCTCTAACGAACACTCATTATAATCTACGATCAAAGAAATGTGATTGGTGTAGAAACTTCCGTGAACAACTGTAATCCCATATCTCTAGATGAATCCATAGCCAGGCATATACGTATCATATTATTACTGCCGCGATGTTTGTTCTGGCTCTTGATTTCTTAGGAGATGGGTCTATATTTCAACATTTCTTTGGAATTTCGTTACGACGAGGTGAACAATCTGACGATCTAAGTATGTTGTAAAGCATTCTTGTAACCACCACTTAAGTTGTAGACCGGCAGGACTTTATTGTGTTTTGTATAATTAATTTACATAACATATGTAATACATTAATTGAATACAAAATAATTGAAAGCTGGTACTGGAAACGTAATGATGTTGTTTGCAAATTCAATTTTTGTGACCTCTCAATTTTATGAATAACTATTATTCTTTAAAAATAAATAATGAATTATTATGTTTGTATTGGATATTCCTCACCGCTATTTTCAGAGAAAGGAAGATAAAAGAAAAAGTAGCTTGGAGAAGAGAAATTTCGGATAATCTGACACATGAATGTCTTTATAAGGTTTTCTGTGATGTCCCCTCCCCCACATCTATTTATAGTGTTTCCAGATAGTGGACAGTGTTCACTTGTTTCAAAGCGAAATCAGAGAAACTTCTAATCTTCCAATCTTTTTGGCGCATACACTCAGTAAAGAAACCTGTCTCTCGTTGCTTAACAGAAACTGGGAATGAAACCAAGATATTATATTTTGAAAAACGCCATTTTAACACTAGGCTACGGTGAATTAAGAAAATATATTGAAAAAAAGACAATTTGTTGAAAGAATAATTTCGGTTGCAGTTCTAAAAGTTTCTTCTGATTTGTTAGAAAAATTACATGGCAGATTTGTGAGATAACTTAAAAGAATGATACCAATTAATTTTTCAGGTCATTTCTATTTAAAACTGAGAGAATTTATAATTTATTAAAAACTACTCACATAATTCTTTTCAAAAAAGTACATAAAAGCTTGTAAAAAAGTACAAAGTATAAATACATTTATTCACCATCTCCAGTCTTCATCAAAATGAAGAACAGGTCAGAATTGAGCCTTGCATTTGTATTTGAGAGCGAAACTTTCATCAACATTTGCTTCAGGGTGCGTGGGAATTTAATTTAGTTTTGAACTTTATTAAGTGCGTTGAACGTTATTAAGAAGATGAAAATATATTGTGATAAGAGAAGACCAGTAACAAGCATCTTGTAATTGGTTGTTATATTTCAAGAAATTCTCCTTAAATTATTAGAAAATTCAATTTAAACTCAAAGCTCAGTTTAAATATTGTGTGTGTGCTTAAAATAAACATTGTAATTTTCCACCCCAAATATTTACACTCGTGTCCATAAATTAAGGATAATGCAAGTTTTGGCAAAGAAAGAGACAGAATCAAAACAAATGTGACTTATTTGCAAAGTCAATATATTAAACAAAAGGCAAAGCTATACGCTATATGTTTGATATCATTCATAAAAATTGCAATTTTTACTCCCTGGAGAAAATTTCTAAAAAGAAACTATTTACAAAAACCAATATAACATGGTTGGTATAATGTTTAATACATAGTATGCCTCCAGATGATGCAATACAGGCCGTATAACGCTTAAGCATGCTGAGTATCAAATTATCGATCTGATCTTGGGGAATATCATACCACTCATCAATCACTACTCTCCGAAGTCCCGGTAGACATGTGGTAGGGTTTTGACGGTCCGCAGTTTGTCGGCCAAGCATGTCCTACGCATGCTCTATTGGATTTAAGTCCGATGAGTATGCTGGCCAGTCCATATGGGTGATATCCTTCGGTTGAAAACATTCGTCTACAATGTTTGCATGGTGAGGACGGGCGTGGTCATCCATAAACAGAAATTCTGCACCCATGGCGCCCCGAAAAAAGTACATATTGTTCCAGAATGACATCCTGATAGATATGACTGGTCATGGTTACATTTTAAATATGCAGGTTAGTTCTGGAACCCAGAATAATTCCTCCCCAAACGAGCAATCCCGCACCACCGTAACGGTATCGTTCAATGATGTTCTGTTGGTGGTAACGGGTACCTGGCCCTCTCCATATGAAAGTCCAGCGAGAATCAAACTAAAAGCTAAACCTGGACTCGTCAGAAAACATCACACAAGACCACTGTTGTGATATCCGCAATGCATACTCTCTACTCCAGGCTAACTGCAGTCGACAGTGAGTTGCGGTAAGTGGAACATATCTGACAGGCCTACGAGCATATAGACCAATGTGCCTTAAGAGTCTGTACACGATCTGCCTTGAAACTAATGTACCAGTAGCTGAAGAGAACCAACGAGACAAGTGTGCTTCGTCTGTTTCTTTTGGCAGTAACTGCCAAATACCGGTCCTTATTCATTCAGCGTTGTAACTCTGGGGTGATCGGTGCTGCAAAATCTACTCACATTATCATCATCTTGGAACTGTTGCCAAAGCCTGGAGATGACACTCTGAGTGATTCCAAGTTCCCCGGATACTTTCAGCCGTTTTCCTGCCAACCAATAATTCTACCACATAAAAAATCATCCAAATGCCTTCTTTGTGCTATAACTATGCTGTTATTGCATGGAAAGGTTTTTAAAGCGCATTGAACAAATTTACTTCTTTGCAACTATTCCTTATATACACCTCTCTTACACTTTCGTCATTGTGACTTACTATAGGTGCCATCTGGTGCCTTCTTACAATTTGCATATTATTCTTCCAGATGAGTGTGGTAATTCTACATTGGAAATTTTTATTTTAACGTCCAATTTCTGTGTGATTCATAATTATCCTTAATTTATGGACATGAGTGTATCTTTATATGAAGTGTGAGCAATGAATAACTTGTATTCTATGATGGGGGCCTAAATTCTTTTTTCAATGTGAGACTCTCACCATCCCGAAAATTTGCCGTTAAGTGATCAATGGCCCTGCTCCTATTATCTCTTATTGTATAAGCCATAGAGTCATATAAATAGTGATCACATCAATAACATATATTGATTATAGAGATTATGAACTGGACATGGATATTAGGCACTTTATTTTTCACTTCTTTTCAATAGTAATTGAACTTTGGGAATGTCATTATACATCTTACTAAAACCAAAAATGATCGATTTATCACCAATATAAATTTTTGTTGTCGTTATAGTTAGTGTTACTTTTTTTTTACAGCGTAGTTTTTATATCTAACCCATTAATTTTCACATTCAATTTTGGATTAAATGCTATTGAAATATCCGTCAGCACGGCAAAATATTTCATTTAAAACATTCTTCTCCTCTTTCAACCCAATAAAAGTTGAATTTGGATATTGAAAATATCATTACTCAACTCAGAGACTATGAGAACAATAGATTTGATACTAGTTTATTTTATGTCCTATAGTCGCACAAAAGGGCTAATTTTATCCTTAAATATTTGCGATTAATCATTGAATTAATTCTTAAACCCTCCTCTTCCCACTCATATGGACATCAGTGTCCCTTAAAATTGAGAAACCAATAAGGAAAACATTTAAAAAAAATATTTATCGCACATAAATAATAAGGCACATAAACACAAAACCATTAAATTTTCAACGTTTTTAATTTTTCAAGGGAGTGTAAATAATTATAAAATAAATTCGAATGAATGAAAGTAATGAATGAATTATAAAATGAATGAAATTTGTATACAAATATACAGAGTGGTTTATGAGTTTAGGACTTGAACTAACTTCGCAAAAATTAGTATATTATTCTATGAATCTTTACACTATACTAATATTAAGAATGTGATTTAGACTTACATAATTAAAATGTACTTCAAATATTATGTTACAAGCATACTTATAAAGATGGTTCCTTCATAAGTTTAAGAAATACAAAATTTTGTCTGTTTAAAAGTACTGTCGACTAAAGTTTTCTGTTTTTGTGAACATGATTGTTAACTATTATTATTGCAACAACTCGAGACTTTTTCTTTTCAGATGGTAAAACATTGACTTACATCATATAAAAAAAATGACTGAAATGATAAAATTGGTTGAAAAATAGCAATATTGCGCAAACTCTTACAGAATTAATAAAATTTGACTGCTGATGAAATACCCAAATAAGAATTCATTATGAAATTGTGTAAACAAAATCGGGTAAGTAAAATCTACAAAATAAATATGGAAACTGTAAAAAAGTTATTCAGAAAAATGATATATTAAATCTTGTAAACCAGTTATTTTCTTATATCAAACCTAATAGAGATTTCGAATATTGATTGGATGGTGGTGATAAGAGAATTATCAACTCGCCACTCGAGCTCTGACGTCAGGTAATGTTAAATCTATGGGAGTAACATTTACGGAATAGTAGCAACTTTAATGTAAAAGCCCCTTAAAGTGACATTAATGAATAAATTTGTTATGTATATATATAATTCGAATATTTAAACAACATTCTGATAGTCTTTGCATTTTCTTGATGTAGTTGGGTGCTTAAGCAAGTTTTATTTGCACGATAATTTGCTGGTGTAGGTTCACATCTTGTGAATAGAACATTATTAATGATAAATGATTTTCATAGGTTTGTTTAAAAATTCTCAGTTCCAATGCCAATGAGAAAGAGCGTTCTAATGGGATATTATTTTCGAGATACGCACTCTTATATAATTAACTAAATGTTAATAGTATGATTCTTTAAGTTTCACTCTTCTGGATATTTAATATTATTAAAAATTTATTTTAACAGTCATTTAGATATTAAAAATTTTCAAGGTAGGTTATGGCGGGCACTTTTGGAGCTTTATGCTAAGATGCTTGTAGCTCTACTTGAAAAAATTTTCAATAATAAGAAAAGGAAAGTGCCAAGAGAACTGAACTGAAGAAAGGTATTGTTTGTTTTTCTGCTTTCATGTGATTCGATTTTTGTTTTGTTTTTATTTTTATACCGGTTTTTCAGGCGTTACCAACTATTGTTTATTATCTTCATTTATTTTTTAGAGTTCATCCACTCAGCGTACATGAAATAAACCAATGGAATTCATTTTAATTTATAATATGTCTGTAATAAAAATAAAATGCCTTTATGTTAAAAATCATGAGTTTGTTTTGAACAGAGCAATGCAAATTATATAATGCTGATATTAATCAATTTACTTTAGGTAATTATATGTGTAATAAAATTATTCACTGCAATAAATTTTTGTTTAAATTTTTTCTTCGTCTGAATATTATATTAAAGGATGTCTTTAATGTTTCAGATTGTTTTTTCTAATTTCGGTTTGCTGATTTGCTTAAAGCTTTAATTTTATTTAAAATATAAGGTAAGTTGCTTTTGTTTTTTGAACTATATGGGAATTTATATTACATGAGATTCATTTAATAAGTTTTCTTTGACTTACATACCATTTCAATTAACATAACATATTTACGATTTTACTTTTTCTATTTATATTTTTCAAGTGATTGAAAATATTTTTTCTTCAATTACAAAGTTTTCTGTATGATAAAAGGATAACATTTTTATGCTTATCTAATATTGTTTATAAATTTAAAAGTTTAGCCGTAAGACTTAATATGTTGTTGGATTAATTGTTATTTTTTATTTTGTTCATTAACAGATATTTCAAAACAATGTTGCTATAATTTTTCAATTAATGAAAAACCAGTGTTTTGCTTAGTACATCAAGGACATTGAAATTTTTGCTTGCTTTGAAACTTTTTTTTATGAATCAATTATTGTTTTGTTTTTGTTGCTATGTGCAGTAGATTCTTGTATATCATTTCAGTATACCACAGGCTTATTTAGTATAATTTATAAAATTACTATTTCTTCAATTTTACCATGTTTCTTTAATCAATTTTAATAATCATTATATATAGAATGTAACACCTGAAACTTGCCCGTGAAGTAAAAATACATGCAATAAAATGTAATGTATTAAATATGACTACTCCCCTTCTAACTGTTGTGTTGAAAGTGCCCTCCACCCATTTAACCATATAAATGAGCGTGCTTGAAGGCTTATATATATATTCTTGTCAGTTTTTTTTCTTTGTGATGCTTTTGATGACTTCCAGGATCCTGATCTTGAGGTCTTCAATTCTGTGCTGATTTGTTTTGTATACACTTCCTTTTAATAGTCTCCACAACTAAAAGTCAATCATGGACAGGGTCAAATGACCAAGGCGACCAAAAACTTTTGCTGATCATCTTCTCGTGTATAAACACCTTGCGCACACAGCACCTGATCTGTGTTGCACAGTCTTTTTAAAAGTAACGTAACTGAAACTTCTTATTTGGAAAATTTGAATAAAATTCCTCTATGATTCCTAAGCAAATTTACTACTGATTGTCACTTCAACAAATATGAGCCCTACATATGAGGATTTTGTTTCTAAAAACACAATTTACAAATATAATATAATTTGTATATTAATATTTTATATTATGATGGTCTGGTTTTATACGCTGCACTCTGCATGCGTGAAACGCTAAAGTAATTAACAGCAGGGATTAAAGCAAATTCTGGATATTACCATTTCATGATGCTATAGATAGACTTTTCTTTGTTGTTGTTGTTCTCGTGTGCCAGTTAGGCTGGCAAATTAGAGTGCGGAGTCTGACTTCTTCAGTACACACACATGCCATAAGGACTCGTTTATAGGGTATGCAACCATTCACACACAAGGAAAGGATAGATGGAGAAAGTACATCCATACCTGAACTGGGATTCAAACCCAGGACCTTCATATCCATAGTCAGGCACGCTGACCACTAGACAAGTTGGCCAGCGAGACTTTTCTTTATCTTACTTTGTTACACTGATAACTTATTACAGTAGACAGTGCAGTTTTCAAAGCATAATAATATGCATAATGCTGGCATTCATTGACCAAAGCAGTATTAAAAATGAACAGTGATATCCATTTCCCATTTCGTACCTAAACTACCATGAAAAGATATTTCTGTACAGTTATATGTTAGAATTATATTTTGTAATAGATTTGTGATCCAAGCAATCTCAGTCATACATGTATAATTAGACCCCATTGAAATTAATCTGGTTTGATGAAGTGTTACATATCCTGTGTGAGACTCTTTCCAACACTAAGTAAGCAGTCAGTCTACCTTTCTATCAGAAAAAGAAATTGCTCCTGAATTAGCTAGGATGTAGAATCTTGTCTGCTGTCCTCCTTCACTTCTTTTGAAAAGAAAAATCATTCATTATCAGAGCATTTTTGCTGATAACTTCATTTAAATATTCTGTGTGACTATTATATTCTATATACATTGAATAATTTAAATGAGAGAATTAAACCCTTTTCTTTATCTTTCAGTGTTTATACTATTTTGTCTATCAATTGTATTCATTTCTTGGTGGCGTAATGCTTAAAGAGATATTCCAAATCTCACTTGAATTAACTAATTTTTGTTATATGCTTCTAACAGTTTAATGTGTTTGCTTAAGAGCAATTTATTTATTAAGCTTACATTAAAAGAAATCTCATTTGTTATACTTTTTACTGGGAAGGTGCTATCTAATTAGCTCTCATGTCAAAAAATGACTGTTGAGCAACAAACCTAACCAAAAATATTAGGAAAGTGAGCAGGAATCCACAATTAGAAATAGATGGAAAAGTTTAATTGCAAAGCTACTTATTTTTCTGAGAGAAGTTAAATATTTGCCAATTAGATTTTTCTTTTGATTGAAAAATCATCAATATATATTACTCCAATGTCATCTGCAAATTGTAAAATATTATCTCATTAAAAAAAGGAGATACGAAAGATTTTTGATTGATTGATTTCTAATTCATAATTGACATGATTTCTAATATCAAGAAATGAATTTTGTTTCATGGTAAAAATTCTGCCAATTTTTTGCTTGCTAATGTATAAAAATCAATTTGAGGAAAAATAAAACAATGCAACAAGTTCTTAAGTGGTTCAATCAACATATATAACCAAAATTCTTCTTATGTGCGGTATTTTCCTAATCTATATTAGTATTTTTAATTACTAAATAATATGGCAACATAAACAAAAAAAATAAATAAATAAACTATATAGAAATTTCTATTGATAACACTTGATGATATTGACATTGATAACATATTAATGCTTTAGAAATATGCTCATTATGATACATACAGCATAAATTTTCTTGGCAATCAGATTTTTGGCAAACATTAGTTTTTTTAAAGTATACAATAAAAGAAAAAGAAAAATCTATCAAACTTAATACACAAAACCTGCAGAATTTCACTGTTTATTCTTTTTACACTGGCGACAACAGAAAAGTTATTTTAAATTAAAAAAAATAATAATAAAAATTTTTGAGTAATAGATAACTTTTATTTTGATAAAAAAGTATTATTGGTGAAGATATTATTAAAAATTATAATGTGAATTGTTATAAATGAAAATAGATTTTTTTTCTGACATACCTGGTTAGAGCATTGTTGTGAAAAATCTCTAGAAATTAATTCTGGAATCAATCATATCAAATCTAATTGCTATTGTAATTTCAAAAGAAATCCTATAATTGTTTAAAATGCTTTTTATATTTTTTAATATTGATAGTTTATTTGTATTTTAAAAAGGTTAGACATCTAATTTTTTATTTTATACTCGATAAATTGTTTTTATTATGAAAGATTAGAATGTATACTTAAACTGCCATTTCTAACTGGATTCCATTACATATATATATATGTGTGTGTGTGTTGAGCTGTCATTTAAAAGGTTAACATTCAGAATTTCATTTCGCTGGTTCTGGTTTGATTATTCCTACCTAAGATTTTAATGTTTGTAGAGATTCGAAATCCACTTCTAACTATAGTTCCCCTTCCAACCCCCCCCCCTATATGCAAAACATAACACATGACCATTGAACAACAAACAAACCAAATAAATTTTGCAATATGTGTCTATATATATATATATATATATATATATATATATATATATATAGAATGTCCCTGCAACAATTATAATATCAGGCATGTTTCACCATTTTTCCAAATATATATAAATATTTGTGTGAATGTGTGTGCTCATATGATTTTTGTGTATTCTGATATTTTTTAAATATTTTTATTGTTTGTCACACTGCAAAGTAGTTCTGACCTTTAATTAGAGCTTGTTACAAAAAGTAAGGTCCCCATATAGGTACTTAAACGAGAAAGTAAGGTTCATTTTTTGGTTTAAGGACTTAGACTATATTTGGTTGTGTAACAGTCTAGCACTGTTTACAAATGTGTACCTGATTAAAAACTTATTTAAAGTGTAAGATTAAGTGAAAGCTGTATTTTTAAAATGCTTGCAAAAATGACTGTCTTCCCTGGTGTCTGTTGAATACGATATACCTTTTGATTTTCTAATTTTAATAAATTAACCAATTTTTTTGATAGTCAGTAGTTCCTTAGACATATGTGCTTGCATTTTCTTTTAGGTGCTCTTTGCATTTCATATTTATTACAGTTTTAAGCATGTTGTTGCTGAAAATACCTCAACACTTCTCTATTTTTAGCATTTGATGCTTTAAACTATGTTCTGTTTTCATGAATCATTACTGTTTTATTTTTTCTGAATATTGAGTAAGCTTTTTTATAAGCAAGATGTTATTTTGTGATCTGTTTAAGAAAGGGTTTAAATATGAACCTCAGTCAGTCCTGTACGGAAATTAATACATTTCCAAAATTATATTTAATTAATACTTTTGTTTAATGAAGATTTTTTAAAAAATTATTCTTGATGGCATGGAATGCAGTCTAGTTCATCAGCAATTTGTGATCATATAGAAATATGTTGGTTCTTAAGACTTTAAACTAAAATTCTGTAATTTTTCCCCAAAATGTTTTAGATTTCTACATTATTTATGTTATCATTAAATGTTAATGTGAAATGTATTTTATAACGTAAAATTTTCAGCCTTCACAAGATGTGTGTATTAATTTTCCATAAAATTGTAAAATGTTTAGAATTTCTATGTATTTAAAAGTAATATTTTTGTATTTAAATGCATGCAAATTTAGATTCGGTCTAATTTATAGACTTATTATAATTTGTTGCAGAATTTTTTTTATAAAAGGAAAAACATATTTCAAAGAAATATTTATAAAGATATATTTTTAATTTTGAATATAAAAAGTGAATGTGATATTTTCATTTACAAATTTAGATAATTTTTTTTATTGTCATATAAATTTCTCAAATTTTATTACTTATAAATGATTTTTTCTTTTGTAGAAAAGTATATATTTGGCAATAATTCAATGGAGAGTTATATAACTCGATAATGATTTCCGTAATTTTCAGCTAGAAAAGTAATAAAATTGGCTCAAGAAATAATATGAAAATTACAAATTTGATAATTTAAATTTTTAAGGATTTTTTTTCGATATTCGCAATTTCTCATTTACAAATTATTATGATCACAAAATCAATGAACTAGATTAAGAAATAGGATGACTTCTGCTATATCAATGTTTGGGGGGGGGGAAGACGAATACATTAAATTATATTTTACTTGTATTGATAAACGGAGGCGAGAGATAGAAAGAAAGACAAGTACGTCACTTTTTTTGGATCACTGCCAATTTTTATTTACTCTTTTCCGCTCTCACATCCTTCATTTCCTGTATTATTACGTAGGACTCATGAAAAGGAATATTTCTTAGTGGGAAATATGTAAATGTTAATTTTAGAATTTCATTATCATTTTTATTCTTTACCTCTAATTTCATGAAAAAAAAAAAAAAAAAAACAAATATTAGAATAAACAGTAATCTAGTAAAATCTTTGTAATTGGTTAGAAAATTTTCAAAATTACATAAAAATCTTATTTTTGAAATAAGAATGCCAGAAGGCATTTTTAATATTTCCATCAGATGGAAAAACCAAATCATATATATTATATTAATTTATTTATTCAGTTCAAGACATTGTTGCGAAAAATTGATCTTTCTGATTTATTAATTGATTATTAATGATTGATTTATTAAATTGATCGAAAAATTTCTCGCCAATAAATTGATAAATATTTTGAGAACTATTTTTCTTTAATCACAGGTGATAAAAGCATTGGTGTTTTCATTTTTCTTACTGTCTGCATTTCTATTTCATGAAGATTCAGAGTCAAAATTGTGCTATGTGTTTTCATTTTCGCTTGGCTTGCTGGACTTTAATATATATTTATTTCTTCGCTATAACTGCCGTGTATCTTCATGAAAGAGTTGTTTCGTCTGTGAATTGAGCAGAGAAGGAAGGAATATATTTCTAATACAATGGATCAGAATATTTTTTTGTAATTTATTGGAATGAATCTGAAAGTAACGAAGTTCTTTCCTTTCTTACACATTATTCTCATTACTGTGACTAATTGGTCTGGATCTCACATTTTTATAATAAGAGAGCAAATTATCGAGTTTATTAATCTACTAAATATCATATCAGTAAATTACTTTTACAATATTGCCTTCATCTTTTTGTTTCATGAAGTTTTAAATTATTCTTAATGAGCTGTTGTTTAGTGCAAGTCATGAGTAACTTTTGATGATATATGTTTTTAAAATTTTAAACAAAAATTTCGTTTTTTCACAAAATATCAATTTATTTCATTTATTATATATATTTTAACATTTAGTCTTTGAAAAGTTAATTTTTCATAAAATTGCATTCTCGAATTTTTATTTATTTATAAATAAAATCAAAATTATTGACGAACAAACATGTTTACTTTATATGATAACATAGCATTCGAAATATTTTTAAAGAAGTATATGGCAAGTACTTCATATCTTTTCAACTTGCCATATAAAACATGAAAATGCTATGTTTATTTACGAAATTCAGATGCTTTTATTTTTACAGTTGATTTTTGTTGTAGTAAGAAAATATTTTTGCCAATAATTCTATGGAGAATCATGTAGTTGGATAGTAAAAATAATTTACATGATATTCTAAAATAATTTTAATTGTAAAAAAATGGAATTCATAAATTATTGCAGAAAAATAACGAAAAAGACTTCATTATTCCTGAGAAATTCCTTTAAACTTGCAGAAACACAAAATTTTATTTTTATATATCAAGGGTGTGTGACATGTTTTAATCTTTTATGCATAAAAAAGCACCTGATTTGAATTGAAATTAATGAAAAACTCTGAAATTCGGTTACTTATGTATTTCAAAATATGTCCTCTTTTCTAAACTGTTTCACTTCTTATTACCAGAAAATTACAATAAAAAAACAGTTAAATATTTTAAGTGATACCATTAGTGCTGCCATCTATGTTTGAAAACAATAGTTACAAATGTATTAAGTTTTTTTTTTTTTTTTTTTTTTTTTTTTTGAAAAAATGCATTTGAAGTATGATAACGTCATTTCATTGGCCCACCGCCAATAAATATTTAACTCTTCTTCCTGCTCCCCATGCTCTCACATATGTACGCTTCCCGAATCTTTACTAAATTTGATTTAAAAAATTTTTTTGGTGCAAAATGTAAATAGATGTCAGTTTTAGAATTTTGTCTACTATTTTCATAAAAAAAAAAATTATTATCAGTTTTAGGATGTTTATAAAGGAAACATTGTAAATGAAAAAAAATTTTTTTTCTTGCATTGTATAAAAAATGTTAACTGGTTAGAAAATCCTAAAAAATACGTGTAAAAAATGATATTTTTCATTCAAGAATTAAGGACTTGTATAAAATATGTTTGTTATTTTCTTTCAAGTAGAAAAACGAAATTGATTTATTTAGCTACTTGTTAATTTAAATAATAAATTTAGTGATCCATTAAAAACTGCATTAACTTATTTGTCAAATTTAATACACTATGTTGCGAGAAATTAAAATTTCTCTCCAAAACTGTTAAATATTTGGATGGGAACAATTTTTCCTTAATCGTCCAGGTGAAAAAAAATCATTCATTTTATTTTCTATCTGAATTTCCATTTCATGAAGATTCAGTGTCAAGATAGTGTTGCCCTATTATGCTATAATGTTGTTTTTCCGCTTTGCCTTGATAAGCAGTCATATTTATTTCTTCGTGATGATAGCTGGCAACTGTCTTGACAAAAAAGTTTTTTTGTGGGTGCAATGAAAGAAATATTTTGGATTAACCTTAATTAGCATAATGTAGGATTTTGTAAAATTATATTTTGAAAAATTTTCAGCATAATTAATTTGACTCAATCATAAGCTAACTGCTTTCATATTGCTTAAGAAAAACTCGTATTCTGCTGACAAAGTTATGATTAATGATCTTTTAAGTGGAACTCATTACCTGATTATATCTACCCATAATACTAATGAAGCTTCAAGTTTGTACTCAGCTCATGCAAAAGAATAATTCCGCTGTTTTAGAAGGGAAAATAAAGTAATGATTCCTTAAGCTATTCAATAGTCTTAAGATTCAAAAGAGCTTGCTTACAAATATTGCAATTATTAATTTAGAATATTAATAAATGAAATTCCTTGCCGATTTAAATTAACCATAAAGGGGATGTTTTGTCATGTATTTCTCATTTTCTTTTTCTGCTGTTCTAGTCTCCATGTGTTAATGGCTTGAAACAATGGAAAACAACTTCTCAAACCGATGCTTTGGTCCTTGTATAAAAAATCATTTTATTAACAAAATGTGCGTGAACTGCAACATTCTCAAATAATGGTGAACTTCGCCTTGTTTGTTGCCGCTCTAGAAATATAATTTGAAGGCAAGCAACAAATTCCTCGACAAGTCGGATGCACAACGCCGTCTTTATACGGTGTGACGTAGATGGAACATTATTTGACGCTATGTTTTTTTAAATTAAATCGATGAGAATCGTAATAAACAGTGTACTCAGGATCTCAACTGTAACGAAAGAAACAACCAATTTATGGTTAAAAATATCAGACATACTTTTTTGCAAAATTTTTTATTGCTATAAAAACTCTACAGGTCAATTTAAAATAAATGCAGACGCTAGTTGTTGAATGGTAGCTCTCCAAAATGTTAAGTCCAGCAACAGTTTATTATTTGTAGATTCGACTTTCACATCGGAACAAATGCTGGTTGTGATTCGCATTCAAATATAAATCCTAGTTGGCGATTAAATTCGACGACTCCGTCCCCCCTTTTTTTCATTATCTCACTGGGGTTTCAAGATTCTTAAGCGACTGGAACGTTATATTGTGAGAAAACGAAAATTGCATCAGGATGTCGTTATTAGTAGAGCCTCTCAATGCATCCGTGTGTTTTATTTCGTTTTCAACCATAATATTTGGGATTCACGCGTTCGCTGCCGGTGATTTGACGCCTACGTTAAAACATCTGTCACGCGTCAATCGTGTGGTCTGGAATTTCATTTCCGTGGCCAATGCTGCGTTCGCACGTGATGAGATTCGTCTCAACGTTTATTCCCCGCGTCTTTCGGCATAGAGCTTGGAATGGCGGACTAGTCTTCAAACTCCTCACTATTGGTCTTCCTGACTCACTCATTAGATTAATTTATCTCATACCTTTTGGGACGGAAGTTCCAAGTTCGCATAGGTAAAACACATTCAATACTAGCAGGAGTACCGCAGGGCTCCAAGCTTGGGCCCAGATTATTTCTTATTTGTGTGAACGATATACCCAAATCACGACACACAACACTGCATCTATTTGCTGATGATACACTTATCCTAGCATAATGCAGGAAACCATGTACTATTTCTACTGCACTAAGCACACACCGACAGCTACTTGAGCTCTGGTTCAAGAAATGGAAAATCCCAGTGAATGAAAGCAAAAACATTGCAATCATATTTACCAGAAAAAGAGCATGACCTGTCAAAGAATTAAAATCAAGGAAACAACACTCCCATGGTCCCCAACCAGCAAATATCTAGGAGTCGTATTTGACAAAAACTGAATTAGAGTATTCATATCCAAAATATTACAAACAAATTAAAAGAAACTTCTGCTGCATTATACCCCCTCTTAAAATACAACTCAGAGCTGTCAAGTGAAAATAAAGTGCTCATTTACAAAGCATACCTCAGACCACTTCTGTCCTATGCCGACCCCCTCTAGGGTTATACCCATGACAGTAAGATCAAAAAATTAGAAATCCTCCAAAACAAAATAATTAGACAGGCAGTCAAAGCACCCTGGTATTTTCGAAAGAAAAAAAAATAAAATAAGAGAAGCACTTCCAACACCAAGAGAATATTTTACCAAAATCATGCACAACATGTACAAAAATCAAATTAATTAAACTGAAAATACATCCACCACTATTCCGTCCTATAATAACCTCAGCACCCATAATCGATACCGTCCCCGCTCACTACTTCGCTTCTATCCAAAGTTTCCTCAGCATCCACCATGATCCTTACATATAAGCAATACGTCCGTGTTAATACTAACAAATAACCTTTTTCCATTCTTACTCGCTAATATAAATAAAAATAAATAAATAAATAAAAAGCTTATATCCCCCAAAAAAAAATTGATAAAAAATAAAAAACAATATAAAAAAGATAAGTGTTTGAAGTCATTGGTCTCGTGTATTCTCATGTTTTTCTATTCATTCTAACTTATCTCTGATACTGTTTTAGCAGATTAGTAAGGACATTCCTATGTTAATCCAACTAACTTTTTTTGTAAATATTGCTTGTGTGTGTTATAACACAAATTAATTTTTATCCAAACAAATCCAAGTTTAATCACAATTTTTTTTAAATTACTCTGTATCAAAAATTAGCTTTTCTAAAGAAGTCAACTAAGCCCCGCCCACTTAAAACTTCTACTTGTTATGCTAATCAGATCACGATATAGCTTCCTTGTTTAATTTTTAGATAACCAATGAGGGTTGAGGTTCACTAGAACCAAGTACATCAGCTAACTGTCAGCCGGCAATCACTTTACACATAGAAGTCTTTCGGTGCTGTGTGTGTTAGATGTGTCTGCTGTGTTATTGGTGCTACTGTATCTTATTCCTGTAATATGTAATCATTTTTTTTTTTTTTTTTTTTTTTTTTTTTTTGAATTTCATTTTAATGGAAATTTCTAATCCCAATTTTAAACTAAAATAGATGCTGTGGTTAATAGTAATCTCAACTACCTTTTATACTTAATCTCTTCTGCTTTAATTTACATTACTTATGTCTTCATTTTTAATTTTCAATTTTTCCTCTATTCTTATGTACTCAAATGTAATTTGTTCAAATGAACTCCTTTCTTTGAAATGTGATACAGCTATAGGCTTGAAAGTCCAACATTGTATTCCTTTTTAGTTCTCAACTAATTAGTCCAGTTCTGGTTCTCAGCGGGCGCCTGGCACTTCGTGCGAGGTGTTTGTTTCTCTAGTTTGAAGAGGAGGTGGAACCTGATAATCGATATGTACAGACCAGGGCCTCCTATTCTCGTTGTTGTTGTTATTGGTGCTCAGTAAAGCTTATAAAAGCATGCGATTTTATTTACATTTTGTTGTAAAAAATAAGTGGGTTTCTGGTGAAAGTTCGTTTTTCAACAGTGAAGCACACTTCCAATCCATTCATACTCATTGTACTAGCAGCGAATGTGTTTACATAATTTTGGAGTTTTAATATTTTGTGTGAATAGAATTCTTAAAAGATTGAAACAGAATTTTATAAGACTTCTAAAAGTACTTTTTATTGACCCACTTATAAAAGAAGTTTTCAAATAGGATTCTAAAATAAATATCACTTAGAATTATGAAACAGCTTTAAAAATAGAGAGAGAGAGAGAAGACTCGAGGGTAACCAAAACCTCAAAGCGCAGTGTAATTCCTCACGTCACTGAATTCCAAATGGCTCTCGCACATGCGCACATTCATTATACGAAAGGCAGCTGAATGGTTCGGTTCGCTGCTGCCTTCGCTTCAACAGTTCGTGGGTTCGAATCCCACCTTGGGCGTGGATGTTTGTAGTGGTTCGGAATCCACTTTAAACCGTAGATCACGATCTTATTAGCCCTCGTGTGCAAAAAAATGACCGTTGAGCGGCAATCAAACCAACCACTCTGGAGCTATAATCTAGATTTGGTTTATTTGGCACCGGCATTAGGTACTAGGCTTTATAACTTTGGGAAGAATCGCCTTTTGCAAAGAAACTTTGGCATACATTTTTAACCATATATTAAAACCATCAAGTATTTTTTATTTTCAGTAAATATATTCATTGAGAATAAAATACAAATTGATTTATATACTTCAATGTGGCTGAAATCGTGCCCAATTTCTTGATGGACAGGATTTCACACATACCCGTTTATTGGGCTATTTATTTGATTGCTTTTCTGCATGTCGCTTAACTTTGTCCACATCTCTGTAATTTTGAATTAATATTGTCCATAACAGCTTGAACAGTTCTCCAAGTTTACCTATCGCACGAACAAAGGGATATTATTGTATGATTCATAAGCTTTATCAATGGGACGATCTGAAACAAGGTGTCATGTTGATGCTTTTCCTTCACAAACACAATTCCGTGGTTATCGATTCGCATCAATACATGTATGTGTCGTAATGCTATGTCCGAGATTATAGTGTATAGCTAGGTTTTGTGGTTTGATTTGGAAGAGCCTTCTTATTAAAAAACTTAGCTAATTATAGCAAATGTATTTCAAATCATTTTAAATTCATTTACTGTAACATACCGCCACAATATTTGTAATTAAACTGAATATATATATATAGTGTGTGTGTGTGTGTGTATATATATATATATATATATAGTTTTCTAAGAATCATAACATATAAAGTTCTATATATATATATATATATATATATATATATATATATATATATATATATATATATATATATATATATATATATATATATATATATATATATATATGGTGTGTGTGTGTGTATATATATAGTTTTCTAAGAATCATAACATATAAAGTTCTTTGACTACCATTTTAAAGTAATTACATTTTCAAAATTAAAACTACAGAAAGTTGAATATTTATGTCTTATCATGATAAACAACTATTATTTTATTTATTTTCATCGTTCGATGTGTGTTAAAAATTTAATTGTATGTACATGATTAAAAATGCATATTCTTTATCATTACAGGTGTGTATCCAATAATCTTCTCTATCTCCTTCTTACTAATTTTCTCCTATAACTAACACAAGTATCGAAGCGGCCTTTTCAAGTAAAATCTGTACTTAGTATAATTATATTGAATATGTATCGGTGAATAAATATATGTGTGTGCATTTTGTGTTTCGCTCTTTCTTGTGTGTGCCTTGACTTTTCAGTATTTTCAATGCATTGCTGCAATTCTTTTTACATTCCACTGAACTTTACCAATACACTTCCTGTTAAGTGCGAATTCATACATTTTTAGGTTTCAGTTAATTGTTCGCAACTGGAAAGATAAAAAAAAAGGGGGGGGGGGTTGAAAGAAAGAGATTGGGAACTTTCACCTAATGGTTATTGATTAAAATTCAGTGTGGTTTTTTTTAAAAAAAATACGAAATAGAATTGCCTCTAAAGTAAAATCATATTTAAAGAACTAATTAATCTTAAATATATATTTATCATTTTTGCGTCATGCTAGTTTTCTGTGTTTCAAAATTTGCATTTTTTGATGAGGTATTTTCGGGCGGAAGAAGGCCGACAGCGCAAAATAACAGTTGAAAGCTATTCCAAAGATTTGAATATCCGCAAGCCATATTTTCGTGTTTCGTAAGGTGGAAATGCGGAAAACTCCCAAGCACTCTCTCCAGAGGGCATTTAGCCCATTTGGTATAGGGTTAAACCTTCATGCAATAAGTAACCACAGAACAACAAACGAAGCAACCCAAACCACATGGCATAGTGGTACACAAGAGTCACATACATCTGCGTGTTTGACAAATTTTAATCAATATTCATATGTTTTTCTTAGCATTGAGCCCTAAATATGAATTGAAATATTACATCCTATTTCGTCTGAATTGTGAAATTCTGTTTATATTTTGCAAAATTAGAAACATTAGTAGTAATCACATGCAAGAATTATAAAACAAAAATAAGTTATAATAAAAATAGGAAAAATCTTGCTTTTTTTCTTTTCTTCCTTTTTTCTTAGTTTGAAACTATTATGACTTAGCCTTGACTTGGGTAGAAATAGAAGTATGCAAAAAATTCACCTACCTTTTTTGTGTTGCGAGCTAATGAACGTGTGTCAAAAGAATTTTTTTTTCCTTCTCTTGTTAATTGTGTTGTGGAAACTTGGTGCGCAGATGGGTTTATGACAGTCCTGATGGATTGGCAGTTCAATCGATCGCAGTCAGGTGGCAGAAGATGGCGTCTGCCACTGTTCTGTTCATGCCTTCCTACTCAATTTCAGTGGATGAATTACAGCGCGGAATATTCTCGAACTTGTGGAAAAAGAGAAGTAAACAAATACGCATTTCAATAATTCAAACATGCAATAGGTGATACAAGCATATTGCTTAAAGAATATTCAATTTTTACAAATTTAAAAATTCACTTTTTTTTTAGAAAACCATTTAAAAGTTTTCTTTTTCTTTGCACCAAAATGTCCACCTTGGCTATCAATCAGAAACGCAAGGTCAATATTCTTCTGAGCTACTTTTCACGTGATAACAGCCGTTGTTCATTTGGCATCGCGTCTATATGCTGCTGGAAATAGTCCTGATTGGTCAGGGCGTCGTTCTCTTTATCGGAAAGTAGCGAGTTCGAATGCTGCATTAACTAATGAACTCGTGATCATCCTGTTCATTCGAGACAGCTACAACTTGTTAAATAACTTGTGGTCGCAATGTCCTCCAAATGAAATAACTTTTGGGGGTGGCACGCCAAGGGGCCTTCTGCTTGATCCTAGCTTCTAAGTTATAAAGACTTTTACTAACTGATGTAATTCAACTCAGAGCTAGGTACAGGGAAGTAAACTGGTGCTTCTGGCGTGCATTTACGCCCAGAGAATATCATGCGTTGGCTAGGCAAAGACTTGTAGAGTAGATGGAAAAGACTATCTGATGTGCATCATATATTTTCTATTGAGTTAAGATCTGGCCTGTGAACTGACCAGGGAAGATGTTGGAGGTCAGACTGATGTTAAGTGAATTAATTTTGAACATTTCTGGCAAGATCTATAACTATAGATCATGCCAGCAGTGATCAAAATTAATTCGCCTAATATCCCGGCTTAACCAAAGTGTTTAAAATTATTTTCTACCGCCATCAGAGTAAAAATACCACATTACTTATAAGTAAGTTATCCCATGACTGTTTATCTTTGACTAGAAACTGGGGCACCGCCTGTATACCAGCCAAACGTGTCCCATATTATGATACTATCACAAGATCCATACACAGCGCGTGAAAGATCGACAGATTCGTCTCCACATTCGATGTTTTCCATTAGTGCAGGGGCAGCGTCATTCATGCTAGAGCTTCACCCGCTTCCAGTCCTGAGGTGTTTAGTATCTCTTTTCACAAAACTACTGCAAACAAATTTTAGCATTTAGATCAGAAATAAGTTTTTTTCTCATATTTCTGTTGACGCCATTTCTCTGTAAATGGTCGAACTAAAGTCAATTAGGAAGAGCCTTGATTCATGGCATCGTTTTTTCGCAAATATGGAGCAGTACGGCTATTAAATTATTGTTCGGTCCAAGTAGACGTCCCTTTACAAATTCTGATAAATGTGAATAATGTTTACGCACCTTTCTGTGAAAAATAGTAAATTTTTATCTGAGGGAAGGAATAAAATTCGCAAAGGATTTATAGCCTAAACTAGCAAAATTTCTCCTTCTTTAATATTCCACTATTTGCGCGGTTGAGATGTGCTTTCCTCACCCGTTTATCCATAGGTCTTTTGAATATTTAATGAGATTCGTCTTTCTCTTCAATACTGTACCGTGCTTCGGGTTTCGTGTCCATTGAGAGTTGAATAAAACAGCCACTCAATGAGCACAAGACTTTTATTTGTAACAATTCCATTAGATATACCAGCTGTAACAATCACAATTATACAGCTACAATTCATCAGATAGAATAAGTAACAGCTTCCAATCACAGTTCTCAAATACCTCAGACAGAGAACAGCTTCTCTAAACTAGCAGTCACGACTAATCGTCTTCACTCACTGACTGTCTTCACAAAACTGCCTGCCTTCTGTTGGGCTGCGGTATTTATACCTGACTTGGCGGGGAAATCTGCCAGTTTTGCCAAGGTTCTGGAAGGTTCTAGGCTATCTCACTAACTATTGGTCCTAGAGCTTAGGTAATGGATGTTTCCAGAAGTATCTATTTCTCGCCAAGTTGTCAAGAATCTCGCAAACTGTCGTCAAGTTTTCTCGCCAAAACATCGCCAAGTCACGAAATCATTAGAGAACCCACTTTTAACGTATAACACATCTAAATATCGCAATTTTTGCCCAAAATGTGAGTATTTCCCATCTGTCTGAGATATTTTAAGACAAATACAATTATTTATAAATTTGTAACTTCCCCCTCTCAAGGACTGCACGTCTCGGGCAGTATAATCCCCTGATAGGAGGCCAAATTTAATATAAAAGAATTTACATTTTAAGAGGATTTAGAACACATTACATATACAAACAATTAAAAATACAAATAAAAAAAAATAGAAAATATTAAAATTATGTATACTATTTACAAAGAGATTATGGTCTACTAATTTTTACTTTACATTACGATAAGATTCTACGGTTTCAAACAAAGTTATGAATATCTTCAAGACGTGCCTGAAGGTCTCGAAGGTATTCCTCTGGCGATGAAGATGCATCCGGTGAACGACCAAACTGAAGATCATAAGGGAGACGAAGTTAGCGACCAAAGAGCATTTGTGAAGGAGTGTATCCGGTGTCTCGTGGACAGCACTGCGATATGCAAGCAGAAACAGCGGTAGCTTCAAATCCCAATCTTGTTGATTTCTGGAAACCATAAGTGAGAAATTATTCAAGATGGTTCAGTTAAACCTCTCTACCATGCCGTCCGATTGCAGGTGTAATGGCGTGGTCTGCGTCTTGTCTATTCCGAGAATTTGACACATTACTTTAAACAAAGCAGATTTGAAATTTGTCCCTTGATCTAAATGAGTTTGTAAGGGTGCTTCAAATCTGGAAACCCATTACTGCACTAGAACCTCGGCTTCTGTAGTCGCTTCTTGATCGGGGATTGAAAACGCTTCAGGCCACTTAGTAAAGTAGCCCATGACAACTAGGATGTTTTTGTTGCCATTTGAAGATCGTGGTAAAGGATCCAAAATGTCCAATGCTATCCGCTCAAAAGGTGCTCCTACATTGTACCGCTGCAACCTTCCTCGGCTACGTTTCCTTAGTCCCTTACGTGCCGCACAGTCATCACAAGAGTGGCACAATTTCTCTACATCTTGTCTAGTTTTGCTCCGATAGAAGCGTTCTCGAACTTTCTGTAGAGTCTTCATTATTCCGAAGTGGCCTCCAGTTGAGCTACTGTGCAATTCTTCAAAACATCTGAAATTCTTGATTTTGGAAGAACAAGCTGCCATTTGAAATTACGTCCATCATCAGACTCCCATTTCCTGTATAACATGCTATTTCTAATATGGAGTGAGTCCCAAAGAGCCCAATATTGTTTAGTAGCAGGACTGTTGGTGGAGATGTCCTGCCAACTTGGTCTCATACTGGAAGATTCTTTTAATTCAAAAATTGGATTTATATCTGGGTCTTCTTTTTGGGCTTCTCTAAGTCCTTCATTACTCCATGGGTCTGGTTTCGATGGCGGCGAAACAGTAACTTGGCGTACTAATTGATAGTTCTCTACTCTAGAACAATATCGGCAGTTTTCATTACATGGTTTCCTTGATAATGCATCAGTATTTCTATGAAGAGTTCCTTTGCGATGACGTATTTCTAAGTCAAACTCCTGGATTCGTTGAATCCTTCCCTGCTGTGGTGGAAGATCATTTCCATTATCTTTTGGTTTTGGGCAGTCTCTTTGGACATGTCCGACTGCACCGCAAGCCCATCACTGAATTTTCATGTTTCTGCCACCTTTACTCAATTTTAAGTTACGGAGTTTTCGCCGCAGATCTTTAATTTGCTTTCTTAAATCATAGTCCGTATCAGTAGCAGAGACGGCTCTGATTGAGTGCCAGTCTTTACGCGCGGCTTATTGGGCTACCTCTATCTTATGTCCGTAGACTAGGGCAGATCCGATATCTTTGACATCGGCGAGTGTAAGTGTTTTCTGTATCTCCGGATCCCGCACACTATCGATGAAGAAATGGAGAGCCAGATCTTGACGCGTCTCAGCTGGGAGTCCGAAAATGCTAGACAAGAAAGTCGCTGAATATCGGCAGTTGATTCTTGCAGACTTTCACCCGCTTTTTGATAGCGGGAGTTTAACTGTAGTCTGCTATATTCTTTAGTGCACTTTTCTCCAAACCGCAGCTTAAGCGCACTCGATAGAGCTTGTAAATCGTGCCTCTGCTCTTCCGGAAGCATCTGGAAAATGTCGCGTCTCCTCTTAAAGAAGTCGCCAGGTGAAAAGCTTGGGCTCGGGGATTCCATCCATTATCTTCCGATACCATCATAAACTGGGTCTTGTATACTTGCCAGGATGATTTTCCATCGAATGTTGAGAGTTTAATCGTGGCTAGAGACGGCATAAACGCCACGTTGGGCTCCTCATGTCTGTTTGACATTTGCTTCTTCAAGCATTCAATCTCTTTGTTCATTTTGTATAATGCTTCTTCAACGTTTTCTTCTATCTTCAAAACTTTAGTTTCAACTGAAATTACCTTATCTTCCGTTGCATTCATCTTCTCCTTAATGATGTTGGAGAATTCTTCTATTACACTTACAATGTTCTTCTTAAGTTCCTTTTTAAGCTCCTCCTGTCCAGATTTTATCTCTTTTATCATCTCGGTTTCAATCTCTTCTTGTCCAGCTTTCATCTCCTATTGTCCAGCTTTCATCTCTTCTTTGATGAATGAATTCATGAGATGAATCTTGTCTAGCTTTCATCTCCTCCTTTCCAGCTTTCATCTCAGACATCTGCTTCACTAATTTTTCGAGAAGACTTTTCATTAAATCCATATCCATTTTTCTTGTGACACGGTGCATCAACTCTTCAACCCCGCTTCTGACACCAGTTGTATCGTGCTTCGGGTTTCGTGTCGATTGGGAGTTGAATAAAACAGCCACTCAATGAACTCCAGACTTTTATTCGTAAAAATTCCACTAGATACACCAGCTGTAACGATCACAATTATACAGCTACAATTCGTCAGATACAACAAGTAACAGCTTCCAACTACAGGTCTCAAATACCTCAGACAGAGAACATCTTCTCTAGACTAGCAGTCACGACTAATCGTCTTCACTCACTGACTGTCTTCACAAAACTGCCTGCCTTCTGTTGGGCTGCGGTATTATACCTGACTTGGCGGGGAAATCTACCAGTTTTGCCAAGGTTCTTGAAGCTTCTAGGCTATCTCGCTAAATATTGGTCCTAGAGCTTAGGTGATAGATGTTTTCAGAAGTATCAATTTCTCGCCAAGTCGCCAAGAATCTCGCAAACTGTCGTCAAGTTTTCTCGCCAAAACATCAAGTCACCAAATCATTAGAAAACCCGCTTTTAACGTATAACACGTCTAAATACTGCAATTTTTGCCCAAAATGTGAATATTTTCGATCTCTCTGAGATATTTTAAGACAAATACAATAATTATTTATAAATTTGTTGCATGTAACAATACAAACAAGCACATCAATTTGTGTCATGCTGTCATGAATCCTTCTTTGTGCCTCGCTGTCTCGTATGAACTACAGTTTAATTTTATGGTTGTAAATGCAATTAATGTGGGATAATTTGTGCGATTTGGAAAGTCTGTAAGAAGAAAATTGAATATGTTTTATCTGGCGGCGAGTTAAACACGGTCTCTAAATTTTTTTAGAAACAGACCTCCTGCTTAAGTAAAATTCGAAATCTCCCATCGAATTTGGCGAATTCTCTTTAGAAGTTTATTTAACATCATAAATAAAAACTTTTATTTCGTTTAAATATTTATTTTGCAATTTTCAAATTGTTAATATAAGTAATTAGTTTCGTAGTAATATCTTTTAATAATTTTCTTCACTAAGATTCTACGACTTTAAGATTCTAGGAAAGAGTAGTACTGTCTAATACAAAGTTCCCTCATCCTAACCTACTCCGGATCAAATGCAAGAATTTTTTTAACTCTTAACTATGTTATTTGGATCTCTGTTGATCGATCGCCAAATGAATCAAGAGATGAAAATTAAAAAATACTTATTTGTGTGATTTAAGTTCGATGCAGCAGATTTAGAAATATACGTGTCCTGGTCAACTGAAATTCTTGATTAACTGAGATAATCGTTAGAAAACATCAAAGAAATTTAAATCGTCCTTGCTGATTTAATGAAAACATAAAAGTGGATGTTTATTCGGTTTCCATATTTAACGCGTTCAATTTTGGAAGCAATATTGCTAAAGATTTCGGGATGCAAGAAGTACCATTCGGTCAACTCATCATGTACTAATTGCTAAAGATTTGAAAACATTTACAAATGGAAAAAATTATAATTAAAAAATACTTCTTTATATTACTGGTAAAAATCATGAATGGATTTTCTCATCGTCGATGATTTTCAGATGGTGAACTTCACCGTGTTTGCTTCTGCTAAAAAATGCGACTGGAAGCCAGGCAGCGAAATTCGTGGGCAAGTCGGATGTATGACGCCGTCTCAATATGATGTGACGTAAATGAAACATTTTTTGACGTCATGAATACTTTAAATTATTGGTAGTTGTAATAAAGTGGCGTAATCATGGGTCTCAACTGGAACGGAAGGAACAACTACTTTTATGGTTAAAAGCTATGTACGAATGGCAAGGCATTAAGAAAATTTTAATATTTCATCCTGTTACTTTCGACGATGAATTATTGATGTACTTAAACATAACGAATTATTTAACTTTAAATTAAAAAAAATTTAATTTAGAAGCTTTTTTCCATTCTTTACCAAAGCAATTTTTGGATTCATAACAAGAAAGACACAATTCTTCGATTCACTGCCTAACTTTCTTTGTAGGCATTGATGATACAAAATGAATTTTTAATTATGATATGTTATGAATAGTTTTTTAACGTTAACTATGCAATACTTCTTTTGCACAATGCTCATTATTAGAACATGTTATACCGCGTAGATCATTTCGCCAAATCTTTATTTTACGACAGTCCTAAAAGTGCTGTGTTAAAAATTCGACGCGATTTCATTGGTGCATTTCATGTTGCTAATTGAGTATTTTTTACTGATGGTCGTAAGCCATAAATGTTTTGGAAACCAGAAAAAACGACCTTTTTTCTTTCTGTCGAGGAAGAGTCGTAACCTCCTAAATGTATAGCGGAAATAACAATGGACGTTCGGAAGGTGAAGATTTACCTTTTACTAGTAATTTATTGTTAGATACTTTATATGGTCATGCCACTGGTTCTACATAATACAGGTAGTGTTATGTAACTCATTCCAATGCCTGTCATACGACGTAGTAGTCTCTATATCTTTTTTTCAGCTGTGAGATTATTGTGCATGTATGTTTATTTTGTGTGTGTTGTGAGATTTGTGTGCATGTTAAAATTATATTAACTCAACCAATCACCCAATTAAAGAAATTTGACATGTATATCCAAACACTAAACAGGCAATATAATTCATAAATGGGTTTAACGATTTTAAAAGTAGGCGACAAAACTAATTTTAGATAATTGGAAATCTGAGTGTTTTCCTAGTTTTAGTTTTGGGTAATTGTATACATAGTTATTTATCCTTCTTTTTTTTTCTTTTTATATGTTTGGCCTTTATTATTGTCATATTTACAAATATTTTTGTTTCTTAATATTGTAACGTTGCTTGGGTTTTGGAAAAATTAATATTACTACATAAATCTTAGGTTTGGCGCAACTTGTCCGTTTTTGGACCTTGCGCCGTAAAACCAACCTGAGTGATTACAGGAACTGGATTCAAGTATCGTCATATCTTAAGTATTTGGCGATCTCGGTTTTTCAAATTAATTTTTGAAAGATAATCTTCTATTTTTACATCTTGATATTGGTGCTTTGTCGGAAATACAGTCTAGCATCATTTCTTATCTTGTGATAAGTTTTCTTTCAGGCGGATAAGTTCCTCGTTCTTGCAGAAACCCTTCCGAATTCCCGATTTTCATGTTCATGATAAGCATTATTCTTGCGAGTATATATGTATAGATCTATTCGTAAATATAAACCCATACTTCTGATTTGCAGAAACATTTGTAAAAGTAAACATTCTAGTGTTAAGGCATTTTTTAAAATAAGGTACTGTTCTTCATTAAAACAATAATTATTAAATTTTCAATTTACTAATTATAATAAATGTAAAAAGGAAAATAAATTGATTTTTGAATCACAAAAGAATTAACAAGAATATTTTCTTTTAAATATTAGCCAAATAATGGTTATATTAATCTAGATTAAAACTTGTAGCTCGACAGTCCAATATAGACTACAGCCTGCAATTCCAATATCTATTTTCCTAACCGAAAAGTCCTGGGGTGCAAATAACTAGTGTTAAGTTCCCAAGCATGATTTGTACTCAGTTTATCGATGTATTAAAGAGGATGAGACGCTGAGTCGACGTGGCCCAGCCCGAGGATCGAACTTCTTCAGACTTGTGCCTTGACAGCGCGAAGCACTACCACTAAGCCACTGGGTTTCCTTGATATTAATCAGAAAAAATATCAGTTAATGGGATATAATTGATATTAATAGATTTATTATGCATGCTAAGAAATCACACATCACTCTGAAAGTTTAAAATATTCAAGAAATACTAGCTATATGGCTGTAGAATCACATGAGTATAACGTGGGAAAATTGTGTATTTAAATCGAATAATTATAGCCAAATACTCAAGATACAAGGCAAACGATTTTGAAGAGGATGACAGCAATCAGCGTTGGAATTAACATGGCATTTAACGCATCAAAGCAATATACCAGGAGTTTTACAATGAACGTCTACAGAATGGCTAATTCATTTGCAATTTATTCATCAAACTATAATGAACCTGCAGATAATTTAGATAAATTATATTTAAATTGCATTAAAGGAAATATTGAGGTGCATTCTTGTAAATCTTTTGCTAACAGTAAAGAAAGTAGTCACATATATTTTGAAAACCTACATTACCCTGTCTAAGAAGAATGGTGACTTTGAAGGAAGGAATTGAAAATAAAGAGTTTGTTGACAGTTTTTGGCGAAAACACTGGTTACGAAATATCGAAATCTGTTGTTTTCAACCCTACTGCATTAAATATATTTTTATCACAGGCACATGTTTACTGTAACCCCTTATTGTGTAATTTTTTTTGAGCAAAGCTGTATTTTGCAGAATCAGTGTTGGATTATTTGAGACGTTGAATTGTGTTTGTAAGTGGAAATATGCCTCATGTTTGTGAAGTTCGAGTTCAGTTGGATGCAGTACATTAATCACGTGATCTCTACGATTCAAAAACTCTACAAATTAATTTTGAGGAATCTTGTTTAATCTAACAAACATTTTTTTGAAAATGGTTATTCATTGTAGATTTCAATTCCATTCGTACGGATTAAGCTTTACTAAGTTTAGATGATTTGAATTCCAGAACCATTAATAATTTGACTCGGTTCAATTCGAACGAATCATTAACGAAACGAGGGGAAAAAATGAAATACCCTGATTCCAGATTACTTTTACATACGCGATCATTGTTCTTTCCATTAATCGAAGTGGGTCGCACTTCCATGTTCTGGCAGAATGTATTCCATGCTGATACTCAATAAATTATTGCAGCTGTAATTGTGTGTGTGTGTGGTATTTTTTAAATACCGAAGGTAGGTATAGAGTGGATATTTGGGAAGGAACATGATTACTCTAAAACAATTATAAGTAGCACATACGTAAATTTTATCACAAAAGCCCTCACTCATTGCTATAAAAATGCTGCTTTAATGTATTTAATTGTTTTTTTTATCTGTTACACTCTATTCTATTCGAATATCTTAAAAAAGACATGTACTGTGATTTGTATCGCGCTTCCGTTAATCGTACTTGAAAAGTGTTTTCGGCTTTGTTTAATGCCTGTTGTATGTTTGACTTCTAAAATACTTCGTTCTTAATGGACAGAATACTCTCTCTCTCTCTCTCTGTATATATATACATATATATAGTGGGCTGGACTGTTGAGAAACTGAAGTACAATATAAAATAGCGAAAATATTTAGGAACTTAACATCGCAGGCCATTTGAAGCACATCACAAATATTAAATATTTAAAATAATATACTTTCCTAATATAGTGATTATACAAAAAAAATAGGTATATTTTAGGTATATGCATTTGGAAAGTAAATGAATAAGTTACTTCCCCTAAATTGACATTTGTCGCATTATTAAATGCCTAATGATATTAATGCTAATAATAATGTAAAATAAGCAAAATGCGAAAAAGGAAAGATAATAAAGGAATAACATTACCCAAGTAGTGTCACCAGTCTGCCTTGGCAGGTGGTGGCACAGATGGATGGGGTTTTTGCAGAGTGATGATAAATGCCAAGCATTTAATGAACTTCCAAACCATAAAAATGTGCGACCGCAAATAATATGATGACAGAATGACTGTGCGTACAAGGGAATTTCAAAACGACCAGAAATAAAATAAGTAAACAATGGCTAGAAGAAAACTATGCCATCATTGTTGCTAAGAGAAAACTTAGCATTAATAAGTCATAATAGAACTCAACTGGGGTTAACTTAAAATTCTAATAAAATTAAACAAACGCTTTCATGAAATCAAGTTGAATATAAAAATAACGAAGAGATAGAATGCCCAGGGCTCAAGGATTCTTTTCAGCTATTTGTGGATTCGAAAACCATTTCGGGCTTGAATGTTTGCAGTGGTTCGGGATCCAAAGTAATTAATAAATCCCGATCCAATTAGCCTTCTGGATGAGAAAATTACTGCTGTGCGACCAATAAGCCTGACCGAAGCGATGTAATAAATATTGAAATGATGTATTGCAAAACATGTTGAGTAATATTTTTAAGCTTCTTTGTAAACCTTTGTTTTTGTCAGTCTTCTTATTTTTGTTATACATAATTTGTAACTTTTCCATTGTCTTATTATTGTTTGTATTTTTATATTAAATTTTTATAGCAAATACATATCTAATTATCTCTCTATTTATGTGTGTGTGGAAATGAAGGTTGCCCAAGGCGTAATTTCATTAAACAAGTATTTCGATTCAGATTATTTTTTATTAACACTCGATATTTACAAACGTATAGTGAAGAGATATTTGCAATTACGCGTCTAATCATATTATCATGAAAATGAGATTTAAAATTATGGATAAAGAAGCAGACGTCTCGCTGCTGTCAAAGGCGTCTCGCGTCTTTATCTCTCAGCTTACTAACACTCCTTGGAAAAGTTCTTTTGTGCCTATTGATTGTGCTTTTCATACTGAAGACGGTCAATATCTCATAGTGGCGTCGGCCGTTTATCTTCTATATATATATATATATATATATATATATATATATATATATATATATATATATATATATATATATATATAATCAGCTCTTCCTGAAGATTGGAAATGTTAACGATATGTTTGCAAATCTAATAAGTGCAAATGAAAAAATTTAAAAAATTGTATTTTCAACTGTCATAATAATCTACTAAGTAAACTTAGTGATAAATGTAAATAAATGCATTTTTAGCGTTAAAGTTTAGTTCGTTTTTGAGACGGAACTATTTAGTGTCAGTTCAATTAAGCGAATTTGTTTTCTTTATGCAGGTCTTTCATTAAACAAAACGAAATGCAACCTGAAATATTAGTTATCATTTAATTTAAAGTTCTGTTTAATTTTGATAAAAAATATTTACTGAAATAATAGGCTAAGCTTTATTTTACCTTTGGTAATTTTGATAATTTTCTATTTATCAATACTTTTATGACATATTATGTGCCTTCTATTACCTAATGTACCTGCTTAAAGATGCTTACTTTGAAAGTTATTTAAATTTTTACATTTAAATATATATTGTATGTTTTATTCTAAGTCATGTTCATCTAATTCTTAAGATGAAGATGTGTTTAATGTTACTTTATATTTTATAAAATATATTTTTTATAATAAAAAATTGTAAAAAAAGGATTTTTTTTCCAATTGGTATATTAGAATATAAAATAATAGAAATTTTTTACATAACGAGTTGGGATTTTATAAACTAACCGATAAAAGTAATAAATTTTCTGTATATCAAATTTGCCAATTTAAGTGGTGATTATGAGTATAATCGCCATTTAATAGTTTTATCGTAACGTATATATATATATGTATGTTAAAAGTTTCACTCGGTGATTTCCAGCTGTTGAAGGTAAATTTTGCACAAGGGAGAGGTGGTAAATTAGGAACTTGCATTAATTACTTAGCAGAAGGACTTCTGGGAAGTCCTAATCCGGCATGTGCATGTATGGACAGCCGTCCCTCCCTCCTTATCGTCCGATCCAGAAAGTCGTCTGTACAAACAATTCACCAAAGAGCTATTCTGCCTTTAGAAGGAAGGTTTGACAAGGTATTGATTCGCTCCGATTGTGCTGGTGAGTTTTTAATTTGATGTGCTCATCGCCATGACAATTTGATGACTGCCTGATTCGGACGAATACAAATCAATCGATTTTGGTATTGTTCCTAACGTTTTAGAAGAGGGTGGCTTTTTGGGATTCGATAACGATTAAATGTAATCCTATTTTGTGGTAAGTTTTTTGGATTTCGAACAGGTGAATGGCTACAGTTTAACTTTCAGTCGTTTTTTTTTAATGAGTCATAATTAATTTTCTTTTATAGTAACACACACTCTTACGTATTCCATTAAATTATATTAAATATGTTGTTTCTAATGAAAGTTTCTTCGATCAAACTAATTGCAATAGTTATCTTTATTAATTATTTTGAAATTGTTAACTTTTACTTTTGATCTGACTATTTTTTTTTAAATGCTATAATTTTGCATTTGAATATTTTGTGTGACTGCATTTTTTACGTTTTGAAATATAATTTTTTTCATAATGTATAGGGAATTTCTTATTTTTCTCCGTACTTCGTTGTCTCTAAGCTGTTAATAAATAATCCGATTTCGAGATAACCACATTGAGATAAAGTTATTTGTAGAATATGTCGACAAATGCGTTTGTACATAAAAGGTAAAGTAATAAAAAACATTTGTAAACATCTAGGAATAAAAACAACGGCAGCTGTTTTTGAAAATTAGTTATTTCACTGTGCTATATAACGGAACAGAACGCTATGTTTGCACAAACAAACAAACGCGCACACACCACATTGATAGGGACAAACCAGTAATTAAATATATTTGACTCGGGGACACGGTATTTTCCAATAAATACCAAATGTTATGGCAGCTGTAATTTTGATACACTGTTTGTTCTAATATTTCCACTCAATGGGAACTAAAGTCTTGTTGCCAGTAAAGTTTTGTAAAATAATTCTGTTACAAATTTACTTATGGCTAAGTCACTTTATTACAAGTCTCATTTGTTTAAAATATCCATGATGTCTGATAACGTTTCATCTGCGTCGCACATCGTATTGAGACGGCATCGTACATCCGACTTGTCGACAAATTTACTGCCTGCATTTTAATTACATTCTTTAAGCCGCAGCAAACAAGGCGAAGTTCACCATCGAAGTTCATTTTGTTGATAAAAATAACACAAAGTCTAAAGCATCGGTTGTACTTTTTTATGCAAAATCTAAAGCATCAGTTTGAGAAAACAGAAGAAAAAGCAAAATGAAAAAGACAAGACAAAATATCCGCTGGCTTCAGTTGTTGTACCCCTTGGGTTGGGTATGCATTTTAACGATAAACTTTAATTTCTGGTAACCCTATCTTTGTATAATTTTGTGTAGCGGCCATCTTGTTAGTCATATCTTGGGGTCAATAATCAAAAGAATAAACCAAAGAATCAAAAAGTGCCCGATTGTAAACTTTTACCCATCTGCTTTATCGTTCGTTTAAATCGCCTAGGACGATTCATTTCAAAATTTTATTCATTAATAGAATTCTAAATTAATAACTACAATGTTTGTAAATGTTTTATGTTGTTTATTATAACGTTAATAAATATATAAAAATTATGCATATATATAATAAAATTGAAAGCATATGTTGTCTTCGACTGTTCCTTGATATTTGGCCCTGTGTTGCGGACCACCTAACGGCCCTCTCTAAGACACTTTGATGCCTCGTGGAAAAGCCTCTCACAAACAGCGGCCGTATTCACGTGTCACCAGAGAGGATAAAGCAGAACATACTGTTGTTCAACCGTGGGATCGAACCCGGGACCTTTTGTTCTGAAGAGCAATGCCTAGTGCATAGGGAGTCCTATTTTATAATTTTGCATACATATCCATGGGGATCGCTTGATATATTCTCCTCCGTATGACATTCTGAGTCGCCGTGGATCCTAAACATTGATGTGAATGATATCGTCGTGATCTCCTTTATAAAATACTTCTACTCAGTAGTTAGAAAAAAAACCGTATCAGTAATCGAAACAAATTTTTTTTATTTGTTAACAAAAAATCTTCATAAATATCAAGAACAATAAATTAATTTACAAATAAAAGAAAAGAAACATTCACGTTAATAATTGATAAATTTATAGCTGAAATAATGGAACACAACGCGTTATAAAATAAAGGGGGGAGGGAAGAAAAGTGATTTTAACGTATGAAAGCAATAAATAAGTAAACGAAAATCGCGTAAAAATAAGATTTGACTGCTTTTTGAAATATTTCGCGTGAGAATTTTCACGAAATGGCTGGTGAGTGTAAAATTATTTTTGCAATTTTGCGAGGAATTTCATTCGGACACCATGTAATTGTGTCACGCGACACGCTTTCTTTCCATGCTCTGAAAAACTATCCTCTGCCAAATTTCTGAAGTGGGAAAAAGATCTGCTCTTTTTCTTCCCGGTCTGTGAAAGAATTGTCGCGTGTCTCGTAATCCAACATCTCTTGATATACCAGTGCATTTTGAATTCCTGAATGGATGATTTTGTTTCAGTGAGTTCACACATTGTCTGTGTGCCGACCCTCCCCCCCTCTCTCCACAATATTTTCCTGGTCTGTGCATCACACAGCCATTTGCGTAGAATAGCTTGTAAGTAAGGCCTCAGAATTATCAATACTCTGTCTATAAAAAAAATGATACTAAGTTTACTTTGACTCGACAATCAGACCCAGTTTTACTAATAAGCTATTTGCTTCTTATCCCCATAAAATGTTGGCGTAAATAAGTCTTAAGATTTAAAAGAGATTTTCTGCAATTATGGCACAGATTCCGTATAATCCATCATATTCTGAGTTTGGTGATTTTTTCCGCAGTTTTTCTTGTTTATCTCGCAACACAGATTTTCTTACGTCATTGAGATGGAGAACTGTAAGAATTATGTTGAAAATTCTATTTTGGTAATCCTACTATTTACGTCATCTCGAGACGTCACATTTCTTCATCTTAAAATTGTAATTAATTTTTAAAAAAGCTGTAAAATTTAAATCGTCTTACCGATTTAAAGTAATTATAAAGTAGATGTGTTTTGTCTCGCCTTTTTCATTTTTCTTTTTTTTTCTTTTCTATTTTCAACGGGCTAATGGCTTAAACCATTGAAAAACCGCTTCTAAAAACAGATGGTTTGGGCTTTATGTACGAAATCGTTTTATTAATAAAATGAACTTCGATCATATTCTGAGACATCCGATGGTGAACTTCGCCTTGTTTGCTGCAATTTGAAGCATGCAATTGGAAAGCAGGCTGCAAATTCGTCGACAAGTCGGTTTACAACACCTTCTCCATACGATGTGACGTAGATGAAGCGTTATCTAACGTCATGGATATTTTAAACCAATGGGAATTGGAATCAAACGGAACGAAAGAAACATCCCTTTTATAGATAAGAAAAATGCAAACAAATTGCAGTTCTTTTTTGTGTCTAACACTGGATAGTGCTCATCATACAGAATACCGTGAAATCGATTCCAGCCCCGTTTGAACAGTGGTAGAGGAATCTTGCACTTCTCTCTTCTGCGTGCTCGCCTGCCGGTGTGGGTGCTTGGGAATTTTCCGTGTTTCTTCTCTCTTTATATGAAATGAAGCTCTCTAAGCAGGCAGGTCACGCGGTGAACATGAAAATCCCTTGCAGCAGCCTCGGGCCTTTCAGCTGTCCTCTACGTGGTGTGGAGGGTTTTGGTTATGTTAAGTTGTTGTCATTGTGTTGTTAGGTTGTTTCCAGCTGCACATTTCCGTCGAATCGAGCCTATTAAACATAGTCGTTTTTGAACTCACGAGCAAAAGACGAGGTAAATACTCCTCTGGCAAGTTCCTTTTCCAACTCCATCCTGAATAAGAAACATTGTACCCTATGTGTGCGTGTGTGCACGTGCATACTTCTCCATACCTAACTAAAATTGTTCTCGACCAGTCAGGTGGAAGTCTTCGTCATTTAGAAGCGGAAGAATCCCCAATTGTTTGATCTACCACCCTCAGAGGTATTATTTCATTTGGAAAGCCATTTTGCGACAATGGCTTATATGAAGTGCCCCAGCTGTCTTCAGTAAACATGCTGATTCGTTGGTTAAGTGAACATTCAATTTTACAATCTTCCGATGCATACATACATAGCTGTGCAGGCGAGCCCTACACCTTTATGTTAACGGGTTTGAAATACTTGCGCATTACCACGTGGGTCGTCATTTTGAACCATTGTCAGGTGACAGGTCACACCTCAGCTGGTACTCTCTTTTCCACATCCACGCCACACCAACGGAAGGACTTTGAACGTAACAAATAAACCTGAACACACTATTTTCCGATAATAAAAACTAATAAACCCGGCAATCGCTGTTCTAAAACATTTTGTTCTATAGAACTCTCTCTTTTAAATTGTATTAATTATCTGCCCGACGATATATAGCAGTGTCAAGTATCGAACTCACTAATTTCCAGACGTGAAAATGGGCCTTTTTCCTGTAAAAGCACTATTGTAGTCCTTGTAAACTTAAAAATCGTACTCAAAATTCAACAGACATCAAAATCGCGCGGCTAATCTCACAGGTACATGTTGCGCTCTCTGGCTCTTTTAAGTAAATAAATTGTGGATTCGATTCCTATTTCGGATGCAGCTGTTTATTTGAAACTGCGCTCTCTCGTTGAATCCTTTGTTCACAGAAATAGCCACGGAGTGACAAACCAAACGGCTGCAACCTTGGTGTAGAGTTCTAAAGTCTGCGTATAACCTTAACACTTAGTCACCTAATAACTGATATCAAACTTCACCACTTTGATGCACAGTTTTTATATTCAAAGGTTCGATTCCCGTATGTTGAGGGGATATTGTTTGGGATTCGGTAACCACTTTAACCTGCAATACTCAGTAATTGGTCATTGTGTGAAAAAAACTATCCAGAAAAAGCGACAACCACACCACTCGAATGAAGAAATGTTTTACACGTAGCTCCGTTTATAATTTGAGCCGTTTCTGTTGCTGCTGAATTTTCCTAAAATTGAAATTCGCATAAATCTTTTTCTACAATATTCTTGCTAAGCTGACATTAGAACGGCTAGCGATGCTGTGGCCTTCATTTCTACGATTCATGGCTATAATTTAGTAATATAAATAAAAATATCTACCTAAACAATTTCTTTCAGATTGACGAATTGACAATCATTCTATTAGTAGTAGTCACATTGGGTCACGTGACATAAATTTGAAGCTCCCATCGCTTTTTTAATCTCATAAACATTTAAAACTCTGATGTATTTATCTGATTTTGGGTTTTTTCTTTATTTATGTTCTTTTGTTTTTTCTTTTAGATCTCGTCATTTGGATGAACAAAATGTACTTTAGAAAGGCAGGCTCGTGAAAAACTGCTTTACCAGTTTCTTTCCTTTTTTTAAAATCAACATTTTTTTTTCCCCTTTTCTTGCGAGTCAAACTATACAAGTTGTTTCGCGTATTTGTTAATGTTTTTTTTAAATAGTTGAAATTTTATTTTGAAAAATTTCAATATTTAAATTTAAAAAGAAAATGAACTACCTTTTTTATATTGAGTTTAGTTTTGTTGCTTAAAATAAATTGAAACATTAATTTTTTATGGTAATTTTTAATATATTAGGTGTCAGTTATTATTTTGCTGTACCTAATTTATTTCATTACTAAAAATAAATAGCAATATTACATTTCATTTGATACTGAAGATGCAAGAATGAATCAGTTATTAATTACATTACGTATTTAAATTATATTATTTTAACTTATTAAGTTATTATTTGTTAGTTAAAAGTTATTTAGTTATTCGAATATTTCTACCAAATTCATACAAAAGAAGTTATTTTTTTAAATTAATAAATGCTACATGTATAATACTATTTATTATTAAATATGCCCTATATTGTTAGAATGAAAATAAGTTAAAATTAGCTGTTATATCACAGCTGTGTTACTAACGATTACACAACATAGTTTAACTAAATTTATCCTTACTGTATCGACATAGCACGATTTAGTACTTAAGTACTATTAAGCACATGTCCCAAATTGTAATCTTAGCCACGAGAGGAAGATTCTTTAAGTTTGGCTGGTAGCGCGGATGAAAGCTTTCCGGTAGATCGCTCTCCACGCCTAAACAGGGGGATCTTCAGTTGATGAAAAAAAAAGAACTCCCGAAATTGAAGCGGCGACGTGCTTGAGTGGTGATCCGCGCCACCGGGTCGTCACCTGTGCGCCCGATGGAGACCGTCACTGGGCAGCAGCATGCGGAGGAGGATGACCCCCTCCAAGGATTCAACGGATGGCTCTTCTGGCGTCTCGAAGTGCCCAGCGTCCAAGACGAGGAATTCACAGCCTTCCAGCGCCACCTTCCCTGCACGCGCGGAATGAGTGGCAACAGCCCCGGCGCGTGCGCCGCGCCCCACCGCCGTCACCTAGGCAACACAGATGCGGGCGGCGTTCTCCTTCCGGCCTGCTCCACCCCGGACAACAATGGACCGCTCGGAGCATGCTTTTCTGAAATCGATTCTTCAGATTTTGGGGAAGACGCCCAGAGAAGCGGTGGCCATGAGAGCACACTCCAGGGCGGCGACGCTCGCTGCCTACTGAGCGGCGACATGGGCAACCTCAGCAGTCAGCCCAGCGACAAGAAGGGCAAGGCGGCAGCCGGCAAGGACGCTAAATTCCGATTCGGTAAGGATGGCAAGCAGAAGGGCAAACCCGACAAGAAGACCCCGCAGCAGCAGCAGTATCAGCCGGACCAGAGAAATCGGACCGCTGACGTCGTGGAACACACGCCGAGTCCGGGGAGTTCTTTGTCCAGCTCAGTGTACGTGGACACCCACAGTCACCTGCCTACCCCTAACGAAACTGGAGAGGATGACTCTCTTCTCGAGGGGGACTCTCAGATCCTGGATGACGGCACGACCACCCTGCAGGATGCCTCTCCCGGAAGCCTCAGTGACATTACTGTTTTCTGTGAGGACAATGCCACCCTCAGTGGCAGCAAGCAGGACGTCTTGTCCTCGGCGATCCGGAGCAGGCCTCCCTCGGCCACGCAGTCCCTGCCAGGAACTCCGGCCGATTCCGACGCGCACTTCGCGACCATGGGGTATGACTCCAGGTACCGGACGGACGCGGCTGAGTCCTCGTCCTACAGCAGTGGGGGCCGTGACCTCAGCACGAGTTCCTCCTCCAGCAGTGTGGATATTCACGAGCTGAACGGCAACCTGAGCTTCTACCGGCAGCAGAGGGGCTCGCTGGACTCGAGCCTTCCGCCCTTCACACTAACGCAGCACCGGAAGGTGGTCCTGCCGCCTCACAAGTTCGCCGCACCCCCTCCGGCGTCCGGCACGGTGCACAACGGGAAGCCCACTATGTCCGGTTCCGAGGAGTGTCTGAGGCCTGCCACCCTGTACGGGCCGAGCGTGGATCAGCAGCAGCATACCCCCTCCCCGTCGAGGCGGCACTCGTCTTATGGGGATGTGCCGCCGCTTGACGGCAACGTTCTGCGGAAGGTGGCCTCCCTCACCCTAGACAAGGCCACCATCGACTCCAAGGTCAACAGGCCCAAATTCGTGCCCGAGAAACTGGACTTCAGCCTCTACGAGAAGTTCGAAGGTAAGTCGTTTTTCATGCATCTCTCTGTCTCAGTTCTTCGCCGAAATCTTTCGCGAGTGAGCTTCCCAGACTGTTGAGGAGGAATGATGTATCTTCGGCAAAGATTGGACTTCTCTTAAAATTCGAAGGTGAAATCATGCTTGAATGAAATGAAGGCTTGTTCGATTTCTTAGCCGAACTTAGTACCTGACATGTTGGCTCTGATTTCCCTTGTTGACTCAACTCTCAACACGGGTGCGCCGATCTCGTAGCCGAAAAGTTAGTGCGCTTGCCTTCGGTTCAAAATTTCATGGCTTCGAATCCGAATCCCAATCTGGGTCTGGATGTTTGTAGTGTTTCGGAATACGCTTTAAACTGTAAGATCTCTATCTAATGGGTGTGCAAAAAATGACCGATGAATGAGCAAGAAGCCAAACTCTCCATGGGGAGATATAATGATTCAGAATCACTTTAACTTGTAAATTCTGACTCAGTATGTTCACGTGAGTTAATTTAGGACCCCCCTCCAACAACTTACTTTTAATGTTATGTTTTAAAAAGAGAAGAGCTGTTGAAGGATAATATTCAAAACGTATTTTATTAACAACTGAAAATTTTAATAAGATAGATATATGGAGAATGTGAACTAATAGTAGAAATGTGTGTGTGTGTGGGGGGGGGGGGAAATGTGAATATGAATATAAAAGATATTCCCAAGATATCAATTGTAATTGAAAATATTTTAATTAAACATAATCCTCTTTTTTCAATGTGTTAATTGATTTAGATAATTATCCTTGCATTTCATTTTACATAAAGCTATAGCCTTAACATTTGATTTTAGTGATTTAGCAAATTTGCATTGTCCTGGGTCATTTAAACTCCATACCTTTAAATTCCGAGGCGAAATCCTGAGCTGGGAATCGAATCGTTGTCTCTCTGGCCTTCTTCTGTTTATGGGTTCGACACCCACATCAGTCGTGTCTTTCGAAGTCCTTTCTAAGCCATAGATTTCAGTTGAATTCACTAATGTTAAAAGTGACAATATATAGAGCGACAAGTAAACTAAACTTTAAATTTTCAAATTAAGTTTCCACATTTTAAAAAGTAAGACAAAAATAGAAAATGGTTCCCATTCTATTTGTGACGGTCTTCTGATGGCGTAGCTTTTCTTTCCTTTGGCGTTCCGCATGCGGAGGCTCTCTCAAATAGATATATATTTATCCTGATAACAGGAAAATTCTTTCCAAAATGGCACACATAAAAAATGTTTCTGGAAATATTTGATAGAAGAAGGTAGCTATTTCGTTTAATAGGGAATATTTTCATCGTTATTATTTTCTTAGGGTTGCGTTATATTGAAACGTTCCCCTATAGTGAGATTCAATTCTAGAAATTACTTAAAATTATGTGAAATGAGGTCTGTGTATTGCATGTAATGCATTTTATTACATTATATAACATGGAATAATCTTCAATAACTTATTGTTTTATAACATGACGCCATTATGCTTGCAACAACAATAGTTACTATTACAGAAGTAGGAATGAATCGCATATTCTTAATTGACGAGATTCACGGGGATTAAAAAAATTAAGAAATAAAAAAGGATAAACTCTTTTTTTTTTTTTTACTCAATGAATTTATAAACTGAACTTCAGTTGTTTGATGTTGTTTTGCCGAAATTAATCGATAATAAGTACAAATTTATTTTATCCACTTGTGCTTATTTTTAACCCTTTCCGTACGAGGATTGATTCAACTGCTTAAAAGAATTCCACACCCGAGACTGGAATTGAGCTTACGAATTATTGAACTGTAAGACTGAGAGCTGATTATTTACCTGTCAACTTAATGAGACTCCTTTTATCGGGAAAAAGTATATCATGAAAGAAGAGCATGATAGTTGTTTATGAATACTGCTTACAAACTATTTGATTCTGAACAATTTACTTTCGCGTCTTCTTTCAATAATAGAAAGTTAAAATCCCTGAATTATATTTCTTTGAAATTTAAATTTAGTCCTCTTTTCTGCGTCCTGAAACAGTCTTTAAATTTCACATTACAGGAACATTGAAATCTTCAAATTTCACATTGCATAGAAGATTTTTTCGGTTTTCAAAAATAAGCATTTATGTTCTCGTGTGAATTCATTTTTTATCGCTCTTTGGTCACTTTTAGATCATACGATCTGGACTCAGATTTTAAGAAGATTCGGAACAACTACAGAATATTCAAGCCTTGTAGAATCGAATCTTCGAACTATTCAACTGTAGATCAAAACGAGCTCCAGTGGCTCAGTAGCTTCTCGTTAAGATCAGCAAAATGAAGCATCATTTGCCGCGGCCAGTGATTGGGAGGGTGAGCACGTTATCTTCCTCATTGTGGGTTGCTGGAGCCCGAAGGGTTGTGGACGTGTCCACGTTCATCTGTGACGTCCTTCCGCTGGTGTGGCGAGGATGGTCTCAGCTCAAGTGTGACCTCGTCACCTGACCGAGCTTTTGAATTACCAGGTTCTTGTGAATGGGCGAGTAGTCCAAACTCGTTAACCTTAAGGTACAGTTCGGGCCTCGCCTACACCAGAATGCAATAATAAATGAATAATGAATGCTCTGTATGAAGACCAGAGCATTCATTATTTTTTGAATATGAATGCTCTGGTCTTCATACCGATTCATTATAGCTTTTTATTAAAACTGCGATGGTAAACACACCATCACTGTTTCAATAAAAAGCTATTAAATGAATTATCTATTTCTCATTTATGTGAGTGAATCTGGTGAAATCTGCAAAATTCTGGCGTCTTTATGACATCATGTCGTTTTTTTTTTTTTTTTTTTTTTTTTTTTTAATTTCTATTTTAATAACATTGAAAATATCTTCTGTAACAAAGTGGCTAATAGCTGTCAGCTTAAGATTTTTTCCTTAAATCTCCGTTTATTTGAATTAATCTCTCTTGCTTACGCGGGTGCGCTGACCACTCGGCTACTACGGCCGGACATCACTCTAAATTTTCTATGTAAATGTATATCAAATTGCAAAAATGCGTGCTATGAAGCAGGAGGCAACCTGTTTGCCAACACCTAAGAGTTCATGAACGCTTAAAAGAGATCCGTTTAGAATATATAATTTCGAATGCTATGTATTTCTAATAGTTTTAGTCATTATAACTTTATTTTTGTATTTATAAACAAGTGGTTGGACTACGCTGTTTAGATTGGAAGTACCCATTTCTACTCCTACCTGTTCAGAAGCTCAGTGTTGATCATTATTTTTAGCAGCTGGTTGCTTCGGCGTGTAGCTAACGGCAGCAGGAAGTAGCACCCAATCAAATATTTATATTCAACATCTGAAGATAGATACTTTTCTGTGCTTATATATTTGTTGGTGATTGTTTTGTGCGTGACATTTTATTTCTGCCAATTTTGAAACGTCGAAGGTTAGAGCTCTATTGATTTGTCGTTCTCTTTTCTGGATTCGTGGCCATTCTGTCGTAACCAGATGTATTTCGTGGTGGAACAATACCTGATAATAGACCAGTTCTGCTTATGTCTGTCGAAGTGAATGCTTGCGAGTTTTCTCGCCATCAGTGAAAATCCCTCCTAAAAGACAAATGTATAGCGAGTGTTCGAAAGATTTTATCAGCTTTCCGATGTTAGATTCTCCACTACGCATTGTCTTCAGTATTAGTGTTATTTAATGACGAAGAAATCAATAAATTAACGTTAGGTGTGGATAGTTTTTCGGCGTGGAAAAGTTAGTACAATTCAGCTGTTTGGTTATTTTCTGCACACAAGGACTCATTAGACCCGGACCATTGTAACCATTAAACTTACAACTCGGCTGTTGCTGGTTAGTGTGAACCAAGAGAAAATTATTGCTGTAAATTATTGCTAAGACTTATTTATGTATATATTAATGATGAAGGTTGTGCGAATGGAAGCAGCGGTTTGGATTAACATGGTGTGCTATTCAGCAATCCCTTGCGGAAACGCTATTTGTTATTCAGCCATAGTGTAATTGTTTACTGCTGTAATCTCTGGTACCGTAGACCTTTTCTTCAAGCTGTCTCAAGGGTTGTATTGGAAGAGATTCTCAATATTTCTCAATGTATATTTTCAGAGTTATGTTAATGGTTAGGTTTTATGGCGCAAAATTCAAAAAAGTACAAGCTGAACTCAAGAGTTACACTTTTTAAGGGAATTCGGAAACTGGAGAAAGATTTTTTTGATTTTTGTGCAGCAAAATTAATCTAGTGGAATACTATCTGGATTCAGATACAAACATAATTATTTGGAACATTTTGTTTAAGTCAAGAATGACGAAAATTGTATTCAAGCTATTCGAATTTTGTTCAGACAAAAAGCACTATCTAATTTTTCGTAGATTACTTTTACAGAAGAAGACGTGCAGCGGCATTCGATTTCAAGAACATGAACCAGAAGAATGAGATCGCGTGCTGAAATGGAATGTGATGCACTTCATTCAGCTGATGTTGAATCGGGCAGTAAACTTGATGTTTTCTGAAGAAGTTTTCGTATTGTTAGAAAGTCACTTATGCATCCAGAATGAAAAAAGACTTCGAATATTGCATTCAAATAAAAAATTGGAGTGGAACGAAAAGGGTGACAATTAGAATTATTATTATTCTGAGTTACTTTCAAAAATTAATTTACGTGTAAGATTATCTCTGTAGACATACTATTTGTTTTTATTTACCGTTTGTATTGAAAACTTGCTATCTATTATCAAAAGTTACGAATCTTATATCATGAGATCAATTTGATTCCTAATTAGGAGGATAAGATAACAAAAAATTTCCACTTCGTTTTATGTCAAATATAAGTTATTTTATTCATGAAGTCTATAAATTTTTCTGAATGCATTTTGCTTGTCTAGTCATACATATTGTTGGGAAATGCTTAGATTATCTTCCCCTTTTGGTTTGTTTTCTTGCAAGACTTAGGGAGAAAATATTTATACCTAGGGGGTTTTAATTTATAACAACTTGGGAAAAAAAATCACCCATTCTAAGTTTAATATTAGATGTCGCGTGTACGATCAATTGATTGACTTTTAATTCATGGCTACTCTAGAAAAAGACAGAATGATAGAATTGCCATATTTATAGTACAAAACCTTCTTTTTTGACGGTATTTAGCAACAAAATTAGCAATATTTTTAAAGAAATCTTTCAACCATGTCTCCTGATACATATATCAAGAAATATTTAGCTTTGAAAAAATTAGCACATTAAATTGAATTATTTGTTTTTGTTGTAAAATAGTTCGAATTATTTACAATTTAAATTTATTTATTAATGAAACAAAGATTGAAATAAAAATTATTGAATATGCCTGTAGGAAAGTGTCTTTTCAATGACCAATGGCCTCCGTAAAAGCCATACAAAAATTAGCTCTTGCGTGGTTCAGAAAAAAACACATGCCCGTTGTCTGGTTTGTAAGAAAGACTTCTGTATTTCACATATGGGCGAATCGGCAATTAAATCCCATATGAAAGGGAAAAAGCATATGTATATTTATTATAACAAGCTATATCTCATTTAAAATATTTTTTCACTTCTGATCCTGTTAAAGAATGTGAACCCAAAGCATGCTCTGAAACTTTAGATTCATTTGTTTCTTCAAAACAAATTTGAAAGGCTGAAATTTTATGGGCCCTTAAAATTAAACACTGGATTCATCTACAGTTCTTGTAATAATATAAATTGCCTCTTTCAAGCAATGTTTCCAGACAGTGTTACTGCAATGCAAATCAATTTTTCCAACTTATTGAAGAAAAAAAAAATGAAGAATGTTTCTAATTATGTGCTGCTCTCTTTGATGAAAACTTAAATAATCATCTACAGACAAAACAACTGGACTGCCATGTAAGGTTTTGGGATAATGATACAGTTAAAACACGGTATTACTTATCCTATTTTTTAGGTTATTCAATCGGAGATATTTTGTTTGGAATAGTGAATGAGAAGTGTTTAAAATGAGGAATAAGTGGATTACTCCAGTTGCCAATGGATGGTCCAAATGTGTGAACTGCTCTGTTTTGAATAAAATGGCTGATATTTTGAAAAGTAAACATCATTGAAGTATTGTAAATGTCGGAAGCTGCAGAGCCTACATATTCTACACAACGCTTACAACCATGGGTGTTCCTCATTTCCAGAAGAGTTTAGGAAGTGCAGTTTTCAGACTATTTAAGGACTCACCTGCTTGTAGGGATGATTTTGATAGCCCTGGCGTAAAATTTCCTTTAAAGCTTTGCTAAAATCGATGGTTAGAAAAATATAAGTGTTTTCAATAGATTGCTTGAAATGTTACCGTATCTTAAAACATAAATATGTCATTTGTTCAAAATAAAAAAAAATTTCGTAATCCTGGTACTCTTGACATTGTGCAGAAGTGTACAAAAGATGTACTTTTTTCTGCGAAATGCAATTTTTTTCCATATTTATTGTTCAGGTAGTAGAACTTTTTCTGACACTTCATCAAACTGATAAACCAATGTTGCCATTTTTTACTGGAGATTTTTATGCGGTGTTGAAAAGTTTGATGCAAAAGTTTTTAAAAGAATCTTTGCTATCTGTTTCGCCACTTATAAGCTTATTAGTATTGATATAAAAGATAAAAACAATCAAAAAGATGCTAATCAATTAAATGTTGGATTTGTAACCAAAAAAAAAATCATCAAGGAATTGTGTATTAACAAAACTTTGACAGAAAAACAGAAGATGAAATTTTTTATAAATTGCAGATCATTTTTAGAATCAATGGCAGAAAGTGAATAGAAAAATGTCCTTTGCAATATTCTGTTGTATGAAACGTATCATGTTTAGATCCTTGAACTCTGATATGTAATGAATCCAGTAATTTAAATAAGATGCAGAAACGCGTCTTATGTACTTGTCTAATGCATCTAAAATAAATGCGTCAGAATGTGATTTTGTTTTAAAAGAATTTCGTAATTTTGTAGAAGAGTTTAAATCATTATAACCCACTATAAGATTTCAAAATTGTATTGATGAGAAATTTGTTTCTATTAAAGATAGATTAGACATATTTTGTTTTCACTTACTCTCAAATAGGCAAAACTATTGTTACTTATGGAAAGTAGTTAATTTTCTTTTACTACTCTCTCATGGTCAAGCATCTGTTCCACATGAATTTTCTCTTAACAAAAATTTAAATAATCAATCAATTGTGGCTAAACGCATCATTAATCACATCTGAAATATAGGCAGTGTCAACATAATAATTAGTAGAGATCTGCTTAGTTTTGTTGCTGATGCCCGGCAAAAGTATAAATTACATTTAGATGAATTAAAACAGCAAAAAAAAAAAAAAGCAGCTGATAACAGGGGCAAAGCAAAAAGCACTTCTTGAAGAAATTGATGAACTGAAAATCAAAAAGAAGCGTTCGGAAGATGACAAAATTTAACTTGAAAAATCTACAATAAAGTATGCTGAGGAAGATGAAAGAACTGGTAAATTAACATTAATTGCAAAAACAAAAATGTGTTGTTGTGGTGTTTCAGAGAAACAACAGTTTTTACTTAGTCTTAATAATGAATTGAAAACAAAAGTTTTAGAAGTGGAAATTCAGTATCTTCTAACAGAAAATAATGAATATATATAAATCGAGAAATGTGGAAATCTATTGAATTATTCAAGAAACAGAAAAGTCTGGAATACAGATGTGAAATTGTTTAGTTTGAAAGTGCACTGAAGAAAAATTTAGAATTGTTTTTACTAAATAATAATTGGGCCACAAATCACATCCTAGAAAATTTATCTTATAGTGTATTTATTTTATTTTGTTTTGAATTAGAATGTTTATTTTGAAAAGAGATTGTTATACACATGTAGTGGAGTCTGGAAAAGCCATATGAATATATATATATATATATATATATATATATATATATATATATATATATATATATATATATATATATATATATATCGTATTTTTGCAGATTTGAAATTTAAATAACCAAGAAGTGTGAAAATCTATTTAATGATTAAAGAAGTAGAAATACCTAGAATATGGATGTGAAATTTCATAGTGTTAAAAGAATTTGAAAGTAAACAGAAGAAGAGAAATTTAGGATTGCTTTTATTAAATAATTGGGAAAAGAAGTTAACCTTGAAACTATATCTAATAGTTGTATTTGTTTTGAGTAAGTGTATTTATAATATGCAGGAATCGATTATGGAAATGTCTAAAAATTTTAAAATAATTCATTATTTTATACAATGTATAATCCAGTATTATATAGAATGTGAATTATTTAAATAAAAAATTTGCTGTTATAGCTGTAGATTTATTGAAGGCTTTTCAAATAATCATTTATAATTTTAACTTAAATAAAAAATAGTCTCATTAATATTTGCTATTATTTATTTTTATTACTTACAAAAATGGATGAAAAATATTGGTATGTACGTAATTACATGTATATTTGGTTGAGAACAATTTTTAAAATAAAATAAAAAATTGTTTAATGTGAATGTCGATACCTCCTGGAAATTTTTGATTTGACTCCTGAAAAACTGCTTAAAACTACTGTAATTTGTTTCGTGGAAATCTGTACGAACCCTGTATTATTATTTTTTTTTATAGTTCATTTTTTTAAACTACTCGTCTCACACATTTTGGTGATCTTTTATCGTCTGATAAATTGTAGTACATTTCGAAAGAATTCAAATTCCACTATAAAGTTAGCAATTTCGCGAGATATGCTTTTAAATTGTTATGGTTGGCGTATTTTGATTTTAACTTTTATTTTCTCATTTTTAATTTCTTTCATACAATAATTCAGTGTAATGGTCTCTTGGTTTTTGATATTATCGTTCGTAAAAACCTGAATCACATTGTTAAAATTAATAATGAATATTTAGAAGGAAATCTATGAAAATTGCCATCTACAAATTATTATTAATCATTTGTAGCAAATTCTGCTCACCTGAAATTTCAAATGATTTTTTTTTTCTTTCCAACACATTTGTTCTTTGTAATTATCGTTATTGGGCATCACCTGATATATATAGTCAAATAATTCGGATAAGTTCTGTTATTTGTAAGAGAAACCTAATTATTTTTACAAATTTGTTTACGAAAACTTTTATGGGCAACGTAACAAAATTTTTCTGTATAAATTATCTTTAGTAGTAGCTTTTCTGTTCGTCTGGTATTTCGCATGTTTTTTTCTTTCTTTACAATTCATTCTTTCTGTGGAATATTCGGCACACATTCTGTTGCTATCGTCATCGTCTGATAAATAGCAGAACAATTCTGGAAATTTTTTAACTGTCCTTTGCACCAAAAGCTTATTTATTTACTATCAAAGAGTCACTCACTACAAAAGATCGATTTTGACAGAACACAATGCCGCCTGATTACAGCAAACATGAAACAGGGTGGGAAAATAAATAAAGCGTCTGGCATTCTCTCTGGTTATTTAAGTCTCTATTTGTGATTAAAAGGTCGGTTTTCCCCCATTCTGAACTTCGTGGAAGTGACTCATTTCGGGTTGTTTTGGCTTGAACCAGATGAAGGGAAGTGCAGCGCCACGTGTGTAATCGCACCGCCTTTTATCGGCGAAAAATCCTCATTCTCGTTTGCTGAACTGATGAAAATGTTTGTTTATCGGAGCTTTGCAGTTCATCATAAAGCGGTTGTTCCTGCATGTCTGAAGCCAAGCTCCGTGGCTTTTCGGGTGAGTTCACACTGGCATAGATTTCCATTATTTAATTTATGCATGCATGTTTACTAAAGGGCTTATGTTAGTACTAAGTTTGAAACGCAGTAGACACTCGTTTATACGAACCTCTAAATTACGAACTACTTGGTTGGAACCTAACATAGTTTTATAAATACGATAATAATTTTAATTTCCTTTTACAAATTATCTGCTTGTTTTTGCGAATTCGTTTTTCTTCTTTTTTTTTTTTGTTTTGCTTTTCATTCACTTTATTTATTTATTTTCATTTTTTAAAATTTTGTTTGGAAAACGTGGATTGTTGCTTCGATTCGAATATCGTAATTCCTTCGAATTGCGGATAACTGCGATAAATGCTGCGATGTTGAAATCCTAATTGTGTTGAAGCAATTCCTGCGAAATTTCTACCGCTTCTAACACACATGTTACAGTCTAAGCATATGATTGCAATGAATAGTTTCAAGGTACTCTTTGCCAGGAGTGTTGAAATTGCCTTATAAGTTTTAAGGGAACAGTGGACTTTCAAAACTAATTTTTTTAATTTGTTTTCTTGAAATTTGTTTGAAACCTATATGTTTGGCTTAAAGTGTGACATTTATTGTTAAAATATGTAAAAAAAAAGTGTTTGTGGCAATAAATGTAAATAAAATATACGATAAATGTGTATTGGTAAAAACATCCCGCCGCTTAGATATAGAAATATTCTTGCAAGTTTTATAAATATTAATATTTATACGTATCAAAACAATCTTATCTTGAAAATTAATACCTTGCTCTGTACATTTATTAAAATTTTTAAAATACTTATAACATTTTTCTTAAAAAGTATCAAAATTAATTACAAACTTTTTTATCTCACCAAAATTAATTTCAGATTAAAATAAAGTTTTAATTTCATGCGAAATTAATTTTTTTAAGGAACATTTGAAGTAAACAACTGTAGTAATTCCATGCATGGATGCATTCAAATATACATGTTTGTGAGGCAATTATTATGTTTATTTTTTAAAGTATTTGTGAAGAGTACATAAAACTATAATTCCCTATATCAATACCATTAAATTGCATTTTATAGAATTGTTTATCAAAATTTGTTTTCTTGATTGAAAGAGAGAAAATCAAAAAGTTAATTAAATTTAAAGTTTAGATATTGCACTTTTTAAATTTTGCGAACATTATAAATAATGCATATCATTGTATATATATTGTAAAGAATGTATAAATGATAAATGTGTACGTTATATTCATTTTAAATCTCCGTCACATAATACCACCTATGTGAATATCAACATTAGTATACATAAGAAAAAATATTGTTAAAATAATTTTATATACAAAAGGTTCTAAAAAAAGTATAATTTTAGAATAGAGACATTTTATTTCTAATAAATATTTTTTCTTATGTATGAATATTTATGTTCTAAAATTTTAAAGTATACATTTTAAATAATTTTCTAAATCGAATTTTATTTTTGTCTTTTGAGACTCCTCTAGCACTGCACGCAAAATCTTTCGAATTTTGTTTTACTCTTTTATATAATTTTTTTCAAATGTTCTTGCAACTTATAAAAATATGATGATTTTTCAATTTTTGATAAAAAAAAAATTTGTTACATTTTTCTTTGCAAGTTTTAAAGTTCGAACACATGACTTACACTTGGTGCATACAGTTTCGTTGTGTTGAAAATACCAAAATTGAGTTCTTTGATTGGCTAAGATTTACTCCATATTCAAGTTTTCTTTTAGATCAAATATACTTTTTTTTTTCCTCTTTGGTCGTTTGCATGATGTTTATTCACGGAAGTCCAACGGAGAAGAATTTCACTCGAAGCCAGACTTTAGGTACACTGGTAGTGTCTTTTCTACAAGATTTTTTCTGGATGTGTATTACAGGCTCCATCAACATGATAAACGTCCCGTAGGATTTTTTATTAATTTTTTATCTATTAACTCACTGAGAAAAAGAGTTGTCAAAATTTCAAGTTTTAACCTTGTGAATATTTGAAGCATTATCTTTTATTGATTTCCTACAAGTTCTTTATTGCCTTTGTAGTTTCTCAACAGTTTCTTCCTTCAAATTGCTTTGTTCCCGACCATCAGGTGCGACATTCTGCAATCTTTCCCAAGATTACAGCAGGATTCATCAGGAAGAGCAATTTCAAGTCTTTTCGCAGCAGGATTTATACACTCCTATTTTACAATTAATCTCCATACACTTTCTCTATATTCAGATCAATGTTTTAGAATCACCACCACACACGTAATTGTTATGTGCAACATATTGTGCGATGGAGATCTTTTCCAAATGAAAGACGTAGCATCCATTTCTATGCTTCCAAAAGATTCGCTAAAAAAATTTTTTTTAAGCAGTTTTGTCTGTGTTTTTTACAATTGTGGAATTCAGCACGGTCTTCCCCAAGATCTCGAAGTGCTATGTTGCATTTCGAATGGTACTTCGACATAACTTCAAAATTGGCTGTCAAACCTATAAGGGAATAATATCATGTAAAGAACGACCTCGTTTCTACTTAGTTCGGCACAGATGCCGTATAATCCAGGATGCCAAATTCTGAGTTAAATTGATTTTTTGGCGAATTTTCATATGTATCTGGCAACCTGGTTTTTATTACGTCATAGATATGGAGACCTATGAAAATTATGCAGAAAATTCTATTTTGGCAACCCTAATATTTCCGCCACAGCGCAGGTCACACAATACATCATCCTGGCAACATTTCTTCATCGCCAAAAAAGTTCAATCCTGGGTTATATCCAGAATCTTATTATACGGCATCTGTGGCCCAAGCTCCATTATACGATAGAGAAATGTGTAATTGATCCCTGTAATTTGAATTTTATTTCAAATATGCTTTTTCTATCGGAACTGTAGCTTTCTTTTAGCATTTCGTCTAAGAACTCTTTATTTTTTTGAAAAATTCAAATGTTCACCTTCATTTTTCTTATCCGTGGTTGCATCATTCAATGTTCGTTAGAATAATTCCACTACTGTGGGACCTTTTTCAAAGCTCAAAAAAGTTGTCATGATCTTATTATTCATATCAAATTTTCGTGAGTCTCTCTCTTCGACTAAAAAGGTTGAGCCAAAATTTTCATTACATGACTTACAGGGAAGCTCTAATTACACTGAAAAACTATAATTTGGTATATATATGATGTACCCCCCCCCCTCCAGAAGATTTCTAGAAAATCTTCTGGGGGGATACATCATATTTATACCAAATTATAGTTTCCTAAATCTGTCGTCCTTTGTTTTGATTATAGTGTTACAATTTGAGTTTTTGTTGCTAGGTTTATTTCTCGTGTTTTACGTCATTTTTGCTTCATATGTATGGTTTTTTTAAGTGACGACAGCGTTTAAATCTTTTGTTCAGCGTTTCAATTGAGCGAACTTTGGGAAATTTCGCGTTCCCAAAAACATATGTTCAGCTTAGCGACGAAAAAAAGTCTCAAAATCGCCAATTGGTGGTTTGTATCCTACTAGCTCTCCATAATTTTCATGAGTGGATATATCTCAAGAGCAGACATTACAATTACTGTTTTGCAAATTCCATGGAAGAAGCAGTTTTTATTTATAACAAACTCATTTACACGTGCAGTAGGAATATTCTGTAGATTGACAAATTCCGGAACATTTATATGTGGAAAAGACAATTTTTTTTTGTCAGCTATTTACTTAGGTACAGCTTCTTCAGGTAATTTTGACTGTCTTTTACGAACTGATTCAATCGGAGCAAGTTTTCGCTTCCTAGGAAATACATATGTTTAATTGGAAATTAGTATTTATTCAAATCTACTGTCCTCCTATTACATATTTGCGTTTTCCAGCTGACACGAGAAAGAAGAGTTGCACATTGTTTACATTATTGAAGCACAAATAATTTTATCTAAAATTGTCCGAATGGAACGATTTTTCTGCATGAGGTAGAGAATGATACATTTTTTTATACACTAAAAATGAAAATTAGATTTTTTGTCGATTTTGCACATTTTGATAGTCAACTGTCTCCTTAAGCGCAGTACACTTGTCAATCTATGGTTAAAATGATGATACAGGAAAAGCGATATCTAAATCATATGAACATGCTTTCTTTATTGAAGAAACGACCTTTACTGAAAAAGATAAGAGCGTTTACCTGATGACTTGAAAAGGAGTTACTCAACCATGAAATTCGTCAAAGAAGCTCACTCTTGTCCAAGATTTCCTTTCAAGAATTTCCGAAAATGAATTCAGATGTAATTTGTTAGAAGAATCAAATGATTGAATCTTTGAGAACAATGATGTATAAGAATAAAAAAGAAGTTTCAGATATAAAACGACAAAATGATATAAATAAACAGACGAATGGCGAGCAAGATGGAGTTACTTTTTTCAGAAAGATAATAGTTAAATGCTTTCCTACGTATAAAATGAATGATTTTTGAAATTATAATTTTGAAGCAACAAAAAAGTGTGATTATTTTGTCTCATTTTTCATCAATAAAATGAACATCAGAATTGTTTTCAAGTAGGAATTTTATTTAAAATATCTCTTTTATAGTGCATATTAAATAGTTTTTTTTGTAATAGTATTTTTATAAAGAGTTGGTGAAAAACATAATAAAAAATTAGTTTTAAGGTCTTTTTTTTTTTTTTTTTTTTTAACTTTTATTTTAAGAACTATTTTTTATTAGTTCCTATGAATTCTTAAAAGCTAGTATCTACTGCATATCCCGCTACCATCTAAAAAAAAGTTGTAAATCTATTAAACTTTGGCATCGGTTAAGATTTGAGTATCACTTGATTTGGCGATAAACTTTGACTTCTGGTAATCCTACTAACCCTATCTTTGTACAGCTTTTGGGCAGCGGCCATCCTGTCAGTCATATCTTGGCATAAAAAAATCGCCAAAGAATCAAGAGGTTCTGATTATAAACTTTTACCTAAATTTTTTACTTTTATATAAAATGTGTATATATTTTTAAAATATTCATATCAGCATGTGTGTGTGTGTATGACGTGGCCACCCCTTAATGGCTTATGATTTTGAAATATAAGTAATCATCGATGTTAAAGATAAATGAAGCGATACCCTATTTTAAGATTTCTAGTTTACAATTTTTAGAGCTATGTTTTTGCGTAGCATTTCTTCTCCATGTGCGCATGAGATGGTTGAAAATTTAACAGTATTTATTTACGCTGATTGACTTCCACTGAAGGCTTGTTATTCATGTCAAATTCCGTCTCTATCTTTGATGGAAAATATTTTAAATGATCTTATCGTAGTCTGGAACCACATGATTTTCTTAAATATCTTAGATCTTTAACAGTACTCTCTATGACTTTCTTAGAAACCTTTACTTTTCAGAGCATACAGAGGTTACATGTTGCCTTTCCATTTCTGCAACCACTTCTAGCGGTTGGTGTTAGGGCATTTTCTCTGCTCCTAATATAGTTGGCACTGTAAATGCACCTTTATGAAAAATACCAAGTTTTATACATCATGGATAACCAAAAAGAATTGCAATATCCTTGAAATGAATAATTTACCCTTAATATTTTACATTCAAGGCGATTTTTTTTCTTTTTCTTTTTATGAGGGCTTATTAAACGGGGCTTATAGTTTAAAATGGATTCCAAATCACACACAGATCCGTTCCGGAGGCAAGAATCGAGTTGAGCGCAAACATTTGCATGCCTGCTCGGCCGCATTGTGAATTATTGAAGAGCAGAAGATTTTACTGCATCAATGTGCACACTTCATTCATGAAACATTCTTTTGGAAAAGAGGACGCTGGTAAAAGATGCGAAATAAACCCTAACACTAGGTGATAAAGGTTCTGGCATGAAGTGTTGATGGCGCAGCGTGTGCAGGAGGAATCCCGCCTGTTTCTACGCTGGTGTTCCGGACTTCATCTAAAACTCTGGACTCCTTGAAATTCCCATTTGTCTTATTGGAAATTAAATCCGACAACTGCTGGAAACTTATTTTTTCTTTTCATTAAGTGTTTTTTTTTTCGTTCCCGTTGAGATTATAACTACGCCACTTTATTATGAATCTCATTAGTTTAAAATATTCATTATATGGATCGTCAATCCGATTTGCCTAAGAATTTCCGACTTGCCTTCCAATCGGATATTTCGAGTGGCAGCAAACGAGGCACAGTTCATCATCGAATGTCTGAGTGTCGTCGGCGATGAGAGTAAAAAAATATATCTATGACTTATACCAGCAATAAAATATTTTTAATTATAATTTTTCCGTTTGTATAAAAGTTTTTAAAAAATCATGATAATTACTTGTTGTTTTCAAATCTTCTAGTGCTTCCAAAAAAAGTGATATGCTTCTAAAATTTAACACGTTGACAATAAGAACGGAAGAAAAAAACAAAATGATTAGGGGGGGGGGGGACATCCATTTTATAATTAGTTTAAATCGACCAGGACGATTTAAATTTTTTATGTATGTGTTACTATACAGATCAAAGATCATGATATGCTCTATTTATTATCATTATTAATATTATTTTACCATCAGTAGATTTGACGCTTTTTTGTATCCTAAAATCAAATGAGCTATATAGAATTATACAAATGAATGAAACGACTTAGCTATACTATAAAAAGTCAAGTTTGTGTCTGTTTGATTGTATTTAAAAAAAATTGAGGAGTGTGATGACTCCAACCATGGTATCTTAAATATTTTTACATCAAAATATTCGCAGCAGCCTTTTCTACAAGATTCAGTTTGACTTCAGACAAACTTGACTTTTTTATAGGACTAAAGCAGAGCCTCGTGGACCCTGCTTTAAAGCGAAAGGTATTGGATTCAATTCTAGCCATTTATGAGCAACGGGGGATGAATGTTCTTACGCCGCGTAGTCGATGGCCTAACGACCAAAGTCATTTTAATATCCTCTCTCCTTGTAAATTGCATTTCGATATCTTTAGATTATTTTTTCCTCGTAAATTGAATTTCGATACTCTTTATAAACAAAGATCCATATTCCTGGGTCACTAGGGAGGAAAATTTCTTAGTTCCCACCTCGAAATGCGAAATTCTGAAGCGCAACATTTTCCCATTGTTCAGTAGTGGCTGGGATCGAGTCCGGGACTTCATGCTCTGACGAGTGTTGTCCCAACACTTGGTCAAAGGAAGAACCGTCTGCATGCATGTCATCGGGTTGCATGACTGGTTGTTTCATTTTTTGCTTCTTTGTGACAAGTGAGGGCGAGCCATTATATATGGAAACCATAACCGTGGTCGATATTTACAACTTCCTTAGGGACATTAAGCAATTTCGCGAAGTCAAAATGTTGTAATTCTGCCAGGAAGAAGTAAAAATAATATGTTTTTATTTTTCACGATCATTTCTTCCATTTCTCCTTTCAAAAGTAGTTCATTGTAATGCCGTCGAAATTGCTTCTGCTATTTATATATAGAATTTGTTGTCATTCCAAACTCTTAAAAAGTCAGATTTAATGTTAATCTACTTTTATAGCTACACAGTAAAATATTCTGTCATCCGAAATCTAAAACTTAAAGTGGAATAGATCCAAGCTATATCGACGTGGTTATCGAACCAAGAAACTACTGATGGCCGGACCGCATTAATCATTCGTTTGTCAGCTAGGCTTCATTTGTCTTGAAGTTTTAGTCTGAAGAGTTCAACTTCCGTTCTACTTACTGTAATTGAAGTATGTGGTAACACTTACTTTCAAGCATATGTCACTTAAAAATTATTTCTCTTTTTTTTTTTCATTTTTATTTTGAATCCTTATTTTAATGAAAAGCAGTTTGAGAAATCATCCGATAAATCTGCTGAGAATATGATGTATAAGAAATAAACCAAGGAAAAATTTTTCAAAGAATTCAGTGAGTGGTAAATTTAATATTAAGGTTGGTTTGGTTTGTTTGTCGCTCAACGGTCATTTTTTGCACACAAGGGCTAATGAGACTGGTACCTACGATTTAAAGTGGATTCCGAACCACTACAAACATCCATGCCAAAGGTGGGATTCGAACCCACGAACTGTTGAACCAAAGGCGAGAGCGCTAACCATTCGGCTGCCAGCTCGGCATTTAATATTAAGAAGAATTCAATTTGCTGCATTAGTTTACAGAAGAATGTATATTTACGTATAAAATTGCTGTCTAAAAATTTTTGCAATAATGCTGTAATAATTCATTTTTAAATAAATTGGCTTAAACTTATGTTCCAAAATATTTTTGATTATAGGAAACAAGCAGAAGTTTAAAAAGACAAGATTACAAAAATTACAAATTACAAAATTACAATATTTTGGTATTTTGAAAATGATATACATTTTTTACACTAAATTTAGTTTAAATTTCAATTTTTTAAATTGTTTAATTAATTGCTTATAAATTTTTAAATGTATTTACAATATATATATATATATATATATATATAATCATCATCATCATCATATTACTATCATATATCATCTGAACTCGTGAACATCTTGAAAATTCTTTACTATCATATATTGTTTTCAATTTTGTTTATTTATAGAATACTACCCAAGTTTATGTTGATTTGTGTACATTATCGTTTCATGTAAATTATAGAAGTTAAAATATCTTATTTAAATTTTAGATAAAAATAAAATTCTAAAAGAATTTAAATTTTTAAAAATCGCAATTTTATTTCATCAAATGATTTTATTGATGGTTTAAAATTTATATATAACGAGATAAAGAAAAATAATAATATTTATTTTGATTTATAAGTTGAATTAAGATTTTTCTTGTATTTGTGTATTATTAGATATTCCTTACTCTCTGATGTATGCAGATAAAAATGATTAAAGTACATATTTATTATTTTAATTTTAAAATTTTGATCTAGTTGCAGTGACTATTTTCCTAATAATAGTTCAGTGATAAAATATATATTTTTAAAAGATTATTATTATTATTATTTTTGGAATTGTGCAACATTTTATGAGAATGTTTTTAAAAATAATATTATTTAAATATATCAATTATATTTTTTTATTAATATGATAAGGAAAAAGTGGGGAAGGAGAAAGCTAAGAAAAATTTTACGTAATTATTGAGTCAAATATTTTATTATTTTTGCTTACAGAGAGAAAAATTGCAGAAAATATGTTTATGTAATATTTAAACAAACTAAAGATAAAATTGAAAATGTTAAGTATAAAAATGTTATATCTTTGTGATAAATAATCTAAGGGGAAAATTAAGATTTTGTTTAATGATGAAATATTATTTATATCATCTATAATTTAAAATAGTTCATAATGATAGATACACGTATTAAATTATTATTAATAATATCGTAATTAAAGATGATTAAAAATTTAGTCATCTTTATTAAAGGGCAATATATTTTTGAGTTAATACAAATTGAGCAAATCATGATGGTGTAGTGTTCGTGGAGTACGTGCAAAAACCTTAATGTCCGCGCGAAGTTGCCCAAGACCGCCCATACGATTTCTGCAGCTTTATCTGTAAAAAGAAGCTCCACAGGATCATTTATATACTGTTGTAGAAATGAATTTAAAAAGAGGAATATTTGAGCTTACGCGAATAGATCTGAAATCGATAACGGAAAAAAAAAATCATTTGTGCTGTAATTTATATTTATTTTAGTTCCTTATGTGCACAAAAGAAAATAAATATTAGAAAACATGTTCTAGATAGGAAAAATATTATATGCTGTTTTTTGACAGTTAATATTGATGAGCAAGAAAAAATAAATAAATTGAAAAGTCTTGAATTTCTTCCTCGGCGGAAAATGATATGTTTTGAAAGATTTCTTCTCGAAGAATTGTTGGATCGATAAATTCTTGCTTCCTGCGAGTGATATCAGGCATACGAGCGGTAGACTACTAAATTTTGACTTCCACATTTATTGACTGATTTAAAACTTTCTTTGTATTTTCCTATAAAGTTAAACGTTTCTTTCTTTTATCAAAATCTTTGGTTACTGAATTGTTGTCAGTTAGCCTTTAGTACAACAGCTTATGAGTTAGATGCCCCCCGTTTGGCGTGGATGTTTGTTGCACCGTTGGCGTGTCACGATGAATAAAAAATCTTATTTGAGAAGTATCCAACCAGCCAGCCAAGAGTAGCTTGTTTTACCCAACATTATTAAATCATCAGCATATAGTAAAATGAATGTATCCATTTTAGGTTATAAAATTTCCCCTCGAAAATTTTATAAAATGTCAATTTAAATATGTATTTTTTGAAATTCGTTAGTTAGTTCATAATAGTACTGACCACATTGATGTATATCTAAAAAAAATACAATAAGATGCAATCAATAAACGAAATTTTTTCAATCAATTATTATAACAACCTTATATTATTTATAATTTTGTACCCTACCCATTTACGAATAAATTTAAGTTTGCCGACAAGTATGGATTATTGACATGTAGTTGTAAGGACACAAATGCCGTATTATCCAGCATGCCAAATTCTGAATATTTTGACGATGAAGAAATGTTGCCAAAATGAGTTACTACTATGACATAAATACTGGAATTGCCAAAATAGAATTTTCTGGATAATTCTTGTAGATTTACACATATATAATGTAATAAAAACAAGGTTACCAGATATATAAGAAAATCAACCCAAAACCAAACTCATAATTTAATATCTTGGATGATACGGCAAATGTGCCGTTGTAAGTCAGTCCATTTAGATAAAAATTTGAATAACAAGAAATAATTACATAATTGAGAAACTTACTACATTATGCTTGAAAAACCTTCATTAGGTTAAACTACGTTAGGCTTTTCTAATATTTTTATATCCGCCACTATCTACAGCTAACTTCTTTGTGAATGTGAACCAAAATTAAATGACGTCGAAACACGAGTTCTTTTCCATAGTTTTATTTAATGGAATTGACTCCAGTTACAAAGCATACAGTCATTGATTTATCAATTATAAGGAACATGAAGTCAAAATCATCAGTGTTTTAAATTCAAATTTATTTGTCCGTTTGCTTGTGGCACTGCTTTCAAATATCTCCTCTTTTTTAACATGTACAATTCATTCGAACTTTTTTATTGCATTATTGCTGTATTCATGAGGAATTTTGGCTGTTACATTTATCATTACAGGCTATAGTATTTTAAGTTAAATGAAGTTATTCAAATTTACATCACTACGGATAGATTTTGTTATGTCAGATAATATCACCATTGTATATGTTGGCGATAATTTGAAAAAGATCGCCTACCTATTGCACCTAAAACTGATGTTCCTTATGGGTATACAATCTTGATCATTGCGTGCCTTTCCTAACTTTTGAAATATTAGAGAATGCTTTTCCACATTCTCATAAGAAATTTGCTTTTTTTTTATACATATTTGTTTCATTTAAATTAATAATTTATTCCAATGAAAGTTTGGCACAGGTGCCATATAATCCATGATTTCAAATTCTGAGTTTGGCATTTTTTTTGGCGAATTTTCTAATGTACCTCGCAGCCTCGTTTTTATTACGTCATACATATGGAGACCTATAAGAATTATGCAGAAAATACTATTTTGATAATCCTAGTATTTACGTCATCGCGCATGTCACGATGCGTCATCTTAGCAACATTTCTTCATCGCCAAAAAAATTCAGAATTTGGAATCATAAATTATACAGCACCTGTGCCGAAAGTATATTAAATTAAATCGCTGAGCTATTGAAACTCCAAACTGCATTCGGACTATAAACATTTAAAATGAAATTTAACTGAATGGTGATTTTATGGTCATTCCAACAATAGGAGTTTTATAAAAAATTAAACAGTTTACGCAAAAATAATTAACACGACTCTAGACTAAATGTGATTAATATTAATTCGATAATCATTTATGAATTTCATTTAAAATATTATATCATGTTTTAATCCTAATATATTATTTTGTCGCATATGTATCTCAGTTTTAAGTAATAATTCACTATTACTTGTAATTATATTGTATTGTGTAAACTTAAGGGGCTTAACTAAAGGGTACGACAAGATAATTTTCTTATTTCCTATTGCAATAACATAAAAAGTATATTTTTATTTAGTTTTGTATATAAAAGTTACATATTTTAAGCTTTAGCTTACATAATTTTTAAATATCATATTGGGCTAGTAGCGTCTACCATTGGCGAACCACCGGGTGAACCGAATTCTGCTATTTTCAACACTCTTTCTCCAGCACATTGGCAGGTATGTTCGCCGTTTTTCTTTCAGTGTTTCTTTTCATATCATCCAAAGTTTGTGGGCGGTCAGTATAGGCACGTGACTTTAAGTACCCCCACAAAAAGAAGTTACATAAGACCAACTCGGGAGAACGCGCTGTCCACTCCAAATCCTTTCTCATTGAATTGAATAGGCCTCTACGACAAATGTTCGGTGTTCGTTATTCCAAAGCATGAGGGTCACAAAACTTTATGAGCCACTGTGTCACACAACTTTATGATCTCTCTGAAACAAGATCACGCTAACTCTTTAACAAATTTTATGTCACTGCAATTTGAAATAAGGAAATTATCTTGCCTCACACTGTATAATATTATTTACAATGTTTTCTGACTTATTGTAAAGAACAAAAATTAAAATTATTTCAAAATCATCCTCAGATTTTTGTTATTATTAATGTTACAATTATCTATTAAGAAACTGACACACCTTTTTTGTGTTTTAATGATGCTAAGAATAAAACATCTACAATGAAGTATAAATTTTTAAATGAAATTAACAGCTTATTTATAAAACATTTCAGTTTTATCTCTTAGTCTTTTTTTATTGTGAGATTATTCATGTCTTTCAATATAGATTTTAGACATTTTTATTTATTTGGTTAAAACACATATAAAAGGGTCATTTCTCATAAGCCTATGAAGTATTGAAAAAAAAAATGTGATGAAATTCATAAATAAATGTTACTTTATATGAATTATGTATCAGTGTGTGCCTGAAGATTCTCCATGATAAAGTACAAATGTGTTTTTGCAAAAAATTTTATGAAATGTTATTTTAATTTTTTCTAGGACAAATGCTCATTCACTGGTTGTGTTCTGCTTTCCCGGATGATCATTATCTCCGGTTTTTGCTTTCCAAACAGGATCTCAAAATCCTTGCTGCTCAATTCTGTACGAATCTTCTGGCTGCTGGTGTTCTGAGACAGATTGAAGATGAAAATGCTCCACTGGCCAATTTATTTCGTGTGAGTTGTTGTGTTCCAATGCTTACTTGAACATTATTTTCATCTACGCTTAGAGTTAATCAGACTTTTTTGTAAACCATTACGTCATTTTTTCATATATATGAAACTTTTCAGAACAACTTTTAACAATCTTTTTTATCACTTCTCTGCTTAGAATGTCAGATTTAGTTCTTTATGTTCTAGTCACTGTAATTGTCTCATTAAGCACTAGTTTTTTTAAACACATTTGAGTCTGCAAATAGTTGAAGATAGTGATTAGTTAGTAATATCTTTATTACTACATGTATCATATTTACAGAACATGCGCCATATAATTACCAAGATATTATTAGAGTTTTACCAAAAGAAAAAATATAATCTACTGAGTTGATAATGAAAAATATTTATACACAATATTATTAACTTTAACCTATTTGATGATTTTTTAATTGAAAGCCTCCCCATATTTAGTATTTAGGTATAAAATTGTAAATCACTTTTCGTATTTACCATTGCACACAGGATTTCTATATTACACATCCTTTCCCGTAACTAGAATCCAAGCTATACATTGTTTTTGAAATAATTTGACAAGTTTAAACTTTCTGGGACCAATTTATTATCCAATGCTCTATTTCTTTTGATTTTGTAGATAAGAAAAATTTACGGTTGTAACAGCATTTTCAAAACTATGTATATAAATCTTGTGTATCAGTACTGATATGTAAAGTGATATAATTTCTTTAATTTGTTATCTTTGATAAATACAAATGCATAAAAAATGATGAGTTTGGAGTAGAATCATAATACCCCTTGATTTGGCGATACATCTTGGCTATGAAATTCAATTTCTGGTAACCTTATCCTTGCATAACTTTAATTTAGTTGTCATCTTGTTTATCACATCTTGGCATCAAAAAATCGCCAAAGAATCAAGTGGTACCTGATTTTAAACTTTGAGCAAAATGATATATTGTATTAATTACATAATAACTGCTTTTTTCTCTCTCTCTCTCTTATTATTTTGGTACCAGAATTTAATCATGTTTTGTCTAAACCCTGAAGAAATGCAAGCAACAGACCTTTAGTACTTTCAAATTACTTCTTATCTATTAATTTATAGTAGCATCAAGCTATTGTTTCTCCACTTGATGATGTTTTTAACAACCATAAAGGTAGCCTTTTGTAGAAGTATTCCTTTCCTTTTTACTTTTTGAATACTTCCCATAGATTGCATTGAAATTACACCTCATAATTAGTACAAACAAGATACAATTTTCAATCAAAAATATTCCACTTTGTGTAGTGTTTACTGAATAGTTGAGATTTGTATCAAACATTTTAATGTAATATTTTAATAACTTTGTTACCTTATGTTATCAATAATTGCTATTTACATAACTATTTTAGCATGCTTTGGAAACATATCAAAGATTACAATTTAAAATATAAATGATTATTTTATAGCTTTTAAATTCTGTAAAATATCAATAATTTAATTTATTTAAACATTTATTTTTATGCAATATAACACTGCTTAATATATTTTAATAAGAAAAATAAAATTACAAATGAAAACTGTAATGTGATATAAATTTTAAACATTAACTTTGATTAATACAAATTTAACAATAAAAATAAACGTTATTTAAAAGAAATAACTTTATGTTTTGAAAACATTATCTATATTTAAAAAAAAATTTTAGGATAAATTTAACTTAAGCAAAAAAAATTCTTCAAATCGAAAGGCACACTAAATTTGTAATAATGGTTTGGGATTTAATTGTGATAGTTATTTTCAAATAGTATTTTAAAGAAAACTTTTGAAGAAAAATCATGTAAAATCGTGTTTTAAATTATTTTAAAGTTTAAATTTGTTTTTCAAAATTACTAGTAATAAAAGACAAAAAATAATATATGGGCTGTTGCAAGAATAGAGGAAGTTTTTATGAAATCTTAGTATATCATTAAGAATTGACTAAAGATGCATTGAAATATGTGAATGTAAGAAAAGGGCACATCACTAAAAGAATGATGCTTCTCCATAGTTATATGAGAAAAGAGTAATAGCTCTAACTAACATTCTACTTTTAGTTAATTGTTCTGTAAGAGCAACCATATTATGCCTTTTAAAGATTTTCTTTCATATATTTAGCCAGATTTAATGTACTACTGGACTCATTCAGAATCACAACCCTCAAGTGCACCACCTCCAGGAAAATTGTCTCCAACAGTGTGGCCTACTCCAACAATTCCAGAAGTACCTGAACATAGGCAATATTCTGAAAGTGGTAAATATGTTATTGGCAGCTTTATTTAAAATTGAAAAAACTTCTTGTTTTAGTCTAGATTGTTATTGGAATACATTTTCAAATTTTACATGTCTGTTTTAAGCATTTTTAAATGTATCTGCGAAGTTCAAAAATGCTTCTAGGATTAAATTTTTTTATATTGGGTAAGGTGCAAAAAAATTATCTAAAAACACATTTTTCAATTTTAATGTTTTAAAAAATATAGACATTTCTGCTTCTAATGATTCTAAAATTTTGATTCTAACCCCACTATAAGTATTTTATTTTTTTTTTTAAATAAAGAAATGCTTTTTCTCAGTGCCACACACACTGAAACCGAAGCTGATCATTGAGCTTGCTGTTTTTAGAAAGCAAATTTCTTTTGAAATTGCTGTTTTTTAATTTATTGACTTTTGTTTTAACATTTATTATACAAATATATATTTTAATAATAATAAGCCTCAATTTAATAATCACATCTTTAAAAATAGGGAAGTTGTTTGGGATTTGTTGTTTAGAAATGTGAGACAGAAATAGCAAGCAACAATGTTGATGGCGAAAGTGTTTTGGATTCAAAAGTCTACATTATAAACAAAAAATATGTCACTAAACATTATAATAGCAAGGATATTAGTATATGTAACATAAGCACTAAACTCGTATGCATAAAATGCATTAGAAAAGGAAAGGCTACAAAGTATTTTATGGTGTTATGAACTTGCCTCTCCTTCATCACATAATTTCAATGAAGTATGTAATGGGATAAATTCTGCTATTAGAAATGTTGCTGAAGAAAGTAAGAGTGCTGCTGCTGAAGCATGGGATATTCAAGTAAGTATGGATAGAGTGTGGAAAAAATGTAATCTCACTTTTCTGAATGATACTGTTATTGTTATAAGTGTTGATACTGGTAAAGTTTTACATACAGAAGTGCTGACAAGATTTTACATCTGCAAAGATAAAATGAGCCATGAAGGAAATCACTAAGCCAATAATTATAGTAATAGTGGTTTGATGGAAGTTTCTGAATCCTGCTTGTTTGATGTCTTCATGGTAAAAGCAAAATAGTTATGTTTCAATAGCCTGTTGTGGTTGAGGATTCAGCAAATTTTATTTGCACAGTTAGAAACTTTGAAAATTTGTGGATATGAAGCCATTATTTTCTTTAACAATAGAAATATCTCAAAATGAAAGCTTTTATCATTATTAGGAATCCAGCCAGATTTATACACTTGTAGACCTATGATGTTAGTGGATCGAGCTTGTATACAAAAGATAATTATGATATAAAATAGAAATCTGTCAAGCTAAAAATAAAAAGAAGACATAAAAATGTAGAATGGAAGATGTTCTAGCAGATAATCCTAGTTATGGAGCTGGAATGTATTAATTATACACATTTTTCATGCTAAATCTTGTTTATCTCAAAATGATATTTTTTATTTAAAGCACTAAGTTAAACTTGTTAAAACTTAGCATAATTAAAAAATATGTTATTATACATGTTTTAACCAAGGAATTTTTCTATATAATAATTTCTTAAAATTTTATAATTTAAAATATTTGAAAATTTTAAGGATGTAAGTGAAAAATATGTGTTAGTATAGTTATTAATATTTTTTAAAGTAAAAGTAAATTATCAAATGAAAAACGCTCTGATTAAAATATGTATTTAACTCAGAAAAAAATTTCAAGCAATTTGGTTTAACAGTTATTTCTTAAATGTTCCTTAAACAGAGCAAATTTTAACATTATCATTATAGGAATTTTGCTTCAAAAACTTTTCCCTTTAATAAATTAACAATATTTGATTATCTTTATCTTTAATTATATTATTTAAATTAGTTGAAAATATGACATGAATAGTTAACTCCTCTTTTTATTAAATAACAAAGTAAACACTCAATTCTAATAATTTTTTATAAATGAGAAAAGTTTTTTATCTTACATTAAAATTTTTGAACTTCTGAAATATTTTTTCAAGTTGAAGTACTTTTTAATATAAATGAATATATGCTTTGTTTGTTTGGTAAAATCTGTGAACAATATATGAATTATGAGAAAATTCTGGATTGATCATTTAAAAAGATGCAAGAATAAAAGTGATAATGTTCACTTATTTATGAGACATTCATTCAAAATGGATGGTAGAGTCTAAAAAGTTTGTAATAGGATTACTTAGAAACTAATTTTACTATATTATGCTTACAATTTCATGTCTGAGTTTCATTTTTTCTTATATATTTTTCCAACCCAGAGCTAACGCGTTTTAAAAAAAATCAAGGTTATTATGTCGTGAAATACCTTATAATATTTATTTCATTAATATAATTTATATGAAATATTTAAGAACGTCTGAAATAATCGTGCATCAATTTAATATCGTTCTGCAAATTTTAAAAACTATTTTGGGCTCATTGTCTTTATCTGAATGTACCATTAGAAATTATTTTTCTTACAATTTATTGTACATAATATTATTGGGACTGATTTTTTTTAATTTCTTAATTTTTTATAATGTTTAAATTTTCAATATTTTTTATTGTATATTATTTGCATATTTATATATGTTAAACATTGGGTGAGTGCAAAATTTCTACCCATTTTTATTGCCCATTAAGAAGAGCAACTAAACACAAATTAAACATTACTTATGAACATGCATGATTCCTATTGCTGTCCATAACTTCTTGCTATTTTTCTGTTAGAAAATGAGTATCGTGAAGCTAAGATTTCTATGTTTTCAAGTGAAAATAGTCTTAGATGACAGTTTTCACAGTATCACCAAATATTTTCTGACTGAAGGAATATTTCAATGCACAAAATAGGGGGTAGTCAGTTTTTGCCAAGTCATGGAAATTGGAAGAGTGGTGTAAAATTTCACAATCAAAGTTCATTAACTTTTAGTGAATGATGACAAAAACATTTAACTTAGCATAATAATAATAGAAGATGGCACTGCAACGATAGTTGAGACATGGTCACTGCGCTTGCAAATTTGAATATTGCCTATCTAACTGTAGACAGTAGAAGACAGAATTGATTGTTTATTTGAGTGTCAAAACATCCCAACCCATCAAAACACTCAAAAATGCCTTGGAGTGAAGTTAAATTTTCTAAGTGAATGTGGACAGATCAGGAAGATGAGTGATGTATGGTCCTACAACGCTTTATGTTATGATACATAAGCCACTTTTAATCTGTTATCATAATTTGCATCAAGAATGAATTATTTTTATACTGAAAAAAACAAGGAACACATTTGGTGCTTCGATCATCCTATTGATTAGCTGTCAGATTATGTAGAACCCAATGGTCCAACTTTCTCATGAAACCCAAGCTAACCAGCTGCATCTTGACTGTTGTCTGGTGCATGTTGAAGAACTTTGCTAATTCTTGCACTGCTATGATTCATATTGTTCTGTATGGCTTGGTCAATATTATTTTCTCCCACATGTGATGGCTGTTCACTCCTAGCATGATCTTGGTAGGTTCTATTTCCTTCTCTAAATTAACAAAACCTTTGAGGACTTGTGCTTTCATTTGTTGCTCCTCTCCATAGACTTGACAAATATTGTACTCTTTTTATCAAACTCTTATAACAATATTTCACATGCTCTTTCTTGCTCTCTGTGTTACAAACTCTGAGATTTTTTGTGAGATGAGTAATTGCATAAGACATGTTTGATAAACCAATGATTTCAGTCACTAAAACATATGTGACATGATTTCAATTGCAAATATGCATATCCAGAAATGTGTAGAAATTTCATGCTTACCCATTATTTTATGAACTGATAATTATTATAAATGTAATTTATAATTTCTTAAGGGAAATGTATTTCAGAATTGCAAAATGTTATTTTAAATATGAAGAAAGAGCATCGAGAAACAGTTGAAAGGATCCAGGTTTGTAATGCTTATAGAATTTACTTTATTCCTTGGTAATCTTGACAGTCTCTTCTGATTATACCTTCTTAATTGCAGAAAGAAAGAGAGATTTCTCTATTCAATCTTCGAGGAGAACAAGCTTCTAAGATGAATGAATATGAGAAGAAAGTTGCTCGCCTGGAGCGAGAAGTTGAGAAATATCAAACGCTTGCAGCGATTGAAGAGTTGACAAGGAAGGCAAAAAGAGATCTGGACACAAGCCCACTCTCTCCTTCATTGGACTTGAAGTCTTTTCTATCATCTGCTCCTCCTGTCTCTGAATCTTTAGTGCCACGCTCTCGTTATTGCCAAACAGAACCGTTTTATTTAACTTCTGTATCAGTTCAGACAGACTCATCAACAATGATAGATGCTGGATCATCTCCAATTAAAGAGCTACTGTCTGGTCTAGGTCAGAAATCAGTGAAGCCTCTTATTCAAACTGTTTCCCCTCTACCTCAGCAAATTATTGCTGATAATGAGTCATTACAAACTGCTGAAAATACCACTGCTGTGGACCAATCTTCCATAGATAAATTAGAATCTAATGCAGCTAGTGTTCCTTCGCCATCAACTTTGCCTTCTTTATCGCTCAGTAGTTGCCAAGGTATAATTTTTTTTCGTTAACTTATAAACTGCCTTTCAATTTTAGTTTTCTCTTCTCTTTGGCTTAATTCAGATTTATAGTGCCAAATAAATAAATATAGATTATTTATTTTTATTTTATTCCTAAATTTTAAAGCTTCTGTTGTTATTTTGTTGAATGGATCTAATTGCAACAATATGTAAATTAAAATTGTGTTCTTAAACAAATGATTTATTATATTCAAATTGCAATTAAATCTAATGAATATATTTAATACTGTTGTATGTGTATTATTCTCTTTAATTATGAAATCAAACCTAGATGTGTTTTCTACAAATAAAGTTATTTTATTTTACTAGCATCTTCAATTTTTGATTTCAATGATTAATTTTTTTCAGGAAGAAAAATAGCTTAAAATTTTATTTAAAAAAAATTGAAGTAATTATTGAAACATAAATATATTTTGTTCTTGACTTTTTATAATAAATTTTATCTTTTCAAACAATGAAATTGTTATCCAATTGTGTTTATTGAAAATTTCAAGATTAATATTTTTTGTGTATTGTGCTGATAAAAAATGTATTTATAACGAAAATGATTTCAGTGTCATTTCCTATGAATAATTTATTTTAGAAGTTATAATATGTATTACAAAAAGTAAAGTTATTTATGAGTGCTAAAACAATTAATATAAAAATACTAATGCTATAACTTTATTATTATGAATTAATCTATTTTTAATGGTTTTAAAATAGTTAGTTAGTGAACAGAAAACTTTGTATGTAAATTGTATATATAAATTTTTGTTTATGTGCGTATTATGTGTAGTGTATTATAAATTTTTGCTTTAGTGATAAATGGAAAATTTTTAAATATTTTATTATTAAACATTATTGTTAATAAATAAACTATTTGGAAAATCAAGCTGTAAACTTTTTAATTCCTTTTTTTTTCCAAATAAAATTAGTCTTATTTCATTTTTACCAAATTAATTGAGTAAAAGAGAATTGTTTCAATCTGTTTTGTTATAAAATTAAATGAAGAATACAAAAAATAAATGAAAAAAAAATCGAGCATTATTCTGAATCAAAAACATGTTAAGGAAAAATTAAACTACAAATACCATGAATTGTGAATAAATTATTTATAAATTACCACCTCTTTCGTTACTCTTCACCTGAAAGTACTTTATTTTTAATTAAGTCTACAAATATGCAATAAAACCTCATATTTAAAGAAATCATATTAAGAAATATATGTCTGAAAAATGTGTTTAGTTGAAGTCAAACTTTTTGTAATATTCTACAAGCTACTATAACACTGCTAGTTAACATCATTTCAGAATTTTCTTATTTGTTATTACCATTCATAAAACATCAGTGCCAACTTAAAAATAAAAATTATCATTTTAAAGTTATCTATAATTCAAACTGATTCATACAAAATATTGTGGTATCTATCTTTTATTTTTTAAATTCTTTTATCAGATTGTGATGATCTTTTATAGGACATGAGTTAATAAATAGCTGCCATGAAATAAAAAGTTGAATTTGTATGTATAAATAAGCTAAACACCCTGACACGTCTGCAGCAAAACTAGAAGGTCTGCAGATCAAATTGTGCCAAAGGAATTTTTCCAGTAACGCTCCAGGGTCTTCTCCCAAATAAATGTCTCAGTTGCTTTACAGCAGCAAGCAGTTTTTGTAAATAGCTTCAGAAAAATTGCTTTCCTTATTTAAAACTTCAAAATTTATGACTGTTACTACAGAAAGAGTACTTCTGAATAATTTATTTAATATTTGTGATTTTTTTTTTTTTTTTTTTTTTGCCTATAATGAATGAATAATTTTCCATTTTGTTATTGTCATTGATGAAATTTTTTTCTCTAAATCATTAAGCAAAAAATGCTCAATATAATATTAAATTTTTATTTCTTTAATTTTTATGCATGAAAGAAAATTCTCTTGTTTGGAAAAAATCTTGCTGTCTCCTTAATGGGTGATTCCTAAATAGTGAAATTTATGGGAAGCAATAAGTGCCCAATGCCAAATAAAAACTGATCAGCAGTGAAATTAATCACCAATCAAAAAATAATTAACTTCCAAACATGTGTGCTTTGTCAAAAAATAAATAAATAAATTCATTGTAGGGTGACAGAATGGGAATAATTTTAAATATATTGGCAAATATTCATTCCAGGCTTGGCAAATTGTGATTTTGTTGATCATTGTTTTACCGCTCTTAAAATGGAAAAAGTACCAAAGAATATTATGAAAATTGGCAACTGTGGTATATATATAAGTTCAGGGAAATATTTTATGCTTATTATTAAATTCAACATTAAAACTTAATATTAAAAACTATACTTGAGAAGTGGTGTCTTTTGGGAGGATTTTTTATTGGTTGTTGCCCCATTCACATGCAGCTAAAGAGCATACACAGGAAAATTTTCAATCATACCTAGGTGTGTTTGCTCAAAGCAGGATACTATACAAATCTTCCAAATTCAACAAGTTTGGCGTCTACTGTAAACTGTAGGTCTGAATAAAATTATAGTTCTTCTATTCACACACAAAATGTGTCTTTACCGAAAATAAAAACCAAAAATGTTGTTAATAAGTTAAGATAGAAACTGAGAATTCTCTACCCAAAAAGCTTAATTTTTATATAGTATGTTCACTTTGAATATTCGATTTTTTCCTGAATGATGGATTTCTCTCTTTTAATTATTATAAATTTTGATTTTTATGAAAATTTTAATTTTTCAGGAGGAACTCTTCTGAAAAAAGTATAAATAAAAAATTTAATGTTTTATAACTGTTGAAACAAAAATTATTCAACTCCCAGCATAACAAATAAACAGATGTATTGCATTAATGTCACCTTAAATATTTAGTTCTGCTAATGAGTTGTTAATTGCTTATTTATTTTTTCTATTTTTCAAGTTTTTTTCTCATAAATTTGTCTAATTTTTGATTTTTTCAAAATTTTTTATTCATGCTGTATTATTTAATCATGGGGAAAAAAATCACTTTTTAATCTGGATTTTGTAGAGCCTAATACATCATCTTTTCCTGTTGCCCATGACTGATTATTTTTGGTTTTCTGAGAAGATTTTTATTAATTTTAAAATGTATTTTTAATTCATGAAAAAAAATATGGATACTGTATCTATGATTATTGATAATAATATTGTCATATGTGTTTCAGCAACAGAAATTTCATCAGTTCCTGTAAATAGTGCAATACCTCCGCCACCACCACCTCCTCCACCTCCTTTGCCATGTGCAAGCAGCATACCACCACCTCCTCCTCCACCTTCTCAACTACCTCCACTAAGTGGCATTCCTCCTCCACCTCCCCCACCACCTCTTTTGACTGGAAGTGGAATACCTCCTCCCCCACCTTTACCACCTATTGGTGGCATACCAATTCCACCACCACCTCCTCCTCCTCCTACATTAGCGGGAATTCCTCCACCACCACCACCTCCTCCTCCTACATTAGGGGGAATTCCTCCACCACCACCTCCTCCTCCTACAATAGGGGGTATTCCTCCACCACCCCCACCTCCACCCATGAGTGGAATGCCTCCGCCTCCACCACTACCTCCTGGAGCATCTGCGGGCAGTGTACCTATATCTCCATCACCATTGCCACCTCCACCACCTGGTGGATGGTATGGAGCTTATCAAACAGGTAAGCCCACTTAATTTCTAAAAATTCATTTCTATTTTTATTATTTTTTTTCCAGTGTAACCTTAAGAGCTGAATCCAATTACTATAAGTGTTTTACATTTACTTCCTTATTTCTGTACTTGAGTCAGTTCTTAAACTGAACTTTAATGTAAACTTCTATCATATTTTTTAATATTTACATGCACATATATGTAATTATGAGATTGATTTGTATTATTTTAATAAAAATTATAAATTATTGTTCATTCGCATGCCAGCTAGGATAGGCCTTGAACCACCTATTAATTGAATTACAGGTTTTCAATTTTAAGAATTTGCAAATCTGTTTATAGCCAGTAATATCCAACAAATACTTGGTCTTCATATTTGGGCTCCCAATGGTTTGAGTTTTGACAATCTTATGGGTTGTTCTCTCATCATTCATTCTAATCATATGTCCTGTGCCTATTAATTTTATTAAATCTTCCATATTGTAAATCATAAATTATCAAATTCGTTCTACCTCTCCAGGTGTTGTTGCATTTCTCAATCCTCCCAAGATTCCAAAAAGTACTTTTCATTCAAAGACTGCCAGAGCCTCTTTGTCTCTCTTAATCTTTGCCCATGTTTCAGTAGCATACTTGACAGTGGGTCGAATTAAAGATTCATAGAGCATTAATATTGTTCTACTAATGAAGACAGATTTTAATTCATTGATAATCCACAAAAAAAGAAAACATTTGTTCCTAGCAGTAACTAACATTAAAATGTATTTGATTTTGTTTTGATTTATCTAGAGATGCCTTTTCAGTGCTCCACTTTATAGAGAAGGAAGGCTTGTTTGAGAGCCTTCATAATTTATTACACTTGTTATAATATTTTAATCCTTTTACTTATAACATTTTTAATGTTGTTAAACTTGATTTTAGTTTATGTCTTAGATGTTAGTTTATTCATTAATAAAAAAATATAATTTTGATTTATTTATTTAATAATAATAGTTGAGATTAAAGAATGAATTTTTTATTTATAAAATAGATATTAATATCACAGGAAATACAATATGCAATATTGTTATAACATACAATTGTTATACAATATTATTGTTATAACATACAATAACACACAATAATATTATATGTTCAGATGGGCATTAAAATCAGGATCTTAGTGATGGGATAGAAAAGTAGCATTTTTAAAAATATATTTAATGAAATTATTATTAATGCTAATAAACCAACTAGGAAAAATTTTGGATACTTATAGTATCTAATTTTAAATATTGTCTCACATGATTTTAGCTGCTTTATAATGTCAGTTTATATGTGCATCTTAAAATTTGCCTTGAATTACAGGGCAATCTATATTATGTTTTTTATTGTGCAACTTATATGAAACATTACATAACTTGTACTATATTTTAAAAATTTAAATATTAGTATTGATAATCAATAAAAGTGTTACATTTTGCCAATAACCTAATATTTTATATTCTCGATCTATAGTTATTTGGAACACTAGTTATGACAACATGTGTTTATCAGTTTATTTATATTAAAAGGCTAGAACATTTTGAATATGATGAATTTGAAACTTGAATTTGTCACACATTTAACAATATAATGCATTATCATAGTATTTAATTGCTGTAACTGTTATGGTTGTTTAGTTTTAAACAGAATGTTTTTTCAAATCTAAATTATTGTATTTTCATCAAATACTGTTATTTATTTTGAACATTATTGAAAAACTTTTTTTTCTTTCTTTTGTATTTTACCCATTATTAATCATAAAATATTTTTGTGCTAATTCATTTCCAATTATTCTAAAATTAATCAATTTCTTATGTTATTACTATATGAAATCCATTTTTAGGTCTTAGCTTTAAAAGTTGGATTACTTAAAATATTCTAATAAAATTTTGTATTCTAGAACTTATATATTCTAAAAAATGTTCTAAAGCTTTTATCTAATTTTATTTACACTACTGAATAATTAAAGTAATAACTGCTCTGTCTTAGATATTATTTTTATTGGTTTATGGGAGTAGCACTGATAAGGATTTTAATGTTTATCACTTAAATTGCCTTTTTGATGGACTTTTCATTGATAGTGGGCTGTATTTGGTGTCACAAATAAAAAACTAGGAAAATTCCCAAGCAACCACTATAGTAGGCATGCATGTGAAAGACAGAAGTGCAGTATCCATCTATCATTGTTCAACAGTGTCTAGAATTGAAATTGTGACCATATGTTCCGAAAATCACTGTCCAACCACTAAGCCTCAGTTAGCCCTTGTTGCTTATATTTATAAATTTTTTAAAAAGAATATTTAAAGGAGAAACTTAACTGTAGAAGTGTAGAAAAATTCAGTTTAAATTCCAGTTGTAGAATGAGTATTTATTCCTTTGCACATGTGCTTCATTTAGGAAATGTTCAATTTCAACTGTCACAATAAGAAAGGAAGATATATTAAGTTTTATACAATTAAAAATATCATGTATCTCAATGATATAATTAATATTAAAATTTAATGTACAAATTTCATCAAAAACATTTCAATGTATATTAAAAAAAGTCACATCTTATAAACAGAGTCACATAAATTTAACATCGTTTTAAATATTAAATCGAATGGAAATTATAATATTGGATTTAATAAATTATTTAATACTAATTATATAGGATTGAGAATGATTTACATTTGTTTCCTAAGCATATGACATTTATTTTATAATGAGTTCTCTAAATCATCGATAAATTTTATAACTAGTCAATTTATATATGTAAATAAAAAAAAATGATATTTACAAGGTAGGAAAAATGTTAGGTAACATAAATAATGGTTTACTTTATCACAAAAAGTTCCTAGTCACAATTATTAGACAATATCTGTACATTGCCTCATCTGCAGGCATAATTTATGTGCGCAAATAACGAAATTATTATTTCTTCATTATTGACTTTTAAAATTCGTTGTTCTACCACATTTAATAATAACTTCTATACCATAAGTAATTAATATATTATTGTTAAGTCTTAATTATATATTATACATACCACACAAATTTGTATATAAGGAGTCCTGACTTAAATATTGAATAACTTAGTTTCTAAACCAAATGAGATCTTATTTCATATTTCAAAATAGTGTTTTCAACAAAGCAAATAAATATCAAATATCATTTAAAAATTGTAATTATATTTCCTGAAGATTACTAAATTTTCTCATGTAAAGCATTCATATGATTATTAAATTATAAGATTCATTATATAATTATTTATATGAATAATAACAGATTAATTATTAATGAACGTTTAATATTTCTTTTTTATTAATTATCTAAATTTCTGAATCTGGGTATTCAATCTCAAGTTGTTTTTTAAAATTCACTTTATGCTTGAAGTGTTTAATTGTAACATTTTAAAAATAGTAATTTTTTAAGAAGTTTGATAATTATATTATATGCATGTCAATTAAGTTATAAAAAGCCATACTTACATTTGTTCAAAATATTTATTTTTATGTTTATATCTCTATTAACTTAAGCTAAATTTTAATTATTATTGTTCAATTAAAAATTTTATTGTTGCAATCATATATAATTCCTAATATTTTTCATTTAAGCCCGAAAACCAGCAGTGAGTCCCAAAGTTCCAATGAAACCTTTATATTGGACTAGAATACAAGTTCAACCACCGCCAGCTTCTGTTCCTGAGTATGTATATTGATTGGGAAATAATTTTATGTCTTTATTTCCACTGGTGTCTTTAATTATGAGATCTTTCTTTATTGTTAAAGGAAATCAATGACATTTTAAAATGATAAAGAGGGTCAATAAATAAGCATTTAATAAATTTAAATAACTGCTTTTGTAACAACTGACGTTTTTTTTTTTTTTTTTTTTTTTTTGCCTGATGTCAAAGTATACATTTCAATTACTTTCATGTAATCCGTTGCACATGCCACAAAGAAAACTTACTTGGTTTTTTTGTGTTTACTGTAAACATTACTGGTGTTCTTTGTATACAATTAATTTCCTTTTAGCTTGAAATTTCTGATTTTGCCTCAAAAATCCTTCAATGGGGAAAATATTTCTATCAGCATATTGCACATTTTGGTGATGTTATAAGTCTTAACTATAAACATCTTGCATACAAAATGTGTACTGAAATCCTTGCCAATCTTGTAATTGAATGTTGACATTCTGACCTTCAACAACAGCTTATACGTTTTTACTTTAGTTGTTGAATCCACTTCAAATAATAAGTCTTGGTCAAATTACCTCTCTAAAGTAAACATTTTTTTCTCCTTAAAATTCTATGCTTATTTAGGTGGAAAGCTTTGAATGTAGACCAATAAATGAATCAATCTACATTTCTGAAATGTTTCTCAAGTCTAAGAACATTTCCAAAAAATATAAATATTTTGTTGCATAATAACTGAAAATATATCTGAATTTTTGATCTTGCTTGCTAGAAAAAATTTTTGATCTGAATCTTGCTAGAAAAAATTAAATTTATTTTCTTGTAATAATTCAGATTCTGAAAATAATATTGATTACATCTGTTAACAATCACCTGTGATAGAATGTGTCAGCAAGGTACTTTATAAAGTTCTGTTTTTAACAATAATACAAAAAATGATTGTATTTATTATAATAATTTTTTTCTTATTAGTAAACTTATTAGTAAATTGAACTATTCAATAGTTTTTAAAGATACACTTTTTAAATTAAGGAAAATGCTTTTTATTTATATACTCTCTAGGATTTCTGTGGATTTGAAACTGTTTCTGGACAAATAAATTATTGTTATTGTACCTATTCCTTTTTTAATATTACGGCATGTGTTTCTGATCTAAAAGTCACATTAATTTTTAAATGTTATTTTAAAGTATTATATATATTCAAACAATAACATGGTGTTTTTCACCTATAATAATTTTTGAATTTAAATTTAGGGCTAGTCTTTACAAATTATTTTTCTCTTAAAACATAACTTTGTGTATTTTCTTAAAATCATGATGAGTATCTAATAATTTTTGTAAATAATGTGTGTATGTGATAAATTAAACAGAATTAAATAATAAATTGATATAATTAAATTTAATATCATTAAAATTAGGGAATGTATTTTTAATATTTTTTAAGTTGTCATTGTTTTGCCTTAAACAACTTTTATCATGATCATTGCTATGAGATTTTCTAAGATTACTGTACACAAACAAATTAATTGAGGTGATAATGTGCAAATTAACTTACAGAGGTAAAACATGCTTATGGCAAAAATTAGAGGAAGTTGATGCAGCTGATCTCGATGAGTTTGCTGAGCTTTTCTCGCGCCAGACTCCAGAGAGGAAGCAAACATCAAAAGTCAAAGCTCCCAAGGATAAATCTAAAGAGGTGCGTTTTCAAAATGGGAAAATAAAATAATAATCTCAATAAACTAGATAACCATTTGTAAAAGTCAAATTTTTAAGTTCATGTTATATTAATTCACTGTAATCTAGTGGTAGTTCTCTTCAGAAAAAAAAGGTCATGGATTCATTCTCAGCAATTATTGAACAAGATATGGATGTTGCATTTCTGGATGCATGTCTATAGAGAATAGTGCTTCAAAGTTCTCCATGTTTCTTCAGTCGTTCCTCAAAAGCCAATTTATGTAGTTGAGATTAATATGCCTTAAGGCAGAACTAGTTCAGTAGGTTTTCACTATTCAGTGCTAAATTACTTGTATGTTATTTTAAGGAATATGCAAGTAGTTTGACACCGAATGGAAATTTGAGAGGTGTAATATTATGTTAAAGAGAACATGACTTTGATATTAAATTTTTTTAGCAATTTTTATGTGTATTATTTTTTCATAATATTTTAGAAAATATCAGTAACTATTCAGTATTTTGAAATTCAATGTCTTGTAGAAAAAGGCTTTATTTTCTGGAGAATATTGTCATTAAGAACAAAATTATGTACAAAGTTTAATAATATTTGTTTTAACCTTTAAAACGATGTTAGTTTACAAATAAGATAAACTATTTGTTGTTCTACGTTTCAATTGTTCTATATTCCTTTATATTGTTTCTTTTTTGATTTATTGTATTTTCTGTACCATTGTAATGTAGGGAATTATCTTACTTACATAGATTGGCTTGCAAATACACTCACATGAAACAAACACATCTATAAAATGTATATTCTCTTATTTTATAATTTCTTTTTTTAATTTTAAAAAACTTTTTCTCTTGGTTATTTTTGTGATGTAATGCGACAGAATTAGGCTGGCCCACCCAAAGGTATACGGCAAAGAAGTCGGCAACAGTTATCCTGAAGAAGAAAAAGCAGTTAAAATAAATTTGGATAAAGTCTCAAATAGCAATTATGCTGAAAATGCCTCTGAACTAAGAGCAGACCTATTGCAACTCTGTCTAACTGGAAGGTTTGATTTTCCATATCTTTATTAAAATTTACAGATTGCAATACAAAAAGAGATAGAAACAAAGTGGTAAATATTTACAATATATACAATTCAAAGGCGGTTTATAGACAAGAGTAGTAGTGTCGACATTAACGGTCATCATCATCATCTTGCTTCTCGAATTACAGCTGTAATTCGGCTAGCATAATGTATCTAATTCCATTTCTAAAACCTGAATGTAGTAGGAGCTTCTGGAGGATCATATTAATAAAATTATTTGGGTAAAGCTGTTTTCTGGTGTCACTGTATTTGAGACAGTGGTAAATTAGATGTTAAGGGTCTTGAATTTCTTAATTGTGGGGGCAAATCTCCTGCAGGTAGTGGAATCTCTTCCTGTACACTCCAATGGAGCCATGCCCTGTGAGGATTTGATACTGTAGGAAATCCAAGCACAGATTACTCTTGAACACATTGTTGAAAATAGTGTAATTTTTTACCTGGTTTTATTTGATTGATTCCAGATTTTTTGTCACCTATAAATTTCCCATTGAGAAGTGAGCGTTTTGAATTGTTGTCATCTCAATTTGACAATTTGATTAACCGTGACAAAATTCGCAGCTTTTTTCGCTGCCAAGTCAGCTTCTTTGTTGTGTAAAATGCCCACATGGGCTTTTACTCAGTGAAGGTGAAAGTGTCTAGGATAAACCTTGTACAGTTTGTTAATGTTGATTAGTGTGTTGCTGTTAAGCTTGAACCCTTCCAGAGTTGTAAGCAAGGACCTTAAGTCTGAATGCATGGGACATTCTTTGAGATTAGTGTCAATTACATATTTCATGGACTGAAGTATGGCCGTAGCTTCACCCTTAAAAACTGAAGCCTCATTGTTGAGTTTTAGTTGGATTTGTTGCACTAAGTATGAAGTTTTCTGTTGTGATAAATGACAATATTTTTGTGATGTAAGTAGTACTTCATTAAATGAATTTTGCTATCAAAAGGACCACTTAGGCTCTTTTTAATGTAAAAAAATATTATTATTTATATGATCATATTTATTCCTGAATAATAATAATAAATCAAATGATATACTTCCCAGTATAAATTTACAATACATGCTGTAATTTTTAGTGACTTTAATTTTAACCATTTTTAAATTGAGATACTATTGCCAAAATGTTAGAGATTTAGAAGCTACATGATTGTGATGCATTAATTCATCAAGTTCAAAATATTAAAAATCTCTCTCACATTATAGTCTCAGAAATGCAAAATTGCCTTCAATGCTTATTTAAAATTTAAACGTATGTATTTATTTTAATTTCTTTGTTAAAATTTTGCTTTCTTTGTTTAAATGATGAACAAGAAATTATACTTAGAAAATTTTAACATTAATACATATAATCATCATCTTTTTTAAAAAAAAATAATTTTAAAATATGTTTCTTCCAAGGGAATCATCATAAATAATAAAACAATTGTTATTAATATTAAATAACTTTATGATACATTATTCTTGTGCATGATCAGGTGTTTCTCCCATTCTTCGAAAATTTGTTTGCATTCATTATTTTGTAAACATTGTTAAAATGCTGATAATGAATTACTCAAAATAAAACTTATTTGGTTTTAAGTAATCCAACATCGTAATTTAAATTGTGATATTTATGTACTTTTCTTGTAATAAAAGAAAAAAGATTCAAAATAAAAATTTGTAATGCAAATTGTTTATTACAAATTTTGGATACACCAGTTTTCAGAATTTGATTTTTTTATTCATATTTAATAAATTTCTTACAAAGCAGAATTGTTTAAAAGATAATAATTTGTAATTCATTGTGCCTTATCTTCTTAACAACATTATATTGCAATGAAATTTTTTCTAAAATTAGAATAACTTATTTATGAAAATAAGCATGATTGTATGTGGTGTGACTCTTCTCATACTGTTAATAATGAATTTTGGATGACTTATTGCATTCTCTTTTTAAAGGTTGCAAAACTTTTGGATCAAAAAAGGTCACAGAATGTTGGTATTTTAATATCAAGTCTTCGAATTGAGATTGCAGATGTTGAAAATGGTACATATCATGCATTTTATTTTTAAAAATTTTATTTATTTTATAAAAAATTTTATTCAGTATATTTTCATTAACTTATATCCTTCTGCACTTCATGTTTTAGCTGTTTACAACTTTGACACTTCAACTTTAGATTTAGATGCTCTTCAATCTATTTATGAAATTGTAAGTTGGCAATAATTTACAGTATAGATTTCAAATATAATATGTGATTTTTAATTTATGGAAATTGTTTAAAATTTATTTTCAATTTTAGCGGCCTAATACTGAAGAATTGCAATTGATTAAAAATCATTTGGATTCGAATAGTAATATTCCATTGGATAAACCAGAACAGTAAGTAAAAGTTGAAATTTATTCACCTTCTATGACTTTATAAATACAGATTCAATTTGAATTGGTCAAAATAGATTTTGAACAATTATGAAAACATAAAGTAATTGCTTACTTTATCATAACGTTTTTAAATTTTTATTTGCTTTATTTATTTACTTCTGCATTATTAATTTTTTGTGGCATGTTACTCATTTATTATCAGATTTTTTTCTTTTGCATGCGTGCAATTTACTTGCATTTTTTAATATGTGCTATTTATTTATATCTCTGTAAATTATCCTTATAGATTTCTCTATGATTTAGCACAAATTCCGGAATATGCTGAGCGTGTGTCTTGCATCATGTTTCAAGCTGCTTTTACTGAAACTATTGCATCAATAGAAAATAGACTGAATAATCTTAAGATGACATGTGAAGTAACTAAACCATTATTAACTTCTTACATTATTCAGGAGTTGCCTTCTAGTAAAATTTGTATACTTTTTTAAGATGTGTTTTAATCGTATGAGTTAATTTTTTTTAACTGGATAATGTTCCTTCATATGGTCTTCACACTGATCTTGGAGTAAATAAAGTTAAAAAATATGAAGATTTAATTCAAAACAACATCGATATTTTTTTTTACCAATAGCAGAGTTGAAATTTATGTTTTTCAATTCTTTTGTGTATAATAAGTGTTACTTTAATCACAATTTTTGTGATATAACTTTATAAAGGTTGTTCATAGATTTTTAAACTATTTTGATTGAATGTACAGGAAAAACTAAATCAAATTTTATGTTTTAAATCTTTAGTTTAATGGCCCTTGTTTCGAATTATCATTTTACAGTGTAATTTGTTTGTTATTAGAGTTTTTTTAAAAAATATAAGCGGCATTGAATTCTACTCCTCTTGCTAACTCTTAAAATTATTTTATTCTTTTACATATTTAAAAAGAATGATTAACTGAAACTAAAAATAAATACAAGGCAAACATATACTGAAAGATAATCTTTATGAAATATTTATAACAAATATGCACATTACTAATATTCGGTCAATAATATGATTTTCCCCCTTTAGATACTCTTCCTTATTTAAGTAGGAAAAGTAATGAGGATTTATTTAATTGCTTAAAGTGAACGTTTTTATAATAGCCCAGTTGTATTTCTTTATAATATTTTTTATTATAAAAACTGATTTTAAAACTTATTTAGATCAATATTTTATTAAAATATTACATTTCTTAAACTGTTAACAATTATTTTTGTAAAACATAGTATTTTAAAAATTGTGCAATTATTATTTTTATCATTATTTTATATTGTCATTAAGTTTAAATTAAATGATTTATTATTTACATGCATTTCATTTTATGCAAATTTACCACCTGTTACTTATTTTTGTATTTCAAGAAGATCTCTGATCTAATAATACTGCATAAGGTTTACTTTTTATTTACTTTGTTATCTGTAAAAAGGTGCTCTAATTTATCTTTATTTTAAAAATTATTGTATACCATAAAAGTCGTTTTATTTAAAAACATTGTTATAATCTCTAAAAAGAATATCAAATACTTTAGTAAAATTTGCTTAGATTGTGTCATATTTTAAGCATTTTGCATTCTAGTTTATCATTTTTGATAATTGTGTTGCTTTGGTATTTTATTTGATTATTAGTACTATGTATAAGGATTTTTCTTTGTGAATTCTTAAATTTTTAATTGTTCTGAAAAATATTTTCAGTTTCTAATGACAGATGCTGATGTACAAAAGGTGTTTGGGATAATCCTTAGATTGGGGAATTATATGAATGGAGGTATGAATAAATGACGTTTTTAATTAATAAAAAAATAGATTTTATCATAGATTGCTAAACTTTTTTTACTTCTGACTTGTCAAAAAGAAAATTTAGTAAATTCAAATTTACTAAGCTTTTTTATCTGTGATAATCCAAGGATATTCTAAAATGTTATGCATACATTCTCTGTAGAAAAAATTATTATGGTGGTTATTTTCTTGAGAGATATTAATTTGTTTTAAGTTAAAGATTCTTTAGTGTATCTAAGATAATTTACTGTTAGTATAAATTTCCGTAGCTTTCTTGTTATAGCATTAATAGGATATGTTTGCTTTCTTTTTAATTAAAAAATTAACTTCACAGACATATTATTATATGAATCAGTAAATTCAAGTAGTATTTGAATTTTTATATAATCTTTTTTAATTTATGTTATTTTTTAAAATAACTTATAAGTATTTATCGAAATAATAGAAACATCTCATATTTACAAAGAATTTTTGCCTAGTATGGTGTGGGACTGCCTCTGGCTTGTAATGCTACTTGAATTAGATTACTTAATATATATAATAAAATAATAATAAGATAAAAATAATAATAAAATTATGATAAGATAAAAAAATGACTTCATTTTTTTTTTTTTATTATTATTATTATTATTATTATTATTATTATAATCTTGTGCCTGACCTTGGTTTTTCAACCATCAGTCTCTGTCGGGCAGCCCAATACAATCTTGAGGTGAATGAAAAGTCATCTTCCACAGAATTTCTAACTGCTACATCTGAAAGTCCAGGGCAAGTGTGAAGGTGGTCACCAGTCATGTTCTCTAGTCCACAAAAAGGGCAGATCGGAGAGTCCTTCAAACCCAAATGGTGAAGGTGTTTTTGCAGATAATCATGTCCAGTTTTAAGGCGAAAATTAGCCACTGCTACACCTCTGGAGGTTACACAGAATAGGCTTTGTTTGTAAGGAAGCCATGCTTTCTCTTTTGTACACATCTTGTAAACATTTCTACAATAGGAGTCTATATTTGATTTAATAAGCCTTTTAACAATATGGTACTCTAAAACTGGAGAAGGCTGTTGTAGATCTGAGACAGCCTTTGCCAATTTGCGTCAATAGCTGCGTCATTTCCCGCGATACCACAGTGGCTGGGTATCCATTGCAGCACAATTTGACATCCCTCTTCTAATAGAGAACTAATTGCCATCTGACAGAGATGAACAGACCCAATACTGCTAGGAACAATTGAAGAGAGAGACTTGATGGTGGCCTGAGAGTCTATAAAAAATACTATGTTGTTCTCATTTCCCCTTCTGATTTCTTCAAGTGCTAATTGCACAGTGGCCACTTCACCATTGTAGCTGTTATAGTATTTCCCAACAGCTTGTTAAAACCTGAAACTCATAGAGTATATTCCTGCACCAGCATTTCTAATGGCATCCACAGCTGAACCATCTGTATATACATGGAACCAAACAGATGATGGATAATGCTCATCGATAATAGCTAGGGTAGCCATCCTTAGCTCAGAATCAGTGGAGACCTTCTTACTACAGGTAATATCAGGTCTAGATGGCAATCAGCTCTATAAATATGGTTTTGAAAGATAGGTCTAAACAAAAGAGAATCACTTCATGCAAGTATTGAATAGTGTTTGGAGGAATACTGTACCATTCTTCATAAAAATATTTTAAAAGTTGTGGAAAATATGGAAGAAATCAATTTTATTGAACACTCTAAAATGGATCATAATGGTTCAATTCATTGAGAATGGTTGACTGTGTGGACCAAGGGAGTTATTTAACTTCATTATCATGTTCATCCAACTGTGTCTAGATGAAGTTTATGCATGTATGGTTTTGGAAAATTCAATCTCCAGCAGGAAACAATGCTTGTATGGTTAAAATAGACATGGTCAGCTAAAATTTATATATACTTTTTCGCAGTGACCATTCCTTTCATAGCTATTATTAATATGGCAAGAAATTATGACGTAGCTACTCATATCATGACATACCTATCTATATGTTTTACAGTTGGAAGGAAATGATCATATGTTTGTGCAGGAGTCTCCTCCACCACTTTAAACAGTGTTTAATATTAAAATATCTTAGAAAAGTAACTTGGGCATGGTTGGTCTATCATAAATATTCTGTTTATGTAGATGCTTTTTATCTGTATTCATTTACACGTGAGAAGTTTATTCGAAAATATTATGATAATCTGATATAATTCAAAAACTTATTAATAACATTGAAAATATACACCCAATCAAAATTTTTCAGTACTGTAAATCCAAAAAGAATAATTATAAAATATTTACTATGTCTGTAAATGTAAGCAAAGTGGATACTTTTTATATTAGTATAATTTTAATTTTATTGTTTAGGAAATCGAAATAGAGGGCAAGCTGATGGTTTTGGTCTTGAAATATTACCCAAACTAAAGGATGTCAAAAGCAAAGTAAACAATTTTATTTGTAAATACTTTATTGTTTTTTGTTTATAAGTTACAATCACTCTGCATATTTAAATGATTTGTAAAATTATGGAAATTATTTAATATTTAATTTCTTATTCATTGATATGCACATATTGATTTAGATTAAAAATATCAAATATTTATATTATTACTTGTAATTTTAGGACAGCTCGTTGACACTTTTGCACTATATTGTCCGTAACTATGTTAAATTATACCAAAAAGTAAGTGTTTTAATATAATTATTTATTATTTTTAATCTTTTAATATGATGGTACTTAGTAAGTATTAATCTGATTTTTGAATAAATTTTATATATTTATTTTTTTTCTGACTTACTCTCAACAAAGTTAACTATTCTGAATAATTGTAATTAAAGTTAAATGAAATAGGCCTCATTACTCATATTTATATTTTGTTTTCCTGATGAAATTATCACTTTTTTAAATTGAGTAGTGTTGAAAAAAAGTGTTCTCCTCAATTCTTATTAAATCAGTTTTAAGACAATTCACAAGAAATTTTTCTATGTAAATTCTAAATATAAGTAATTAATAAATTAAATCTAAATACAATAATAAATAGATTAGTAAATTTTTTACTAATCTATTTCTTATTGTATCATTTTTTTTATATATTTTGAAACTTGTTAAAAATTTAGCCTTTATTTAATTAATTATACCCATTTGTTTTAATTCTGTAAAAGATGCTTATATAGTACCATATATTTTTTCATTAACTTGTTAATTAAATCTCATTGTGTCTTGTGTAGCTTTTTCTGCTCCAATCTTTTAAACTTTAAAAATTGCTCTTTCTGAAAATCTATGTAAACAGTGCACATTGTTTTCTATATTCTAATTTTTTGTTATTAAAATATTTCATATCAGGTTATTCTTTCAAGTTTCTTTTATTTTATATCAAGTTATTCTTTCAGCTATATTTACATTTGTGAACAAAATTTTGTCAAAAAGGACTTTTTCCCCCTTAAATCCAGGAGTTTATAACTAACACATTTGCATATGCATGACTTTCTGTTGAATTGCATATCCATTGTACTCATTGCCAGAACTCCTTTTTTCAGTTTCACGTGGCTATCTTCTTAAAATCTACATTGTTATTTAAGTTTTGCATATCAGTGTATAATTTTCAATTGACATATAGAGGTAAATCATCAGATAAAGTAGAAAAAGTATTTAATCTTATAAAATGTCATCTTTTATGATCATAGTGATATATATATATATATATATATATATATATATATATATATATATATATATATATATATATATATATACACACACACACATTTTTTAAATTGGAAAGTTATTTTTTCTCTTTGTGTTTGAAGTTAATTGAGAACATATTTTCGTGGAGAAGTGTTCTGTAATTAATCAGTCAATCACAACACAAAAATTTTTTTTTAAATTTTTCTTCAAAATTTTTATTTTTTTAATGATTTGCATAATTTATGTGTCTATTGCTGAATGTACTTGCTCATGGTGATGTTCTATATTTTATAAATATTGTTTAATAACATATTTGCTTTATTTTTATGAAAGGATTCTTCTTTGGAGAAAGCTAAGTTGCCTGTTCCTGAACCCAGTGATGCAGAGAGAGCAAGTTTAGTGAACTTCGATGACATTGCAAAAGATCTTGCTAAACTACTGAGTCAAATTAAAAGTAAGCAAATCCTTTATACTTTTTTAAAATTAGTATTTATATTCTTGTAAAATATAACTTTAAATCTCATATGCTGTTTTAAAATATTATTTCATTTTCGTGTTCTGTTTTTGCTAATGAATTTTAATAATGCTGAATATTGAATTTTTTTGAAGAAAAAGGAAATTTTTGATGTATAATAAAAAAATTATATAACAAAAACAGTTTTGTAATATTAAAGATTATTTTAAATGCATGTAAATTATGTGCTGTAATTAAAAAGGATTCATATTATGCTAAAAACTGTTAAAAACAGGTTGTTTGGTTTAATTGTTAAAAAAAAACAAGTCAGATATAAAAAGTGAAATAAGATTTAACAATTTCTTTTGATTCTATTAGAATTCATTTTATAAAAATCAGTGAACTTTTTATTATTTAATCTTATATATTGATAACTCAATAATAATTAAGTATAATGAATATGCATATGTGAAATCAGTTAAGTATTTAGAAAAATTTTGTCTGACGAAATCAGACAATTTAAGTACCATGTATTTCATTTGAAAACTTTAAAAAAGTTATTATCCTATTCATTTTTAATTGCATCTATTTTGTAGGGACATTTCATTTTTTGAAGCTTTAATCATTTCAACTCATAAATGAGTAAAATCATATTTGTATTCATTTTTTGAGTGAGAGTATTTAGTAAGCAAAATCTATCATATTTTCAATATAGAAATTTATGAATTATTAATGTTATCTTTCAAATAACACTTTTTAAATATTTTATTGTTTAATTAACTTAATATTAAAAAGTCTTATATTATATTACTAGGCTGTGAAACTAAAGTACAAAAGGTATTGAATTCTTCAGACGAAGAACATCAGCAGCCATTCAAAGAAAAGATGGATGCATTTTTGACTAAAGGTAAATATTTGATAATTATGCAACCTGTGTTTTTAAACTGTTGAGTTTAGAAATATTAGAAGGCTAGAGAAATAATGGCATAATAGCCAAATTTCTGGGCATTTGTAATAAGTAAATATGCAAAATTTTTAAATTATTTATTTTAAAGTTTTGCATAATTATTTATTTATGAAGACTGTTTGAAATGTTTGTTATTTATTAAGATTAAATCTGAAAAATAACAAATATAACAATGAAAAACAATAAAATTTTGTTGCTTCAAATACTATTCATAAAGACAGCTTTTTTTTAGCTGTTTTCTGTAGTTGATTGGTAAAATTAATAAATGGAGAAATTTTCTGAATTAAGATTTATGGCATTTGAATTATGTTATATTGATGTATAAAAAATTATTAATCAATATATAATAAGATAGGTTTTAAGATAATTTTGATTAATGCTTTTTTGTAAATACTGATTTGTGAATAAGCATGTTATTTTTAAGTGAAATTTGTTTTGTCTTTTTATTGACCTAGATATTTGTTACTTTTATTTTAATCTCTGTTTTAAAAAGTCATAATTACCAGATTAATTTGAGATTATTTTATTGATAATATTATATCTTAATATTTCAATGCTTTCTCAAAATAACATATTCTATTATGAGTCAACACTTTTGTTCTTAAGTAAAAAATTTTAAAAAATCAAGCGAATATAATATTTAATTTATGATTATATTATAAAATTATTTCATTTTATGAAGTTAATCTATGACATTATTAATATTAGATAATTAATTTATATGCTAAATTTAGAATAGAAATGTTATTTTCATGTATAATTGACTGTTTCATAAGCAGAATTCAGAATAAAAATGTTATTATTAATAAATGAATGATTTACACACTGAATTTAGAGGCGAAATATTATTTGCATTTAACTAATGAGTATTTTATTAACTTTGAATTGCGATTATAATTATCATTCTCACTTAATTTACAAATAAATGCTTTCATTTTTTAAATTTCCATCTGTGTCAAATTATTAATCATTATTTTATGTATTAATCATTTTATATAACATATGTTTACCTTGTTTTTCTTTATAGCTTATGCAGAACACAAAGAACAGGAAGAAAATCTTGAAGAATGTAAAAATAAGTATGTAAAAAAGGGATAATTTATTTTCTTTAAACAATTTCAGTTTGTTGTATTTATATTTAAATTATTTTCTTCAGCATTTTCTGCACAGATATTTTAACCAATTTAGTTTTGAAGTATATTCATTCAAATTATGGAGAATTTTTTTGTGTGATTTTTTTTTATCTCTATCATGTTTAACAATTGATTATTAAAAATATAAAAATAAAGTTGTTAAAATTTATAAATAAAGCAAGTATAATTACTTTGAAACGAAGAGAAATCGTTCTATATTTTCAAGTCTCTGCTGCATGTGTACTAAAAATACCTCATGGAAAGTTTAATTTATCAATTTTTTTTAATGACCTATCTAGTTGATCTTTAGTTTTATTTGTTGAAAAATGTATTTCAGCAAATGATGACATTTTGATAATATCTTTGCAGTAATAATAAAAATTTATATTTTACTATTAAAACATCAATGTTTTATTGAAACACTTATTTTATTTTTCATCTTAAAAATTCATTTTTATAAATTTATAAATGTATTTTTATTTTGAATAAATTAAAATATTGAACTAATCCAATACTGTATAAAAAAAATATTTTTTAAACCCATGCTTCTTACTAAGTTAAAAGCTAATGATATTTTCAGAAATATCAGTAAAATTGATTGGAAGAAATAAATTTATTTTGGAATGAAATAATGAATTGAAAATCTTGAAATATTATCTGCTAGATTTTGCAGATTTAAAGTGCTTTTAAAGATAACGTTTATTGTTATAAAGTATTTGTCATTCATTTGTTAATAGACTTGATATTATAAAAATTCAATTTATGTTTATATATTTTAAATACGAAGGTAGCATATTAGTTAATAAATTTAATGAATGAAAAAATACTAACTGAAAAACTTATAATAATTTTAAAATCAAAAAATAATGTAAAGAAATGAAAAAGTATTAATTAATGAAAATCGATAAAAGTAATTAGTAAGAAAATCCCAAACACACACATGTCCTTGTCATTAACATGTCAAAGATGTCATACTTGAATGTTTCAAAGTTGTCTGCAATTTGATATTTAAAGGGTTACATTATAGTTCCCATAAGTGTAATCAAAAAGAAATAAAGATTTTGAGTTTATAGATACATACAAAAATGGTACAGGTGATCCCAGATTGTACCTTTTAAGATTAATAAGTTTGGAGTACTTGTTTTTAACCAAACACCTCATAATTTTGAATGACAGTCAAGTGACATGGTGACACCTAAGCTTCCGCAATCCTCTCCACATCCACGGCACATAGGGGAAAGAATTTTTTTAATCGCAGATTAAAATGTAGACATGTTCCAAAGCCACAGAGCTTCAGCAATCCAGTGGGAATAATGTCAAAAAAACTGTAGGACAATCATTTGAAGAATGTAAGACACAAAATGTTTCTCTAAATCAGTCAATTTTTCGTAATCCCTGGTATCAATGTCAATTAATCATTTGTAATTGCAATACATTTTCTTCATGATTTAGATGTGATGGCGGAAATATGAAAAAGTTTATTGTTACTACTGTAACTCTTAGATTTTTAATTGTTATAGAGATTAAATAAATTTGAGCATTCAGTTCTTACTATATTTGTTTGGTTAATATTCTTAATGAATTTTATGTATTCAGCTAGTTGTAATGTATAACAAACAAGTATTATATATGCAAATGGCATTTTGAAAATTACTTCCATTTGTGGCTTAATAACAATTTTGGTTTTTCAGATTCAATGAAACAATGATTTACTTCAGTTGGAAAGCAAAAGCCGGCAATCCTTCAGAATGGCCTCAAGAATTCTTTAGCTACTGGAAACCATTTTGCAATGATTTCAAAGATATTTGGAAAAAGGAAATGCATCTAAAAGCTAAAGCTGAGTATGTTAACTATTTTTACTTTTTTATCTCTTGTGTTTTGTCATTAATTTTTTTCTCTTCTCTGTTGTGTTTAAAATTAAAATACTAGACTTAAAAAATCATGTGAATTCAGGATACATAGTCTTTTAATAACCTACATATGTTATTGAAAGAATTGTGGATTCCTAAAATCAAATCATTTAGTTATTTTTTTATATGAAGCAGGAATTGGATTTTGTAAAATAAATGTTAATCCATAAAAGAACGTTAAAATATGAATATATATTAGGGAAAAAGTATTTAATTTATAAGTATTTCCTTTTGATAGATTTTCTCAATACCATTTACCATTGACAAAAAGTGATGTCAACAATTAATGTGACAAATTTTTTTTACCGCAGAGTTAAAAAAATATTTTTATCATTTTAGACATTAAAGTAATCTCACACTATTAAATTAAATTTTAATCCAAAAAGAGTTGAAATATGAACAAACGTTAGGGAAAAAAAGTTATTTGGAAAATATTTTCTTATGATAGATTTTCTCAATACCTTTTACCACTCACATTTAGTAATGCTAACAATTAATGCGAGTTAAGAAACTCATGACTTGTTTTTAGAGTGTTGCTTATATATATATATATATATTGTATTCTTAGATAGTTAAATATTTTTTAATCTTAAAGTTAATTGACTACTCTCTTCCCAGAAAGACACCCCTATAGTTAATATTTTTATAGACACCCCTGTATACTTTTTTATAAATTTCTTAGTTAAAAATTGTGGATTCAAAACCTTGTCTTGTACTGTTGCTAATTCATTTGCAGAATCTCATCATGTTGTAACTCCTTTGTTATTGCATTTTTAGAAAGTACTGAATCAGAAATAAGAACCAAAAGAGTTAATGTAATTCAAATAAATTATAACAATTACTAGATTTTATGAGAAAGGATAAAAACTATTTTCAGCAAATTTACCCACAAAAAGAAATATTATGTTTGCATAAATGTATGTAAACTAAAATTGTAATTTTTCTTTTATTTTTAAATAATATATATTTAATTTATTAATCATTTTTAAGTATTTTTTTACTATAAATTATTCAAATTCAGCAAATAAAATGAAATTTTTAGGCTTGTGACCTTTACAAAGTAATTACTCTTATGCAATTTAGTTTTGTTAAGCAATTAATCATGATTGTGCAAGTTGTTAAATTATATAAATTAATAAAATGTAAAAACTTTTATCTTAAATCTGTATTTACCCGATTTCTGTTAGAATAGTTTTAGAAATTTTTAACTCAGTAATTTTTAAAATTATCAGGGATGTGCCAAATGAATACTTTTCAATAATCTGCTCCTACTGTTATAAAAAGATTAAAATGATTAATTAATAATTTTTTTGACAGATAATATTTGTAAATTAATAAAATTTATTACAATGTTATTTATGGCTAAATTTCTTTAATTTCACTTTATTTCCGATGTCTCAATTATTGGTTAAACAATACAACTTATTTCTGTAGGAAATATTTCCTTCACAAGAAATTTCATACTTGAAAGAATAGATAATTATCTTTTATAAAACAAATATCACATTTTTTCGCATTTCAAATGGATTATGAACCTTAAGCTCTAAGCTTTTATCAAATAATATTTAATTATTACATAACTAGTTTTGTTAAAATAATCAACTGTTCTTGAATAATTCTTTGTTACTAAATAAGGAGAACAAGCAGTTTCCAAATAACAGTCAGTTCTTTGGATAACAAACTATTCTCTGACAATACTGTATTCCTATGTGACTGTTTCAACAGTGTGCTGTTTCTCTAAATAATGAGCCAACTAAACCAATAAATTGCCAAGTGTTGAGTGATTTAAAGATTTATTACTAAATAACCCTATTTTCAAAATAACAGGTTATTTTACTAACGTTTATAAGTTGATAAATGTTATAGAGCAGCTATGTTAAATAATCTCTAAAAATTATTTATTATTCTTCTAGAACCGTTTTAAATGAAAATAACTAATGTTATGTAATAAAACATCAAACATCTTTTACTTGCCAATGTGAAAATACTATTTGTTCTCATTACTATAAATATGAATTATTGAAATTCATTGTATTTTTGCACAGTTATTGTTCTCTACTATTTCTGTATTAATAACTTATCCACACATTTATATTTTATGATTTTTTAAAAAATTGATCTTTAAAATATTTTTTAATTATGACTTCAGATGTACATACTGCTAAATTCTATTTTTAGTCGAAAAAGATTTTAAAACTGTTTCAGGAATGTTAAAAACATTAAAAAGTAGTTGTATTATTAATCAGGCTGTGTTAAATTTGGTATTAAACTAAAATATATATGGTACTGATAAAATACGCACACATATATGTATGCATATAATGTTTTTTTTTTCACAATATTTTAATATTTTTTGCAGTTTTATAATTTTTAATTTAGTCCTAAATATGGGATTTTATATAGTCACTAGTGTAAATGTATTCAAAAATAAATCTTATTGAAAAAATGTGCCTAATAAATTTACTAATGAACTGCAATTTTTCATGTATATGAATTTCAATCCAATTGTTTATGTTGAAATCTGCTTTCAATAGTTCTAAAAACAAATTAGTTCAGTGATAAAAAAAATAAAACGTGGAAAATTTTTATTTGTGATATCTTAAATTTTATTTCTGTCATAATAAAATTTAAAAATTAATTTTATGAATAAACTGTACTTGAACTTTATGTATCTTTAAATTCATTGATGAGAAAACTGAATTACTAGATTTTAAATATTTGAAAAACAAATTTTTTTTTTCAGACTTGAAGCTGCACGGAGAAAAGTGCAAGAAATGCAAGAGCAAAGAAGAGCAACTATTGTGAAAGTAAAAGACAAACCAATGAGTTTGGTATGTTAAATTTTGTCACTGAATATATTGAAATTGATTTTTTCAAATAGGTAGTTAAATAATGTCTGTCAAGTATTTTAACATTTCTGTGGAGAAGTTTTCAGCACCTTGTGTCCATTGATTTAAACATATTATAAAAATAAAATAAAAAATTTCTTTGAATTTCTTAATTAAATTGTTGAGTGACACTGCAATTGGTACAACTGAGTTACCTTCTTAGAAAATTGGCATTTCATAAAATCACAATGTATTTTACCCAAAACTGTTTTCTTTCAGGTTGTTTATGTTTTATTTTATTTTGAGGATAATAATTCAGTGAGAATAAAGAGAAGCTGAATAAATTGAAAATATCTGAATGTATAGGAAACAGATTCAAATGTCTTAACTCATTCTCACATAATGTAAAGTACTCTAATTTTGCTGTAGATCACACTTGGATTAAAATGATTGAAAATTAGCTTTTTTAGTCTTAAAAAATGGTTTTATAAACAAAAAGATAAAGATTAAAAGAAATGGGTTTATGTAGTCTAATGCCCTGACTCAAATTAATATTCACTGCATAAATTGACTTTTGGAAGAACTTTTCACTGAGAGTCGGCTTACTTTTATCACAAAAAATAACTGGTAAACTCGCTAATTTGCATATAGAACAGAGACAAAGGTGTAATGGAGATCATACTTATATTAAAGTATTGCATTTTAGTTACATTTTTTCTTCAGTTATCCTTTTACTCATTTGATTCATTTGCAGCAATTAATTCATTCATTTACAATAATTCATTTTATGATAAAAGTAAATTTTTTATATATAAGTGCTCATATTTCTACATTTTAAAATCCTTTTGTAACCCATTTCTAAGATTTCAGAATATGTACTTAAATGTTGTTTTAAATCAACAAATCTTTTCATTTGATTTCATTAATCTTTATGCTGTAATTATGCATGTGATACATTATAAATCACTGTACTGAATTTTTCCGAAAAACGGGTGCTTTTACACAGGAATTAATTTTAGTATTTCATGATTTTAATTTCAGAAAGCGAAGCTTGCAAAGAAAGGAATGCTTCTAAAGGATCTAACAACTGATTCATAGCAAGCTGCAACCAAAATTTGTAGATATTCCTATTCATTAAGTGCCTCCATTTGTTGTCATTACACAAACAACAGCTAAACTTAAGTTTTTCCAGAGAGAGGAGGAAAGGAGCTTCTCTTATTATGTGTGCAATTTTTATTTAAGGAATTATTTTATAACTTGATTTGCTTAGTTTAGACTACCAAGTAAATATTTTTAGATTTCATTTGTAATTAACAATTTCTCATGGTATTTTATTGTATAGTCTTTGTAAATAATTACTTTCTGTTATTCATCTTAACTATAGAAGAGAGCTTATGGGTAAATGCCAAAATATAATTAGAGGGAATAATTTTCATTTCATGTATTTCAAACATATTGACAGCCATTGAAATTAATTACTGCCATTCTTAGTATTAATGCAATAATTTGTAATTGACATACCTATTATGATAAATTATTTCAAAAGTTATTAATTTAATACATTTTAATTTAAATTTCATATGTTTCAATTGAAACTCTCTATAAGCTGTGATTTTAATTAATTTCTGGTGATGATTGCTAATATAGTGCTTATATATACAATTTATGCAAGACTAAATAAAAAAATTTGAACTATATATTTTATTCATAATATTTTTCATATTAAATCATTTTGTTTCTAAAAGTACACCAAATTATTCTGTACAAATTTCTTGGTAACATATTTTTATAAATCATTATAGCTGTATTCATTTTAAGCAAAGAAATTTTATGCATTATCAGGCACTAAGCATTTTAAGCATTATCACGCACTGGATTAATAATTTATTTTCACACCCTAAGAAATTTATTTTGGCTTTTAATAAGGTCATATTTATTGTTTCACATTCCATTTTTACCTTATTATTTATATACTTAGTTGTGCATACAAGGTTAGATACCACTAACTCACCAAGTTTACACAACATTTACAAATGCTTTCTGTGTCAGCTTCAGTTACATTACATATGTCTAAATGGTAATCAAATATGCGTACAATTTGTAGCAAACAACTGCTGTCCTTGAGCGTGTATTCCACAAATACCTAGTTTACATTGTTGTTATTTTCTATACTCTCCTCTGAAAGCACATTATATACAACTATAACAAATTTATGATTAGCTTATTCAAATGTACAAAACTTTTTTTTTGTTTTTTTTTTTTTTTTTTTTTTGCTTACCCCTATTTTTAATGGGTATTAACCTTATACTCTATCACCCGATCTGAAAAATAGTAGACTTGTTTTGCTACTAGCAATACACAATACAAACATGGTGAGTTAGTGGTTCTTTTGACATATCTCTCATACATGTATAAGTAATACCTTGGAAAATGGGGTTTTCTTCCACATAAATGAGTCATTTATGTTAACTATATATATATATTCATTCCATATATTTTTATCATTCTAGACTTCTTAATACATTCCATTTTTAATATTTTAGAAAATCTTGTTAATTTTTTGCGGCCACTATTTAGTGATTTTGATGCTTGAAAATGCATTTCATTTATAAATTATGTAAGTTTATTTTTAATCTTTTGTTAGCTCATTTGCTAAAAGTGTCAAGTCTTTATTATATTTACTGACTTGTGCCTGTAACTAAATCTGAGAAGCATTTATTATTTGAGCATTGTATTTTTAAATAATTTTTTTTGTTATACAATATTTTAAGTTATGTTGTTTTTTTATTATTCTTTTCAGTATGTTTATTTTAATTTTTAGTTGAACATAATTAACAAAAGTTGTGCATTGAACAAGCAATGTAATTAAATGTGAAATAGGCTTTTAATTTAAATGATACTTTCAATTTTATGAATACAACATTTTTATGTTTTTAGTTTGTAATAAATTGATTAGATTAACATGTAATGAATTAATTAAATCATATGTTTTTGATATTATTAATTATAAAAAAGTTATTAATGTATAATAAAAATTTAACAAACATTTTTACCTTTGCAATTCAAAATATTCCATCATTCAGTTTTTGTATTTGAATACCATAGTTTTGTCATATTGTAATTTTATAACAATTATATGAGTTACAAAATTAAATAATTATTTTACATATCTTATAATTTGTAATTTATTCTTGGTATCTGTAAAATATATTTTATATTTGATTATTTTTTACTTTCTAACAAAGTAATTAGTTTAGTGTTTTAAATTTATAAAACTATATTCAGTGTGTTTTTATATTGTTCGATATCATATTATTTGTGTTTTCCTATTTTAATTTCTTACTTAACTAAAAACTAATAGCTGCTTTCATTTAATGCCTACTTTTAAAGTTCTTCACTATAAATTCTTTTACTAAATATTATTTGTAATTTAAATTAAGGCATCAGTTTTAATTGCAATCTATTAGTTTCAATTTAAATTATTAAAATATGAAGGAATGAAAACTTGCTTTCACTAGAATTGGCTATACATTCAAGGGATATCATCAGTTGGCATATGTATGGTTTTTCTTTTGAATTAAATATGTGAGTGTCATAAAAATAATGTAAATGAAGTTACATAATTGAAAAGTCATTAGAATTTGAAATGTTGCTCGTTATATGAAGTACCACAATAATTTTTTTAAAGCATTGCATATTAATTTATTGTTTTGAGTTTTTTTTAACAAACATTTGAGATTTTGTATTATTTAGTACTGAAATACTTGTCATACAATAGAGAGAACCAATTATAAAGTTGATGAGAAGTTACATATCATTAAAAGCCTTACTATAATACTTAAGGATATGATTTATTTAGTCAAGATTTTTAACATGTGCTGCTGCATACAGACTTGAGAAAACAAAATCCTATCAAAATAATGATTTCAACATTTTAACTGTAAAAGAGAAGTACAGTAAAAACCCAGGATTAGAAAGTATCATCCAGTGATTGTTTTCAGTTAATTTTAACTGGCAGTGTGCAAGATAATTTGTTGAAGCTTTCAGCACAAATTCATTGGAGAGTTTCCTGAAATGTAATTTCAAACCATGAAGTTCTCCATTGATATGTTGCATTGAAAATCAAATATATAGCAAACAGACTTTCATTGAAATGAGATATTTTGCTGAAGTTAGTTATAAAATATATAAGCTGGCAACACATTTGCAATATCTCACCCTTATTTTTCGAATGGTTTCTGTTTCCCAAATCTATTTTCATCTAGCTTTATTTCAGCAGCTGAAATTCTAAGTGACATATCACAAGTAAATAATATATTTCTATTTTACAATATCTGCCTATTTTTTCCATTTTCCACTCTTAATATGCTAATCTATTTACAAGATATAGTGAATTGCTTAATGGTCAAAGGCTGTAAAATTCTTATTTAAATAGACTGGGTAAATAATTTCTGAGAGGATTGTGCTTAGATAGTTTGCCGTATCTATGCTGAAATGTGAGAAAACATAGAAAATAACAAAGCACCTTGTTCAATAAATGTGCCTTCCCCCCCCCCAAAAAAAAACCATCTATTTTTAAGACTTATTGTGGCCAAATAGTTAGGTTGCACTTTTTGTTATGAAAAATTGGTCTTTCAAAAGTTCTCATAATAAGAGGTGACCATTGCATTTCTGCTCTCTGCATGCACATTTGTCTGGAAGGTGTTTTGGATATTACTTGGGAACATCTTTCTACTTGTGAATACATCTCACTATCTATGAGAGTCTTTTGGGAGGCATTAAATCTGAGTTCCTTACAGCAGCTTTCACAAGACTAAATATCACTAGTTAAGGAATTCTCATAAAGTCAAGGATGCTTCTGAATATTCTTTATTTTTAAATAATAAGCATTCAGGTATAAAAAATTAATTTAAAATATAATCTGTATAAAAATACTGGGTATTGAATTAATTAGTTTAAAAGGAGACCAAAATTTTCAAGATTACTTATAAATATAATTAAAATTTTAAACTACCAGCCATATTTACTATCAATTGTAAATAATAAGCAGCATAAATAACAATATGTTACGCCTTTCAGCAAATCCATATTCAAGACTGTCTTGACAATTTTATTGCTTTATTTTAATATTATTTTTAAACTGTTAATGAAGCTAACCTGAAAATATTTTTTAATTCTTTGTTTAGTTCAGTGCATAATAGCTGTAAACGTTGAACTATGTGAGATCGCTTGCCTTCTGTACTTGAGCTTAGACATAGAATCAGCTCAACTCTGCAAAGCATTGTAACTTTTTTGCAGCACTCTTCAAAGTAATAACTCAAAGTAGCAAGCAGTTATATTTTTTTGTCTTAGTTTGTGAGTGCTTTGTATAAATAACTGCTTGGAGTTGTTATGATGTTGCTATCTGCTAATTAGCTCTTTGATAAAGAAAGTATTCTTTTAGTTTTATTGAATGTTTTTATGCACATATCTGTCTACAATATGTTCAGATTGTATCATTGTACATCACAAATTACAATATGAAATATAGAACGTTTATTTTTACAATAGAAATATATGTATTTTCAGTAATAGCAGCTATGAATGAGAAGTGTATTGTCTTATCCCTCTGTAATGGTAGTGATTGTGTGAAGAGATGTCATATTGTAAATGTATTTTATGAATCAGAAAGTTTAAAATATGACACTAATACAACATAAAACACTAATTTTTTATATTGCACATAAACTCTGAATATTTAAGGTACATATTAAATTATATAACATTGTATGTATAATTTCTCTAATTTTTCTTTTTTAATTAATATTAATATACATCATTTTAATGAGTATGTGATTCAAGCAACTTAGTTTTGCTTTTGTGAATGGCTTTCACTTGTTTAAATTTTAAATATGTATCTTTCAAACGTATTAGCATATAACAGAAAATTATTCCCTAAATTGATGATTTTCATTAATAAGGGTTGTTTTGAAAGCTATTTTTAAAGGTAAAAAATAATTATTTAACTTCAGATTATTTTTAATAATTAAAGTAATTGAATTAACTTGTTAAACAAGATAAACAACGCTTCTATTTTCAATAAAAGGGTTAATTAATTTATAATTATTTTCTATTATTTTATAATTTTCCTCTTTTCTAGAAAAGAGAATAAAATATTTATGGGCATGGCTGTATGATTGGCAGCAAAAGCTGTATGATTTTAATAACTATTTCGCTTTAAGAATAAACAGTATCAACTATTTACATGTATTTTTCCTTCTCTTTGCATTTCTATTTATTTCGATGCTTTTAATGACATTTAAAAAAAAAATTTTTTTTCATTGTGTTAAGCAAAGGCAATTTCAGAATGATTTTTAATTTTGTTCATTATTTTAGGCACATGATTCACAATCTTTCAATCTTGTGGTATAAATACTTTTCTAAGTATAATTTAAGAGTATTAATTTAGGAAAGGTCTTAATAAATTATTCTAAAAAAAATGCTTTTAGGAATGCAGCATTTCTATCATAATTTTTGGTTTAGGAAAAATCTCAATTGCTGCTTTGAACAAAACTGCATTTTCCTTGTCAAAATACTGTACAAATTTACCAAATCAACTTGTTATACCAAAATTATTTTAAATTTATTTTTTGTTTATTATAAGAATTTTTAAATTATTTTTTTTACTTTCAAATTTATTAAAGCTTCTAAAGGTTTATTTTCTCTCCTAATATTAATCTATTTCACTTCCTTTTTAAGTGTCTAATGTTATTTTTTAGAATCTTGTTAAATATTCATGTAAGTTATCAAGAAGTTTTATCAAAATTATAGTGCTGATCTTCAAGTTATTTAATAAATATAACTGATCACTGTAACTTAATAGCGTTGATTCAAAATTTTCAAATCTAAATATTCAAAAACTACTATAAGTTTACATCATTACAAATTATGTGTTGCAGATAAATAGACATAAGTATTATTTGATTCATAAATGGAAGTAGAATTAATAAAATTAGCTAGAAATGCAACTTTCAAAAAATTTTTTTATTGAAACGATTAAATTAAACATCGAACGTAACTATATATTCAAATAGATTCACTAATTTATCCTTTAAAAATATTAAGAAGAACAATATTTTATTAAAGAAGTCAATTAAAGAATACCTTTTTTTTAATCTCTTTTGGGATCCTAAAAATATAAGAAAGTTTTGGTTTTAGTTTTGAATAGCTTATGGTTTCAAATGGCTTCTTTGGTTTGATTGCTTTAAAAAAAAATTAAGAAAATTCTTGCCACTTTTGCTGATAGACATTTTTTCAATGTTTTTAAATCTATCTTTGCTTGAAAAAAAAAAAGAAAAAAAAACTTTTTTTTTCCTTTGCTAACTTGATAGCATAAATGGGCTGTGGGCACTTCAACAATTCTATATGAAGTTGTACTATATAGGGCCTTGATTATTTTCTAATTACTGTTAAATATTTTTCTTTATTATATGACTAACCGGGTGTAATCAAAAACAAATTTCATATTTTAAGATTTCTTCGAAAATTCCATTTATTTTTATTTTGCCAAGTTAAATATCTAAGCAACTTTTTTTCAAGCATAATTTTGCAAGAATATATTATATTCATTTAACAAAATTACAGTATTTTAAATATTTCTGCATTTTGTAAAGATTTTTGTGCTAACTCAAAAATTTTTCTAAGTGTAAATTATGTAAAAATTATTATATTAATAAATCTTTATGTGCTAAGCTTTATCATTAAATCTAAGACTATTTCGCTAATGCACTTATATCCAGATGTTACAAATAACTTAAATATTTTTGTCTATATGCAATTTTTGATGTTTTTACAGTTGGTAGTCCATAACTATAAATAATACTATTCTGCATGCTGCATTTTTTGTGAGGTTCTTTCATTTTATGAGCTAATCAAATGATAACAGTAATTATTAAATGCTCATATTTTTAAATGTAATTATATGTTTCTAGAATACAAAATATTTTATAAACCAAAAATCGTACCTGAAAACAATCGAAAACTGTATTAAATTTTTTTACAAAAAATATAATAGATGTGTAAACAGAAAGAAAATACTGTTTATGTTAAATTAGTCCTTCATATAAATACAAAGCCAAAATAGCATTTTTCTGATAAAATTTTATATTTAGACACAGTAATCAGCCTGTCTGATTATTATAGTACTATATTTATAATACTTTTTTTTATAAAACAGAAGAATTATGATAAATAGTGCTTTTATATTGTATCAAAATACTTAAAGAACATATATTGAAGATCTATTTATATTATTTTCCATGCATAATTTTCAAGTTTAACTTTTAAATCTCTTCATAATAATGTCTCAAACTTTAAAAATAAACATGATTAACGCATTCTTTTGCTCAAAAAATGTTTGTGGTGTTAAATATAAGCGATTTATGTATGAAAATTTCTCAGAAATTCATGCTGTATTAATTAATAAATGTTTTACTATTTTTGTAGAATAGTATTTGTTTAGTATTCTTTAAGCATTGTCAATTTCTGTATATCATACATTCTTATTTACTTCGGAAACAAGTTTTATTAAAAATAAGGACCAATGTTTATACTTCCTTTGTAAGGGAAGGAAAAATATCTTTCTTTCCAAATTTACATTTTATTTATCCTCGAATTTTAATGACATATCTGAAAGTTCACTCTGTATCAATAAAAATATTTTATTTCTTTTGAACTATTTCCTTCTTATATGTGAAGTACAAACACTTTAACCTAAGCTGCTGATATTGAGTAATAATTTGAAATGATTTTCTTGTTCAATTATCGCCTACTTTCACCAGTCTTTACCAATCTAATAAAAAGAATTTCTAATGCTAATAAATATAATTGTTTATGAAAAAACAATTATTTTTCGTATATTAATAATTGTTTGAACGAAGTAAAGAAGAATACCCCGTTATCCTAAGCGATGAGTAAAATTTAAAAATATAATAACAGCACATTTCTTATGATCTAAACACAAAAATGTCACCAAAAAGTGGATAAAATTAAAAATAGTATTAATTAAAAGTGCAATATGAATTGTTTCCATTTTGAAAGATCAAATTAAGATAGAATAAATAAAGCCATTAAATCCAAAGTCAAAACAAAAAAAATCTAATAATCAATAGTTTATTACATATTTAAAACTGTACAAAATATTTACAATTTTTTTTTGTTGCCTTTATTGAAAATGAAATAGTCCATTTTTTATATTAATACATTATTGTGTAAAAAAATTTTATTTACAATCGTTTTTCTGAAAGAAGTCAACAATAAAAAAGCAAGACATAAATATTTTGTGTGATAGCAATTTTTTGGATAGAAGGATGAAATTCTGCATATCATCGATAGCACTGTCTTATTAGGTATTGATGAACAACGTGAAAAGTTGCTCAAATGGAAATAATCAAAGCGGGAAACATAAGTGAACATTTTGCTGTGATTGTTCGCGACAAATAATTTTTAGTGACATCAACCTTTCTGACAAATATTCATTATAAAATTTGTGCAATTTTTTACCCCTAAATATAAGTTTGCAGAACTCATAATTCTCTGCTTTATTTCGGCAGGAAATTATTATTTGGATATTAGAGTTTTTTACATTTTGTTTTACTGCAGAAAGACAAACTAAAATATTAAAAAAAAATTCTTATAATCCTCATATTAATGTTATTGACCCCATTTTTTTTATATAAATATAAAATGATATTTTACTATAATCATGACCAGAATCATCGCTCGTTACCATGATACTTCAATATAAGTATGATATATCTCCCTCTCCCAATAGATTTCTCGCCAAATCTGCCATCTTATTTTGATTATAGTGTTTCCGATTTTCCCTTTGGTGTTGCCATGTTTGGTTTTTTCTCGTGTTTTACGTCATTTTTGTATCATATATATGGTTTCTTAAATGGCAACAGTGCTAGAATTGTTTGGCAATAAAAAAAGGTTTCCAAGGGGGGATATATCCTAATACTTCCGATACCTCTTCATATGATCAATTCTATTCTTGATAAGAAAACGTTATGAAAAGATTGTTCATTAGAATGTTTGTCATCGTGGTTAGGAACAATCGCAAATATATTGGCCACTGTTTAATGTTTCGAATTCTAATATAATTTCCTGTAGCTTTCGAGATCTAAAGACGTTTAAGTCCAATTTTTCATTGACAAGACGAAATAATGATTATTAGCAAAATATTGGATTTCAAAATTTATAATAAAAAAGTTTTCCAAAATTAAAATTTCAGAAACAACTATTTTCTTTCGAATCCATTCCTTTTCGTAAAATTCTAATACAAATAAAAAAATTTAGATACTCACGTATTTCAATTCACGAATTTAATATCGAAAATGAGATAAATAGAATTTTATGCACAAAATCGAAAACAAAAATGCTATAAAATTTAACTGAAGTTTTATGATTATACATTAAAGCTTTTGCAATAATTAAATTTCAATTTTACAAGAATTTAAAATCAAATTTGGATTTTTTATAGGTTTTAAATATGATCATGGTTTTAAAAAATGTATTCGTGAATGAAATCGACGACATTATCGAAACCAAAAGTAATTCAAATGTTTCAATTAAAAAAATCGAGAGACAAATATTTTAAGCTGCTCAGCCATTTACGCAACAATTTAAAACTGCTTGCGAAAATAGAGTGCTATCAAAATATCGTCTTTTTGAGGGGTTTCGATCACTCTCGCTCATCAGACGTAATCGCACCATTTACTACGATATCGCTTTGCTCCGATTGGTCGAGAACAAAGTGTTCTTTTAGTTTTTTTTCTAAAAAAGATTTTATCTTTGTTTACATCTCGACACACGAGCCGTATCTCTTTCATTGTAGTCGTCCATAGACTCTAAACTATGGGTGTTAAAATATGGCACATCTCGATTTGTTTTATTTCCAATGAATCTAAGATTGAATGCGAATTCAAGATAACATATTATCGTAATGATAACACGAGTTGGGTATATATTTTTTTTCTCTAACTGTTTACTTAGAATCAATGAGCTACAAATACTTATTAATGCTTGATTGGAATATTTGGGAAGAAATTCGAGATTTTTTAGTGAAAATTAACATTTATATATGAAAAAGAATTCAATTCTTCCACTACTAAGAGTTGAAAAACCCCTAACACTCCTTTTATTTTATATGCAGTGCAGAGAATTACATGGTCAAAACACACGTACTGAAATCATATGAATATAAAACATCCTAAAATTCATACAATCAATAGAGGGCGCTTCCAATTTTCTGTTAAAAAAACTAATATGAAATAATATAAATGCCCTTGAAAAATTAATTAGTAGGCTTTAACAGGTTTATATATATATATATTACTTCCTTTTAATATATAAATAAAAACGAATTGAAATCATTTATAATTCTACAAAATTTAATACCTCTGAACAGTGAGTTCATATAGAAGTTTTGTTAAATCTCACTTAATAAAATTGGATACAATCCGGATTATATGTAAACCGTTTTAAAATGTCGATAAGATGTTCATTTATTAGAACTCAATAATAGTAGTGTATATTTTAAACTTTGATTAAATTTACAGTGAACATGCGTAATTGAATGAAACAACTGGTCAAAGGATCTATTCATTTTCAGAGAAAGTCCATTCAGAACAAATATTAGGTTGGATTTATCTTAATTGTTTTTCCACAAACGTCTCTTTATTTATTTTTAATATCCACAGATCTAATACAATAGCACTGTACATTCTTCACAATAGGAATCAGATCTTCAAAAAGTCACGTAAATTATTTAAAATATTATTTTTATAAAAGAGCTAATTTGAATTTAGTTTTTCATACATGTAAATTTAAAATATGAAATACAATTTAATATTTCAGTAGATATTAAAATGATTTATTGAAAATATACATACATAGAAAGATATGTATATATATAGTTTCCTTTTTACATATGTTTCAATAAATCATACTTGTATACATATGCAAATCATATGTGTGTGTATATATGTATCAATAAACCATGTATGTACACAAAATTATAAATTATTGATAGAAAATGGATACACTTATAGTCAAGTTGAGTTTTCCTTTGATATATAAATATTGATTATTAGAAATAAAATATTCTAGCAAAAATAAACAAGGAATACATTTGAAAACTTATCGTCATCAGATGTTACCCAGTAAAAATGTGATACAGTAGATAGGGAAATAAATACTTCAATTTTAGTAAGATAATATAGTTTCACATATCAATTTGCATGTCAAAAAATTTGAATTCTAATTTGTTTCAAATTATAAATCGTAAAACTTAAGAAATAAAACGAATTCCAAAATTAATTGATCAATGTAATTTTTTTAAATTATTACTCGGAATCACTTTATTCCGAATATACAGATAAAAATTTGAAAATAAAGTCATTAAAGATATTTCAAAAGAAAATTACAATGCTAATATCATTTTTAAAATAAAAAAATGGAACAGGTTAAAATTGTATTTTTAATTAATGGCATTAAATGTTGCATCGTTTTAAATTGAAAGAGGAAATGTAAAAATATAATTATTCCAATATCTCGAAAAATATGTATATAGGGAACAGATGAGTATATATTCCATTTATATTTAGAATTTTTAATATGTGTAATTTATTATAAAATATATATTTTTATAAATATATGTATAAAATAATAATTCCATATGCATTTTAAAGGAACTTCATTAGGAAATGTTTTTTTAGGAAATGATATACATTCTATAATAAATGTCATAAAATGGGTATTTTGATAAAAACCAAAAAAATAAATACTATTTTAATTAGAAATAAAGGTTTAATGAAATTTTATATAATTAATTTGACATCATCAATTAAAATTTCTAGAACTGATAACAGAACGTAAAGCTGATGACTCGGATCTACAGAAAGTGCATCAAAAACTTTGTGACTGACTTTAATTGCAAAATATACTGTACATTATGTACACCAAGGTTCTAAGATTATTATATATATACCATCACACACACACACACACATTTCTTAAATTTATTAAAAGTAACAGCAATCACCTATGTTATTTATCAGAATGACATTTCTTTACACTAAAATGTTATTTGTTGACTCAAAATGAATTGATTTCTTAAAATCAAAAACGGTGAATGACAGTTTATATTGAATGCACTTCTTGAGCAGAGGTGGCGAAGTAAAAGTTGATCATGTGTTGCAAATAAAGTTAACAGGAACGAGGGAAACAAAACGCAAGAGTATGAAATCAAACAACTATAAATTTGTTATAAAAATCCTTAAGTTCCTTTAAGATGCCTACAATATTGAGATTTACAATCAAGTTATATTACACTTTGAAATGCTGTTTGGCAATTTGCCAAAAAGTAAATTTTAAAAAAAGTCCCTATTTCTTTATACAAAATAGAAATTTCACATGAAAATTTTACTGTGCGAAATTCAGTTAAATAATTTCGATTTGCTATTATGAATCTTATTTGAATTAAATTTTAATTTCCATTTTTTAATGATTAAATTTAAACAAAAACAAAATGGAACGAAACAAACGTTATTTATGAAATGTTTTGCTCTCTAAATTTTATTCCTGAAATTTGTAATAGAGCTTCCTTTGAAATATGCATTTCTTTTTAATTGAAATATAAAACGATGTCTTTTTTATGCGTTTTTCTATATTCTATTATACTCGTTCTAATTCATAATTTTAACTTTCATCGATATCCATTGATTTAAATATTCAGAGAAACGATGATAATTTAATTTATTTAAAATTTATATAGAACAACAAATAATTTTCACAAACTTTATACATACCTAGTTAGAACAAATAAATTATTTCTTGAAGATCACAAATATGTGAGTGTATTACTTCTGAATTATAGTACATTATTAAAACATCAGACCTATACTGTTCTTTATCAATTTTAATTATGTAGAAGGTATCATTGAAAATTTTAAAATAATGTAAGCGTAACATGTGCAGAAAATTTCTGAATCCAGCAAGGTATTTCCAATGATAGATTTGAGTAATTTGGAATAATGGTATCTAATATTGAATCGAAAATTGTATAAAGAGTTTTAAAATTATGAAATTCACTGTCATATTATGGCATCATATTTTTTCATGTTTGTTTTTTTAACAAGCGAGACCGATATTTGTTCCCACGCATGTGGTGCCTGATATTTTTGTTGAACTGTTGTTCGTCCGTTGCAATGCAGCGGCACGAATCAACAATGAGGATTGTTTTTTGCACAACAGGTGGGTTCTGTCCCGGGCAGTCGAGAGTCACGTTACCCCACCTGAGGCTGTCGGGCTTGCAGTTCGAGTAGGACTGAAACGCCACCCCTCTGGAGGACTTTTGCTGAGGTATGAAGAAAGAGTTGCACTGTCCGTAGCAGAAGTTGTTGAGGAAAGTCTTCGTCTTGCAACGGGGGGCGGATACTTTCTGGGTGAAGGGCACGGTGCGGCACCAGTCCTTCTTCACTTCACTGGCGCTAGTGATCACGTGACCCTCGGTGTCGGATTTGAGAATGAAGTTCTTGCGTCGGCGACCCTCTCGAGGATCCGCCAAGTGGCCAACTCTGGACTTCAAGAGCAGCCGATGCCGCCGCTTGCGCTTGTGACGCCGGTGAGTAGGAACACTTTTCTGAGCATCAGAAGATCTTTGACGTCGTATCCGGTTGTGGTTCCGGCTCGAGACTACTTTATCAATGAGGGACCACACTTCGCTCTCATCCATCACTTGTGGATGGTCATATCCTGCTCGCGGTGACGTATCATTGTTCTCGGTGACGTCAAAGGTCGCGTCACCAGTGTCGTCATCGCCGTACGGTAGTACGAGATCATAATGGTGGGTTTGAAGCAGCTCGATGGGTGTATTATTCAGATCACTTGGCGAGCGTCTGTCCGAGTAGCTTTTTAAGGCGTTGTTGCCGCCGACGGAGTCGGAACTACTAAACTTAGTCCTGTTGATAAGGTGAGGAGCTCGAGTGTCTTCTTCACGCCGATTCATGGTCGCTGAGAGCCACAATGAAGGTTGCCTATTGTTGAGATCGGATATCCGGATGCCGGTGGAGTTGAGATGTTGGCAAAGACCACAGCTGAGGTGAAGGAGGATGACAAGCGCAGAGATGATTGGTTGTTCTGGCCGTGGCTTTGGCTTGGGACGAGGCTTCATTTCAGGAGGACAAACCTTGGAAAGAGCAAATAAAAAAAAGATGAAGAATGTATTGTTCATGATGATCGAGCAATATAATAAACAATTACATATTTTTAATAACATACTAAAAATATGTAACAGTTCTCTTAAACAAATAAGCACTCATATGATTTCCAATCTCTTTGCAAAAAAAAAAAAAAAAAAAAAATTGCCAAGACATTTTAGTTTCACCTTTCGGTAGTGCAAAGGCACGCGATGAGTGGAGCATCGTCATCTCGAAGTTTATGTGGCATTCACTATTTAGAAACTGGAAACAAACAGAAGGCTCATTCTTGTCCTTTCACTCCCAGAGAAGTCATTTTATATGAAAGACATTGCAACCATGGCCCACTTTATGCGCCCCCGCCGCCATTAGAGAACTTTATGGATGTAAGCGTATTTAAAAGTATAAGTGGCACTGAATAAACGTATGCAGAGCTGGACAAAAAATTATGCTTTTAGATCGATAATTTTATTAAACTGCATTACTAACGATGCGGGCTATTCATGGTGACTATTTTTTTACATTGAAAATATAACAATCAGAATTCAATTATAAAGACGGATATAGTGGGAAGCAGGGACTGTGCTTGGCTTTCATTTAAATGGTTAAAACACTGCTAGACGTTTACGGCGGTCGATTTCTATCAGTCGACATAGTGGGGTTACTTGGTGGGTGTTACTCTGAACAGGGAAACATGCTAATATGCACATACACGAGGTGGGTGTTCGAGATACCTTGCAAAAGTCTTCATCATAAGAGCCTTAGAACCATTTGTGGCTCAGAGTTTTATCACGTTAAAGTAGACAGAACTAACCAACTCTAATTAAAACCAAAGAATACTCCAGTTGCAGCCAGCTCCTTGGGAACTTCCCTCCCTATCACGCTAAAAGTGAGCAATCCACTGTCAATACGTCTTTCATTCTGACGTCAATCAGCTTCGTTTAAATTAAAAGTATAAAGATCAGGATGTTTAACCAGTTGCTATAGTAACAACAGTATAATGATAATGCGGCCTTAATTTATGAATGGAGTACCCGTGTTTCGTAGACATTAAATTCAGTCACCTAGAGAGCCACTTTAATTCTATAGTTCAGTCACAATATACCCACATAAATATTCATTATATAAAAATCTTCTTTATATCTATTAAAATACTGTTTATTTTTTATAAAAATTTTAAAAACGAATCTTTTTTCCTTCCCCCCCCCCCCCGGAAATTCATGAGTAATTGTATTACAGTGCTTTCTATTTTGAATGCTGTTTTAATAAAAATAGGTTAATTTTTTATATTTTTCTATGGTTAATAGCTTATTACGCTGAATCATATCGCAAATACAGCATGAGCAAGCATCTACAAAGATTATATACTTCTAAATAATTGTCGATTTACTGTAGGATGAAAACGCGTAGCGCTGTAACGTACAACGAGATTAGCTGTATCTAACGAATATTTCTGTACACATAAAATTCGCCAAGCACAACTAATTGCCGAGCAATTTTGAACCACGATCAAGCAACGAGGTCGACACCTGAGAAAACATCCTGCACCGCGTCGAAATGAAAGAGTACGTGATAAAGGGGACACTAGACGATTGGTCAAAATAATCAATATCCAATTAAGAAATGAAATATTCTTTAATAACTAAATTAATTAATGAAATGCATATTTCATTATGTAATGAAATGCACTGATTTATAGAGCATTGGCTTAGGTTCTTTTTTAAAACAATCATTGGGAGGGATGCTTTCTTCCTCATTAACTTTGATCGTATTTGTGGAACTTGTTAACAAATAATTCACTGCTTGGCATTGCCCAAAATATAATAATATTCCTAAAAAAATTTTAAAAAACAAAGAAATATATTATAAAATCGAAATAATACAAAATCCTTTCTGAAAATGTTTAGTAATTTCCAACGGATCCACATCCTGTTACCCCTCTTCCCTCGACGACTCCTTTCCAGGAACAGTGTTTTCCAAAGTGGAGTACTCGTACCCACAGGGGTAAGAGTTTGATGGGGATATATATACAGTAAGAGTTTGATGGGGGCACACAATTTATGTACATGAAGAAGTCAACCCTTGAAAAATCAAGTGACTCTGTCCAACATGAAAGAAGGTTTAATCATTTGAGGCCCCGTGTCCCTTCTCACGTGACCGAAATGGGAGAAACGAATGATTTTTACTTTTAACTATTTTGTCTTAACAGAAAAAGTTCTGAAATGCCTCTTGCTTTTCCCACCTTCATATATTGATGGGCAGTTGTCTTTTCAGCATTAGTAAAGATTAAGTAAGTAAGTAAAAAAAAAAAAAAAAAGGGGGGGGGGGAAGAGACCGTTGCACGAGGAAGAGCATCTGAGAATTAACAAACAGGGAAATAAATGATTACGATCTGTCCTCTCATCACAAACAGTTTTTCCTTTTCACTGCCCCATGTAAATGCTACTCACAATACACAACATTTGTTTATTTTTATATTATGTGTGAAAAAACTTATTTCTCTTTTCTTATTATTTTGTGTATGTAATTAAAATTAAATATAAATTTGTTTGTTATTAAAATCCACCCTTTTTCTAATGAGGGGTGTTCAGCGTTAGGAAAATTATAGAAGGGGTACACATGCGTCAAGAGTTTCGGAAATACTGGCCTTAAAGAAAGGGTGGAGGGAAAAAAAAGCTAGGGTTGTGTTGGCGGATTGAAGAGAAAACGCATGTTTTCGAAGGAAATTCTCGATTTGGGAAAATATCGATATTGAGTATTTACTAGTACTGAGTGTTCAAAACATCCCACGAAATAAGGCATTAAGTACAAATCAGCTAAAGGTGAATCGAAAGAATCCCTGAAAATTCTCGTTTGTCAAGAAGCAACTTAAAGTAAGTTTCCCTACAGCCGAAGTTTTGAAGAAAATGAATTTCGTTGTAATGGGTAAAATAAAAATAGCAATCATCGTAATTTTTCGAGAATAATAAATAATTACGTACTTTTCTATTTTGCCGGCGCATGTTGCTCTTGGTCGACATTTTTTGTGACAACTCACGAAAAACAGAAAAAAAATGTTAATCGGAAAGCTTCCTAATTGCTTTTTCGTTATTTAAAAATTGCATGTAAAAGGTCAAAAGGGGAAAAAAATAATAGAAAAAGCCTGAATTTGTTATTTTTCACTTAAAATTTAGAGTCATTACCATCTACGCTGATAAAATGGTCTTATAATTTTAATTCTTTTTAAAAACAATATGTATCTATATAATGTCGTAAGTATCTTCACGCTTAGCAGTTGGAAACAGGTGGCAATTTAAAGGGGGAAGAAGAGTCGGCCATTTCTGCTCTTGGAGCGAATAACATAACTTTCATTAATTGCACAAACTTTGACTTCTAAATGAAAGTTTAGCTTTTATTTTAAGGCAGCCAGAGACTGATTTCATTTCAGTTTTTCCTAAATTATGCCTGGGACAAAAATTTGGTATATAAACAGAATAATGATTTCACTTATATGGATTACTTCATTAACCTATTATTGGAAATAATGATTATTTGGAGGGACAAATAAAAGACCCTTTCAAGCATATAACACATAGATAAAATTTCTATAAACAATTAAAAATATTATATTACAAATTTATTTTAACAGGAGGTATTAAAGAGGATATCTCACCATTTAATGACTCAATTAATTTAGCGTAACAGAAAAAAAAATACTTCAAATACTGCAATTCTATAGAATTAAATGCATTCAGGTGGAAAGAATACTTGGATTTATTGGAGCGAATCAGAGTTTTTATACCTGCATAAAAATGATCATTAAAGTAAACACTTTTTAGAATTCTCCGTTTTGCTAATCAAAACAAAACACATTCAATTCAAAACTTTGACCTAACATTTCGCAATCGATAACTGGAACCATTTTCATAATTAATAGAGAAATATATTGAGAACCATTTACTAAACGATGTGATATTGAAATATATTAATTATAATAAATAAATTATGATTGTATAGATAAATGCTTAATACTTTAAAATCAAATTGAACCTAAGAAAAATAGTATTTAAAAAAAAGTAAATAAATGCTTGAGAAGCTGTTATTATGTTTAAATCCTTTTAAATTCCATACTAACACTATCATTTCCATGAATATGTAACTTTATGTTGAGTGGAAAATAAGTCACTGAAAAGGAAAAATTTTCGCCAACAAATAGAAAGTTATATAACAAATTCATAGTTGTTACTAAGTTCTTTTTAAAACAAGAATTCTTTTCTAATAAATATTTCCTGACATTTACAACATAAAATGATAAACATTTGGAGCCTCCTGACTATGGCACTCAATGAGATTGCTTTCAACATTAATATTATATCTTCCTTTCAGGTTTTCTAGTAAAATAAATTTATAATTGTGATTAAAGATATAAATTTAAAGTACCTCTTATGTTATCAAACAACTGGAAGAACAATATGAAGCGATGGGCATCAATTTGTCTGACTTAGCACTAATTTTCCTGACTGACGGTGTGTTACACATGCACCGTTATTTCAAATAATGACTTAATTATTTTCATCAATAGAAACATTAATTTTTTCATCTGACTACTTTCATCTGTATGCGCATAAATTCAGGGAACAAAACAGAAAACTAAAAAATACTTTTTTGTCACGATAAATCAGTAGTAATTATTTTTTTTTAGAAAATCAATTTTTCTAAAATAATTCAATGTTATGCATTTCTGATATTTATACTGAAGGAAACGATTTTTTTTTCTGAATGAATAAGTACTAAACAAATAAAATATTCTTATCCGCATCATTAAATTGTGAATTTTATAATTATCAATGAATAAGTGTATAAGAAAAACTCGAGCAAATAAGACATAGAGGCAAAAGTAAATAAAGTAATTCCTAAGCATTACTTATAATTGTAACTAATGTTTAGGTAATGAAAAGTAATTCCTAAGCATTACTCGGTAATTGAAATATAGCATTCAAAACAAGAAATACAAACAGCAACAAAAAACGAAAACAAAAACGAAATTCACCTTTTAGCGTAGGTACAAAATCTTGTAATAGTCTTCCGCCATTAGATCTCTGCATGAAACAATGCTCCATGGTAGATTAGACAAAAAGTTTTCTTCTTATTTCACGTTAGAAAAAAAGATAGAAACAGTCCATTCAATAACGACCACAAATTCCGAAAAAGAACTTCACCTCTCAATCGGCACATCGTAAAGGAAAATAAATAAAAAATAAATAAAAGTGCACTTCAGTCTTTTTTACCGGAAGTGAGACGAATGGGGCGGTGATGACAGCATATTGGATGAACATTCCTTTCAAATATTTGATTTGGTGGTATTTTCCACAGTCTCCCACGCGAAGTGGTTGCCCTGACCTTGAGCCGTCGGTTTAAAATGAGTGATGCCATCTACACTACAGCCACTGCGTCACCATGTCGTTTACTATACAAAGATATCACGACACGCAATCGACATTATCATCAATCAACAGAATCGAACATACGACCCTCCTGTTTCCTAATTGTTTAAAGTTAAGTAATTTTTTTCGTTCATCATGGTGTTACTGCCTTCAGAAGTTTTGACCATTTTTTTTTTCTGTTGACTATCTTTTGTTTGATGTTATGAAATCTCATTGAAAATAAGAAATAATTTTCTAGTATTTCATAATGAACTAAAATTAAACAACAATATTCTTTTTTATATAAGTTTTTTTTATATTTAAAATATTTTAATGGAATTCCTTAAATATGGATCTTTCTGCGATCTGGAAACATTAGAACTGAAATGTCAAAAACCATAATTAAGTCACCTATTTTTTATTTTAAAATGATAATGCAAGCGTTTTTTCCTAATGCTCAGCTGCCCTTAGGCTTTTGCCCTACTCAGCTCTATAATGGGGGATGTGAGGGCATCCCATAGAGTGGGGCACCCACCCAGTGGGTGTGCCATCTTCACTTCAAAAATGAAGTCATTAGGAAAGACAAACACAAAAAGAAACAAAATATCCATGTCCGCACCCTTCACCCACTCTTTCTAAGTTAGGGACGCAACACTCTTCCGCTATCAGCGGCTATAATGCATGGATGATATCATCAAACAGAACTTGCAAATTGTATCCAAGCATTTGTAATATTGTTTCCAACAATATATATATACAGATAATATTATTGCTGCTCTTTTCTAGTATTGCTAAATTATTTCTGAAAATGCTCCACTTGAACATGGGAATGCCCCTCCCCCTCCAGCGTCAGGGGTATGCAAAGGCACACACACGTGGAAGGATTTTAGAATGTTTTAGACAGAGGGTAATTTTTCTTCTTATTTTTATGAATAACTCAATGAAATTTGTAGTTTATATAAATGATAATGAATTTATGTAAACTTATGAGAAAACGTATTTTGGATAGAAAAGAACGTGTATATATACGAAAGAGAAAAATATGCTAACATCTAACTTTCGTACTACGAGTGTCACTTTTGTTGATTTTCAACTTTTGTCAGAACTAACTTTTTTCAATAATTACTGTCATTGACAGTAGTTAGTGGGGCCCCGCAGTGTCTGAGAGAAACCGACTGCCTGATTCGTTAAGGTGATGGGCAGTCGGGTGGGTGCCATGGGTCCGAGGACGGAAACCCGCAGCTCTTTGCTCCTAGGCTACAAATCTTCTCCAAAATATTTAGTTCAGGCACACTATACTATTTATTATCTTGCCCCTCTGAGAGACGAGTAAAAAGCGGAAGGCTGCAAAGAATGGGCACACTTACATAATATTGGTTAGAAAACAAATTAGCCCAGAGTCTAGACAAATGGGGCAAACATTTTTCGAAATCATTCTTTTAAAAAGTTTGATTCTTTTGACAAATTGAAGATTTCAAATAGTATTCCATTTTATCTATAGCATTTGGCGAGTTTTGGGATACTTATGACGCTGCGCTAGTTTCTCTTTTTGAGCGATTTATTTCCACTACGGGCCCTAAAAGGGGGACTTTTGGGATTATCATCATGAAAGTATAAGTTTAATATTTACATTTCAAAATAATGCAAATAAATAAGAAGGAAACTTTTCTCAACAGGTTTTACAAATTTTAGAAGAGCAAAGTTACGCTAGCTCTTGTAATAAAACTTCTGAATGTCACAGTAATATAACTTAATTTTTAACTCTTTGATATTGATAGTGTCAGCTTTAAAATGCAGTAGCTTGATTTAAAAAGTAAAGAACTATTGAAGTCAAAATTCGAGCGCCTTGTGCCGATTTAAAGTTATTGGAGAAAAATAAAAGTAAACTAAGTATGCTACACAAGTGTTCTGCTTTAAAAGATCTGAAGATGAAAGATGTGTTGTGATTTTAAAACTTCCTCACTCATATAATCCTCACTCATAATATTCCTCACTCATATAATCAACTAAAAAAACTAGCTTTTGCTATTCTTTCCTCAGTTGGATTTGCATATTCATGTGAACAATCATTTTCAAGCATGAACGATATCATGAGAAAATTAAGAAATCGGCTTATGGATGAGAACTTGGAATCATGCCTCAAATTAAAAACTACATCATACAAACCTAACTTATCCTTACTTTCCAAGGAAATGGAGGGCTGATGTTCCCATTAGTGGAGTATTTGTTGTTATTTTTAAGAATTCATATTATATTATTTTACTAGCGATATACTTATATGAAAATAATAATATGTAATAAAAATGCTATCAAGTTTTAACTAATTTATTGTTAATAAAACTAAGCAAAGGCAAGCTTGAGAGTGTGTACATTTAATCCTAATTAATTCCGTAATAATGTCTCGTTTTAAATCAAGGCTTATTTTAACAAAACGGCTCTTTGAATAAATTTCAACTTTGGCTCTTTTGAAGGACAAGGTTGCTGACCACTGCCATAGGCTAACCCTGCTAGATGATCTACCGTTTCTGGAGTCAATATCAGAGCGAAGCTTCTGTATCCAGAAAACATGTTCCAGGCCAATCACACTCAACTACACCTGCCATTTCACATTTCGTAGCTCTTTTGGCTCAGAATAAAAGAAACCTTTCAGAGCTGCATCGTACTGCAGACCACACTGTAGCATCAGCGAGAAGAATTGCCGCGAGTGCGATATCTCATCATGCAGGTCTCTATGCACAGCGAACTGGTGTGTGTGCGTCCCTCATCGGACGACAGAGAATGGCCCTTTTATCTTGGGCAAGAGAACATGTTTCTTTTACAGCGATGGGCTTCTGCACTTTTCGCAGACGAGTTGGGACTTAGACGGGAGAGCGATTAAGGACGAATGCGATGTGTAGGGAACAAAGCACTAGGTACCCTCAATCCAACACTATGAAAAGACCCAGTTACCTTAGTAGTGGAATAATGGTTTGGACAAGAATCTCACTTGGAGGTCACATTGACCTGCATGTGCTCTGGGGATGAATCATGACTGGTGTGAGTTATAGGGATGAGATCCTTCAATAGGCCGTTGCAATTCTCAATCATTTCATTGTGATGGATGATAATGCACGACCTCATCGAGCTGTACTTGTTGATGAAAATCTTGAGAAACTTGGTTTGAAGCGCATGGAATGGTTACCTCGATTCCCAGCCTGAATCATATGGAGCATCCGTGGGTCTATCTTGCTAGACAGGCTGCTGCTTTAAGTCCTCCAGCATGGTCTGTAGAATGGCTGGAAAACAGCCTACTCCGTTCTGGTCACTTCCCATTTCGGCAACTTAAATGACAGCATAGAAGGTCTATGTCGCCAATGCATTCAAATTAGAAGTCGGCATATCCCTCATTAAAACTCCTCTTTATTACGTCTCTATAACACTTTACCTCATTAAAATGTGATTATTCTTTTTTCTAAGAATGACTTAAGAAAGAATGTAAATCACACGAACACACACATTTATGCGTTCTTCTTATGTAAACTTCTACATTGCAATCAATTCATACCTGTTTTGGGCACATATCAACGAATTTGGTGTTTCTACATTTATTTCTTTTTCAAATTAAGTGCAAAAAACCGGTCATTCTTGCTTAACTTTTGGAAACCGGTGTACTTTTAATTACAATCACTTTAGTTTTTTTGCATCTGGGTTAAGGGCTACTTTTGACGCCGAGTTTTCAGGGATTGCCGAACGTTGTTGTAAGACATATTAACGTCCAGCACTTTAATATTTTCCATTTGCGTTAAGGATCACTTTTGACACGGAGTTGCAAATTGCCTGACAATGGTGAGACAAGACGATATGATGATAATATTCATTATAAAAGGACGGTTTTTATTATAAGCAGGTAGTTATATTATTTTATACACATATTCCATAGTTTTTAATTCCTGAGGCACTGAAAGGAAGGACTGATATAAAATGCGATGATCTGGTTTGATTTGGGCGTCGCTCTTATAATCGCATAGTAGTGAGTTTGAATCCCGATTAAAATGAGGATCCGTCGTGTTAACTAAAGTGGATTGTAGCACGTTACATAGGTCGTGGATGCAATGTCCTCAAAGTGAAATGATACCTCTGGAGGTGGCAGAACAAATATTAAGGAATATTCTGCATGATCCTGATTCTAAATGACGAAAACTCCTAACCGACTGCTAACACCTGATTGGTAGAATCCAACTCAAGGTTAATTTCAATGTAATTTCTAGAGCAACAACAACAATATAGAAATAAATGTCGAAAGGATTACCCTAAATAAGCCTTCCAAGTTAATTACTTTTAGACTTTTTTGGTCATTTTTAAAATTAAATTAATTTTTATCTGAGGGTGAATTAAATAGGCTGGGGCATCAGGATTTTGTAAGAAAATCGTGACTGTTCCATATTTGTTACGTATACTCTTGGATATGGAGCACCTTCCTTGGCGCATTCTGCCTAAAGCATGCCTTTTCAGCAACCCTTTTTTCTTGCAAGTCTTAATGTTGTATTCTTACGGAAAACCGAGCAGTAAAATAAACGCTTTATTTACAATTATTTTGTATTTAATTAACGCAGCCTCCGCACAGGGACTTTCTCTCGGTCAAGTCTTAAAATCTGACAAGCGTGCTTTATATATATATATATATATATATATATATATATATATATATATATATATCCTAATATTAAATTACATGTAACGAAAAATTTGATATGAAGTTCTTATAGCATAACAGTGAATGCATATTTTCAGGAGTATGCACGTATTCATCGCAAGTGCCCCTAATTTTCGTTCAAATTCCATTTTGTAAATGCGATGCACTAACAAAACATGCATCCTTGTGTATCAATTTATATCATATACTTCCACGGTATTTTTGCACGGTACCTAATGAATCATCCTCATTCGGTAGCCGGGTTCATACACGAACCAGAAGAAGGTTGTCCTGTCGAGAGAGGCTTTGTACACTGAAGGCCAAAGAAAAATTCGACCATGGATGTCGATCCCGTCACTTGAGCGTGACTCTAAATTACGAGGCAATTAGAGGTGTACAGATTTTAATATGAAGCCGGAAACATTGCAAACAAAGGAATCAGAGAATTCGAAACATTGAAATATCTCAGTGATAAATAACTTTTTAGTACAACTATCGTAAGCAAAATGGAGATTACCAACTTTCCATTTCGCTTTCTTCTTTGAATTTGGACATTCTTTATCAAAAGCTATTTGTGCTTTATAATGGTTTGAAAATTAGTCATTTTTTTTAATGAAAGCTATCTTTTGTTGGGATAAATTTTTAATCTAGAGGAAAATTATCACTGTTTTTAGAGATTTCACCAGAAGTATTGGTTGGATTTTGTTCCTTTGCTTGTAAATAAAAGAATACTCACGTGAGTTGGTAATTTTCAATGTTCATAAATTCTTCTCAAGAAAATGGATAGGTCAGACATGGAACCTGATACTTTGTTTCAGGAATCTATTTGGCTCTTAGATTTATTTCCTTATTTAAATTCTTGCATTCAGTCATAAGCGTATTAATACATTATGAATCTTGATAGTCACAATTTCTTATATTAGAAAAATCTATAAATACCTATTTTTGATATAAATAGCTAGAAGACCGAGCTTTGTAAATGATGTGAAATGCGCAGCTGTCCAGCGCCCGTAGGATAAGATATAAGGCGAGGAATCGGCAATATTCGTGGCGTTATTGCTATTTCGAAAACAATCGTTGAAACATTGCTCTTGTCACAAAGAACGCCTGTAATTGCAGAGAATGCAAGGCCAATGTGGGCGGAGTCAGTTCCAGCGGATAGATGATGAGCTTACGAGGTTGAACGTAATCTAACTGAAAACGGCAGGTTAGTCCTTACGGAGAATCGTAGCAGACATACACCTGGATGCTTCCACAGTATATCGGCTGAGGCGAAGATGGTTGGGACAAGGAACTGTGGAACGTTTGTGAGGAGCCTTCTGCAGCCAGAATGACGTTAGCACACTTGGATCGACGCATCCGACGGCAAGCATTGGCGGCCTCACAAAGCTCGTCTACTGAAATTCTGCAGCATTTGAAGACACCCTGTATGCTCCCATATCACGCAGAACCATTTGCTATCTACTGGTTGCTAATGCCCAGCACTAATAGTGTTCATCAGAAGATTGCCATTGACCCTACAGAAAATACGTCAACGTCTGGAATGGTGCTGAATTGAACTGATGTTGACGACGAAGTGTAACAGTATCGTCATCTCAGATGAGTAAATGCTTCTGTTTCCAGTTTTAATCAGCAGGTAAGAGTTTGGCATGTTAGGTACAATCCTGCAGCAATTATGGAATGCCTTACCGCGTGACAATGCGGCATCAAGGTTTGGGGCGCCATTGCGTACTATTCCACGTCACCTTTAGTTCGTATTCAAGGCACTATAACAGTCCAGCGTTACGTGGATGATATGCTGCTGCCGGTGACACTCCACTGCATTCAGGGAGTGCTTTATCAGCAGGATATCGCATATTGATCGCATCAGTCTACATGCCCTGATGTCTAAAGCTGATTGGACGCTATTTTCAGACCATGGCACTGCCTCTTTCAGAAGACGCATTTCAACAAATAGTTGACAAGGAATGGAGAACCATTCCTCAGGTCACCATCAGTAATCTTATTTACTCTGTGCCTAGACGTGTTACTACCTGTATCGCCGATCATGATGGTCTTATCCCATTTCAAAATGCAGCTCACTTATTGTTCATTGCTATCTCTCTCTCTCTCTCCATTTATCTATCTATTTGCCGAGTTGCGTCACTTTCTGCCAACTCCTTCTTGGTGTTGCATTTTCAATGTAGGACAGTGTATATAACAGTAGGATCGAGCAACAAGATGAGCCACTGCGTCTACATCAATACTGTCGCTATCGTCTATTCGATATCACTTTCCACAGATTCTGTGCTACCAAGGTAACGCTGAGCTCATCCATAAAAGTGATTGATGGAACTACTTATCTCTTTAAACGGGCAGTGTCCTCAAAGTTTATGATGATTCTGTGTGAGTCTGACTGCATGACTGTTATAATCATTTTCTCAATCCTGATAGGCAACGTGAAGGTACATGGAGGCAGAGAGATCCAATCCAGGCTTTGCTACTATCAGAACATCTGTTGCGATAGAATGAGGAACTTATTTGTCGATGATCAGCTGTGATGGCAGATATTTTAGCGACCGATATGTTGTCTAAATTGTCATTTTTCTTTGGAATGGGATTATTACCAATGAAGTTGCAAACGATCCTTTGTCAATAAGACAATGTATGCAGTTTCCGCAATGTTATTTACGAGGACATGAAATCGTTTCAGGATCTGATAGACACCCACAACAGAAAACGATCCAGTAGAGTACATTTGGGATGCATTGTAATAGCTATATGAGTTGTTCTGTACATCTCATAACGGACAGCCAAATAGTCCAAAGCTCTGTCTAAATGCTTCAATAAACATCTTCTTCTGATAACTATTCCATAAGATATTTCTTAGTTAATGGGATATATTCGCGCGTCGCTCACGTCTCACACAGGAAAAAAAATCATCATTCAACAGTGGTTGGAATAGGATCAACAGCAATTCAACAGCGCCTGAGACACGCATATTCTGCTCTGAAGTATGCGGTTTAATTTCTAAGTAATAATAATTCCAACATCAACTAAACAACAAAGCGAGTGTAAGGCTTATGAGCGTAGGGTTGTCTTTAGCGAGAACTTCTCGTGAGCTTCTACATTCCGACAGACATGCATACAGGAATTCATCCTCAACCTCTCGGTATTTAATAGTGACTGAGATTGAACTCGAGACATTTTCCTCTAAATCCCATATTATTTCACAGCATTAATCATTTGTTTCCATCAATTACTTGGACTTTACATCAATCAAAAATTGGTAGCAGAATATACTGCCAAATGTTGATTTTATTAACATCAACACAAAACTGAATAGAATATCAGATTCTATAGCTTCTAGGAATATTCAACTATTTGCAAAAATCTAAAGTTAACATTATTTTTGTTGCAACTGCACAGCAGTGTTTCCCAAAGTGGGATAGGCTTACCCAGGGTGTACAAATGAGTTTTATGGGAGTCATAATTCATCCCCAAAAAAATCAAGTAATCTTAAAAAACTATTTCTCTGATTTAAACAAAACTATTGAATGGAAAAGAGATACGTTTAACATTTATAGACATCCATGCCAAAAAATTTGACGCATGCGAGTGAAGAGCAATGGTTGGAATTGACTTTAGACGGATTCTTGAAAATTAAACACAGGGAGAGTAACTTGACATCATTCCAGTTACAAATGCAACACCCCATGTTAACAGAAAAAGTTCTGAAATGCATCTTGCTTTTCCTACCTTCATATATTGATGGGAAGTTGCTTTGTCTCGGAGATTAAGTCGAAAAAAAAGAACAGACAATTGGACGTGGAATCGCATCTGAGAATAAAATTAACAAACTGGAAATCAAATGATGACGATCTGACATTTCAACACAAGCAATTTTATTCTTCTTATTGATCCATATAAATGTTACTTATAATATAAAATTTAGGTTAGGTTAGGTTACGACAAAAAACTGTAATATAACATTTTTATTTATTTTATTATGTGAATAATAAAATAAATAAAAATGAAAAGAGGAATAACTCTTTTCTTATTATATTCTGTATGTCACACAAAAAAAGGAAAGAAAGAAAATTTTTAATGTTGGCGTAAGCAAGGCAATAGTCTTAAGATTCAAAACAGATTATGTTTATAAATATTGCAATTATTAACTTAAAATTCTATTAATGAATGAAATTTTTAAAAATTTTAACCATTCTGGCCGATTTAAACTAACCATGGTTAATCTGTGGTTTGGGGTACCCATTTCTCGCCAAATGGACGATAGATGCGCAAAGTGTAGTAACCCTGACTATTTCATTCTAAATGCAATCCTGTCTTTTTTTTTTTATATTTTATTATACAATTATATGTGTATTTTTTGTTATACAATTCGTAAAAAAAAAACCATTGTTTTTGTTTTCGTTGCCATACCAACGGTGAAATTAGTTAAAAACACGGATTTCGGTTTCGTCGCCATAGAAACATCGTTTTTGCGTAGTGTTTCTCGGAGCATTCAAGTCCGCGAGACAACACGCAAAAACGCGCCAGTTGGCGACTTTTCGGAAATGAGCCAAGCAGGGGACCCAAAGCACATTTTCACCCTAACCATAATTTGGATTTACTGTCTTGTTTTTTTTTTTTTTTTTTTTTTTTTTTAATCTTACAGTTTCTTCGGTTCTATTGTCAACGTGTTAATGGCTTGAATCAATGGAAAATGGCTTCTCAAACCGTTGCTTTGATCCTCATCTAAGAAATCGTTTTATTAACAAAATGAGCTTCAACATTATTTTCATACATTCCATGGTGAACTTCCCCTTATTTGCTGCCTTCCAAGGAATGCGATTGGAAGGCAGGCAGCAAATTCGTCTCAAGACATGACATTCGTCTCATGTGACATAGAAAACATTATCTGACGTCATGGATATTTTAAACCAATGCGAATCGTAATAAAGTGGCGCAGTCAGGATCTTAAAGTGTAACGAAAGAAACAGCCACTTTATGGTTAATACATACATTTTTTATTGTTATTAAATTAGATCCGTTTTTTACGAAGGCTACGGAACGTAATGAAAATTATAGAAAGGGTACGTATATGTTTGGGAAGCATTGCTCTATGCATCAAATATTTATTCCGCTACTCCTTTATGCAAACACTTCGCGTATGACGAATTTCATTGTCATTCATCAGTTTTTTGAAGGCACACAAATGCTTTGTATTTTCATTACTCATTATTTGATTTTTATACACCCTTTCACAAAACAGTTTCACCCAGCAGTTGATGCATTTTCCATCTCTAAAGAAATACCTTTTTCCTTTTAATTTGAAAACTAACACCCATGGAATTATCACATCGTTATTTTTTATCCTTATCACGCTATAAAATCAGAAATTTCTTCAGAATATTGACTACATTGCAGTTGAATGTAAGGAACATTCTACATAACACCTGATGTTTCCAGAAATTCAGACATTTAATTTATCAATCATCATATGTAGGAGCGCGGTATCGAAATTGATGAAAAAATTAAACACTGGAAATTAAATTTTTTTTACTGACAGAACTAAAATGAAATATAAAAGTAGACTTAATAAAGTAAATTAAAACATTTTCTTTAGACAACATAGAAAATATGAGACTCTATAAGGTAGATTAGGAATTTTCTATAAACACTAATTAAAAAATATTAGACTCTGTAAGGGAGACTAAGAATTTTCTATTTATATAGAAAATTCTTAGTCTCCCTTACAAAATGACATCGTTTAATATTTTTAGAATAGGCTAAAAATATTAAACGATGTGATTTTGCCTGCATTATAGAGAAAAATGACAAATATTACTAAATTGCTGATTACTTTCGGCAAAAGGGGACAACAACAATACGGGTTAAAAAAAGACATTTACGAAATAATTTGATTCGTCGGATTTTGGAGTTCTTTATCATCAGGAATGTGATAAAAATGTAAGAAAACAATACCAGTCTTCTATCGATTAAATCTTAACCGTGAAATGATTATTATTATTTTTTCTTCCTTCTTTTTTTAATTATCAATTGGTGATTATTCTTTTAACTCAAGATAGTGCCGGTGAAAAAACAATATCTATTTTTTTTTTATTTTTCACAAAAGTTCATTTCTTATTGCCTGTTTCCGTCGACTGAAATTGTTGTACATCAAAATCCGCCTCGTCATTTTGAACCGCTAACAGTGAAAGAGGTCGACACCCGGACATGCAGCCGCTTCTCTATATCGCAAAATACGACAGAATGATATTTTAAATTACAAATTCAAATTTTTATTAAATGACTGATTTTTTTATATGCCCGCAATTTTGGTTATTTTTATGTTAGACTGAATTGTAAAATTACATTTATCCATACGAAACGACACTGAGCTTACACCTGAGTGTTAAGCACCACTTCATCTTTTCGAATCTCAGTTTAGTTACGGTCATTTGTAATGACTTTGCATCCGCGTTAAGAGTTACGTCCCCGTCGAAATTTGTGAACAAAAATTCCTAGTAAAGTAGCCACTGATCATTTAAGCGGAACTTATAGGAAACGTTTGTTGTTCTCTTAACCAGATAGGCTCGCAATATGGGGTGTACACTGCTCCACTTTTCCATCTGAACCGCAATTTGGTGTGGAGTCCGACTTCCTCAGTGCACACATGCCATAGGTACTCATTTTTAGGAAAGGCAACCATTCACAACCCATTCAGAATATCCCATTGAAAGGACAAAGATAAGAAAGAGAGAGAAAGTATACATCCATGCCCAAACCGAAACCTGGACCTCAGGCACGCTGACCACAAGACAGGGTGGACGGCTATTGGAAAACCTATAAGAGCAGTTTTTGGTCTTAATTTGTATAAAAAAGTAATATTTTGATAATTTAGAAGAAAAACATTCCGCTTTTCTTCCGAAGTACCAAAATCATTGAAAATAACTACTTTAAAATAAGATTGATAGCTCGAGTTCAAATTCTTTGATTCGAGCTATCAATCTTATTTTAAATATAAATAAATGATAATAGGAAGGTGCAGTAATCAGAATATCCCATTGAAATCTAAATTTGAGAGAAAATTTCTGAAAAATGGTGAGTAAATATTAAAGAAAAATTTAATGATTATGTGCAGTGTTTGAACTGTTGAATTGAAAATTTATATATATATATATATATATATATAAATATGTGCGTTAAATGTAAAATACACATAAGTAATGGAGGAATGAGCGGCATTTTCTCTCTGGTTACTGCTTCAGTATGACAGATAAATGGTGGGATTCTATTTTTCTTTAAAGTGGATTCCAAACACTAAGATGAGAAACAAAGCCATGAACTATTGTACTATTGAAGACACTATTGCATGAACTATTGTACTATTTAACTAGCAATGACGTCAACCAAGTAGTGTCATACACCAAATTCCTAGCTCGATTCTTACATTTATTTTGCACCAAACTCCACAGACTATTAAAATAAACTGAAGAATCATATATTTTTGTCTTTTAACGACTTTTAATATTATAGTATTTCAGTTAACGGACGAAAGTTTATATTCTACATAACCCAGTGGTGAAACATGCCAAATAGTGTATAATAGAATTTTAAAAAATTAATTAAAGCATTTTTTTCAAACTGAAATTTTGAACATTACTCCTTTTTGTTCCATATTAATACTGGATTTACAATATGCTGTAAACTAAAATTTTAGAGGATGTTTTTAATGGCATACCTCGAAATTACCTGTTAAAAGTATAAATATACAGGGTGATTTTAAGTTGTTTTTACAAATTAAGAGGCGTGTTATTACCCATCCATACAAGAAATGATTACATAGGAACATTGGATCGCATTCCACTCTGAGAGGCAAAGAGGAGGAAAGTAGAAGTGCATCAAGAATCTTTCATGAATTTACAGTTTGCAAATTTCCATGGAGATGAAGACGCCTTCTGCTTTATTGGTTACCGAGAAATACCAATCAGAGTTGACGTTGACCTTTGGAAACGGTGCGACGTCATCGCTTCAAGTAATATCTGAATAACATCCTCCGAAAATTTTCGTAAAAGCTATGGCGATGAACACGTACAACGTGCAGTCTTTGCTGACAGTTGATTATCTCTGCCAGGCAGACTTTGTGCAGCAGATGCTGGAGATCAAGAATGACAATCCACGATTTCCTGCATTGGTATTATTTAGTGATAAGGCAACATTCAGCTGCTAAGACATTTTAAACAAGCGCAATCAACACGCTTGGTCTGACAACAATCCCTCGTGGACACCAGCAGAACTTTTACGTTAAATCTGGCAGGTATCGTTTGTGATTGGATTACCTGGTAGGCTCTTACATCAAGCCAGACGGGTTGACTGGCGCAATATACAAAATCTATTAGGAACAAGTGTTTCTCAGTTTATTGCAGGCTGCTCCACTCCGCATTCAGAGAAACATGTGGTTTATGACGATGGAGCCATAGCACATTTTTCCATCACGGTCCATAACTTTTTGAATGTCACGATGGATTGGACCTGTGGCCTGGCTTCCTCTCTCATGGGATCTCAGCCCACTGGATTTTTTTTTCAGGGAGCACATGAAATCTTTAGTGTATGAGACGCCTGTGGACTCAGCTGAAGATTTCGTGGCTACAATCGTGTTGCCCCGAACAAAATTAAATACCAGAAATCTTGGAAAGGGTGCGCCAATCCCTCCTTCGCTGATGTCTGCTGTGCAAAACACAAGTGGTTGGCATTTTGAACATTTGCCGTGAGGCTTTCCCTAAGCGATAAATATGATTCTGAAACTTTTGGTAATATTCATTCGGTTACCCAACTCTGTTGTAAGTTTAGGTGGGAATTCCTCTTTACTGCCTTTCAGAGTGAAATGCGACTCTATGTTCCTATGTAATTATTGCTTGTCTGCATGGATACAAACACCTTTATTTATTTAAAAAAACAATTTAGAATCAACCTGTATATAAAAGGAAAAAATACAGACTATAAATAAAAAATTATATAAAAGAAAAAAAAATTAAAACTATAATACCTCAAAGTTATACTATAACAGTAACTTTATAAAAAGAAAAAAGTTATAACAAAAAATGAGCTAAATAAAAAAATAAATAGATAAAGGTATTTCTAAAATTCAGGCACATATTTGTGCAGTACAAATCTTTAAAAAAACATACTTTCTATATATATCATATTTCTATGAAATTGGATATTATATATGGATTTTATACTACAAAATACACGTTTATTATATATATTTTGTAATTTACATTACCTGGTAATTTGTGAATATTATTAACGGAGAGCCTCAATACCAAAGGTCATTGTTAGGTATCAGAATATCTATTGCTTATCGCCTTTTCGGAGGGCATTGTGTAGACAAATATAAGAAAGAGAACTCAGGAAATTTTCAAGCATTTTCCAATTGTGTTTGGGAGCGAACCTAAATATTTTAAAACTGAAGAGTTCAGTCCTATGTTGGGATACCAGGAAGTAGCAAATTCAAACTGTTCTTCCACGATATTCGGAAAACATTCCTTATTCTCTGGTGATAACAAAGTACAGCAATAAGAGCCTCGTTTGAAACTGCCAGTATACGACACTGGATACTTGAAGATTGGAAAATGTCGCCTAGTCTAATAAGCTTCGTTTCTGGTAGCTGATGGCCTATGGAGAAATCATCCCTTCAAACACTATGACTGTAAAGGAATTGTTGAAAAGTGAAGGATCCTATATATAAATCGGTATCCTATGCATAAGTGAATGTGAAGGTATTAAGGCTCGATTTAAGGATCCATCAAGTCAACAAAATATTGCTTAAGTCAGGGAACCTTTTTGAGACGTGGGTCAAATGTCTTTCCTATTTTTTAGTACTAGCTCGTGTGCCGTTAATGCCCATTTATACCACAGAGTTAAGTTCAATAATTTTTAACTGAGTACTTTTAAAAACTACCAAGTGTGGATCCAAACATCGTTAAAGGAGAATTTTTTATTGGTATAAAATTATTTGGTAAAAAATCTCATATGTTTTCAATTTTTACTGTATTAAATATTTTTACTTTAATTCCATGTTTTCAATTTTTACTGTGGGATCAATATAATCTGTATTGCTTTCACACACAGTTTTCTTCTTACATAAATAATCACATCTTCAAACTTTTCCTCTCACATTAAGGTTGCGTGGGTCAGTGTCTGTCCCACGGTCATAGCTTCACCATCACTGGTTTAAGTTATCGGAGACTATGAGATGGTACGAGTCTTATACTGATGGCGGGATTTAAGATATTTGGTAATTGTAGGAACGACTTTGACAGGGGATCACTAAGTCATTATCCTTTTCTGTTGATAAATGGTACCAGGCTGCGGAGCTTCTCGCTTCTCGGGAAGGATAAGTGGGCATACCGTTTCTTTTTAACCATAAAGTGGTTGTTTCTTTCGTTCCAGTTGAGATATGTTTACATCATTTTATTACAATTCTCCTTGGTTTAAAATATTCATGACGTCAGATAACGTCTCATCTACGTCACATTGTATTAGAGGCTTGAAACCGACTTGTCTACGAATTTGCGGCCTGCCTTCCAACCGTATTCTTGGAGAGAGCAAACAAGGAAAAGTTCACCATCGAATGTCTGAGAATAGCGTCGAAGTGCATTTTGTTTATAAAGTGATTTCTTATATATAAGGACAAAAGATTTTCAATCACTGTTTGAGAAGCCGTTTTCCATTGGTTTAAGCCATTAAAATATTAGTAACAGAACAAAAGGAAAAGAAAAATGATAAAGACAAGATAAAATACCTTTAATGTTAGTTTAAATCATTAAGGACGATTTAAATTTTTAACAATTTTTATACTTTTGCTCATTAATACGTTGTAGGTATTTTACAGGCAAAAGTTTGGAAGGAAACATTAATTGGATGTTTTTTCTGGTTGATTTTAAATGAAATTGTTTTCATTTTGTAGCTTCTCGAAATTATGGATGTTATTTATTTAACAAAAATATTGCGTATAGTTTTACAAGCAAAACATGAAAAATGTTTTGGAAACATATTTTATAAAGGATTTTTCTTTGCTCATTTGTAAATTGATCTGTAGCTTTTAAATATTCATTATGATTGAATTCATGATATTGGCGGTGAATGAATGTTTGGAAAGAGGCATAAAAAGGAAGGCAGTAATGATCTATATCTTTATTGCTTAAAAGTATTAAAAAAACATAAGTTGTGATAACAACTAGCCTTCTTCTAACAATTGTTAACTCTAGCGCTTTTGTTAACCTTCGGACAAAACTCTGCTCTAGATGAGAAATGAATGGAATTGTCCGTTATAATTGCATAAAATATCATTGAATATTTCAGGATACATGGAGATAACAGGAAGAATCAGAATGACATCAGATACAATAAACGGAACAGATCAATTTCATTTGACAGAAATTAAACGTTTGTATGTCATCATGTAGTTTATTTATAGGACTATTTTGGGAACATGTTCAAAATATGGTAAACTTGCACGTACAGTAGAACTCCAATTATCCGAATCAATTTCAGAATTTCCGAAAAATAAATTACACCGAAAAAGGGAAGAAAAGCGAGAAAAAGGAAAAAGTTCAAGGAAAGAAAAAAGAAGATGAGAATAGGGATGTACAGCAAGCAATGACTTTCAATTACACCATAGTGCATACGTACAGCAGTTGGAAGCACCTTAACAAGCAAAAGTGATACAGTTTCATTTAATAGATTAAAAGTTCTTTTTATTAGAATTATATGAATGGAGTCCGGTTCCAAGTAATTCGGATAATCGAAGTTCGACGGTAGTTGCAACTCAGAGAATCCCTCGGCAAGAACACGACTTTTAATCGGTTGCTGCAGTAAAAGTAAGACGACGATAAAATGAAATTACTCTTAGTACATGCATGCATAATGATTAAACTAACGCTCATTTTAGCAAAAGCTGAATTGACGACTGTAGGACACTTTTAATATAACAGACTGCAATGATACATATTTACTGAGAATTGTTTTCGATTAATTTTATCGAACTCCAATTTTTAAAAACCGATATCACATCCCGGGAATGTCTGAAATTCTTTATAGAGGGACAGGAAATAAGAATCTCAAAGTAACATTTAAAAACTATAATGTGCATGACAGATAAAATATTGAAAACTTTTAAAAGACTGCAGAATATTATTTAAAAAAAACAATTTATTGAAATCATATGTAAATTCTAGTCATTTATTAACGATCGTAATATTTTACAAAATTGAGTTTATCTCTCATGCAGCTACTCATGTGAAATGATTGAGTCAGTTTCCTCAGAATATTGTGAATGCTACTTCAATGGGAGGGAGTCATGAATAATATTTATGATTCATTTATTTCAGCCACCATTTTACAATATTCGTGCAAATTTAACAAATAATTTTTGGAATTTATGATGAAATAGACACCAAACGCTTACAGTTTTTGATTGATTTTGTTTTTTAGTCACTTTCTGCTTACATTTTTTACATAAGATGCCTAACAGAACTGAATTTTGTAATTTAACCTCTTAGGTAGAAACCACCCGAAATAAGAGACCTAAAGGCGAATTCTTTCAGTTTATTTGTAAATCTACAGCAGGAGTCACTGCTGATGCTAGATTTTATGATCCGCATACTAAAGGATGTACTTAATTATAAAATTATCGATCTTTACTAAAGGTGATCGGGAAACAGGAAAAATGAAAAATGTATCGTGACTCAGTATGTATCGTCTTTCCATTCCTGCTCTAAAGCCACATTTTGTACACGGTGCCCTGATTAATTAGGGCGTCATTTTCACTCTCGGAAGGCAGTGAGATCGAGTCCCGGGTTAACCGTCGTGCTCTCTAAGGGTGTCTGGGGCATATTAAAACTGGACTTGGTCGAAATGTACTCAAAGGGAAATGATACCTTTGGGGTTGTCAAGCCAAGTATTGGGGGTCTTTTACTGGGTCCTGCTTCAAAATCACGAACACTTCGTCCGGCTGCTTCTATCTAACGGGTAGAGCACAACTCAGGGCTAGTTACTAGGAAGCATGCTTGCGGAACAACAACAGGAGGTTTGAAGGATCAAAACTTAAAGTTGATTCCAAAACAATCTACTACAGGTGTGGGAATCGAATCCACGAACTGCTTAAGTATAAGCCAAAGCGCTTCAATTGCCTTCTGGCTGAAAATCTATAGGATAAAATTGATTTTAAATTTTTTTTCTTCACCAGTCACATTTTGTACGCGAGAACTCATTAGGTGTTAGAGTTTAAAATATGTGCTAAGCAATGACAATCATTCACATTCGAGATCAGGATCGAATCTGCAAACTATAGAACTAAAAGCTAGAGCAATAACCATGGAAATAGTTCATTGGCAGTTAATTTCATTAAAATTTCCAAAGATATTTTCTAAATATCTTAAGGATACATTTGTCCTTTCGCCCTCTGAGTGTAAAAATATCTTGGAAAAAAATGTACTTTATGACAGTATAAAATGGCTGAGAGCAAATAGTTGGTTAGTAAAAGCGGAAATAAAGAAAGAAAAAATATGACAGAAAAAAAATAATAAATGATGTATAGCACTGAATATGTGTATACACTTCTGTAATATTACTATGATTATATTTCATCACGATATATTATAGTGTGGAAATTTTGTTCGGTTGTGACAAATATAGGTAAATATTCGAAAATATTAAGTTTTTGAATTCTATTTCAGTAAATGAAAACTATTTTTATTTATAGTAGTCATGTCGTCACAGTTAAAAGAAAATCCTTCAGGATACTGTTACTCCTTTGGAAACCGTGACATGATCGTTTATGGGTGTTTCGTCCCTTGACTGTGTGTGCTTTACTGATTTCTCATTTACAGCAATGCATAAGAATGGCACTCTAATCTCCATGAGCATGTTCGATTCCGGGCCTTCGGTGTGGATGTTTGCAGTGGTTCAGAATCCCATCTAAGCTGTAGATCCTGGTCCATGCATAATTCTAGACAGGAGCAAATCCAAGCAGTAAAAAGCAACCGTTGAAAAACAAAGCGGAAATAATTCCCTATCTCACTATTCTTCCTCAGTTGACAAAGTTTATCTGTTTGATTGGGGACACTTGAGCGGAGTGACGTGGAGTGGTTTTTATTTAACTTAAATTTTTAAGTAAATATTGATTTTCAACGCATATTTTGATTGTTGGGAAAAGAATAGAAATAAAGGGATTCTCTATTAGTAATTGTTATATAAATGTGTATTCGAATGTTCCTTCATTAGATAAAAGAAAAAGAAGCAATTCATTTAATTACTACTTAATTAATTATATTAAATTAATGCAGATTATGGAACGTGTGATTGACTAAATGAAGCGAAGAATTAAGACGGTCATTCTTGGAGTATTAAAATCGATAGCTTGATAAAAATTATAATCCATCTTTTGTGCTTTCGCAAATTCATTCAAATGTTTTGTGATACTCTTCTCCCTCAATTAGCATGATGCGCGAAGCAGAATGCTTCGGGGCATTTTTGGAGCCACATTTTGCTTCAAAATTATACCAAAGTTTTTCGAATGCACCATTTTTCTATTCTCATATTATAATAAGGCAAATGAGAATTCTTACTCCAAAATTATGCCTTTTCCCAGTCATATTTTACTTTAAAATTATATTCATCTTCTAATATTTTTTTCTAATGTGCCATTTCTTTTTATTCTGATGCAAATGAGAGAATTCTTAGTCACAAAATATACATATTCAAAATCAAATATTTTCTTACAATTGCAAATAATTTTTATTATGTTTGTATTTATTCGAGTGTGTTTGATGTCACTCTTTTTTTACTCCTTAGAACTCCGTGAGTAAGAATTCATTGATACATATATACATTTTCCCAGTGACATTGTGCTTTAAAATTATATTAGTATTTTAAATATTTTTAAAAAATTTTCTTAATAGTTTTTTTGGATGTGCCATTTTTTATTCATACTACAATAACGAAAACGAGAAATTTTAGTGACACAAAACGCATTTTCAGTATCAAATATTGTTTATATATCCACATTTTAAAATTTTGCATTCATTTGGATGTGTTTTGTGTCATTTTTTGTCCTCGAAATCGAATAATGTGAGTGAAACTTCCTAGACATATAGCGCAACTGTTTTTCCCCTCTGAGTCATATTCACCACCGCCTCAGAAGATATGTCGTCAGTTTCCTCGGATAATTAATTAGAATTCAGCTTTATGGTAAATTCGAAAACAGCCATGAAATTGTACAGTAAATACAAAACTTACCTTTTTTTCCTGATACCATAATTTATGTGATACTTAAACAAAATAAGTGTCTTGGTCATTTTTTGCCTCTCTCAATAAAGAGCTAAAAAGACTTGCGAGACGACTAATTCCAAAATTTTCACCAAACTGAAAATCCTCCACTCAAAAACATTTTTCTCTTATCCAGTCATAATTATGAGGCGATCCCGGGTAATTTTCCAGTTGTTTGGGAGCAATAATTGGGGGAGGAATGCCGTGCATTAATCTAAAAGTAATGAAATCCGTATCAATAAGATAAAGACGCTCTCCATTCTTACGATCTGACGCCGCAACGCCAGGAGATAAGGACGCTTTTCCTTTGTGAAGCGCCGAAATTTTGCGACGATTGCCAAAGGACACCTATTGTGTCCTTTTGTTTGTGGCAATTTGTAAACATGTTTTTCAAGGGATAGCTAATTCGAAAGCGAAAAAAAAAAATCCACATGAAATAATTGAGAGATTAGTACTTTTTTTATTCAAATGAAAGCTTTACAGAAAATAATGTACCGTTTTTAGATGTGTATTGTGAACAGAACCTGTTTGTACTCATAAGGGATACCGTTGAAAATTAGTAAAATAGTGTAAAAAAAAAAAAAAAAAAAAAAAAAAAAAACAGAATGTAGTCAAAGTCAATTGTAATATAGGAAAGTAACACAGTAAACGTAATTTTAAATGATTTAATACGATGCATTTAACGAAATATCCAAAACACAAAAAAAAATATAAATATAAAAAAACCGTCCTTGTGTGCGCCGATTTAAACTACATATAAAGTGGATATTTTGTCTTTAATTTTCTATTCTACTTTTTCTTCTGCTGTTCTATTGTCGACGTGTTGAATTTTGGAAGCAGTACCACTAAAATTTGAAAACTAACCGGTAATTTTCATGATTTTGAAAACTTTCACAAATGTAAGAAATTGTAATTACAAAATACTTCATTATATATTGCTTGTAAAAATCATGAATAGAATTTTTTTCATCCCCGAGGACACTCCGAAATTCGATGGTGAACATCGCCTATTGCTGCCACTCGAAAAATCCGATTAGAAGACAAGCAGCAAGTTCGTGGACAAGTCCAATTGACGATGCCGTCGCAATACGTCATTTTTATTTTCTTCTGTTCCATTTTCAACATGTTAATCGCTTGAATCAATGAAAAACGTCAGGATGGGTATCGTCAGCCCTTTTACAAATTAAAAGGGTGACAATACCCATCCTGACGAGTAATAACCATCATAGAATAGAGCGTCGCCCCCTTTGAGAGGCAGAAAAGAGGAAATGCATCAAGCTAGAACAAGGGGTCTGGATGGTCAAAACAGATTTCCCGCTCTCTTTGCTGTCATATATATGCCTCGTCTACCTCAGTGGAACAACCATTTATAACACTCCTTAACTTTGGCAAAGCACAATCGCCTAAAGAAATTCATTTCAATGTCCACCGCTCAAAACGTCTTCCGGAAGGACTTTTCATAGAGCGTGGACCATATTATCAAAACCTGGAAAAGTCCTGAGCATCCGCACAGACAGGCGTGCATGCAGAAGGCAAAATCGCAACATACCTCTCTTCTTGTTCAGCAGTGTCTCAATAGAGCATTATCTAAAAATAAGTAGTTACAGCTCTCTCACTGGTATAGAGAATAAAAATATCTGACAAGTTCAAGAAATCTTTCCTGGTATTAGGAGGTGTCTATAGTTTCATCTTCTACATACATAAATAGCGATGCAGGCAAATCCCGAACGGTACCTTTAGGTTAATTAGTTTGGAATATTCGCCCATCATCAAGCGCCTTAACATTTTGAACCCATGTCAGGCGACAAGGTTACATCTGAGCTGGCATCCTCCTCTCCCCATCCAAGCCACACTCTGTACGTCACATGTTAACTTGGACACGTCCCCAAACCATGGAGCTAAAGCAACCCAGTGAGAAAGAGTACGTGGTCACTCTCCCAACCACTTCCCGCGACAAATGATGCTTCACTTTGTAGATCTTAACGAGAAGCTACTGAGCCACTGGAGCCCTCCTTTTTATACAAATGTCCTGTGAGCTTTGTGATCTACAAACACAATTTAATGCTAATCCAATAACAAGAAGAAATAAAAATACAGTAGAGCCTCATTAGTTTGGACTCATAAGGAGTCGTCCGAATGAATGACAGTACTGGTTGAACAAAATAACCTATAAACAGAGCCAAGGTACATAAACAAACCATTGTAGCCAGTAAAAATTGCATTTGAATTTAAGAGAATAAAATGTAAAACTGCGTTATAGAAAATTAAATACGCAGTTTTACATTTCATTAACTGCATAATAGAATAAATGTGCCTATATTATAAAATCGACATCAGATGAAAAACTACTTTGAACATGATGGTCCATGCTCATCTTCACTAACCACACTCGACACGCTCACTGGTTGTGATCGTTTCCTGTTTTATTTAGAATCATTGAGAGACCTCAGATATTCGTATAATATCCAGGTGAGTCTTCATTGCTGTTCTCTCCAACCTACTTTATCACAAAATTTTAGTGGTCTTTCATCTTAATAAGCTTTGGTTTTGGGTTACCATCTGCAACAGCCTCAGAGGTGCGGTCATACTTTCAGCAATCGCCTCCTCTGTTAAATTATGATAGCCGGCATCTAACGACAATGTCACACGAGTTTCCCCACTTTCGTATAGGTTAGTGTCGAAATTTTCAGTTTCAAAACCAGCTGTGTCTTGACTTGTTCAAAGTCACCAACAACAATCCATCTTTAATAAAAATACATCGCTTCTCTAAATTTTCATTTATACAGTATGTACATACATATATATGTGCATCTAAATGGCTGTCCGAGTTAAGCGAAGTCCTGTTTAACAGAGTCCAGATAAAGGATTACTCGATTAAGATTTTTTTTTTTTATCATTTAACCATTATTCCCCCACTCTCATTTTAAAGGTGCTTGTTATCCTCCTATCAAAGTTGTTTTAGCTATTTATAATGTGTTAACTGAAGTATTTAGAATCATGACAAAATGAATTGGCTTTTTCAGCTTATAACTTTCCACAATACGTATTTTATTTTTATAGTGCTCATGTATAAATTTAGAGGCAGTCTTTGCAGATGTACGACGCCATCTCAATACCATGTGACGTAAACGAAACGTTACCTGACATCATGGGCATTTTAAACCAATGAAGATTATAATATAGTGGTGAAAGCATGATTTTAATTGGAAAGAAAGAAAAACCACTTTTAAGTTAATAATAGTGGAAATGCAAAACAAATCATATCATATTGAGACGTTTAAAGAACATTTTAAGCCAAATTTTATCTATTTATAGCTAAAAGCAATGATTTGGTAACAAATTAAAGTTTGGTATTCCATAACCTGGAGCACTGAACTGCAAAAGGTTAATGGCATATTGCATTCAATTTAGTCGTCAATCTCGATTGTTGAAGTTGCCATATAACAAAAAGAAAATAAATAAAAAAATGAATAAATTAAATAAAAACATGGTGAAAAACGATGCCGCAAACATTTTTTCTCTACTCTTGGTGGTTACAATTAGATGATAATTTTAAAAGGAGGGGAAATGTACTCCGCTTCTCTGTTCTTGAGGCGAGAAGAAATCTGGAAAAAAATTTTACATCGCTTAAACCAATATTGCTTAAACAATATGATTCAAATTTATAGGAAACGCTGTCAACAAAATTTAGAAATGAAATATAGTTTTTTTGCTAGAACTAAACTGAAAACAAAAATCCTGAAATGAATTTCATTCCATTCCATTGTAGCTGTTCCTGTTTTAACCCTGGACAAAAAATTTCAGTGGACAAACTATAAGAATTTTATTTGTATAAATAATATTCAAATTTTTTGTTTTTCTATTAATGTACAGTAATTAATTTTTAAATAATATGTTATATCAAACAACGCGTGAATAAAGTCTTAAGGACAAAAAAGGAAGCATAAATGATAAGGTGTTTAAATGTCTTGTTTAACATTTAGACTTCTTATCATTAATTATAAGGTGTCCAAATGTTTTAGATAATCGTTTAGATCCCTACGTACAGAAATTATACGTTTCATTTGCTTCGCTTCCAATTACTCTCATTTCAAGCTCTGACTTTAATGAAAATCGAGTGTATAATTCTTTACCAAATGCTTCGTAGAAATGTCAAATATATCGACAAGTGGTTGAATATTTACAATACCAAGTTTTAATGGCCGATGGAAAATTATTTAAAATTGAAATTCAAACTAATGAGCTATCGGACAATTTGATGCAAACAAGAATGGAAACAGAACAATAAACTAAAAGGCATAATAGTATGTTTCAAAAAAAAAAAAAAAAAAAAAAAAAAAAAAACTGCATGGACTATTAAAATAGTTTAATACATATAAGAACAATTTTAAAAAATCAAAACAATTAAATTGAATAATACTTTCTCCCAATAAATTATTTAATAGTAAAAAAAACATAATAAGTGTCACACAACAAAAATGTTTTTTGAATACTCAGATAGTTATATAAATGAATGATCACATACAATGTATATATTAAAAACTGTGTTTGAATTATGATAATTTCTATAGTTTTACTTTAAAATCACCTGTAAACTAACATCACTATACAAACAAAAAGAAATGCAAACTATACCACTATGAAGAAAAGTCGAATTTAATTTGTTTGTTCTTTTGAAGGAATTTACAATGTTGCGTGAAAGAGAGCTAGAAGTTTAAAAAATTTATTTTAATAAATTTTCCGGAAAGTTTTTGAAAGCGAAAATAAATATCGATGTCTTTAAGCGTTGTAGAACTATCAATAATGGTCTGTTTATAATGACTCATAATGCTATTTTTAATGATTTGCGTAAAACATTTTTATGGGAAATATAAGGATAAACAGTGTAAACTATCGCTTCTGTAGAAAAATTTTCACGATTGTTATTAAATAGAATATCTATACTACAGTTATAAATTCTATAAAAAAAAAACTTAACTCGTTATTTGAGCTATAAGCTTTGATTCCGTGTATGACTGAAAGTTGCTATCATGTATAAATAGGACAAATTTCCCAAAGCGTCCCTTACAAACCTTATTAATTCAATGAAAAGTCATGCACTTCCAATTTGCGACGCATTAGGAAAACCCAAAACTTGCATACTTTTTCAAAAACTGACAAAAAGCCAAAAATATTATTTTAAACAAATTACATTGTGGGCATGTAGAAAAAAGGAAACACCTGATGCTTTTATTTACTCCCAAAGGTTGAGGCCATGGAGTTCTGGTTGCTTAGTGATTCATTCTCATTATCGGAAGATAATGAGTTCGAATCTTGGCTCAATCAAAGATCCGTCTTGTTGGCAAAAGACGGGTGGGCCAAGTTTAATACGCCGTTGTCGCAATGTCCTCCAAATGAAATGATACCTCTAGGGATGATAGGCCAAGTATTGGAGATCTTCTGCTGGGTCCCTGCTTCAACATCACGAAGACTTCATCCGCCTGGTACAGAGAAAGAAGCATGCTGGTACGACAACAACGGTTACGCATAAGAGGCAAGGGAAGGGATATCTCCCCCTTTAGAAGTGATTAAGGTTCCTGAAGAGTGTTCGTCACAGCATAAGAAACTTTAAAGGAAATTAGAATCAACGATCAATGTCATTAAAATCAAATACAAATACTGTATAATCAAATTTTTTAAAAGAAACATCCCTATGTTTTTAATTATTCCGAAACCAATACCTCGGTAGAAGTTTCGTTGCATTCCTTGCATTCAGTGGATAAACGGAATAAGAATTTTATTTATATAGACTGAAGTTCAGTCTATATTTTCTGGAGGCAGACTTGACAGTTAGCACTCAGTGAATGAGTAGTTTACTCAAATGATGTCAGCCAACCAAATATTTCTCATCAACTACAGTCAATTTTATTTTAATAATTTTTTCAACGATTAAATTTCTTAAATTATCAAAATCCCTTCAGCTCGCTGAAATATTTTTTTTTAAACTATAACTGAATAAAATAACTATAACTGAACTGGCACTTAAATAAAGGATTTTATTTTTGCATTCATTATATATATTTTGTTCATATTGATCATTTTGTCAAAATTATCTGAAAAAAAAATACACAAAATAAAAGAAGTGCTCTAGTTTGCTGCTGCTTTTATTACTAATAAATAATGATAATAATAATAAATTAACATAACAATAAATTATAATAAATATATAATAATAATAATAAAATATTATAATAATAAAATAAAATTATAAATCTATTTCAAATATCGCAAGTGTATGAAAAGCTTTGTGTTCAATACTTTATAAGAGAGTAAATGCAAAAGATCAACACATCTCTGGCTATAAGATTTTTTGGTCATTTAGATCTTTCATTGCATGGAAGATAGCACATTTTTCACAAACCACAATTTAGTTGTTAATAATAGTATTATGATAGAAGAATGGAATTTACTTATTAATGATGAAATGGAATTTACTTGTTAATTGTGGAACTAGGATGGAAGAATGAAATTTACCTATTAATGATGGAACTATGATGGAAGAATGGAAGCTAAGTGGCTTAGTGTTAGGACTCCCAATGGGAATGCTTTGTTGGCAACCGAATGGTTTGCGCTCTTGCCTTCGGTTCAACAGTTCGTGGGTTCGAATCTTACCTTGGGCATGGATGTTTGTAGTGGTTCGGAATCCACTTTAAACCGTAGGTCCCAGTCTAATTAGCCCTCGTATGCACAAAATGACCGTTGAGCGATAAACAAACAATCCCAATGGGAATAGAACACTGGAGGTTCACGTTAGGCTGACCACCTAATAGGGACATATGTTTAGCATCCCAGGGCTATCTGTCAGGAAAACATATATGGGCACTGTAAGCCTTGGCCCATATATGGGCTGTCCTGTGATATCTTTAGTTTTTTTTTCTTTCAGATAGAAGAATGAGGCACTAAGTTCCAAACTATGTTTTTGAATTTGTTATGCATTTTATTCAATACTCAATACAAATTTATTATGAAATTCAGCTTCTTTTTCCTGAAAAACAATAATATTTATCGACATCTTGTTACAAAGAGAATTGAAATTTCTATCAGTCAGAAAACCATTGACTCCTAAAGAAAATAATAAAACTTTCAAGGAGAATATTTCAGAAAACCGTTGATAAAAACGGTCTGCAAACTGTAGATTATTAAGGAAAACAATAGACTATAAAAGGAAAGTTCATTATTTTTAGAAATTAAGCATTTCAAATAATTATTCATATAATCACTTTATAATTTAAAATTAGGATATAATTGATGTATAAAATATTGCGTGTACGGGTCAGCTTCATTGAGGGGGTTTATTTTATATAACCATGGTATTAAATGATTATATCCTATGCCAGCCTAGTAGCAGAAATTAATTTGAACTAGAGTTAACTAAGAAAATATATATAATTCAAAATTTATTTGAATAATATTAAAATGATGAAACTATGAAAGAGGAGTTTGGCTTGTTCATCATTCAACGAGGGCTCATTAGACCCGGAACGACTGTTTAAAGTGGATTCCAAACCACCACATGTCCAAGGTGGGATTCGAACCCACGAAATGTTGAACGGAAGGCAAGAGCGCTAAACATTCGGCTGCCAGCTCGGGAAGAAAGATGAGGGTAAATCATTCAGAAGGAAACGTATTTCTTTTAAGTAAAGCCACAACCATTTGTTTTCATATAATTCATAAAGTTTTGTGCAAGGGTGCATACATAACGGTGCAGGTGAGCCCCCAGACTGTGAATTTAGGTTGACGGGTTTGGAATACTCGCCCATCACCAAGCGCCTCGTCATTTTGAACCACGGTCACACCAGAGCTGGGACCCTTCTTCCCCATCCACGCCACACTATGGACGTCACATATTGAGATGGACACGTCGCCAACCCTCGGATCTTCAGTGAGTCACCCTCACTGGCCGCGGCAAATGATGCCTCACTTTGTTGATCTTAACGGGAAGCTGCTGAGAGCCACTGGAGCTCTGAAGAAAATTTACATCCTTAATATTTTGAAATGTTTTAAATGCGACTTTCTTTTAGATTTAGAACGAAATATTAATCTATATTTTGGGATGTAAACAAAAACTCTCATTTCGTGTTTTTTTAATATTTCCGAACTGAGAACAGCTGCACAGATTGTAATAAAAAGCATGTACCTGCATATTGTTGCATAAGCTCGGTTAGAAACCAAGGATGCAAAACACGAGCTTCGTTTCAATTTGAAATTATGATGACACCTTTTGTATAATTAATCAAAATGGAACTTCCCGTAAAATTGTCTTTGCTACGATGCATTTTTTTGGCTTTCCACTCGTCTCAAGAACGGAGAAGGGGAGCTTGTTTTAAAAATGTCATCCATGAATAATTACCACTGATTGGGAAGGAATGGCTTCTGTTTCCCATTCTTTCTGGGTCACCCGAATTAAATTTTCTAAAAATTATTAATGTTGATTATTAGAGATATACTGTTACTGTAGAGAAGGTATTTACGCTTTTGATGGGTAACGCATTGGAATGCGAGAGTTCCGATTCATTCACTTCGTCACTAAAGGAAATGTTCAAGTTTCCCATATCTTAATCAATTTATTTTTGGTACAGAAGGTGCACTTTGAACAAACCTAGTAAGCAGCCATTTAAAAAAGAGCAGACATCTTCCAAGTAACTCTTACTGTTAGTCACATGTTTGCTTACGGACATTTGCCACGGCCTGTATGAGAATAAACATAAAAAAAATTCTTATCTTTTTCCAAGTTGCGTGCAGATAATAAGTATTCGTTCTCAAATCACGGTTACAATGTCTTCCTTATGAATCAAGAAATTATAATAAAAGCGGAAGCACTTTAATGTAAATCATAAAATAACAGTGAGCAACCAAATAAAGTTAATTAAGTATAATATTTTTAAAGATATTTTTAAGAAAATACTTTTAAAATAATCATAATCTACGGTTGGGAATTAAATGAGTGCCCTCATGAAGAAGGCTAAGATGCTGTGAAGTAATGCTGTGAGCTATTTAAAATGAAGTTTAAAGCGAATTCTTACCAGAACGGGAACTTTTCAAATATCCTTCCGAATCACATTCCAATCATTCATGCGAGGTGGCCTGGTTGTTTATAACGTCGTTTTTTATTATAGGAAAGTATTTATTATCGTAGTGAGTTAATCCACACATTTCGCGAAAAGCGGCTAGAGCACTTTAAAATTAGGAGTAGTCGCAATGTCTTCCAAGTGAAATGATACCTCTAAGTGTGGCACCCCAAGTATTGGGGTTCTTCTGCTGGGTCCCTGCTTCAAAATGATGAAGAATCCTACCGGCTGCTTCTATCTAACGGGTAGAGTCAAACTCAGAGCTAAGTGCAAGGAAGCAAGCTAGTGCAACAACAAAATTCATTCGTGCCATTCCATATAATAATCGAACCCACGAATACCTGAAACAAATGGCACGCCACAGCTTTGACTATTTCGGCTCAGTTTATTTTGAGCAACCCAGCAGCGTCACTTACCAGCCGGTGTTTGTGGGCTTCAACAGTTCGTGAAGTTGAATCCCACTGTGATAACACGTTCTCATATGGAAAATCATGATGTCATATTCTATAGTAATCCTCAACAGACTTCCTATGCTTGTCGTTCATTTGGGAAATACTTAATAATAAGTAGTAACATGGAGTGTGAATACAAGAAATCAGTGTTTAGTTTTGAAAAGAAAAATATTTTGCACAACAAATTAACTTTAAGCAATTATAGGGATATTTTTCAGACAAAATAAATTAATCTCCAATTTCGATTCCTGGTGCATATAAGTTTTGACTAGTTGGCCATTCTGTGGTCAGAATGATAGTTTGATTCGGACTTACAGGAAGATATGAGCCGCAGCACATTCATGACCAAGTTAAGTTTCGAAATAGAAGTTATAAGCAAGAGTTATTATTATTTAATTATAAGTTCGACACAACACAGCCTGTATGTAAGGTTTAAGTTACACGCATTCTAAAAGGAATGTTTGAAAAATTATGTTAACTATTGCAGATTTTTTAAAAAGATTTTCATGAATTTGACAATTTTTTTGTATATTAATTCGTTTATTTATTTATTTTTTTTTCAAATATTCAGGTAAGCATTCGTTGTTGACATTAAACAACCTGAAAATCTGCATTTATTCCATACACAACTATTCTTAATAGGAGACAGGACAATATTTTCGTTGTTTTTCAAAACACTTTTATGATTTAATATTTGCAAACAGATTATTCAGCATCATAAACTGTATACATTAATCTTTTATTCTCGCCCCAAAAGGAAAAGAAGATATTTATAATAATTTTGATCATTACTTAAATATTCATACACCGACGACTTTTAACACATTTTTCTCTTCTTTTTTGAAATTATTTTGCTTTCAAATGTCTATGTGTGCATATATAAATTAAAATCTAATATAATATTCAGATTTTGATGTGTTGATTATTACGATATATTATTGTACTTCATCATCAAAATTTTCGAAAATAAAGCTTTTACATAAAAGCACTAATATTTTTTTTAAAAAAAGAGCACATTTCTTTTATTTTTTTCTAAAAAATAATAAAACTTTGAATGAAATGATAGAGTTGCCTTTTCTATTTATAGTTAATTTTTCATCCTACCCTTACTCTATATAAATTGTTTTGCATTATTATATGACATTATATATATATATATTTATTTTTATTAACAGAGGAGCAATGTATTTTATTTATTTTAATACAAAATTACAGGTAAACAAAAGAAATACCGAAGAAAAATAATGGAAAAAAGTATGTTGTTTGAAAATAAATTTTTTAAATATATTTCATATGCTTATATTAAAAAACAATCCAAGATAAAATGTTTTCCTAATTTTGTTATTTTAAGTAAAAAAAGTATAAAATATAAAAGTAAAGAAAAAGTATAAAAAGTAAAAATGTTTTCACAATGTTATTCTTTTAAAATTGCTTATTTAAAAAATATATTTATGTTATTTTTACAACATTTTTTTAAATTATTGTCAACGAATATTTTTTACTTTTAGTTATTATAAGAAATTATAAAAAAATATTTCTTAAATTTTTGATTTATAAATTTTAAATTATTATTATAATTTACAATTATTTTATTACTTAAATGGAAAACAAAACATTTTTTAAGACAATTTTTTTAAATATCTTTAATATTTTTTTTAAATTAGTATATTTCGTATATTTTTAATTTATATTAAATGCATCAGCTACGAAAAAAATCATTAATTATACTAAATGAGGAATTCTGATGAAATAGTTTCTGTAATTTCTTTAAAAAGACATTTAAGTAATAAATACATTAAAGCTAATAATAAAACTGAGTGGGGTGACAAAATAAATTGGACGACTTACTCTGCATATTGACCATCAAATTGCTTTTGAAATTCCTCTAACAGCCAATGTATCCAAGGTCCGGGCATCTTCAGACGTTTCCGATTTAGAAGGAGTCATGAATTAAAAAGAAACCTATCATAGCAACAATATATTGTCATTTGTTTGATTATTGTTATTCCTCCTTTCGAACGTTATCGGTGGGGCATTTACACCTGAAGGTCCACACACCGTCTCATACAACGTCTCAGGCGACAATACGAGGGAGAAAAAAAAAATTCTTCTCAACAATTAAAGGCATGCACGCGCGCTGTCGCTGTGACAATCATAATAAAAAAAGAAATTGCCGCTTTTTTCTATAGCGAAGTGTTGGCGACTTATTGTCGAGGAGTTAAATGTCGCCAAATGAGTTGTGCCGATCAAAATAAAATTCCGGCCTTTATCACATCTCTTACCATCTGACGCGTTTTTCCTTCGTTCTGCAATAAATATTCATCAAATTTTTAAGACACGGAAGAGAGGCCGGTGCACGTGTTGCCGGGATGGAGAACATCTCTCGAGCAAAGAAGGCTCTTGCCTTCAAATGCTCCGAAACTTCTATACAACATCATTTCTCGATATAAAGTACCGTTATGGCACTTAGAAAATTCCTCCAAAATCAACTGAGCTAAAAAAAAATGTTTCTGTAAAACTTCGTTTGATGTCGTTTCTTAGTACAAAACGATGTATCGCCACTTTAAGAGTGATAATAGTATAAAATAAAATGGACTCAAACGATAGTAATAAAAAAATTGGATTAAAAAATTCTTTAGAATTTTAACCAACGTTGTTTTTCGATGCATAATGATGACGCTTAAACCAAAGAGTAATAGTATAAAACAATTCCAATACTTATGAGATCTTTGAAAAAGAAATTCAAATATACCAGTTAAATAACAAATTTCTTTAGAGCTTCAGCATAACATTATTTCTCTACAAAGTGATGATGGCGCTTAAGCCCATATAGAAGTATAAAATAATTTAGATGAAGATGAAATGGTTGAGTGAGATATTCATCTAAAATCAAGTGATGCTAAAATTATTCTGTTGAACTCTGATATAGCATCGTTTCCCGGTACACAAAAATAATGACGTTTTAACTTGTTAATAACGATCGAGTAATTTTAGAATTTTTATCATGAGTGAAGTTTGTTAAAAAAAAAAAAATATGACAAAAATCAAGTAAGCTGAGAGAAGAGAGAATGCTGTGAAACTTCTATTTGCATCGTTACTTCTTATTTAAAAAGACTAATATGCTTAAATTGAGATAGTGAAATTAAATAATTTAACTTCAGGAAGGTTTTTGAGAATGCTAAAAGTTAACTTATTTATGAAGGAAACAATGTGACACAATGTCGTTTTTCGGTATAAAAATAATAAAACTTATATTGAGAGTAGGATGTTAAATAATCTACACACTCAAGTATATATATATATATATATATATATATATATATATATATATATATATATATATATATATATATATATATATAAATATATATATATATATATATATATTATATATATATATATATATATATAGCTCAGAAAGAGACGCTATGTCATTCCTGTGTGACGTCATTTCTTTACATAAGGTAATCAATAATAAGCCCTAAATTCAGTCTAAGCGTTGTATTATACAAAAAAAAAAAAAAAAGAAAAAAAACGTATCAGAATCAAAATGAAATATGCATAAGGCATAATTTTCAAAAAAATAAATAAACGACCAAAATAAAAACCACCAAATAATAATGATTAAATAATTAATATTTAGAATTGAACTGTTCAAGGGCGTATATATTTTGTGAAACCTAACATTTCTCTCTAACTATGCTCCTAGATTTACTCCCCAGGAAAAAAGAAACTCTTCTCAGCAGTCTGTAGATTAATTAAGTTTTGTTTCATCTCGCTTAAACATGATTTTTACCTAGTACCATAAGTTGATTCGAACCGCAACTCTTTCTGAGTTGTAATTCTTCCCCGAAAATCTTACTCGGAGTTATACTTTTGAGTTTATGTAAATTATTTTACACCGTGATTACAATTTCAATTTTATTATCTTTACAACGACAGCTCGCTTATGTGTCACATTATTTCTATCAGAGCTTCATTTCATCCTCAAAAGCTCTCTTGAAGATAAATCAATTTATACCATCGTCTCCATTTAAGGGCATTATTCTTTTGATTACAATACATGCAGAAGAGATTTAATTTAGAAAAAAAATGCTTTTCTATCTGTTCTTTCAGCCATGGGTTAAAAGGGGGCGAATATTGCAACGCGCAAACTTATACATTTTTTTTTAAAATGCGAAATTTAAAAATTCCTGGGAAGGCTAAAAAAAAACAGAAACAGAGTGCCATGGGTCCGCAGCTGACATGGCTTCCCCTGCACGTATTTTGGAGTTTCTAAATTTTAGCAAGGACAAGGTTCTGAGATACCTCCTTTCTTTTTTAAACTTTTTGGATATTTTCGGATTTATGGGAATCGCTTAGCTGAGCTAGATAATTCTCGAGACTATCAACAACAAAAAATTCCTATGAAAATTACAAAGGTATTACGATGAATTACGGAAAATTAATTATATATTATGAAAGAAAATTACGATAGCACACTTACTTGTTGTTGACGGTTAATGATCACAGTCACTTCTAGTGCCTCCGTTGCTTCGGTAGAAAAATAAAATATAAGTGTCAATATTCATTGAGGCAGGATCGTTCAGTCTGGGAAATAACATCTTTTAATCTTTGTTTATGCCTGCGAGTGCAGCGTCCCCCTTGAGTCACAAAAAAGAAACCGTCAGTAGCCATATGAGAGTCGAAGAAATAAAGTGTGTGTTTTATACAGACCTTGGGTGAGTATTAATTGAGTTAAAAACTGAGCTATTTCACATTGGTCATAGTCTCGCCTGAGAAAACCAGCAACCTATGGATCTATATAATGCCTAGGAGTGATAAGTTACGACTCTGCTGAGTATCGTCAGCGTAATTCAGGTATGTGACTGAGTAATTTACATGTTCTAAGAATAGATCTTTATATATATATATTGAAGTATTAATAACTATCCAAAATGTTTAAAGGCGTAAAAAAAAGGATTTAATATTGATTGCTATTGAGTTAGGAGAAGATGTCAATGAGAAAATGACTATTTCAGACTTAAGCAGTATTATAAATCAAAACCAGAAGTACGTGACCGAGAAAGATTCCGTTGTAGAATTAGCAAATACGATAAATGAACATAGAAACTACGATGAGTTGCGGCAACTACAGTTAGAGAAAATTAATCTCTAACAAAGAAAATCTGAAGAGCTTCAACAATTAGAATTAGAAAAAATTAAACTTGAAAGAACGAAAATGGAATTAGAAATTGCTCGCGACTAAGTGGAATCTAAGTCAAATTCAGAAGGTGAAAATGTTGAAAATAACCAGACTGAATCTTTAGACTCTCTCATAAAAAGTGTCTGTACTTTAAAGCTCCTAGTAGACCTGAGGGTTAGCGAGTTAAATGAGTATTCTAAAGTAAAAACAATAGTACTTCGAGAATTTGAGCCTACTCCTCAATCATGTTTAGAACATTTTAGGAAAGCCTACCGCCAACCAAATGAAACATGCGTACAATTTGTAACATACGTAACGACGAGCTGGGAATATTATTTACAATTGAGGAAGGTAACAGATTTCGAAACTCTCAAAGCTTTAATTGTGTCAGATAAAATATGCCAGACCTTAGAGAAACTAAGTGTCATATTAATATGAGACAGGCTGACACATGGTTTAAACACTCTGAATTAGGGAAAGAAATGGATTTATATTTTACTTCCCGTGGGGTAAGACTTTGGTGGAAAACTCAAAGTTTAATAAATTGTCCGAGTCAAAATACACGTCGAGAGTTTTCCTTTCGGAAGTTAAAAATAATAAGTGTGTTTTATCATGTAATGAGAATCATCCCATATATAAATGCCCTAATTATAAAAATATGTCAGTAAATGAGCGTATTGAGTTTGTAAAATCAAATCACTTCTGTTTTAATTGCTTGGGGGAATAATCATATGGTAACGACTGTTGTAAATCAAAATATTCGTGCAATATCTGTAATCGGAGTCATCATGCCACACTTCACTTTCAGTCAAAGCAAAAACAAGAACGTTTATCGGCGCCTAATGAGAATGTAAATACTCTCAATGCGAAAGTGAGTTCCTTCCCCTCCCCCACAGCTTTAGAATTCGTTCCTACTAGCAATAAACAAAGAGCCACGAGGTCAGGATCAAAATTGCTTGGCGGCGACTAGTTATACTTCGTCAACAAATTCGAAGTCTGTACTACTATGCACTTTTATTTGTTCAACTTTTATAGTCATCAACCGATGACTTGGGAAATGTTTTACGCGTTCGTGGTTTATTAGACGGAGCCAGTGCTAATTTTTTGAGTAAGAGTTGCGTTGACAAGCTTAATTTAAGAAAGGAAAAATAAATATTGGAGTTTCAGGATTAAATGGAATGTCTCTGACAATTAAATCTAAAGTTAATGCTACGATTGTTAACGATATAAGAAATTTCAAATTGGATTTAGAATTTTTGATTGTTCCCAGTGTTACAAATTTGACCCCTTTAATGCAAATTGATATTTGCGTTCCAGAATTTAAAAACATTAAGTTAGCGGATTTGGGGTTTAATGTTCCAGGTCCAATTGATTTAATTCTGGGAGCAGGGAATTTTTAAGGACTATTAAATCCAGAGATATTTTACCCTAATAATACTAAATTTTAATTTTACAAAACACAGTATTCGGATTTGTAGAGAGTGGTAATGTACCAATAGTAACTGAGACTAATGTACACTGTGGGCTTATAAACGAGGGTGATGACTTAAACAAAATTATGCGGGATTTTTGGAAAATACAACAAATTGAAGAAACACAGAAATTTGAAACTGCTGAGAGAATTGAAGCTAATAATCATTTTATAAAAACTCATAAAAGGGATAAATCAGGAAAATTTGTGGTACAGATGCCATTTAAAAAAGATCCGAAATTATCGGGAGAGTCTAGAGAGATTGCAGTCAAAAGATTAAATTCCTTGTGGAAAAAGTTCGAAGAGAATCCAGAACTTCTGGCATTATATCGTCAATTTATGAGTGAATATGAGTGCCTGAATCATATGCAAGAAGTTTCTATGACGCAAGAACCTGAAGTGGTCTACTATTTACCTCATCATTCAGTTTATAGACCACAGAAAACGAGTACGAAATGTAGAGTTGTGTTCAACGCTTCACAAATTACTTCAACTGGTGAGTCATTAAATTCTATACAGCTAATTGGTGGTGTAATTCAAGATGATTTATTTGCTATAATATTGAGGTTTAGAAAACATCTTTTTGCTTTTATTACCGACATTCAAAAATCGTATAGAAGGATTTGGATTGATCGTACACAAAGAGACTTGCAAGAATTGTATGGAAAGATAGTAAGGAAGCTAATATTAAAACGTATCAATTATGCACCGTGACGTATGTAACCACTAGTGCTCCATACGTGGCTCAGAGATGTCTTCAACAGTTAGGTACTGATGAACAACTGAAATTTTCATTGGCTTCTCAAGTAGTACAGAAGGATATGTACATGGATGACATATTGAATGGAGGGTCAAATTTAGAAAGTGTAAAGTGTCCAAAGCAAGAATTGACTCAAATATTTAAAACTTGTGGTATGGAACTACATAAATGAGTAACTGTTCAGAGTTAAGAGAATTTTAAAGATTCAAATTATTATAGCTTTGATCAAACAAAAACATTAGGGTTGCTAAGGAAGGCCAAGAGTGATGAGCTTTCTTACAATATGCCCAAAAAAGATGCTTCTATGGTTACAAAGAGAAATTTTGTCCATAATTGCCCGCATTTTTGGCCCACTTGGTTTGATAGGACCTGTGCTTACTATGGCTAAGGTTTTTATTGCAACGTCTGTAGAGGTTATCAATAGACTGTGATGAAAGACTGCCATCAGATGTCGTACAAGAATAGTTAAAGTTTTTTATGGGTTTTGTGACATTAACTGTATTAAAATAAATCGATGTATGCTACCAGAAAATGTTTTAAAAATTGAGCTCTTTGGATTCTCAGATGCATCAGAGGGCTATTACGGTGCAGTAATCTATCTAAGATGCGAATCAGCGAGTGGTGAAGTAACTTCATATCTAGTGTGCAGCAAGGGAAGAGTTGCACCAATCAAAACACTTTCGATTCCACGACGAACTGTGTGCAGGTGTATTGCTATCTAAATTGATGAAACAGGTTAGCACTTCTCCAGAACTTAAGATACATCAAAATTAGTATTTTTTGGACAGCAAAATTGTTTTGTCCTGGATTCAGAAGTCTCCAACAGATTTGAAAACCTTTGTCGCTACCAGAGTGGCTAAAATATAAGTTCTGACAGATGCCTCATTATGGAGGCATATATCATTGGAGCGAAATCCTGCAAATATCATTTCTCGTGGCTGCAATCCAGCACAACTGAGAAATAATTCTTTGTGGTAGCATGGACCACTACTTATCATCGAGAAAGTAGAGACGTTTAACAACTGTGGAGAGCTAATTAACGAGCACTTAGAACATTTTAATATAGAACTGGTTAAGAGTGAACGAAGGTTCAAGAGACCTATTTTCCTAGTGATTTTTAATTCTTAATAGTAATTGATTAGATTAAGGCAATTCTTAATGCATCCCCTATCAATTCCCATTGCATCCCCTATCATCTCACTTAAATGATTATGATGTCTTGACACCTGGCCATTTTTTGATAGGCAGACCTATCACTGCAATTGCAGAACCAAACATCCTAAATTTGCATGACAATAAATTAAAACAATGACAAAAATTAACTAAGATAGTGCAGACATTTTGGAAGCATTTGTCTAACAATTATTTAAGTTCAATACAAGAAAGATCAAAGTAAAGGTTCACCAAAGAGAATGTGCAAGTTGGCACTATGCTGATTTTAAAATTAGAAAATGTACAGGTTTGTAACTGGCCATTGGGCAGAATAATGCAAACATTCCCAGGAAAGGATAAGAAGGTGAGAGTAGTTTTAGTTAAAACAAATAATAGAGTTTTTAAAAGGAGTATTAATAAAATTTACATTTTGCCATTACCTAATTAAGGAGTGAAAACTGTATCAAATATATCTGTGTATCATTATGTATTGTAGTTTATTATTAATATAGTGTGTATCATTGTACTTATATATTTTATAGTGTGTTAATATTTTTCTTGAGATTTCAAATTGTTGAATGTACCATGTCAATGCCGAGTGGAATGTTGGCGAATGCGAGTGCAGCCCCCCCTTGAGTCATAAAAAAGAAACCGGCAGTAGCCATATGAGAGTCGGAGACATAAAGTATGTGTTTTATACAGTCCTTGAGTGGGTATTAATTGAATTAAAAACTGAGCTATTTTATACAGACCGTTGCTTCATCTGATGCTCCTGCGTCAGCTGATGTTTTAAAGATTCGTCAGGCCCTCAATGACTTAATTGAAAAACGTAATAAGGTTGCATTTGCAGTGGGAATCAGCACACTGCGGACACTCCAGGGAATTGAAACATCTGATTCACTGGCAAAGAAAGCAAACAAAATAGTCCAAATAGCAGATTAAAGGGGAAATAAAACCTTTTCATATCTCCGAATGGTTGATTAAAAAATCCTTCAGAGAAAATTGTTTGAAAAACATAGAAGAAGCAAGCAAAGATATGAAATTGATGGAGGAAATCACAAATATTCCTTTTTAGCCGAGGAACAGGTCAGTTGGTGTTTTTCGCCTCGCTTCTGGCCGCGATTGTCTCTCTAAGCATCTATAGCGTATGAAAACATTGTCAAGTCCTCTTTGCAAATGTGAAAATGGCCTAAGTCAGTCTTTGAGTCGTTCCTGCACTGAAATCGGGACACTTGTAGGGGAAGTACTGGAGAGTTCTGCACAAGATGAACGATTTATAGATTGACTGTGTTTCAATTTTGTTATCTGAGGTCATGTTACCTTTGTTCCCTTTTCCTAGTTTCAATGTCTTCTATTCTGACTACAATTGTTTTCTAGTTCTCTATTAGAATTAAAAAAATATTCCTCAGACACTTACTTCCAGTGTAAAATTACTTGAAACCCCTTTAACTCAGCATTTGAATTCTCATACAAAAAATTGTCTTTCGTAACATCCAATGCATTAATAATGCCCCATTTCATAAATGATTTAATCTACTCTGTCTGTCTTATATAGATCAAATAGGTTACGTTTCTCACGAGTTGCGTTTTTAGACTCTCTGCCTGATTCCTTATAGAACGTATAAGGCGCAGTATCGGTGTATAAGACGCACCCTTTTTTTACATTTTTTCTTTATTTTAATCTTTTAAGACGCACGCTTTTTTCATTTATTTTAAGAGAAAAAAAAGCAGCGTTTTATATGCCGGGCAGTATGTTAACTATATTTTTTCGGAAAATAGAAACTGGTGAACCTTTTCATATGCAAAATATGTCATTCAAATACTTATGCATAGTTTTTATGTTGACAACTGTGTCAGTTGCGTCTAAAATCAAAGAGAACTCAATATTTTTATTAATGCATCAATTGAAGAAATGACGAGAGAAAATTTAAGCTTAGAATATAGGAATTTATATATATTATAATATATATAAAATATATAATAATATATATATTTTATATATATTATAAAAATAATATATATAAAATATATATATATATATATATATATATATATATATATAAACTTTTAATCTTAGTTCCAACTCATACATTATTTAATCCTCTCGGTATGCGTTGTCCTATCATCATCTCCTAAATCATTAGCCAAGATGGCTAGCGCCCTTGCGTTTGCTTCAAAAGTTCAAGTGTTTGGACAGGGATGTTTGCAGTGAATCAGGTTCTACTTTAAGCTGTAGGTCCCAGTTAAGTATTCCTCGTATCAAAAAATATCCGTTCAACGTAAACAAACCAAACCCTAAACTATTGCTTTAAGAAACATTTAAGGTACCCGAACACGTTCAGAGCACTTTTTTTAAATACACTTATTATATAAATTGTAACGATTTTTTATTTCACTTTAGAAAACATCAATATTGAGCTACTAAAATTTGATATATTCCAATATTATTCTTCCGAAATGTTAAATATGTATACAATTTTAAGCACTTTTTAAAAACTTTAAAAAATGCTGTGTCAAAAACTAGTAAACATATTTGAAAAAAATTAATACCAAATAATCTATATGTTTTTATTTAGAGCATGTACTAAAATTTTAAGTTTTTGTTAAAAAAATGAAATAATTACGGCCAATTGAATATACTGAAATGTTAGCCAAATTTTCTATGCTATTATTCGAATTACAGGCCATAATTTGGGAAATATTTAAGTGATAAAAATTCTTTTAGTACTTTCTCTAGAAAACAATATATAGATCAAGCTCATGAAATTTCATAGTGATATTATAAAAATATTTTGAATTACCTATTTTGAAGCGTGCAAATTATAGGCAAAAGCTAGTTCTGAGAAAATCGCATTTAAAGATTATAGTATTGTGTCTTTATAAAAAATTCTCATATTTGCTGATTAATTTCTTTATTTGATTTGCTGATTGATTTCCGGAACAGTAATTATTTTATGTATCTTTTAAAAGCTTACTTAATTTATATTTCAAAATTAAACACTGTTTAAACTAATTTTTAACATCATTCTGGACCTTTAAACGTCCACTTATGGTCCTTTAAATATATCCACTTTTGGTTTCCTAATCTTTAAGAAATCCTTTATATCTCGGAATCTAATTAACATAGAGACAAAAACAAACCTGTTTTAGAAAGCTATTTAAATTCCTTATTTAAGGAAAGAATAAAATTAATTTATCATTTTTGGTCGAAATTGACGTTTTTAACGTCTACCTTAAGTAAATATGATTGAAAGAAGTTGATTCCGTACTGGTGCAAAACTACATTTTTAAAATGTCTGAGAGATATCTGCTATCTAGAAAACATCAATTTCCCCAACTGTTTTGGTTCAGATGATGCAAGTGGAAGTACTTCAATATATATTTTCTGTGATGCCAGTAAGCATGTTTATGCATTGGCTGTTTTCATCCGAATTGGAACTTTTGATTCTGTTAAAATATAACTGATACAAGCCGAGAGAAAAAAGTAGCATCATCTGTAAAGAAGAAACTACCACCACGAGATTGAAATCATTTGCAGCCACCACGATTTTGACCCTCACCTATGTCTGAAATACAGAGTGAAGGAGTTTATTTCTGGACTGGTTCTGCAATTGTCTTAATATTGATAACGAGAGAAGAAGCCTGGAATGTCTTTCCAGAAGAGAGTGCAGAAATAAAAAGATTAAATACAAAGAAATCTTAGAGACATATTCCTGCTAATCTTCTAGCTGCATGAATTGTGTTGATCTTTCGAGTCGAGTTTGTTCAGCTAGAAGAAGCTCAGTGAAGTGTAAATGGTGGCTAGGTCCAGGTTGGCTTTACTTGCTTGAACAAAATAGGCCGCATGGTAGCTGAAATTTAGATGAAAGTGAGATTATAAAAGAAAAGAGCAAATAGGCTTTGAGTTGCTTTGCATGCTTACTTCAAACTATTCATGTTTTTTAAGTGTTATTTAAGAAACATTTAAGTAAATGAAAGAAGATTCTCAAGTGTTACTTGAGAAATTGGAGTTTTCAGTTTTATATTTGAAAAAATAAACTCTTTGTGTTGTCACCAGATGTTTTCATTTGGATAATTGAATTATACTGCTTTTCAACACCAAACTTCTGATTTCAAAAATCAAAACGGAATAATATCGTTAAATTTAGTGCAGACGAAATACAAACAGTTTTTCTTAAGGAAGGCTAAATATTTTTACAAGTTTATTTTTCAACACGTGTTATAATCACTTTATTACAATAATCACAATAGTGATTCAAATAACACCATTCGCTTCACCTTCTATGGAAATACTCATATGTCCTTAGCAGCATGATTATTGTGTGTGCTTTGGAGGAAAAAAATCTAAAAGAATCCTATTTAAAGATAGAAAAGGTGGTAAAATGGGAATTTTCAAATGAAGACAGGTGATAATTAAACCAACGTTAGTAATGGCTTATGCAATAAAGTACCAGAAAAACTGATTAGTTAACTAAATATAGTCATGTGCATTCACAAGCACGTCGAAGTGCCACAACAAGATACACCATGAACTTAATTAAAGTCTGATAGTATCCTAGAAGCAATTTAAGCCGTAAATCCTGCAAAATCATCCACAAGTGCATAGGAATAAGAGATGGTAAAAATATTTTCTGAACCGATTCCCTAATGGTGGGGTTGGAATGTCCAAGGAAGGTGTTAAGCATTTGAACTTGTAGTACATGTGTTAACCTTTGACACTGAAAGCCAATATCAACCAGTGTCTGCTGAACATTTCGTGTTGTAATTGGGAATGCCTACAGTGGAAGTTTATGTCCCAAGTTAGGAAATCCCGTTAGTCGTCGTAGACCCTGTTCTTTTACGGACTCTTCCAGTTGTTCTGGTATCTGAAATTTGATGTTTTCTTGATTGTCGATATTCACGTTATCGTTTCATGAAAGATTCGTGGAAGGACAAAATTAAGTATTCGTACTTGTAAAACTCCAAAGCATCCATTTGGTACTGTGTTAGCAGAAAGGATTAAACTATATTCCATTACTGGACAGAGATTAAGACAGGGACATTCCGTTTGCGACAGCATGGTCTCACTACGAAGTCATAGTGAATCTGATATACTGTTCTATTTTAACACTCCCTAATGAATATTTTAAGGCTGCTGAAAATATTTGAACTTTTCCTGCATATTGCCTTCCGGCAGAAATCTGTCGCTGACAGTTGACTTAATTTCATGTTGTAAGGAAGCAGACGTGTAGAACCCCACCCGGCCGATATGCATACTAAAAGCAGAAATGCCGTACCTTTTGTTCAGTAGTGGACGGATTTTAGATTTTCCTTTTTCACTCCGAAGGTCTTTGTCATAAATTTAGACCATTGTGAACTCTTAAGAAGTAAGTGCAGTCAAAATTGTTTTTTGTTGTCCTTTTTCATACGATATATGAATAAATTCCACCGATGTTAGCATAATAACACCTTTGTAATGTTTTCCATCAGTGTACATTTGTTCACTTTAAGGCGTTGTCCCCTTCAGCCACTATGTTTATTTGCTATCAACAAATACCCGATAATGCGTAAAATTCAATTTCTTTCATGAGACGCGCAAGCAGAATACGCTTGAGATCACTATGTCTTAGTGGCAGGGCAACTCTCTTCAAGGTGAAAGATGTCTGGTTCAATGCCAGCCACTCTTCGGGTGACGATGTTGCGTTTCCGCCGTGTACATGCACATCTGTCAGTGTTAGTTCTTGAAAATTCAGTGGGATTCCTCGCTTGCGACGCGACCACTGCCTATGAAAACTTTCGGAAGGCTATTTATTACTTACTGGACATGCCTTACAGTGGCATTAAACAGACCACAATGTGATGCTTCGCGTTCCAATTCTTTTTCCACGACACAAGGAACAAAGAATTTCTTGTATACTGAATTTTCTTATTTTATACAAAAACCTTTAACATATTTTCTAAAGGAGATATTGTTGTGTGGTTCCTTTCTACGGCTTGAGACACTTCTCTATTATGTTGTAAAAATCATTTTCTTAAGTGTTTATGAAATTTCTGAAACATTTTTGTGTGTTTTCTTTTAAGAAGTCCTTTCTCCCACCCGAATTGACTGCAAAAGAGGTTTAGTGTACTGAAAAGTGCTTTAAGTGAGAATTCAGCAGTCGCATTAAAAGTAAGAAGAAGTAAAATAGTTGTGATAGGACTGATCTTCTATACTGCATTTACTGTATCTGATATCATTAAAAACCCGAAAAAATTCACACCAATAACATGATAACAAAATATACTTTTAAATAAAAGTTTTTTTTTTTTTATCAGATTTGCACTTCATTTAAAACGTCAGATTCTATTAAACTACATCATTCTATTATGATCATGATTTGAATGAACCTTAAGCCTGGCTTACGATTACGATTGTAAAGAACGATGAAAGAAATAGGTCACGATTAAATATAATTAATCCTCAAGCAAAAACATTTTAGAATGCAATTACATTGAAACTTAAACAATACCTAAGGAAAAATATTACAATTATGAAAAAAAAATTAGAAAAATCAGCACAAATAAAATCTAATAACACCTTTGCTTTTTAACTTAAATTTATATAATTTTGGATTGCAATGAAAGTTTCCCCCGGAAGAAATATAAAGAAATATCTTTAGTGCTGTTAGTAATCACCGCTCATATCTATGATTCAGAAACAAATAAACATTATTGAAGACGTCTTGGGCGGAATGGAAGATAACACCAGCAAAATGCAACTACAGGTAAGTAAAAAGTAAGAATTCAAACGATCTATGTCAAGACTGCATAATATGTTTAACAAAACATCCTAATCGAATCTGTACAGAATCGAGCCGGTAAATGCAGATACACGTCTTGCATTATCTTTATAGAAAAGTACCTTCTTGCGATAGAACTCAGTACGATGCGTGGATTTGATAGCTGCAGCTGCCTCAGCAGGGACTATCATCTTGTTCTAAACGTTACTGTCGATGATTTTACATTTTCCAGATAATTTTTGTGGATAATACTACGGTAAATTCCACCAGCTATAAGGCAATATCTTTTCGTTATTCACATTGAGCTTTACTGCGCTACCAACAAAATCAGAGGGAGCAGACCAGACTCCTTTTCGGCCTGTGTTATTGAAATAAATTAACTTTTTATCACAAGTGACAATCTGCTCCAGAATTTTACCTTTGCGATGATATTCCAGAATATTAGCGGAAACCTGAACATGCCTGTTTTTTTATCTGCTTGAGTGAGATATCAGCACCCAGCGATTGAACTTGAGTGTCAAGCGAGATATAACGTGACTAATGAATGCAGCACGAATGTCTAACTCCTTAACTAGCAGTACTGGAAATAAATGATAATTCTAACCTGAAAGCTTTGATGATTTCATTTCAGATAGATTGCACTTAATGGACAGATACCACAATGCATTACAGATCACAGATTATTACAGATCTCACAATGCAGTAATCTAAAGCAAGTATCCAATATCGTCTGACAAAATACTGTGCTCGACATTGAAAATGCAACACCAAAAAGTAATGACCAGAGAACTATGCAACTTTCAGCGTAGACGCAGCTTACCATGTTGTGCAAATGATGAGAAATGCGCAGCTTTCCAGTACACGTAGGATAAGACATATGGTGAGGAATCGCCGTTATTGCTGCTTGGAAAACAATCTTTGAAAGTTTGTTCTTGTCGCAAAGGACTCCTGTTACTGAAGAGATTGCCAGGGCATCGTCGATCGAATCAGTTCTAGTAGACAGGCGAGTTTACAAGGACATTGTGATAAGACTGAGAAGAGCTGATTGTGCCTTACAGCAAATCGCATCTTACACATACCTGAACTCGTCCACAGTGCACAGGGTGTGGTGAAGATGGAATAAGGAACTGTGGAATGTCTGCTGAGTGGTGGTGCAGTTAGAGTGACATTAGGACGTGTAGATCGACGCGTCCGATTTGAAGTGGTAGAGGCCTCCGAAATTCTGCAGCATATGCAAGTCACTCTGGATTCGCCTATATTGAACAGATCCATTTATAGTCAATTGGTTGCTTGTGGCGTGCGCTCATGGTGTCCGTTAAGAACACTGCCATTGACCTCATAGCATAGACATCAACGTCTGGAATGGTGCTGGAATAGAGCAATGTGGACGATGGAGTAACACAAGATCGTCATCTCAGATGAATTACGCTTCTGTTTTTTAATGATAGTCGCTGCGTACGAGTTTATCTAGACAAGCCCAATCCTGCAGCAGTTGTGGAATGCCCCAAAGAATTACAACGCGGCATCATAGTTCAGGGCGCAATTGCGTACGATCCCAGGTCACCTCTTGTTCGTATTCACAGCATTATGACAGCCCAACCTTACGTGGTTAATGTACTGCTGCCTTTGACACTCCCCTACCTTCAGGCGGCGCTCAGTGCCTTTTATCAACAGGATAACACCTGACCACACATTATTCGCATCAATCAACATGCCCTTCAAAATGTGCAATTGCTTTCCTATCAACCGTATTGACCAGATTTCACATCAATCGAACACGTTTGGGATTTGATTGCACGCCATTTGCAGACGGTTCCACTGCCTCCTTCAGAAGACGCACTTTGGCAAATGGTTGACAGAGCCATTCCTCAGAAGGCCATCCGTACTCTTATTGATTCTTAGCCTAGACATGTCGCTTCGTGTATCGCCGTCTACAGTAGTCCTACAACCCACTGACCCTACCCTGTTTTCGCTCTTTATTATGTATAGCATCTCGAAATACAGATCACTTATTGCTCGTTGCTGTATTTCTCTCTGTTTGTCGAGTTTCGTCACTTCCCGTCAACTCCTTCTTGGTGTTACAATGTTGGGCAGTGTATAAACAAACAAGCCAACTATTTGATCAGATAAGCGGTTGCGGAAAACTTTCGTTACACATATTTTATTTTAAAATTAATTTAGCTTGAAAAAAACTAAATTTTTAGCAATTTTGATATTTTAGTGAGATTTTTGAAAGAATACAAAACTTGTCATGGCCTTAAAATATAATGAATAATTATATAGCAATTATATCTTTCTTAATTAAAGCTGATTTGTTTCTGCTAAAAATACTTTTTTTATTAATAGGTGTTATTCTTTTCATTTTATTTTATTTTTTTAATTTTATTTTACATTAAGATATTTATGTCACTTCTGTAAATTCTAAAATAGAAATTTATTTTCTTATTTAATTTTAATGAATAACATTAAAAAATATTACCTCTACTTATTATGAAACAAAATGTTCTTAGCTATAACTAATTTTTTGTAACCTTCTTAAAATGATTTGTTAGAAATTATAAATGTATAATTTTTTTTGTTTCACACATTTATATCTATATATAAACAGCAATTATTCAATTGAACATTTTTGTTAAGAAATAAAAGTCACTATGAGGTAGTAGTTTTGTATGATTTACAAAATTTTGTTTAATTTTAACAATTATTGAAAAAAGCTACACAAAATGTTTTGGTTGAAAACACAGTATGGTGAAATTTCATTATATGTTTCTTCTTCACAATATGATGAAGATAAAAAAAATAATTTGATAAAGTAAATATATACCCACATATATATATATTTAAATTTGGTTCATCGTGTCCAGTTGTCAAACAAAGTTTCAACGAATGGAACGTACCAGGTTCAGAATAAACCATTATGGAATAACAAATATTGGTATTACGTTTTAGCTTTCTGCCTTCATGTCAGTTATGCTTGAGAATTTTACGGGTTTCTTCCTTTTCGTCCCATGAATACATACAACTATCTATGGAAAGCTCTGAAAGACTACGAATATAGGGCATTGTAAATATTTTATTGCAACTTTCTGATGTTGAGCCATCAGTTTTTTGGAGAAAGAATCTTAAAAAAAATACATGAATAAAAAGAGTTCTAATTTAAGAGGCTCCATTTGTCTGCTATGCGGTATCAAAAATGTTATTAAAAAAGACTCGTTGGGTACTAGTGCTAGATCAGCACTCGTCAGAGTAAAAAGTTTCAGGTTTGATCCCAGCATCTGTTGAATAAAGGAAGACAAGAATTGCGGTTCTACTTCCTACACGGGCATTTGTCGGAGTAGATACTTGGAAATTTTCGGAGACCTTTCTTTTGCTGCACGTGAATATTTCTCATTATCTATGAAAAGTACACATGAAAGATAAAAAGAAGAAGAGAGAGAGAGAGGTGTTCAAATGAATTAAAATAAGCATCAGGTTTATCAATATAAAAATTTGTATTAAAAATATTTTCTGTGTATAATGCAGCAAACCATCCCAGTTCCTCCTATATTGTTAAGAGAAAACTGCAGAAAACTAACTAGTTTGTTTCTGAAAGAGATATCAGCCATAATAAAACTGCATAGGCACCAGTTGCCTTACGATCTGTGGTTTGGACCTGAGGGCTCCTTTCATAATAACCTGTATCTTGCAATGTATTCCAAGCCGATGTAAATATCCATGATTGTGGTTGAAATCAAACCCATAAGCACCTTAACTGAAATTAGTAACAATCAATTAGTTCTCAACTCACATGAAAGAGCTTTTATTAGGGATATTTATGGCAGTAACCTCCTCATAAGCGAATCAACAAACATCGTATGTAATAATCTATGCCAGTGATTCCAGAGATTTTTTTACGTTGATATTGTTATAATTTAGGTATCGTGGATAACCCTTAAAACGAATAATCTGCTCTCAAATGATAAGGAACACATTTAAAGTCGCGTGAGGTGAGATAGAAACTTCATCCATACGTTTGATTAAAACTACAGACAGTTAATATGTAACAATTTTCATTCATAATCATAGAGGCTAAATCTCCTTAATAATAAATATGTTGTCGCGGAATCATTCTATGTCTTCATATAAATAACTAACTTTGGCAAATTTGCTGAATAACAAAAATTAAATTTCTGGACGTGTGATGAAAACACTTGTTAGTAAAGATGTTTATCTGCTCTCGGACTTAGAATGGCGGCGAGGCTCTGTTGTTTCCTTCTTTGTTAGCTGTGTGGCAGCTGATTAGGCTCTATTATCATCCCCATCTACAGCGGGTAAGAGAAACACGTGTCTTTGTTGTCGATTCGGCGCCTCGCCCAATCGGCGTCAAGCGCTGCCACGACCGCTGGGAGCCCTCCCTCGACATTTTTTTTTTTTTTTTTTTTAAATCTTTCTTTTCTTTTACAAGAATATTTTAGATACCACACACCTCAATGAAATATTAATGCTAAGAGTAGCTTGTAAATTTTTAAGTCTCCCAACAATTTACAAAAAAGCAATTATTATTTTTCAATTAAAATAAAAACGTAGAATGTAAATTTGAATCTTTAGAATTAAGAAATTGTACACAATGCTTCTATGAGCAAATGTAAAATATATGAATAAAAAGCATTAAAACAAAGGACATAACATGAGTCTCATTTCTTTATCATCATACTAAAGAAGTTTCTATATAAAAATAATTAGAAGTTATTTTCATGAAGGTAAATTTATTTCAGAAAATTTTGCGAAAAAAGAATTTTTCTTCCGAATGGCTAACCGAGTATGCCAGATGAAAAGCGAGTGCTCTGATATTCAGATCAACAATTCATGAATTCGATTCCTACATTTTAGTGTAAATGTTTGTAATGGTTTGAAATCCTCTTTAAACTATAGATCTTGGCCAAAAGAGTCTTGTATATGAGCCAGGATGCTTCCCAGTACCTCGCTTTGAGTTGAACTCAACAGTCAGATGGAAATTGCTGTGTTGGAATCTTAGTCATTCAGAAGCAGTAACTAATCTGAAAAAACCCCGATACTTGATCTGCTTCCCTCGGGGTACCACTTCACACGGAAGACATTGCGACCTATTTAATTGTACCCCAGCCACTATTTTACAGATCCCTACTTCGACCGGATCTTCTGTTAGGTCGGAATACAAACTCACTCACTACTTTCAGAGAATGAGACTGACCCTTAACTCATCAAGCCACCGCTACCGTAAAAATTCCCCAATTGTACGACAAGGCTCGTGTGCAGAAATGTACCGCAGAGGCAAACAAACCACTCACTTGCTGTCCTCCAGGATTAATGAAAACTAGTTTGAATTACAACAAATATTCAAATCTGTAATGTTAGTCTCATGTTATTGAACTAAAAATCAGCGCTCATTAACAGGTGTCATGTGTTTTAGATAAGTAATGAAATTACTCTCTGAATAAATGAAAATATAAATATTTCTTCTTTCAAATAATGTTCTCATTATAAATCGTAAGAAAAGTATTGTGGAAATATATTTAGTCGTAAGCCTTTCAAACAGTCAGATATAAAGGATCATTCTCATTGATGATCAGAAAGAAACTAATGACTGAATGGTTAGTAATTAAAGGTTTGAATACTGCAATTTATTAACTCGATATTTATATTAGACAAGGATATTTGTAATGATTCGTAATCCATTTTAAGTTACATTGAAAAATCCTCCCTAAAAAAATAACTAGAGCAAACTAATGATGTTCAGAATTCTAGCTTTGCTAGTATGTGATTATTTGCATTTTTGTTCCTCAATATGAAATTGAGTTCGCTCGATAACATATTCAAAGTGTAAATTGTTTGTCCAGAAGAAATAAAGGTAAAAAATGAGAGCAAATAAATATTTATTGGATTTTGACCAAAATATTAAAATTTCATATCATTGACATCATATTCCCATGCTTTTACTTTTTACTTTTTTTTTATTATAAGAATTTAATAACAAATATCTGTAATTTCCATTTTTCTGAAGGACAGAAAAAGATAAATGTCTCTGAATTTATCCTCCATTATATGTTTTTTCTGACAATATTTGATATTTTTCACGCATTTTAGAAGAAAACCATTCTCTCATGCATTCCAAAATCTGAAAATAATGCTCAATACTAAAAAATATATGTTACTATTGGTCAGTAAATAAATTAAAGTTTTCAATGTATTATTTTTCAAAAATTAAACTGTCATGAAGTCACCACTTCTTTATTTATTAAAAGTGCGTAGAACTGCATCAACAGGTGCTTCATTTAATATGTCAGAAAAAGAAACAGTTCATTCCTATTGTAAATGCTGTATCATTGCAAGGCTCAGATATTATTTCATAAATCAAATTGAAGAATGCTCAATCATTTTAAAGAATTTTATGTTATTCTTTAAATATACTGCTAAGACAGATGTTCATAACATTGGCGTTTCTGTAAACGATAAAGTTACATAGTAATGGAATGTGATTTCTTCAAGTGGTGCCTGTATCGAACCGGTCGCGTGAAACCTTTGCCACATTCTGGACATACCAGAGGATATTTTTTCGTGTGTCTGACTATTACGTGTTGAGAAAGGTGTGGTTTTTGGGAGCATCTGTACTGGCAGTATGGGCACTTGTACGGTTTCAGTTTAGTGTTCGTATCAAGGACTTTGACTTTAGATTTTTTCTTCATATGCAAATTTTGTTTCGCTGCAATAATCTTTTCCGACTGGTTCTTGAGAGGTCCAGGGAGCTCTTCTCTACGCTGAGAGCTTTCGGGCGCTGTTTTTATTGCTGCGTGTTTGGCATTGACGTGACGGGAGAGTTGTTGAGGTCGGGAACACGAATAGTCGCAAAAAGTGCATTTGTATAATCTCTTGGTTTTAGACTTCTCAGGGGCTGACTTATTATCGGAGGAAATTTCTGTCTTAATGGCAACTTTTTCGTCTTTTTTAATGCCTATGGGATGATGCATTTTTTCGAAATGTTCTCTCAGATGCCTTGGACGCAGAAACCCTTCCTTGCATTGAGGGCATATGTACGGATAATCATGGGTATGCTGCTCAATGATATGCTTTGAAAGATGATTCGGGCGGGAGCAAGCATATTCGCAGAATGAGCACGTGTAAGGTTTCACACTTGTTCTTCTCTTCTTGGTGATTTCTTTCGGAGCAGCGTTGTCGCTCGTCTCTTGGTTTGCGCTGCACGTCATTTGTTTCAGGTGAAAAGTGTCTAAGTGGTTTTTCAGACGGATGAGTCTGAAGAAGCCTTCATTGCACAAAGAACAGACGTATGGATAATTTTGTGTATGCTCGTAAATTACGTGCTGTGTCAGATCTTGCGGTTGGAGGCAGATGTAATCACAATGAGGACACTTGTATGGTTTCATTTCTGCCTGAAAAAAATCAACATTACTTTCGAAATTATTTCTTCTCATAGAAGTGTCTGCCTGTTGTATGTCTTCTTTATTCACTCTCTTTTTAGTTATGTTCTGCTCACTTTTGTTCAGCAAGTCATTTTTTATTTTGCTAATTGCTTTTAACTTCTTTTTAGGAATTTTGATTGCATTCTTCTTATGAGTGAGGTTATCAATGACTAAATTAGTTGCATTGTTCAATACATGATCAGTTTCCTCATGGTTCATGAGCTGAATTGCTGAGGCGAAATTCTTTTTGCACTCTTGACATGAATGAGAGCTGCTTCTGGCAGGCTCTGCTTGACGCGTCTTCTTTGAGGGGTATTTCCTCGCTATTGTCTGCTTCCCGAGATGTTTCCTTTCCAAGTGATTCCTGTACCGACTTGGCCTTATAAAGCCCTTCCCGCAATGAGGGCAAACGAGTGGGAACTGTTTGGTATGTCTCACAATCACGTGCTGACGCAAGTGCTGAGATTGAGAGCTACGGTAGTAGCAGTGCGGACATCGATACGGTCTCTGCGCAGTATGCATGCGCAAATGCGTTTTAAGATTGGAAAGTTGAATGAAATTCTTCCCACAAGTGGAACAGCGAAAAGGTCTCTCCCCCGTATGGATCCTATAATGGACACTCAGAGCCTGATTCCACTTGAAGGATTTACCGCAGATGCTGCAGCTGAAAGGCTTATCCACCTCATGGACTCGTTCATGGCTTCTGAGATTGTTCTTCCGAGTAAATATTTTGCTACAATGCCGGCAGCTGTAGAGACCACGAGATTCATGAGGAGCGCACAGGTGGTCACGAACTCGATATTTATAATAGCTGGAGTAGCTGCATTCGTTACACTTGTACCTTCTCCTCTGAATCATGCGTGAATGACTTATTTGGTGTTTTAGTTTCACGTCCTCATGTGTACCTTTCACTTCCTCTGAAATTAAAAAATAGCTTTAGTAAAAAAAAAAAAAACCCATAAAGGAACTTTTTTTAATTTGAGTCAAATATTATGTTATGAACTCTAAATCAAAATAAATGTATTTTTAAAAGCTCTGGTATTGTTAATATGTGCTGACTTTTCTTGAACTTCACCAATAAAAAAATATAACATATAAGAAAATTTTCTACGTACGTTCACATGAAGATAATAAATTTTTAAATAAGCAGTTTAACCATACAATTGCTTGCAGATCTAGAAAACATTTTATAAATGAAGAATCTACAAAAAGTAGTAACCTGCACTATAAACCGTGTTAAAGTTATAGTAGATGTGTGATATTCAAATCTTCAGGGTGAATTGCAAAATGACTGTATACCGGTTAGTTCAATCGACTTTCGATCAAGAGTTGCAATAAACATGAATGATATTCAGTCAGTTTTAGTAATATCAGCTTGTATTTTTTTTACAAATGGATTAACAGTAATGTGGTACTGCAAAGTAAAGTGGTAAAAATCTCTGAAAAGAATATGATTGAACATACATCAAATGAAGAGTACGAGAAAACGCAGAGCTTTGAATTGTATCTAAGTCATCAGAAAGAGAGAGAGAGATTGATGCATAAATTAAAAACTATGTCACCAAACATTGAATTTGTCTTTGTTTGGAAATGATAACTGTTGTTGCCTTTGTATAAAAACGTGTATGGAGTCACCCGGGTAAAATTTGTTGCAGGAAGAGACTGCTAATGTTAAACAATGATCACATGCTTTCGCTGCTAAAAAATTTTATTTGTACGCTTCAGATTTCTTATGCTTGTAGAAGCGAGAGCACACCCTCTCCGTCACTTCTCACTCTTGCAGCATACTCTATAATGTAATTATCGGATATGTAAACTTGAAATCTAAAGAATTTAACCAAATTGCATACTATTAAATAATACCAACATGCTATTCTTGTGTAACTCTGGTATAAACTTTCAAAATTTAATAATCGGTGTCGGCTAGTGTTTTAATAGCCGAAGTTCCATTAGTTGAAATACTTACAAGTTTATTAAGAGGCACATTAAAAGTTTTTATCATGGAATCTAATGCATTTTTAATATCGACACCGCAGGTTGACTCTTGAACTGCTACTAAATTTAATAGTTCTTCTTGAACAACGAAGTCAGGTGAAACAAAACGTATGAAAATTACTAACTGCGGAAGATCTGTGATATCTGTCGATTCGCCAAGGGCTAAGATGTGTTACAGTTCTTCAAATTATTTTTTAAATTATATTCAAGAGATGTATTATTTGCAGTTATGCGTCGTTCTGTTGTTTGTCTCGAGATGGAAATTTGCCAAATAACTTTGTGCAAAGCTGCCTTATTTGAATCTAAAACTTTAAGTACATCTTGCAAGTTTTTCTTTAGTAAACTCTCCCTCTCCATACAAGCGTTTTCCACGAGCGAAATTCTATGCAATAACAAAGCATTTATATGCTTGATTGCTAAGGGTCATTAAAATTAACTATTGTTTATTCAAATTTGATTTTAAAGAAGCAAGTTTATCTGATCTCAATTTGGAATTTGGTGAATATTGATTAAAAAACTGAGGATGATTAGTTTCATAATATCTACGTAAACTGCTAGCTTTATAATTTTTGACCGTAGGATTACAAATATCATAATGTTTTTATCTTATTGTTATAAAAATGAAATTCTCCTCCCACTCATTATTAAAACTTCTATTTTCTTTTTTTATTTTCTTGCTCTGTCATCATATTTTTAAAAGAACTGGAAATAAATAAAGAAATTTAGAAAATACAAGTTTTCCCGTTATTAAAACAATAACACTTGTTGCATACTACGAAACAAATTACAGTGAACTTACCATACAGTTCCAGATTACAAATTATATCCGTAGCAAGAGTGATGCAAATTGTTTCCTCCAGAGCACAATGTCAACTGTCCGTTGCAATGAAAGTTTACAAATTCAAAATAGGTCTGGAGTCAGAGTCGATTACGAACGATTACGCCACTGTTTATGTTCGCTCGCGCAGTTTTCGATGAGTGTGTCATTCTCAGCTTGGACGGAAATGAAATTTGTTACAATGTTGCACTCAGTCTTTTATATTTCTTGTCAGTAATTTAAAAGATATTTTGAAACACGTAATTTATGATTATAATTTTTTAAAATGTAATAACACAGAAATGAGAAGGGAACACTCGAGTAAATTTATCGAGAGTCACAAATAAACCTTCAAAGAGCCGCAGGTTGGCCACCCCTGGCATATACAAACTAACAGACAGGGATTTTTTGTGCTTCGCAAATGAAATTAAAATGCCCAAAATGTTTTTATTACAAACTGATTTTACGCTTCAGTGTGAGATTTGATTTGAACACGTAGCTGGAGTAATTTTCGAAATAACTTTACTAATCAAGATCGATGTTTATCAAGTTATATTTAGATACTTTACTCTATAAAAAACGTTTTTATGCTCGATTTAAAAACATCAAACTAGTGGGAATGGAAAAAAGCACCCTGTATCTATGAACTAAAATTAATTAAATATATATTATTTACGAAAAACAACGAAAATTAATTGATCAGAATAGACTGAAATTTAATGGATGGCAATTAAAACAAGAAATCAAAGTATATAACTGATAGTATAATACATTCGCATGGATTTTTAAAAAAATGGGAACTCGTTATGATTTCTGTTAATTTCCTTAAATAAAGACTTCAATTCAAATTGGAAATACTAACAGGTATGATTAAATAATCAGTTAAAAAAGAAATTACATTTCTTTTTTAACTGGTTATTTAATCATACTTGCTATTATTTATTTAAAGAAATTACACAAAGAAATACACATTTAACTATATTCCTATCAAAGCAAAATAAAATTATAAATTAGCTTATTGTGCACAGAAAATAAACTGTACATACCTTTATTGGATGGTGTAATACTTATAAGTGAATCTATTCCAAGATTTAAAGCATATTTTTTCTCGTACCATACCAAAAGTTCCTGATATGGAAGAACTGGTAGGCACGTCTTATAATAAATCTTTCTTTTGTACAAGAAAGCGACTAGATTCTGCCTGTCTTCTCTGTCACCACAATTTACGAATTTCATCCAATGCGAGTTGCATTCGGCCGATGCATCTAGGTAGCTAGAAATTCTGCCTTCATTTGGAAGCTATAAGAATCAGTATCATATTAATGATGGTGCAAGGACTCAAGTCTCAACAAATGAGTACTGTAAATAATCTGGAATGATAACACCAGATGCAGAGCTAAGAAACCGGATAAGTATATAAAAAGTCGCAAAAATATTTCTATCGAGTTTTTTATGAATAGAAATTTAAAAAATAAAACTTGTTACATTACATTGTTTTAAGAAAAAAAATTGGATAAGAAAAAATTTATTTAAAATACTTTAATTCCTCTGTCGCAAAACTATATTAGTTACAAAAGTTTTTAAAAAAATTCATTTTTAAATAATTTAATTATTTAAGACATTTATTACTTATTGACATTTATACATAATAGAAATTTAGACATTTGTATATAATTTTTGTAGCTCTTATTAAAACTGAATTTTGTTGCAACTTTTAATTTATTATTTTATTTTATAACTTGTAGCATTATACAGAAACATTACTTGAAATAACTACACAGAGATTTCTTGGATATTCATGCAATTTATATTACACAGAGCATCAACAGTGAAGACAATGCTAAAGCTCATAAAAAGTATATATGTATTGCACATAAAAATGATGATTTGTTTTAGGAATTCTACTTGAGTAAAATAAAGTAGTTAAAACGATAGTAAAATATTAAACATCTTCTCATAAACATAATATACTAACACAACATACCCTCTGCAAGCGAATTTTTTTTTCCTTTAGAGAACACGGTAGTAATAATATTAAATATATTATAATCCTAAACTAGGAATGCATTTACCTAATGCCTGGATACACTTAGGATATACCTATCAGCGCTACAAGGGGCGAAAGTGATAGCATCTACTACAGTGAGGCACCCAGAGAGTGTGCCATCGTCGCCCCGAAGGGATAAAGAAACACACATGTATACACAGAAAGGAGGAACATCCATGTCCGAACCATAATTCGAACCCGGTGGCTACTGCTCCAAAGTTAGGGATGCTAATCATTCCGCCATCGGTCGTCAAACGCTGCATAAAGTGCTAGTGAAGCCATCAATGCCGAGTATCTGCTTTTCTAAATGTAATAAAAATATATTTCCCATTGCAAAAATGTTTAAAATGGCTAAATACACTTGAAATGGTTAAAAGTTACAAAAATGTAGATTTTATGCAGTATTAGGTCATAATAAATTAGATTTCCTAAAGGTTTTTGTCTTTTTACACTGCGAGTAAAAGAAGTGGTCCCAACCAAAACTTTAGAAATTATGTGAAGCATAATTTATGTTATAAGTCGGTATTATATGTAAATATGTCGGTTAACAGCATTACAATCTTCTCTAAATGTTAATGAAAAAATTGCCCAAGTTAAATAAATTAAAAGTTTAAAATGTCTAATTAAATAAACTATTCATATTTAACAACTAACTATCAATCAAACATGAATCATGAAAGCATAAATTTAAAATTATTTATATTTATGAGAGTAGTTTTCCAGAAACGAAAATAACAAAATTTTCTTAAATTTTGCTTTTTAACAGCACACACACACACACATTGACAAGCATTATTTTCTTCAGTTTCTTATGGGAGTCTCAATATCATTTTATTCCATATATTTTAAAAATAATTACAAAAAGGAACTCTGTTCTATCAATATTATCACATGAATGATCAATGGAGCTTTTGGTTCGTTGCCTGATGACAGAAAATCATATTTTAATAATGTTTCGTCGTTTTGTTGATATAATATGTCTTCTGAATTTGCGATAAATGTTCTGGATTATAGATTGGTAAAGTAAACATGTGAGTTTTACAGGAAACTACACAATGAGCAAGAATTTTTGGACATGATTTTTGATTTATTTGGATTAATTTTTACCCACTTCACTTATGAGACACCCCCAAGTGATCATAGAATCTTTATGCTTAAAAGAAGAATAACTGCTAGATGGAAATATTCGTTCATTTACGCCATATAAATTGCATATTTTTCAATCAAGGAAATTAAGCTTGCATTCTTTTATGAAACGAACATTCTTCACATTGATTTACTTCTTGTGTGCCATACTTTCCAATTAACAGAAGACTTTCTCTCTTGTAAAAGAATTGATAAACGACTTGCAAATTGAATGCAGTCCTTAAGCTACTGGTAAGAAGGAGAAGCGAACAATAAATGCAATTTTACTTTTTATGTTTATGAAGCAACTAATATTTAACAGTGTAAGAATTGGTCAGAAAAGAAAAGAAATGAATTTTTTTTTCATTGTTACAAAGTAAATAGTTTAGAAATTTGATGAATGCAATTTAAAGAAATTTCTCTTTAGATGATCGATTTTTCACAAGAAATGGAAATTATTTTCTCTTAAAATCAGAGTAGATTTTTTTCTAAACTATAGTTTGATTCTTATTATTATTTACTTTGAGCAAAATCATAAAGAAAAGTATTTGTCAACAAATTAAAAATTTCACTGTTAAACAAGTTTAAAAGTACTTTATATGATATCAATGTAACCTAAAAACATTATTTTCTATGTAACTTTTGATTTTTTTTAACTGTCAGAATTAAACCAGTTAATTGACTTTTTCTGATTTACTTTTTGACGAAAGTATAATGAAAAATGGTTATAACAAATTACTAGATTTTAAATTTTCAGTTTGTTTAAATTAAATTCGTATTAAGTTCGTGTTTGAATTGTACTTTTTAATTACATCTCTTGTTTCACATTAAAGTCATTATTTTTCCTACTAATGAAATAAGCGAAAAATTTGATTCTGTAAATAATCTTTATGATTTATCCAATTTGCATATACGCTCTGTTATTTCTTCTTCTGGAATTGTGAGGAAGATCTCATTTATAAATAATTTTTTCTGAAACTTCTTATCAATATAAAGTAATGGTTAGAGAATTGTCTGCAGAGAAAAATAGCAGAATAAGTATGAACAACTTAATTACAGATATTTTTATTTATCAGTTGTAATTAGAAAAAAGTTTTTAGTTTCAGTTTTTATGAATATACTATGTTTTTGTGTAGAAGAATCAAACAACTTTTCTATAAAAATACTAACATAGGAACCCATTAATATAAATTTCTTCCTTGATAATTATATTAAATTAATGTAGAATTCAATTATAAATCTGAGTTGAACTTTAGACAGAGTTGCACGTTACCTTCCATGAGTATCCTGTCATCTCGTTACCATGTGAATGCTTTACGAGTCTCCCTTTGAAAGGCCCCCAAACGATACCTTTGGGTAAAGGTACTTCAGTCCATACCCCAAGATTCATTTTGGGAACAGTAGATTGCCTGATCACAAAAGAGAATGGTACGCTTTGAGCTTTTCTTACAGGCATGTCTATGGGCATCTGGGAATACACATATAGAAAAAATGTCAAGTTAAACTAAGCTGATAGAGAAAAGATGTTATATAAGCAAAACTTGATAGAATCTTTAATAATGGTCAAGAAAAGCAGAAGGTAAGTAATGAAATAAAATATTATTATTTATTTTTTTCAAGTTCTGGGGAAAATATATATTCTAATCCGCATTTACTATGGTAAATATCACACTCAAATATGTTTAATGAAAGTTGTTCAAATTAATTTTAAATTTTTTCTATGAAAATTATGAAAAGTAGAATTTGACTTTTAGTAATAGTCTAGTAATATTTAATTAGAGTAATTCTTAAATAATTTATTTTCTTAGAATTTTTTTCAATTTCAAAAATGATATTAAAATTTTACAAAAAATTTAAGTATCGCATTAATCTGTTAGTGAAAATTGTTATACTCTAATAAAATTACTGTCAAAATTTCAGTTCTTTGCTCAATCAATATACATATTGATTATTATAACTTCACAGATCTCGGGATCACTTACAGCACTTCTTATGAAAGGATAGCATAAACTGTCTATTTTGAAAAAAAAAAAAAAAGTTATGAAATGAGAATTTTAGTATATCAAACTGTCTTAATTGCTCCGGTTTACTTATGAAATCTATATACATCCATTTTCTGGTCTAATAATACATCTGAAGATGGATAAGAAAACAAACACAGATTGAGAGAAGCCATCATTTTAAGTGAAGCAGTATATATGACCATAAATGATTAAAAAATAATATTAATGAATATAATACATAAATATTAAAGTGCATTTGTAAAAATGACACTTAATATATTAAACTGACATTTAATTCTCTACATAAATAATAATTCCATAAATACACTAAGAAAAGGCATTGGACTTCAATTTAATTAAAAAAAATTTTAAGTGTAATTTATATTATTTTAAATGTAATATATTATTAACATAAAATAACAAGTTCATCAACTTTTATAATTGTTTCAACTTATAAAATCAGTTGAAAATTTCGAATACTATTTTGCCAATTCATTAATAAGAAATGAAGCGCGGATTATACTTCGCTTAACTCGGAAAAGTACAAAATACTCCTTAGAATATTATTATGATAACTAAGGATATAAAAAAATAACTTGTTTTATACGTACAGAAAGAATAGGATTCTCAAATTTTGAGTTGTCTTCCAAATCACTTTTGCAAGAATATTCTTCACAAACTACAAAAATTAAACATAATAAAAATACAAGCTTTTTTGCAAATTTTATCATAAGTTATTTAAAAATTGTTTATGTATATTACAGTACATTTAAATGCAATACATAAGAAATTCGTTTTCATTTCACACTTGACAATTTTCTATATAATTGCATAAATTATGAAAAAAAATGCAATAATTTGGGATGCTCTAGAAAATTCATAAATGTTACCGATAAACAATTTATATAGGGAAAGCATCGTTTTTATATATTTTGTAAGTAAATAAATTCTTTCATAAATTCTATTTTTTCTCCTATAATTAAATAAAATCTTCTAAAATGTGATATAATTTCCAGAACAATTGGTGCCCTGTATTGTAAATCTAAACATTTAAAGATCTTGTAAATCTAATATACACTACTGGCCATTAAAATTGCTACACCAAGAAAGCGACATGCTACAGACGTGAAATTTATACCAAAGGAAGAAGGTGCTGTGATATGCAAATGATTAGCTTTTCAGGGCATTCAGACAAAGCAGGCGCGAGTAGCGACACCTACATTGTGTTTAAATGAGGAAATTGTTCAGCCGGTTCCTCATACACAAATTGCATTTGAACGTTGTTACCTGGTGAAAAGTTGTTGTAATGCCTCGTGTAAGAAGAAGAAATGCGTACCAGCACGTTTCTGACTTTGATAAAGGCCGAATTGTAGCGTACCGGGATTGTGGTTTATCTTATCGCAGTATTGCTGTTCGCGTCGGTCGAGATCCAATGACTGTTAGCAGAATATGGAATCGATGGGTTCAGGACGGTAATACGGAACGCCATGCGGGATCTCAATGGCCACCTATCCCTAGCAGCCGAGAAGACAGGCATATTATCCGCATGGCCGTAACGGATCGTGCAACCACGTCACGAGCCGTGAGTCAAGAAACAGGGTCGTTTGGAAGACAACAAGTGTCTTCACGAACAGTTCGACGACGTTTGCAGCAGCATTGACTCTCAGCTCGGAGACCATGGCTGCGGCTTCCCTTGATGCTGCGTCATAGACAAGAGCGCCTTCAATGGTGTGATCAACGACGAACCTGGGCGCACGAATGGCGAGACGTCATCTTTTCAGATGAATCCAGGCTCTGTGTACAGCATCATGATGGTCGCATCCGTGTTTGGCGGCATCGTGGTAAACGCACACTGGCAGCGTGCATTCGACATCGTCATACTGGCCCATCACCTGGCGTGATGGTATGGGGTGCCATTGGATACACGTCTCGGTCACCTCTTGTTCGCATTGACGATGCTTTGAACAATGCACGTTACATTTCTGGTGTGTTATGACCCGTGACTCTACCCTTTATTCGAGCCCTGCGAAACCCTATGTTTCAGCAGGATAATGCCCGACCGCATGTTGCCGGTATTGTACGGACCTTCCTTAACACGGAACATGTTCGGCTGTTGCCCTGGCCAGCACGTACTCCAGATCTTTCACCAATAGAAAACGCCTGGTCAATGGTTGCCGAGCGACTGTCTCGTCACCAAACGCCAGTCACTACGGTTGATGAACTGTGGCATCGTGTTGAAGCTGCATGGGCATCTGTACCTGTACATGCAATCCAATCTCTGTTTGACTCAATGCCCAGGCGTATAACTGCTGTTATTACTGCCAGAGGTGGTTGTTCTGGGTACTGATTTCTCAGAATCTATCCAACCAAATTTTTTGAAAATTTAATCACTTGTTATTTCTAGTATAATATATTTGTCCAATATATATCATTTTGTTATCTGCATTTCTTACTGGTGTAGCAATTTTAATGGCCAGTAGTGTCGTATCTAGTAATATACAACTCACTCAAGTTTATATTTTGATGAAGGCCGTATTTATTTTCTTCAAGGACTAACGCTTACAAAAAAAAAAAAAAACTTTTGGTTCTCACTATAATGTTGCAGAAATTCATCATCCATGTCTAAGTATGCTTTTCAATAAAATGGATTCTTTTATGCATAAAAGTAATGATTTTTCTCTCCAGAAAGTTGTCATATCCAATGTAATTTGAAAAGTTATATTTTACACAAGCATGGACAATTCTATCGGGATAATATTTCAGAGAATAGAGCAAAAAATAGAGCAAAATCTGAATAAACTATTATATTTCCCTAGGAATAATAATTAGAAAAATTGATGATAATTTAAAAAATAAATATATAATTATAAAAATGATCAAATATGAACTGAAAAAAAAACATTGCAAGCTATTAAAATTGGTAAATCTAGAAGGCAGCTCATAAGAAATTTACTAGGCTGGAAAATATTTTGAAATGTAAAAGATGAGTTTTCAACATATTCATGTAAAGTAGGGGATAATAATTGCAATTAATATGTATAAATAAAAAAATGTACAACAGATTTCACATACACAAGTTAAATTCCAGTGTTATACCTAGGCTGTTATATGTTTTCCTTTAAAAAAAAGAAATGCTTTTCAGCACGTCTCTGGAGTTGATAGAAATTATAATCTCCCAAAATTAATAATTTTAGTATCACAATATTCCTGCTGGTGTGTCAGTCTACATTCCATGACTGTTTCCGGAATAGAGGTTTGATGGATTCAGGAGGTCAAAATAACGCCAGACTGGCTGTTAGTGGGACAGTATCACAAACAATTAGGAATAAATATATGTTGCCTTATGGCTTAAGGGATCACCAGACAAACCTTGAGCAGCACTCAGTCAACAAATAAGTAGGTTACAAGACAACAAATATCTGCATGAACAGTGTGTGCAGCACCATTTACTCTATAGAAATGTAAAAAGAAAGAGGCCCGATGTTTCACGCATGTTTTTTCAGCTGATATTCATAAACAACAATTTTAAAAAGGGAAAGGATCCAAATTCTTCGTTTTTGAAACGAGTGGAATTCTTGTACGATGTACATACATTTCAATATGAATAAATTCACAGTGAATTTAAATCAACGTTATTTGTGGTTATTTTAATGATATACACTTCAAGTATATTTTGAAATGAAACATATCTTAATTAATAAGAAAACAACATCCTGAAAACTATGACATTTTATTCTGCAAGCTATTCTTAACTTAAACCTGAACAAAAATTATATAGACACATAGAATGAGGACTTTAAAATACACATATTAATGTTCCATAGAATATTTAGGGAAGTACGCACTTCAAATTTCTTTAAAATATTAAATTTTCTTACATAGAGCTTCATGGAGAAACTTCAGAAGTATATATGACGTCGTCTAACAAGCTAAGATTCTCTCCAAAATTACAAAATATGAAATTTTTTTTTCATATTTTGTAATTTTTTAAAGTTGGAGAGTATTTTAAATCTAATTAAGCAAATAATACACTCTATTTTTTTTTCCCTATCAGTAGCCCATACTAATTTGAAAGAATTGTTCTGTGACTTTACTCTGGAATTATTCTACGATTTATTTTGAAATAATACTTAATAAGCAGTTATTATATATGTTTAAAAAGTAAGTATGTGTTTAAATGAAAGTAAATATGCGTTTAGAAAGTTTATGATACAAAAGAATAAGCATCTATCGAGGAGAAATTTTTTCATTCCAATAAAAATAATTAATAAATATTAAATAATTAATAAAAATTAAATATTTCATAAAAAAAGTAATCTTGATTTACATTTGAAAATAAGTCATAAGTTACTTTTTGACATTTGTCTCATAAATTATTTGTGTGATATATTTTAATGTTACTTGAAAGCTCATGCGTAATCAAGATAGAAATATTTTGAATTTATTGTTATTTACATACTTTTGAATTTTTAACAGTTCCTTGAACAAAATAAAAAAATATTTGACTGTTAAAAATTTTAAAGCGTATTTATTACATGAACAAGGATATTTGTTTGTATACGAAACTCATAAATAACAAAGAAAAAAAATTAAAATATTTTTGCCAAATAATATTTTGTTCATCAAACTTCTCTTTAAATAATTTGTTATTTTTTGCATGATATGAATAAATTTAAAAGCATTTTACTTTTAGTAAATTTATAAAAAATATTTTAATGATACAATAGATCAATTAACATATCTAAATAATATCTTTTAAATTCATTCAGCAATAAAATGAATTCAAAAAATTTTGGTAATTATTTTTTAGAAAATATTTTATATATATATACAGGATGTCCACTAAAGTCCCTTGCCACCCTCTTAACTTCGGAAGGGCTGCTGCTATATTCATAAAAGTGGTGTCCAGGTATAGTAAAGCAACCATGCGCTACTAAATAAAACAGACAACAGCGCCACCTGGTGGAAAACAGTGGAGTTAGCATTCCTATCTTGAAAACGGATGTAGATCGAGAGAAAAAGTGATTTACAAAGTTATAGAGCATCCTCTATTTAGTACGAAACGATACCTTGTAAGCATGACTATGAAGAATACAACGTTTAAAACCCGCATTTGTTGTCTCGTGCTGTGACGTAGCACATCGTACGTGTGCATAATTAAAAAAACAAAAAAATCATTTTCGTACTTAAATTTTTTTTTTATTTCGTAATGGGAAGAACGGAAGTATTAAAAATAATTCCAACATTTTGAATGCAGTATGCAAATACGTAAGAAACGTCAAGCCTGTTCACCTGAGACAGCTATAAAAGAATCATCTTCTTGGGGCTTTAGTATGTTGATGCTCATGATCATGGCTGAGTATTCCAAAGTTGAGTATTGTGAGATGGTTTTACTGTACGGTGAATGTCAACGCAAAGAACGAGCAGCAGCAAGGTTATACCGCCAACGTTTCCCTGCGGGCCCATATCTTTTTCTCATCAAACCATCCTAACTGTTGTAAAACGTTTAAGGGAGACAAGTTGCATTACTAGTCAACCTCGATCTGGCAGACCGGCTAAGATAGGATGGCAAGTTCAACTGGATGAGGTATTAGCATATGCACTCGCATATCCGAAATGCAGCGTAAGAGAGATCAGTCAACATTGTGGTCTCTACAAATGTCAGGTTTGGAAAATCCTAAGCGAATCAGGTGCTCATCCATACCGACCTACGCCTGAACAGATTTTAATGGACGGGATGCCGAGCGACTCTATGCATGGTGCAACTTCGTCATGAATCAGAAACAGATCCAGCCAACATTCTTGGCAGATATAAAATGGACGGATGAGGCATGCTTTTCACGGAATGGTATGTGCAATAGCAAAACACCCATTACTGGGCCCTAAAAAATCCTAAATGTTTCGTCGACGTACAACGTCAAATGCGGTATGCTATTAACGTTTGGTGTGCAATTTACAATAACAAGCTGAGATAGGCCCAATATTCTATAATGACACGCTAACGGGTGCACAATATTTACGATTGCTACAGAATGTATTACCCGATTTTGTAGAGAACCTGCCGTTCTTTAATCTTAAAAATCTATGGTTTCAACATGACGGCGCGCCTACTCACAAGACATCTCCAGTGAAGCAGTACCTCGTCAAGGAATTTGGCAACCAAATACTAGAGTATGGCGGTTTCGAAGAGTGGCCTCTACGCTCTCCTGATCTGACTCCACTGGACTTTTTCCTGTGGGGATATTTGAAACAGCAGGTGTATGCGACCCCTCCATAAAATTTGCAGGAGCTTAAACGATGCATTACGGTCGCGTGTTCCAACGTGTCACGCTGTATGCTCCGACGTGTGCAACGTAATCTTCAAGCGAGGGTCCAAATGTGCATTGCAGCTGACGGTGAGAAGTTTGAACATCTTAAATAAAGTATATCGTTATAATTATTTCCTTTTCTTTCTTAGATGGTTTTGTAACGTCACAGCACGAAACAATAAATGCGTGTTTTAACCGTTGTATTCTTCACATTAATGCCTACAATGTATCTTTTCGTACTAAATCAAGGATGCTCTACAACTTTGTAAATCACTTTTTCTCTCTATGTCGTTCCGTTTTCGAGATAGGAATGTTAACTCTGCTGTTTTCCACCAGACGGCGCTGTAGTCTGTTTTATTCAGTAGCGCATGGCTGCTTTACTATACCTAGACACCATTTTTATGAATATAGCAGCAGCCGTTCCGAAGTTAAGAGGGTGGCAAGTGGACACCCTATATATATATATATATATATATATATAACATAAGATTCATAAGATTCTTCTTTAAATTTCTTCTGTGATGAACTGTAAAAAATGATAACCATTAGAGTTTATTCATTGACTTGTGATATGTATATCTCACGTAATCTGAATTATGTTTATTATTTAATATATATTTTTATATTCTTAAAGACACATAATTACAATTTGAAATTGATTTGCAAATGCAGCAAAAATTTGCAGAGTAAAATATTTCAGAGAAATCCTAATACTACAAAGGAATTCACAAAGGGATTTTATTCAAAATACTTCCCATATGAGCTGCTTATTACTTATTAAGAAAAAAAAGCATTTTATAAGCAGTTTCCACATTAAAGACCAGGAAGTATTTGAGAATAAATATTTATAACTATTATATTAATTTATATACATAACTATTATATATTAATTTGTGAAAATAATTATTACTCCATATAAGATTTATTAGAGCTTAAGAAGTGAACATAGCGAACAATTGTTGCGAAATATTTTAGTTCATGCAGCAAATATTCTGTGCCTCGTGCACATGTCATTCTTTCTCCATCACTATCAGGTTAAAAAATAGACTGCTTCCTCTTACCTATTTATTATATCAAAATTAATTTTCGGAAATATTATAATTTTCTTATAAATAGAGAGAAAGAAGCTATGAGAGTTGCTTAGGAGATGAGTTTTATTTTTGAATATGATATTTGGGAGGCTAAGTCTGCCTTTGTTGATATAAGTTTTATGCAAAATACAGCAAGTGTTGCTTCCAATATTTTTCACTATTAGATGTGCAAATACAACTGAACTTCCTATATGCCTTATGTTTTCACACAATAATGAAAAATATGTAGTTTAATTATATTTGATCTGTTTTGTTTTCTAAGTAGAAAAAATAATTTTTTCCTCATTGTGGTTCCTGAAATAAACATCAATTCATCATATTTTTCCAGCTACAGAATATTATCATTTTAGATCATAGTACTGAAAGTAAAATTTTAAATATTAAAAGTCGTTCACTAACTTTGAAGTTCATCATCACTGGAATAGCACTCACTGTAAGACAATCTTTGTATGCTTCGCTTGGGGTATCGGCGCTTAGTTTCTGAGCCTACATAGAAACATGTTTTGCTTAGGAGTCAGTAAAACAATACAGATTTTGAATTTAAAAGAATTAAATTCCTTAATGAATTCTTTCAAATCTATTACATTTACTTTGAAAAGACTCTGATGTCTCTGTGAAATTGGCTCCAGTTTGTTTCCAACTATTTTCTTCCAAGCTCTCAGAGTGAAATTTATTTGTAACTTCACAGCCCAGAGTTTGTAAACATAAAATGTAATCGGTAGCTTTCGTGAACAAAGTCCGTATGACTTCCTTTTTGGCTTGTCGAGTGGTACTTCTTGACATCTGTTTCAACGAAAGTTCGAGATATCATTAAAATTGTACAATAAACTAATCAATACATAATGTAAAGAAAAAGAGAAAGAAATTCAATACAAAAAAATTGTACTTGCAAACCATTTAATTTTAATAACAGAAAATTTAATTTAAATTTCATTATCAAAATACTAAAATAATTTATTAATTTTATTAGTTTCCTTGACACTAAATAATGAATGACCAAATAATTATTAGAAAAGCCTTCGAATATTTTTTTTATCTACAATGATTATCTTCTGAGAATACTTTTAATAATCGGATTCACGTAGCGCAAGAGAAGAAATCCAAAAAGCATCCAACATTTACACACCCAATTTACATGCAGAAAGCTCAAAAAAATTACATTCATCTTTCTTTACACAATAATCACATCTTTCTTTATACAATAATCAAACACGCACTGTAAAGTGATGTGTTTGATTATTGTATAAAGAATTACTATATATGCTACTACTATAATTAACTCATACAAATGCGTTGCGTTCCTACCATTAGCTCACAGAGAACAAATGTGTTGTTTAATATGATTGATGAAAATAAATACCTAACCATCACATTTATTTTGGGGGTTTTATTTTTAGGAGAAATGTATGAATTTGAATGATTTCGCAAAGTTTTTGTAATGCTAAGATGAATATTCGATACTAGTTTCTATAGAAATTCTGATTGCTATTAAAGATGGAAATTCTATAGAAGAATCAAAGCTATTACATAGGAAGATTACTTTAATAAAAAATGTTCATCAAAAAGAGGAAAACTGGGGACAAAAAGAATACTGGAATTAACATAGAATGCTTCAACTTCGAAAAGTTTTCCACATTCAAAAATAAAACATGAACATCGAATACTTGACAAGGAACGATTCTCGACTGCTTTGAAATAAAGAGCAAAAGGCATGATTGTGTAAAAATGTATGGCATTGTTCAAGGAAATGAATCTTTCATTATAGGTATCTAATAATTTGAGCTCAAAGACGCTGGCATGTTAAAAAAATAATTCCTTCATTTACGGTTACACGGAAGTTCGGAAAATTTTATATAACACCTATTTCGATTATCAGAATGTGGATATTTGGGAAACCATAAATGAAATTTTAAAGTTTATTGGTGGGAAAAAGGCTAGCAAGGACTAGATAAAAGGAGAGGAGGGAGTTGTCAATGGTGAAAACAATATAGTATCAATCACTGTAACCGTGGAAATCATTCAGTTATTTCCACACCCTTTTTGACCATTTACCAAAACTATCAATAATCTAAATTTCTGTTGATTTATTTTAACCGTATAATAGCTATTATCTCATATATCAAATTTTTGCAACCATCCTGTCTAGGATTCACTGTGACTTACTGTAAAGATAATATTCTTCCTAGTTTCTGGTTCGATTCCAGCTTATCTTATCCTTTGATTGCTAGACAAACGATATTTTCCACACACACAGTGACCTTTGATTATTAGACAATCCTCTAATGAAGATAAGTAATCATTCGATTCCTTTAATGTCGAAAATTAAAAAATGTTCTCATATTAAACAGGTTTGGTTTATTTCTTTTTGTCACTGAAAAGATGATTTTTGGCACACTAGGGTTAATTCTGCCAAGGCCTACAACTTAAAGTGGATTTCGAATCACTACAAACATTTAAAACTGATATATCAATCAAAATAACGTCCTGTTGAACCAAATATTATTATTAAGGATGCATTGAGCCAGATCAATCACTTAGTAATTTAAGTAATGTTTCTAGAGAACAGAAGTTAAAAGTCGAATGAATATAAAATTTGAAATTTTTATAATGCATTATAAGACATTTTTCAATTATTGGAGGGGCTTTGTGGCAGCATAATATCATGAATTTATTTCATTTTACTCCTTTATTTCACTTTTTATAATTTTATTATATCATGTATATTATGATTTACATTATTTCATCACAATCTTTTACATTTTTTGATTTCAATAAATCAGTTTTACTAGACCCATTTATACATATTGCTTAAAGATAGTAGTAAACTAAAATTACTAATAAGATTGGCTAAGTACTTACTTCATTTTGAATAAATTCTTCTTTTATTTTGATTTCTTTAATAGAATCTATAATGCAGAGAAGTATATAAATATTTACTTTAAGATTGAAATTTGATTTATTGTGCTAGAAAACTGTGAAAATAACTATATTTAAATAATTATTTTAAATCGCTAACTATGATTATTATAAATCATTATTTTATTAACCTGCTAACGATATAACTAACTCATTAGTAGGATAGTGAAAAGTAAAGTATTATTAAACACATTTGTTTTAAAAACCTTATAGAAAGAGTAATGGAAAACTTTTAAAAACACTCATATTTGTGGTAATATATAATTCAAAACCCATTTTCTGAAACCCATCCACAAATAAACGACATCACATTTCAATCTCTTCTTTAAAAAAAAGAGAGATGCTTTTGTGAGAGATCATATCTTTAACTTCAAAGCAAATAAACACAGTGAAGAAAAACATATAAGAGAAAATTATTGAACTCTTGCTTTTCATTTAGCAGATTACGTTAAAGCTTGAAATGTGCCTCCTGAAGTGACAAATTAGCTGTGACTTAACGAAATCTCTTACAAGGATCACGCAAAATTCAAAACTTTATAGAAGCAATTATATCAAAACTTCTAGATGTAGGGGATTGCCCAAAGATATCAGTAATCTTCCAGATAAAAGCTCTATTTCATTAAATCTCGGTATTTTTGCAATTGACCTCATGAAATTATTCTCTTTCCCTCCGTCAAATAAATAATAAATCTGTAAAGTGGGGTCAATGAGAGTATGAATGGCGATCTGAAGAAAGGCTTTCCATTCCCTGCCAACCATTTGCAAAGCGCATTTTCTAAACAACGCAGTAACAGTGTCTGCAAATAGCGTCCAATCATATCAAAAACGTGTTGGATTAATGAGAGATCTGGTGAACATGGAGGTTAAGGAAGAAGCTGAACACTTTATATGTAGACAATGTTATCGGGCGTTATCTTACTAACTAAGACAATTGAGTACTCCCTGAAGGTAGGAGAGCGTCACTGACCGCAGCACATCATCCACGTAAAGTTGTGCTGTCATAGTGTTGTAAATATGAGCAAGAGGTGACTTGAAATCGCATGCAATGGCACTCCAAATCATGATCCCACGTTGTCGCGTGATGGGATGTTACATAATTGCTGCAGAATTCCCCAGACCAGTGTCCACGTCGACGCCACACTCGTACGTGGTGACTGTCACTAAAGAAACAGAAAAGTGACTTATCTGAAAAGATAATCCTTTGGCACTCAGTCATCCGCATCGCTCTAATACGACATCATTCCAAATGTTGAAGTTTATGCTGTGGAGTCAACGGTAGTCTCCTTAATGGACGCCATGATCGCAGGTGACAACAAACCAATCGATAGCAAATGGTTGTGCGCAACCAGCACATGCTACAGAATTGCAAACGTGCTTTGCGGAGCCACCACCACCTCCCGTCGGACACGTTGATCCATCTTGACCATACTCTAGCTGCACCGGCATCCCGCAAACACTTCACAGTTCCTTATTCCAACCAACTTCGCCCCAGCCGGTACACGGTGGACGCGTCTAGGTGTCAGTCAACTGCTATTTCTCGTTAAGATCAACCTGCCCTTTTTAGTCCGATCATCATGCCTCTCGTAAACTCGTCTGTCTTTTGGAATTGACTTAGTCTATTATGGCCTGACATTCTCTGAAATTACAAGCATTCTTTGCGAAAAGAACAAACTTTTAACTATTACTTTCTCAGCAACTATTGTTGTTACTTGGAACGGCGCGAATATTGTCTACTCTACCGGTTCCTCACCTTATAGTTTATCCTACGTTTCACATATTATTCATTCATTTATTTCATACCATACATTTCATATCATTTGCATTAACTCAGTAAGATGCGTTTACCCTGAAATTTGCATAATTATCTGGCCACCCTTCTTTGGTGCTTTGGTGTTGCATTTTCAATGTAGGGCATTATATATGTGTATGTGTGATAAAATGCAATTGACTGCATTTTAACATATTTCATTATTTCAAATTTATAAAAAAGGTGTTTGAAAAAACATCTATCGTTTAAAAATCATGCAAAATATCCTAAACTTTGTTAACTTAAACTTTAATCTCCTTCTAAATTATATTTCAATCACCTACTAAACGAGATTATCGATATTTTCATTCAAAAAGTTAGTATCGAGGAAAAATCCATGCCTTGCATTTCGAAACGAATTGTAGGCGTACCAGACGAATAGGACGATGCTTAGCTGGATCACTGTCATTGTCGGCAGAATTTGTTAAACAGACTGAGTCACTAAATTCTGCACTGTTGTTTTTCAAAATCACTTGCGAATTTCATCATGTCTTCCGCTTAATATGCTGTATCTTAATATCTAATAAGATTTTATAGCTTTTCTTTCCCGGTGTTGCACATTTAATAGTCTGAAATTAATTGCATGTGTTGTACAGATTGTAATTTTTAATAATATTAGTTTTAATGGAAAAACTATCGCATAAACTAAACTTTTCTAGCAGTTAATTCTAATTTTAAACTAGAAGAGCTCTATTAATATTTTTTTAAAAAATTTTTATTTAAAAAATGCATTAATATTTTCTTTAATATTACTTATAAGAACTCTATTATTATATGAAGTTTGAACGTTATTTAGAAAAATCTTATTTTCAAAGAGTTTCATTGAAGTTTCTTATAAATTTTCTAGGCATTAAATACAATGTAAATAAAACTTTTCAGGGGAATATATATTGCAAAAGTAAACAGATACTGATATGCAGAAATAAGGGGAAAACATTTGTTGTGAATTTTTAACTAAAAAATTTCATATTATTACTCATTGATATTTATCACTGTAATATTTAATTTCTTATATGAATAAGAGTAAAATAATGTAATAGTACCTTTCCCTACTAAATTTAAACGACCATTAGTCTTCTCACCAAACAGAGTGCTCCTGGATATTTTAACAGAATTATCTGTAACGCAAAATAAAAGATTAATGCAAGTTCTTACAATTTTCAATAGAACATTATTTTCAACAGATGTAATGAATCTCTAAATGGAAGGAATTAAAACAGGCTGGATTTATCATTTCTTAATCTAAGTATACTTATTTTTGCAGAGGTTCCAATGCATATGAATGTAATTTCCTAGATATCATGTGACAAATTACATTGATATTTCTAATGGGCTCTAAAGAATAAATAACTAAAGGTTTCGATATTTCTTAAAATTTATGGCAACCCATATTTTTTTATTTTCAATTCATGTTGCTTTTATTTCAACGATATTCCTATACAAGAGACAGATGAAAAATAAGCTAACAAATATAAATCTATGAGTAAATTTATTAAGCCCAGAGTATCAATCTATAATATTATATTAAAAGCAGTAAATATGCTACAAACTTTTTTGCATAAAAAGCTGTTACTCTTTTAATTTTAACAACCATTAACTGAAAAAAAACATGTTGTTGTTACTTACAAGATAAGCTTGGATACATGTGATTTTAATGAATGGAGATTAACTATAAATAATGCATGGTTTAAAATTGAACTGTGCACAAAATGTTATGGCTCAGGATTATGTAAAGAAAAAGAAAAATTGAAATGATAAAGCAAAAAAAACTGAGTGATGCATAAAATGAAACTAATATATATTTTCCAAGCATTACTAATCAAATTCAAAATACTCAAAAGTATCTTATACGATACTTTCGTTCCTAGTCAGATGAAACATGGCATCATAAAAACAGACATCGATGGAAGTACACATATCAGGATTTTTATCTTTTGAGTTCTCTTTTGTTTCTACTAATAAACACTAATAATAGATAAACACTAAAAAACACACTTTTTTGTGCATTTTTGAAATTTTTTTTATTATCTCGAACTTTGATTTAATTGAGTGAAAGTTAATAAGTTTGAATAAAAAGGGTGAAAGTTTGATTTGAATAAAAGAATGGTATATTTATAGAACATATTTTAAAAATTTTGTTTATGTTAATAATTATTACAGTTTAATAGATTTGAATATTTTTAAGTGTTTTGATTAAAGATTTGAAAAGAACTTAATGTTTGAATTTTGAATATATTGTTGCAAATTCTATTTAAGGTGAATGTGTATATTATAATAATAGAAGGAACTGCACAAATTAATGCTAATTGTGTGTCCATTTGGAATTGAATTGATCGCTATTTGTATTACAATTGAAATGTTATTATTATAAATAAATATATTGATATAAATTTAAATCGAAAGTCTTTGCTTATAATTATCATTTTAAAGTTATGTTTTTTTTTTTTTTTAAATTTAGAAATAATTGGGTTTAATTCATTGTATGCTTGTTTTATAATTTTAATAAGTCATTTCCGCAGTAATTCAATTTATGATTTTCAGCTTGAAAATCGTATTTTGGTTGAAATAAAATCAAAACTTTTTCGGAATTTGTTATTTTTGAAATTTTAATTTAATTAATTCATTCAGGCGTGTTAAAATATTTAGCATTAAATATGACTTACTTCGCGAAAGTGAGAGAGACAGATCTTTTAGTTTTGGCTTCAGAATTAGGCATCGCATTGGAACCTGATGTCAGGATAGTGAAAATTCGAGAGCTCATTACTGGACGTGCTTCATATGATGAAGAATTTACTAAAACGTTGTTAGAAACAATCATCAATACCAGAAAAGAGTTAGAAGCAAATGAATTGGTTAGGAAATAAAGAGAAGTGGAAGCAAAGAAGTTACGATTGGAAAATGAAGCGAAAAGGCAGCAAATTGAATTAGAAGCAGAAGTTAAAAAGTAGCAAATGGAATTTGAACTCGAGAAATTGCGAATAGAAACAGGTCTTTGTGTGCCGAAAACAGAAAGATTAAGGCTGAATAATATACAGATAGAACTTACCAAGTCGATGCCTCGTTTCGATACAAAGGAATGCGATATTCTGTTATATCTTTCATTGTTTGAAAGACAGGTCAAAAGGATAAAAATTGAAGAAAACGATATGGTTTCATATCTGTTACCTCTTATGCCGCCAGACATGATGGAATTGATTGCCAGAATTCCAGAAGAAGGATTTTGAAATTATGAATACGTGAAAGAGGTGTTATTAAAGAAATTCAAAATGAATGCAGAAGGATTTCGGCAAAAATTCGTTCACCAACGAAGTCCCGATAAGACATGGCGAGATTTTGTTTACGAAGTGACAAACTATTTCCAGTGTTGGATCGACGGGCTTGAAATAACTGATTTTGAAGGACTTAAGAACCTTATAATCACCGACCAAGTTAAGAAAAGAGTTCCTATTGAAATAAAAGACCATTTCGTAGATGAATAGGGAAAGATAGTCAAACCATCACTTTTGGCTGACAAGATTGATGAATATGAAAATGTACGCAAACCGTTTAAGAAGCAAACAGGTGACTACCTAAATTTCCGACCCAAACTTATAACAAGTATCCATTACAATGGGATAGCAGAAGATATGAGAATCATGGAACACCTCGTACCGAAAACAAGTATGCGAGTTCCAAGTCTCAAGAAGAAATTTCTAAAACTCGTCCTAAGTAAATGTGCTATTTTTGTAGTATGGACGGACACGTGAAGAAGTTTTGCCCAAAACTTTCGAAAAACAAAGCTGACCAAGATGTAAAGAAGAAGTTCAACGTAAATAGAGTTGCAGTGGAGATGTGTGAAGAAAAGGAGGAAGCAAAGCAATCGGAAACGGTTGTAGTGGCCAAAGTAATGTCTCACAAGCGAAACATAATTGGTGAAAACTTGTATAATTTAGACAGAATCCAGATAAATGTTAATGGAAAACGAGCAACCGCTCTGGTAGATTCAGGAACTGAAATCACCATGGTTAGAAGTAATATGGTAGATTTCCCTATAGAGAACAAGCCATCAATTTATATTAAAGGAATTTGTGGACCTACAGAGAAATGTCCTTTAGTAAACATACCAATGAGTTTATATATGGGAGGTACGGGTGACGTCGTACATCAAGATGTCCTCTGTGCAGTTGCTCCTTCCCTCGTAGAAGACGTTCTCTTGCCCCCAGAAATAAAAAATGTGGTAATGTGAACTATTGTTTCTGAATCAAAAACATCCGTAATAGACCATTCCAAAGTTGAATGTGAAGAATTTGATTATATACGCAAAAAACAAAAAAAGGAAGATATCCTTACTGACGAATTTACAATGAATGAAGCTTGTGTTGCAGAAGTGGAAAAACTCCGGTAAAACGTACGAAAACTGAAAAATTTCTCCAAGAACAAGAAACTTGTAAAGATCTAGAGGAAGCCAGAAAAAATGCATAGGAGGATTTTATTTCAAAGACAAATTTTTGTTCCATAAAGAAAAAATTCTGGGAGAAACAACAAACCAATTAGTTTTACCAAAATGCCGAAGAAAGGAAGTTTTAAAACTGGCTCATTGCTCTGTATTTGGTGGTCACATGGGAGCAAAGAAGACTACTATGAGAATAAGATATTCTTTTTATTTAACTGGTCTTTCAAAAGACGTAAAGAACTTATGTGAAGCTTGCAAAGACTGCCAATTAACAAGGAAAATTAAAGTTAAAAATCGAGCTCCTATAACACCTGTGGCGAGACCCGAATTGCCATTTCAAGTGGTAAACGTTGATTAGGACCAGTTGAGACGCCTATCTCAAAAGGTCATAAATATGTGTTATGCTTGGTAGATCAGCACACAATATGGGCTGATGTTGTTCGACATTAACAAGTCTTACAGCCAAAGCAACATGTGAAGCTCTGTTGTCAATATTCATGAGAACTGGAGTGCCTAATATCATTGCATCAGACAATGGGACTAATTTCAACTCTGAGCTGACTAAAGAGTTTGAAAAGAGAATGGGATCAAGTCCAAGATTTTCTACACCCTTATATCCTCAATCCAATGGACTAGTGGAGCGTTTTAACCAAACTTTAAAACGAATGCTGCATCATGTCATTCTCGATGAATCTCGAACATGACATACCAAAATTCCTTTCATTCTTTGGGCTTATCGAGAAGTGCCAAATAGTACTACAGGTGTTGCCCCATTCCAGCTGCTGTATGGACGTAAACCTGAAGGTCCACTCTCAATTCTAAAGAATACATGGATTGGAGAATTAGTAGGTCTTCAACATGACATAACTCCGATTTCAGTATATATGGAAAATCTCAAAAGGAAATTGGAAGATGCTGCTTTGAGAGCCAAAATAACCTCTCAAATTGAACAAGATAAGATAGCGCATTATTACAACTTGAGATCTTGTTCAAAGACATTTAAACCAGGTGTCAAAGTTATTGTCCTTCTTCCAGACTCTAAAAATAAGCTGTTAGCTCGCTGGCAACGTCCAGGGACTATTACGAAAAATAAAAATGAGCATTCATTTCTATTTAAAATGCCGGATAACAGTTTTAAACATGTGCATCAAAACAAGATTAGAGAATTCATCGCTGAATCAAACACCGTCAATGTTATTTTCGAGGGAAAAGAAGAATTTGGGAATGTTCAAACCATGCCAACTAGTCATAATGAAAAGTAATTCCATGGAAAACAATATGACTTAAAGATGTCTTATTTGACAGATAATTAACAAATTCAATTGATAAAGCTACGTAGAAATTACGAGAAACTGTTTACAATACCCTTGCAACCAGTGAAGGTTGGTGAACATAGGATAGAACTTTATCCAATGCCATCCGACACAAACCATATTCTTACAGTGTTCCGATGTCATATCGAGCAGAGGTAAGAAAGCAAGTACAAGAACTTCTTGATTAGAACCTGATCGAACCATCCGAAGTTGAGATAACTTATCCAACTGTGTGTGTAGCGAAGAAGGATGCATCAATCAAAATGTGTGTGGACTATAGAGCTCTAAATGCCGAGACAAAGGTTCCAAATTTCCCTATGAAAGATATGCAGGAAATGATATTTACTGCGGGTATGGCTCAATATCTAACATGTCTAGATTTACAAAAGGTCTGTTATCAAATAAAAATGAATGAAGATTGTAAAGAGGTGACTGCTTTTTTCACTCAAGATGGAGTATACCAGTGGAAAGTTATGCCTTTTGGGTTATCTGGCGCATCTGGTACGTTCCAGAAGCTTCTGAACCAGGTGTTGAGGAATCACTCTCCCTATGCTCAAACATATATTGATGATATAATCGTTTATACGAAAACTTGGGTTGAACATTTAACACATTTAAAAAATATCCTTACAGAATTAGAAAATTATAAATTTTCTATCAAACTTGAAAAATGTATCTTTGCAGCTAAAGAAATAAAATTTTTAGGTCATAAAATTGGAAGCGGTACACACACGCCTGATAATGATAAAATTTTAGCTATAAAGAAATTAAAACGACCAATCACCAAAAAGGAAGTTAAATCAGTGTGAGGATTAAAGGTTTTTTTTTTTTTTTATCGAAGTTACATACCATATTTCGCAGAATTAGCGTCGCCTTTAACGGTGTTAACTAAAGGGGAAAAATCGAATGATGTTAACAGGGAAAAAAAGGAGAATCTTTTCAGAATTTAAAAAATTTGCTGTAACTGCATTTTCGACTCTCAACTGCAGTAAACCTTTTCAGATACATTCGGATGCATCTAACTATGCAATTGGTTGTTTCTCAGTCAAAGGGATGCTAAGGATAATTATAAACCTTAGCATCCCTTTGACAAAAAAGCCTTTGTTAAACAAAAATTTATCCTTTAGCCTTTGTTAAACAAAAATTTATCCTTTAGCCTTTGTTAAACAAAAATTTAATAATACGCAGAAAAATTGGTCGACAATAGAAAAAGATGCATATGCAGTTTTGTTTGGTCTTAAAAAGTTTGATAAATGGCAACACGGTACAATACAGTGGTCGAAATTATTACCGACCACAATCCTTTAAAATTTTTAATTGAAACCTTTACTAAGAGTCCCAAATTATCAAGGTGGGCATTAGCATTGCAAAGATGGAACTATATAATATATAATATTTTCCATCTTGGAGCAGATGCTGTATCAAGGCTAGAAATAAATGAGTGAGTTTTTTTTATGTTATCTCTTATATATATATATATATATATGTATATAATGTTTATTGTGTTTTCCAATTTTTATTTTTATATATTCGAAAGTGTATAATATGTGTATGTAAACGATCAGTGAGTGGGATGTGTTGTCAATTTTTTTTGCATCCCACTAATTATTGGGTATTAAGTTTTTCTTTCTTTTTCTTTTGGCTAACATCAACTCATGTGGATTATTTTTTAATCTCAGCTTTTATATGTGTTTAACTAATGATATTTTTAAAATTTCTGTCTGGGTTCCTGCAAGGAAATAATTCCGTGTCAAGACTGACAACAAGCCTCTGCAGAAGCTAGTTTTACTCTTGGCGGCGGCGTGTGAGGGCGCACCAGTCAGTCAAGAAGCGAAATCAGGGGTGAGGAGAAGAAGGAATGGAGAATTGGTATGAGGAGGGGTAGCGAAACTAACAGACTCTCGGACAATGAGGAATATATGCATTGCAAAATATATATATGTATCTATAATTTATGTTTTAGTATTTAATGTTTATGTATGTTAATATTAAAAAAATGAGACATCAGAAATCTTGTTAATTTTCATGTTAACATCGCCATAGAAAATTGCAGCTCTGAAACATAACGAGAACCACGCCGCGTTATGTTACACTAAATGTTGCCTAACAAATCAATGAAATCATCTCGTTAAATAAGGAACATTTATAGGAAAACCATTCTCATAAACAATATAAATTGTTATTATTATAAACATCTATGAGAAGTTTCTGAAAGGATTGTATCCTTGTGGATCCTTGAATCTTTCAGAAACTCACAATCCTTGAAAGGATTGTACCTGATAAAAAAAACATGACAATAGTTAGCCAATTAATTATAATGTGTCGAAATTGTTAAATAGAGGCAATCTCATACCATCGGCAAGAAGTTAATAGTACCCGACTGTAAGGAAATTTAAAAAAAATTTTTTCCATCAAATTTTATCTAATGGGATAAAAAATGCTCCATAAAATAATGTCGGGCAAGGACGAATTGATGACTGATGAAATTTTGAAACTTATACCATTAATGTTCTTATAACCAATGAATTTCCTCTATAGTTTGCTGAATCAACATTACCACATACTAATGAGGTTTGTCTAATAGCATATGTCCGATTTGTAAAAGAATAATTATTTAAAATAGATTGATTTTTTAAGCCAAAACATAATTTGTAGACATTAACAATGTGAATCTTTTTTAATATTATCAATTACTATTTCAAAGGAAATATATTCCTCTTAGAAACACTATCTATTAGGGCGATGGTTTTTTGCAAGTGTAGGTTGTCGTCATAGTTTGATTATCCTTTTGCATAAGAATATACAATTTCACTTGTTCGCATCACGTATAATTCATAGACAGCACTTAGTTGCAGAAAACCTTTTGCGACCGTTTACATGATTCATTACACTATACTATTTTTGAAGGAAGCAAAACTTTTAATAATTTTCCCAACAGTCATTATTCTGGACTTATAACATTTAGAACAATTAACAGAGGGCTATAAAGAGTTTAATCGCTTGCTTCTACACACAGAGGATTGATGGCTCTTCAAGGCACTCACTATAGTATAATATCTGGGGGTTTTTTCTAGATTTTGTACAGGAGTTCGCGTCGAACAGAAAAATGTTGAGAGACAGATTACAACAATTAAAATTGATGCATGCATGGCAAAGTTATTCACAAAATTCAATGGAATTAACTTGTAACTTCAATCTAAAGAATTCAATTTAATCACGACAAAATTTCTTATTTTTTATAGCCTTATTAAGCTCACTTTATTGAGACAAAAATTTGGTAGCAATTTGTTCAGCTAGTCTCCAGTCTTGTGTAATTTGCATGAGAGCAGTGAGTTTCCCTTTGATGAAACACAAGTTACTGTCAGAATCTTTACAGCAAATTAGAGAGACAAAACTAAGGTAACAAACGTTAGTAAACAGACCACTAGAGAACAAATGTTTGCACAAAAAATTGCTTTTTTTATTTACTTTATTTTATTTTATTTTTCAATATTATTTCATTTTATTTTTATTTTATTTTATTTTATTTTATTTGAGGATATGTTGTTCCTGAAATTCCCTCTATGTGTTATCAAACCCTCATAGATATTGAGATATGATTTCAGATTCAGGAAGCATTAATAAAATTTTCAATTGATGAAATTTTGAAAATCCTCTTTCAGAATGTTAATCGTCTCAAGAATTTTGTGATTTCAAAATAACATCAGTTTTCCTCAACACAGTATTGTGAACTATCGTTAAAAATGTTTATCTTTCTGATCTTTACTTTGTTGAGCTAGGATTCTGTGCTGTGACTGCTGTAATTACAAAAAGACGTCGATTGCAAGTCATGGAAAGATGGGACTTGTCTCTTCCTCACTCTAAAAATATGTTGTACGTTCAGAAACTGGTTCTGAATTAACAAGTACTGACATATTATGCGTTAATGCTCTTTTTTAACTATACATAAATAAGAACAAAGAATTTTTAAGGTTCAAAAGCATTTAAGAATTTTTTTCTTTTCATGATTCGTTTTAAAGATAACTAAAGAAAAATATTTATCTTTTAAGGGAAAAGTATCGAGTTACAGCTAATCAATGTGTTAGTCTGCCAAAACATTTTGTCTAGATTTCATTGCTTGAGACAGAAATGCATTTTCAGAAAAATAGTGACATAGTTTAAACAGACCTTATAAAAATGAGATTAAATGAAAGGATATATGATTTCTTAGAAAAACTTCAATTGTTCATCGAAGAAATAAATTTAAATTAACATTAATTTATTGAGTTATTAGTATGTAGAAATGTAAAAGCACCACTAGAGGGCGAATGTGAAAGAAAAGAATAGTCTATGAATGGGGACAGTCAGAATCTGCTATGCAGCTGTGTTCAGAGAAATTTTTCAATGAGTTTGTTTTTATAATCATCAAACAGAATATTCTATAAATCCATTCTGACATACGATTTAAGTCACGGTACTTGGCCTGTCATCGCCAGAGTATTGGAATATATTTATCACCAGATTATGAAATACATTTATTTTGGATCAAATTTATTGTCACCCTTGGCGCGTTTTTTGGCGCAAATTTGGAGGACATTTTTACTGGAAACCCGGCAAACTAGCATTTTGGCAACCCTATTTGCCATTAATTTCTCATGAATATTTACCAATTTAAATTTATTTATATAAAATTTAATCTAAAAATTTATGGATAATTTAACATATCAACTTTATTATTTTACCATTGATGTTTGAAATCTATAAATCTGCATTTCTTGTTAATTTTGTAAAATTAGGTGAGCATATTGTTAGATACCAGCAATTTTATGAAATATTTGTCACTATTTCAGCCATTTTCCTCCCGCCGTTCTTCCCGATCGGAAATTCCTCATACATCCCACTTGGCGACTTTTTTAAAATTTCGCCAAGAGTAACTGTACGGTAAATAATTATCTTTATTTTTAATCACCAGATTATTGAAATATATTCATTTTTAAAATTTTTAGTCATTAAAATTCTTTAATATACGTTATATGAATTTCGCTTTTACTGTAAGATTCCTGTTATCTCTATCAAAATTTTAGTGTTGGAAAAAACAAAGCATTCTAATACAGAAGGCACATTATGTAGTTAAATTATTTTAATGTAATTTATCTAAGTTACATAACACTCTTATATATACACAGACACACACATATATATACACCTTTTTTATTGGGACAATTTTTCTGGTAACAGGTTTTATGAAAATTATTATAAAATTTTTGCTGAGAAAGATTCATATATTCTTAAAGAAGAAGATTATTTATTTATTCATTTTAGAATTTCAATAATTAGTCTAAATTGAGAGGCTTCGCATTCAAACACTTGAATTTCTTAATTTAAAAAATAAATGGCGGTGTAAAAAATGCTATGTTTTAAGTAAAGTTATTTAAAAATCTAAATATTAATTACAAAGTAATTAGAGTTGTGTTTTTGTGTATATAGTATTAAGTATTTTACTAAAATAATTTCAGATATTCAGTAATTTAAATGTGAACTCATATGTTTCAGAAATATTGGAACTGCTTTTATTTTTATAGAAGTAAAGTATGACTTTATTAATATCAATGAATAATTTTAGAAATTAGAAAACAATTTCTAATATTAACAATTTTAAATGCCTAAGTTCTTAATTTTATTTTTTATATAAAACATAAAATACGAACATATTTTTTATCAATGAAATATTAATTTATTACTTACTAAAAGCTTTTGATGCATCTAAATATCCAGTCCATTTCGAATACGATTTTTCATATTCTGTTAATTTTTTTAATTCATTTGTATTAAGCAAATTATTCTCATCAATATTAATATCCATCACATCTATTTAAGTATAAATGGTTATAAAAAACCTTAAATTTTGTCGCTATTTAATAAATTGTTAAGAAATATTTTTCAAATTCCAGTCAAAATAAATTCGAGAAACATTATTTGAAAACGTTATTTAATTTCTTAAGTTAGTTCTACTTTTAGCATTGCCAAGAGGACTTTTATAAATGCCAAACGAATTTTACAATAATAGTATCAATCAAATAACATCGAAGATTACACATATCAAAATATCAATGCATAATGATTTTTATGATAAATATTTTATTTTTAAGTATCTGGAACTATTTATTTATGATGCACATCATTTGTAGTCTTTAAAAGCAAAATTAATTTTTTTTATAATATATTACGAAATCATATAATTTAAACATGTATTTCCATCATTTGTTAATAGAGTTCTCTTAGCTTATAGAGAAAATTTTGAAAATCGCTTGCTTTTTCATATTACTTTTATTTGCATTAGTTTGATGATAAATTTTATTTATCACACTATGATATCAAATTTACCTTTAAACCACAGACCAGTAAAGTAAGACTTCCAACTTTCAATCGGTAAACGGTTGTACTTAAGAATTCAGGTGGCTCGAATTTTATTCAAGCTTTGACGACAGCGCCACTAAATGGAAAACTGTAAGTACTACACCAGAATGAATCAATACGTTTTTCACTTACAAGCAAAGCTCATTTCATTCTATGAAATGCTTCTTTCTTTCGTAATTTGAATTTTATGTTTAGTTTAAATAGAACTTTTAGACAAGATGCAAATGAATCTTATTAAACTTAAAATTGTTGATAAGTCCTCAAAAGTTACATTCATGTTAAATACAATTTTTTTTATAGAATATTCCATGAAAAACAAAGAAATATTGTTAACATATAAAAACTAAATTTTAAAAATTAGACAAACATCTCAACAATTTTAATATTTAATTCAATGTCTTATAAGTTTTGAATTAGAAGTTCAAAATAACACATTTTACAACTTAAAAGCAACCAATTCTTGGTTAAAAATAGAAAAATTTAAATCATCTCTGCCCCATTTAAACTAACCATAAAGTGGATGAGCTATCTTGTCTTTTTCATAATGCTTTTTCTTCTGTTCTACTTTCAACATGTTCAATTTTGGAAGCAATATCACTTAAGATTTAGGAATTTGAAAACTAATTTTTTAGTACAATAGATAATTATCATGATTTTGAAACATTTTTACCATTTACTAAAAATTTAAAACTAATAATGGAAATTAATTATAATTAAAAAATAGAGCACAATATCAAATAGTAATGTATCTTGGCTAATCTTGGCATGTAGGTCCATTATTGGCAGCCTATCTAGTCTTGAATGATGTACATTTCATTATGTAGGACCAATGTGGTTGCCGAGATAACACCAAGCTTGGCCACCTATATTAGACCAAATTTGCTGCCAAAATTGGTATGATTTGCTAGCCAAGCTAGGAGCAATATTTTCAACCCTTATAAGTGTCTACATTTTGTAACTCATATACTTGTAACAAAGGATCTTATTTTGAATAACTTAAATAAACATGCTATTTTATATTATTCCAATCTTTAAATGTATCATTTTTTCGTTTAAAGCTGAATTTATTGTATTTTATATAAATGAAATTATCATGATTAAAATTTACTATTTTGCATGCTATATTAAAAAATTAATACAAGAAACAAATTGGTATTTTAATCAATATAAAACAATTTAGCAAAATTACAAAATTATTGTTTTATGAGGAAAATAACATTATGTATAGTTAAAATCAACATGCAAAGAAAGGTTGGTTTGTTAGGTTTTATGGCGCAAAGTACAAAAATGGACATGTTGCGCCAAAGATGCATAGAAAAAGAAGTGAAGTAAAAAAACGCGAGTGACTACAATACTTAGCAATTTTAAATACACATGAGCTATTTAGCATATGGATCTAATTATTGAGCATGCCATATTCTAAATAATCACACAATGGCAATCTAAAAATTTCATTTGATTAATATTAAAGGTAAATGAAGTTTCCGTATTACTTAACACTTGCTAAAAGTTAAAACTGACAGTTTTTGTGTATAATTTTATCAAAACATTTTTTATTTTACTCTATGTTTATTTTATTTAATAAATGGTGCTTTTGCTACCCATCCTGTCTAGCTGTCAGCATGGCTGACTGCGGATTGGAAGATCCTATGTTCGAATCCCACGGAATGGGCACGAATGTACTTTCACTCTCTCTTTTTTATGTCCTTGTCATTTCCTTGAATGAATGATTGTGAATGTTTGCGCACCCTATAAACGAGAACCTATGGCATGTGTGTCTGAGGAAGTCGGGCTCCAAACAAAATTACGTTTCAGTTGGAAAAGTTTGAATTAGAAAAGCAAGACAAAATAATGGTACTTTTCTAATTCAAATTAAAAATCAAATTTTACTTTCTTTGAAAAACTTCTTAAGATGAGAATTATACACTTAAAATCACGTTTTTATTTGCGGATCAAATGGGAAAAAAACTTAATTTTGTTAATATTTCAGACTTATTATAAATTGATTTGTCTCTAACAGAAAAATATCACAAATTGTTTTAAGCGCAGTTAAGAACATACTGTTGTTGCTTATCCCAGATGGTCCAATTCTAATACTAAATCAACTCCACAAATCCATAAGCAATCAAGAGATACAAAAACATACGAGGCTTTGAAAAAGCCTCTTGCAAGTCAAAAAAATCAAGCAGCTGTGCTCAGGCGACGCCTGTTCACCTTTACATTTTGTGCACAGACTAAAAGTCTTTTGACCATGTACAAATTTGTGGCCCCTTAGGTGACGACTGGCGAAGTATGAAAAACAAGTCTGTTGGCCTCTAGTACCCACAAAAAGCAAGGCGCCTGCAGGGTATTTTCTAGGATACCAATTATGAGTAGGTGGAACCCTCCAGACATCTATAAGCGTTTTTTTTACTCACAATAAAAACCTCATTAAAGGTAGATGGCAAATCGGGTTGTGAAGGTTCCAAAAAGGCAGCCTTAGTCAGCGAATCTGTAATCTCATTTCCTTTAATGCCGACGTGTGACGGGATCCACTGAAAATGTTAATCCCAAAGTTCTTTGAGACCTTATAGATCAGATTGAAAATTGAATTTCCAGCTCTGTCACCAACCTTCATCCAGTTGCTTAGGTGTTGGATTGAAGGCTTGCTATCAGTCAGAAATACGTGATCAAAATCAGTCTCAGAAATATTCTCAACATAACTCAGTCCTTTTTCAATAGCTATAAGCTGAAATCTCAATACAGAGCAAAAATCAGAATTTCTGAACTTGAGAATCTGAGTAGTCGTAGGAGCTGTGATGAATGCACCACTACCAGAGTGGCCCTCGTTACTTTTGCTACCAGCAGTATATATTTGAATAGCATGAACTTTAATTTGGTTAATAGTTTCTAGAGCCATTTGTCTCATGAATTCTAGATTGTTGATGCTTTTCTTGGCAGAGTACAGCAATTCTGTGTGGAAACAGATGCAATCAATATCAGTACTAGGACTAAGACTTGATCTTAAGAAATGAGGTTCAATGCGGCAAGGAGCGTACATAAAATCATTTGTAAAAAAAAATGGGACCAAAGATAAGGGACTATTTTTTTCAGTCTGTGATTATTGCACCAATTTATGGGATAAGAAGAGGTATTATTCTGGTCTCTGTAACTAATTAGCTTATTGTAATATTTCTTAAGACTAGATTTCCTTCTAAAGTGCAATGGTTGTAAGCCAGACTCAAAATGATCAATTCTGTGTGGGCAACTACGTCTCAATCCAGCAATGATTTTTGCAGCACTAATTTGAATTCTTTCTAGTTTATTTAGATTTGACTCTGAAGCACATGAATAAATTGGTTCCCCGTATTCCAAAATGGGTCTCTTGTCCTGTTACCCCCCTCTTGTCCTATTATCTCCCTCACTGTGACGAAGGGGTGACACTGGGTGGATGGGCAAAGTACGGCGCTCCTGGCAGGGTTACTCAAGCCGTGAAGGTCATTCCATTATGCCCAGCTAAAGCTAACAGGCGTTCCTTGGAGAAAAATCGGACTTCTACCATTAGCTTGTCTATAGTGCTCCAGGTTTTTGCCGACTACACAAGCTATAACTCTTTCCCTTTATCATGAGTCAGTAGTTAAATATTTACTACCAATATTCTGAATTTTTGAGCTTTAGTTCACATCTCGCTGATAAATTTTTAAATTTTGTTTATTTATTTATTTTTCTAAACAGGAGAAACAAAATAAATAAGAACAAACTCATGAACTATTTGTTAAGAATTCAACATTAATTTTGACAAAAGTTGCCCTGTGCAAAATTATTCTATACCAAAAATATTAACTAAACAACAGAACAGTTTACTCTTAAATTTTTATTTAACAAAACACATATATTTTTACAATTTAGTTAATATATGCATTTATTTTATTTTCATTTCTAACATACATACTAATTTGTTACGATTAGAACAGCTCCTATAAATTTTAAAATAAAAAAATATTAGAATAAAGAATACTTTTTCACACATATATACATCATATGTAGAAACTAATCAAAGAGTTCTTTTTTTCTATAAATGAAAATAATTATTTAATTTAAAAGAGTTTCAATTCTAAAATTGTTTTTCGCATATGACCTTACTTGTTGACTCGTCCAACTAAAAGCATATCTTTTTACAATAAGCAAATATTAAATTATATTATTATAATATTTAATTTCAACAACGTTTGTTGCCACAAAAAATATTATTGAAATGAACAGTTGAGAGAAAAAATTCTATGCCAGTTCTGTGAGAAAAATTTCTGAACAATCACAGTATTGTATTTCGATTAGGTAAGTGCTTAAAAGTTGTCATAAGCGTTATGAAGGACCAAGACTAGTGTTCCATGAATCACAATGTGTGGAGCCAATATACTTTTATTGTGTAATTAACCTAAAATAAATTAAATTCGTGCATAATTATTAGAGTCAGTAATCAGCTTACTAATTTTTCGATACTTACATTTGGTTTGAATAAATTAATTAAACTGAATTTCCTTGCATAAAAAAATTTAAGTTGAAAATTTAGATCTATTTTTAATTTATACACATAACAAACAAATGTTGTCTAAAAAATCTAAATTATTTATCCAATCTACGGAAGCATATACTAAGCAATTTATTTATAAGTAGAGCACACACACACACACACACACAGTTAGCAATTTTTTATAAAAGAAATCTCTAACCAAAATTTCGAATGAAAATACTAACTTTACTAACCATATATCAATAAATTGAATGAAAGCTATTAGCATTAAGGTGTTGAAGATACACAGTATAAATGAATATAGAAAATGGAAAAAATAAATAAATTCCAAGGACAAATACTGTGAAGTCAAATAAATAGTAATACAAAAAATATTATGACTCTTGAATAATATTCTTAAAACACATAAATTCATAAATAACAGAAATTTTTATATTAACCAAACATTATTACAAATATTTATTTTTTCTAACATGTGTGAAAAAAAAAACTTACAAATTAGCGGCTTTTTACAAAACAGCGTATATCTCATTTATAATTTAATAAAATGTAAAACATAACTTTTTTTATGGAAATAATCAATAAATCGAATAGAAACTGTTAGTATTAAGATAATGTAAAATGTAGTAGAGAAATACTAAATACATAATTGCATCAGGGAAAAAAAAAACTTAATTCCAGGGATATCCCTAAAATGTTGTTAAACCAAATAAATCGTAACAATGTTTTTTTTTTTTTTTTTTTTTTTTTTAAATATTATTTTGTAAATGTATTTATAAGAAATTTGTATGTGGGTACATAAATGTTAATAAATACTTGTACAGCCAAATTATCATTGTTCTTTACGTATAATAATAACCTTGAATTTTGGAGTAGTTTCATGGTTAATAATATACATATCAATTGCATGTGAAAAATAAAATATATAAACACATAAAATATTTTGATTTCGATTATAATTTTAAGTTAAATAGATAACAAATTTTCATGGTAACTAAACTTTGTTATTATAAATATAAAAGAAAAAGATCAAACTTAAAAACACTGACCATTTGAAAACATCCTTGATAAAGAAAAAAATTAAAGATTTGTTGATAAGCGAAAAACAAATCGGTAACTATTAACTATAGGAATCGAAATTTCAAAATGTGTGAATGGGAATCAAGAAAATTTAATCTTAATTAAAAATTCTTAATAAATAAAAAAAAAGCTATTAAACAACTTAGAAAAATAAATAGCCATATTGGATTTAATTTATTATACTATATTTTGGGAAAATCTTGGCATGGCCTAGATTTGTAGTAACTTGGCTACTTTTACAGGACCAATAATGGGTTATCATGACATATTGCGAAAAACCTGGCATCACTATTGGTATAATATTGGTCTATCTTGGCATTTCTTATATTAGAGAAATCTTGATTTCCATTATGGAACCAATATGGATTTAATTACGTATACCCAATATTATGGAAAACTTAGCACCCATGATTGGTCCATTATTGGGCTAATCTTGACATGTTTTATATGGAAGAAAACTTGATGACCATTATTGGTCCATTTTTGAAGTTATCTTGGCAAGATTACCAATATTTGGTCAAGTATTTTGCTACTCGGGATGTAATCCAATTCAAATTTAAATTAAGCTCTCAGTCATTCGGTTTTGTTTACATAACATCAACCATATATAAAATAAGAAAGTAAAATAAATTATTTATAAATGCAAAATGTTAATAAGTGTAAGAAAAAAGTATAACAATTATTTCAAAAACTTAAGTATGCAATAATGTAGAATTCAAAAATATAAATAATAACAAATAAGAATTCGAAACAATGTAAATTACTTTTGCAAAAACATATATATATAAAATATAATAATAATAATAACAATAAATAAAAATAAGGACAAGAAAAAATATAATTTTTCTAAATCAATATTTAGAATTTCACAAGAATATAATATTTGAAATGTAATCATAAATAAGAAACAAGTTTCTGTTATATTTGAAAAAAAAAATTCTACCTGATTTCATTTATCCATTTTGTAAATGGTATAAGATTAAACATGTATAATAATGTTGAAATTTACCGATAATTCGACTAATTTAATATATTGCATAGTTTTACACATTTAAAATAATCAATCTAATTCGATCCACATCACCTAAAATATACATATTTGTAGTAAAAAAAGTTAATAAGTGATAAAGTTAATGAATTTCGATGCTTCATACGATCCAAAACCAATGTGAAGAATATTAATTTAACACTCACTTCATTAGAGTATATTGATATTTAAATAATTGGAATCGAAACAAATTTATTTTACATTTATTGTACATATATTTTACATATGTAAGCAATAAGATTTGAAATATTGCATACAATTATATTTAATATAATTTTAAAGTCATTTAGTTATAATATTAAATAGGAGCTTCTTCTAAAAGGTTATTACTTAAATACTTGTTTTATATTTTAAACCATCGAACTACTTGCGTATAAACGGAATAAAAACATCATCCATGAAATTCGATAAACATTTAAGAAATCATTACACTCGAAACTTTATGAAAGTTTGTAAAGTAAATAATTATATTTTATACATTAATTACACATAAAGTCATTATGATAGACAATTCAGAAATTCCATTGCTGAGTTTATACTTTATGCAGGACTAAACGTAGAATTCGAATGCCTACTTTTAGTGTAGTGAAAATTTTATCCATTTTTCCACCTTCTTTTTTTATTTCTTTTCGATTAGAAAGTGAGACAGTTGAGTACCCTGGAATCCAGCAAATTCTAAGCATTTCAGATAGATAAGAACTAAAAATAGCAAAAATTCCAACTTAATTTTGAAACAAGAATTTTACATAACGCGTTTGAAGGAGTTGAATTTTCTCCAAAAACTTTTTAAAGGCAAATAAGTAAACATTCCACCAGAGAGAGCTGCGTCATCACTACACTTCTTACCTCCCCTCACTTTTTCAAAACATTCTGCTGTTTCTTCTGTTTCAGGTCCATGAGAGTTAGAGGTCTTATGATAACTGGTCTTATGATAACCATTAAATGTACATTGCAAATATTGTTGCGTATATAATCATCAGTGAAGAGAAAACTTGGAAAGCTGCATGGACTTGAACTCTAAGACAATTAAAGCTAACATTGTACGATAATCTGTAAGTATCATTTCATTTTATGTAATTAATGTAATATAGAAAATATTTAAACTCACTCATTAAAATTAAATACTATTATAAAATAAACTTCAGGAAAATTCCAAGAAGGAACACAAATATACAAAAGAATTTATTACACATTTTACATGTAGAAGTTATTTATTAAAAAGATTTTATTTCGAATAAATTTTACACATGAGAAAATGATTTTTCAATATCCTAAAAGAAAAACTTTCTTTTCAATTCTGTAGAACATTTATATATTTTAATATACAAAATATGCATGATTTATTCTACAGCGATCAGAAAGGTGATCACATTACTCTCACTGGCTTGCCGAAATTCTGTGAATTAGGGACGTGTCATTGTTAATTCTTAACGCCCAAAGTTCTTCCATTAGTGTGGCATAAATGTAAGGAGAAGGGTGCTAGTCTATGTATGAAATCATTACCACATTGTAGCTCAAAATTACGAGGCGCTTGCTGATAGGCAAGTGCTCCGAACCCGTTAACCTTAAGATACAGTCTAGGCCTCACCTAAACCGATATATATGTATTATTTACCCAATATTCTCAAAGCTTACTTGACTGAAAATTAAATATGCATAGCTCTACAAATAAATTACTGTATTCAGTTATGACATGGATAAATAAAATGTTATATGTTCGTTAATAGGATGGTATCTCCCACTATATAACTAGAACAAATCTTCTATTACAGTTGGTGACCGAAAGTATCAGGAGAAACTTTAATGACCAAATTATTTTAATATTTGATTAACTAGTTTATTTTATAATTAATTGAAAAACTATAAACGATGTAAATGTATTAGTTAATATATATTAGATGCAATATTAAAGTTCAATATTAATTAGACCTTTAATTTACTTATAATGTTTGTTATCAATTTTATCATTAGACCTCCATCAGTATGAAGGTATGTATAATAAGTTAAGTTAGGAAGTTGATGGTTATTGTTCAAATATATAATAACTTCAACCAATTAAGTCTACATATGATTATGCTTTGGATATATTTATGATTACTCACTTACAACGTTTGCATTAAATTGAAAATTTTTCTCAAAATGTTTTCATGATTATGATATAATTTTAACAAAGATTCACTCTTGTAAGTTACAAAATTTTTTTATTTATTCATTTGAATTTTGACTATATAAGCACAAATATGCTTAACATTTACTATAATTATAGTCTACGATTTTAGTTAATTGCTTTATTGTCAATGGTGATGATTTAGATTTTAGTCATACTTATTCCTTCATTCGTTGATAATAATAACGATGTATTTAATTTTTGGATATGAAATTAATTGCTCTATTTCAATGGTATGAAAATATTATTTCAGTTTAAATACAGAGCTCTAATTTTTTGCTGTTTTTCAAAGCTTTTAATTTATTCAGAAATATTTCGATTTTTACATGTATTGTATATTCTTTGATCCAAAACAATAAAAAAGAGTTTTTTGTATATTTAATTTTACAGTAAAACTTAAAAAAATTTCAGTTTGAATTTTTAACTTTTTGATAAATGAATGATTTCGTTTTTAAGTTAGAAGTTCAGTTTTAGAGTAAAGTTCGAATATCAAGTAAAGTCGAATCAAATGATTTTCAAACGAGTTGACGTTAGCGCCATCTCTGAGTTGAAATCAGGGAATACTATTTTCTCTCTATATTTTCTCGCACACAAGAAGCAAAGCAACTAAACTCGGTGTTATTGTAGAAATAAATTTGTTATTTTGGTATTATCTGTGGAGCTCTTCGTTGTTTACAAAAGATTGTTCTTCTAAATTCTTCAAAAGCTCTCTTAAATTAATGAAAATTGCCAGCTATGCTTTGTTTCCTTGAAAACAACGCCAAATTCGAATGTTGATTAGCCTGGCAGTGCATCGATTGTTTCTTCTATGTGTTTTTTCATGCAGCGTAACAGCATCGTTTCGGTTTTGAAATCAGTTTATTGCAATGGGCGCCAAGCAGAGCACGAACAACAACAATACGCGAGAGCAGCCAGGTTCCAGTGCATCCCCAATGGCTAGTACATCTGGAACTAGTGGCCTAGGTGTTCTGAACCTGAGGCAGAGGGACGGTGCCAGTGGTTCGAGCTCCGACTCGAGGCAGCGAGCGAGGAGCTTATCTAATGTTTTAAACGGGCACTCCGGACAACCGCTCAGTATATCGCCTCACCATGCAGCAGCGTTTGACATTTCAGAGTCGCCCGAGTCCGACAGGAGCAACGCGCCCGTCGAAATACCGATCAGTCGTGTGTATGCCGCCCATTCTTTACCTGTGCATCTGGTGTCGTTTCATGGTGAGTCACTGTGTTTACATTTCTGTGATCCATACTGCACGACAGATTATAATTACTTTTAAATGTTTGTTTACGTATGAGTAGCTAATGCTCAATTTATTACATTTGTTATGTCTGTGATTTTGTTCATTAAAAAATTAATTTCTTAAGAGTTTTTTTTTTTAAATATCTGGTATCCTGTATTAACAGAGTTTACTTAGTTTGCATTTTGTGTTCCATTAACGTATTATCTCCAATGTTATATATTATAATCTCTGGCTTATATTCAATGAAGGAAAGTGTTTCTTTTTATTGATAGCTGATCGGGCAGCTGAAAGATAATGTTGTGGCTTTCGCTCCAAAAGTTTTTGGGTTCAATATCCACCTCCAACTTGGATTATGTAATGTTTCAGAATGCATTTTAAAATGCAGGATTCTGTTTAATTAGCCCTTATGTATAAAATATGACCATAAAGTGACAAACAATTCACCCAATCAACCTTTTATTGATCACAGTGTATTGGCTCTTCAAATGGCTGAAATTAGGATGATGTTTACGAAACATGTTGTTTAACACTCTGATCTGTATTTAAATTATTTGTTATAGCACTGATTCTATTGATTTGTATTCTCTATCAAGTTCACATGAATCATTTAAATATCTGATATTCTATAATAGCATTGTCATGACTGTTTACATTTCATTTTTTATTAAGTCTCTCATTGTCTTCAATGGAATATGTAGCTTCTTCTGTTGATTTTTAACTTAGATAATTGCCTTTCTGATCATATAATTTATTCCAAAACATAATTAGAATGATAGAAGATCTAGTATAGAAATTTCAATGTATAATGATATTTTGTTTACATCCATTAAAATAAAACATAGGTTATGCTATTCGTTTCATAAGATTTATTAGAGAAATATCATCTTATGAATTATGAAACCATTCATAATGATGGCTAACTATTGTTACATTATGAATCCATAAATTGCTCATCATTAAAATTTATATAAATTATTTGCGATTAAAAGTCTATCATTTAAATGTTATTTTTATTACTGTGAATTGTTTTAAAAGGATTAAGTGCATTGATAAAGCTGTAAAAGATAAAAATGAGCTGGCATAGCTTCCAATGCTGATATTGTCACAAGTTTCATTTATATTTTTCATTATTTTATCAATCATCACAGAATAAAGTGACAAAGGTATTAGGATGATAATTATTGTTGATATTTTCTTATAAACAAAAAACTTTGTATTTTAATTATTACTTCAGTTAACAAAGTACAAATTTAAATATGAATAATACAAATGAAATATATATTTTAAAATTATATCACCAACAAACTCAGGCTAGCATACATTTTGCAGACAAGATCCTTTGATTGCATGTTAATGGTTGCAAACTAAATATTTTACTTTTAATGAATATTATGAGATGTTTATATCCATAATGCTTTATCTGTAACAAAATATCAATTAAAAGGAAATTACTGCTACTTTCAAGATTTGAAATATATTTGTTGTACTTATTTGAAACTTATCTTGGAAAAGTCTTAAGTACTCAAAATTTAATTTATTTTTAAAGAACCCAATAATTGAAGGATTTGGTGCATTACTTCATATTAATTTTTATTATTTGAAATCACAATTGCTAAATTATAATTGGTAACAGAATGACACAAACGCTGGTTTTCAGCTCAAAAGTTTAAAGATTTACCTTTTATTTCAATCTTTGATGTTTATATATGTTATGAATCAATTTTAAACTAAATTTTCCACATGAATAAACTCTCATTTCTAAAAGTATCCTTAAAGTAGCAAATTAAATCAACTGACCTGTACTGTGCCTACCTCTAGTGATGTGGATAAGTTGACTTACATAACAATTGTGATGGTAGATAAGCCTAAAAAAAAGTAAATTGAAAACATCATAAGAAATTTTGAAATTTTTTTTGGGGGGAAAATAAAATTAAACTTGAAGTCCAACTGTTTATATATCATATAGAAAGCTATATATTGATAAGTGTTTTTGTGTATACATTTTGCAAGTAAAATAATATATTGATTGCCTTTAGAAAAAAAAAAAGTTCATTTTCTACTCTTTTTTATATTTTAAATTATTTTAAAGATGAACACACCAAGTTTTGAAATAAAGTTTGCTGAAAATTTTTTTATCCAGTTTTGTTGATACTAAAAATATTTTTCTTTTTAATTTTGTTAAAGAAAAAGAAACAGATTTGCTGTGATTTTTCAGTTGATTTGTCAAGAGTAAAATGTGAACAGAAAATAGAGATTTTAAACAAAACTTTGAAGTGACATATGTTGAATGTGAATACGAGATAAATGAGTTTATTTTTCATTTCAGCAATAAATGCATGCTATATAAAAATGCTTTGATATAATTAAAAAAATAATAATTTAATTTTTTTAAGAAAAATATAATTGAACTTTGTGTTATTTCTTTATATTTTCTTATCATTTTTAAATACTTATATTACATTTTAATGTTTAGTGCAAATATTTTAAAATAACATTTATTAATTTGTAAATATTAGCAAATTGTAATTTAGGAATCAAGTATGAATTTCAGACTAGATTTATAGTTTTTAAATTTGGAAGAGAAGCATGATTTTAAATAATGAATGATTATAACTATTCACATTTATTTTTTATGATGGATTATTGTATGCCAAGCATACTGATCTTCCTTATTATAGCATATGAGAAGGATAAATCCCTCAGCAATCATGTTAAATGTAATTGCTACAATGACAAAATATTGAATAATAATTCTGATATTCTTATCCCTGTACTGGAATTAAATATGAAATCTCAATAATTTTTATCACATTTTATTGGAAAATATTTTTGTTAAGTAAATAATAGTAATTTAGAAAATTCTCTTTTCATTCATTAAATGTTATAAGCATGTGATCATCCAATTCATAGTGAAAGTATGTAAAATTATCAATAATATATCTTGTAATATTTCTCTGCATGGATTTTTGTTTATGTTATTTAAATTCAACTAGAAAACCAGTAGAATTTGTGCCTTGTAGAGCAAATAGAAAGCACTGATTCTTACAAATGATTAATATAACTGTGCACTTTTTCAATTGTTTTTAAATACTTCTTTTAATGATCTTTGAAGTGAAATGTTTATTCTCATAAATTTAGTGTATATAAGTAACAAAGAGTAATATATATAAATAAGTAACAAATGAGTTAACATAATTATATATTATTAGAGTGTTAATATTTTACCATTTATGATTTATTCATTTTAGTATTTCTCTTTAAAGATTTCTTAAAAAATAAGAGATCCTATTAATTAAATAATTAAGAATTTCTGCAATGAAAAATGTTTAATTTCTTTTTATATTTGTTAAAATGGCATTTAAGTGTTATTAAATTACATTCTGAAGATTTTAAAATTTGCTTTTTTGACTATTAATTTTTATTATTGGTGACTTTGTGAGAATGTGAATGAAGGTAGTTTTAAATTTGCAATTGTTTGAAATTCGCTATTATACTAAGGTACTAAAAATGTTATAAAATTCTTTTGCTGTATTGCAGATTTTTGTGCATACAAGTTTTGTTACAATATAATAATTATAAATAAAATCATGTTAATGCAAATAATCACTTAGCATAATTTTAATAAATATTTTGCATCTTCTTCACTGAATATATTTTATTTATCAAGTAATATAGTAATTTTTCTAAATCATTTTTAGCGATCATTCTAAATTTAAAGAAGGGTAAGATATTTATCTGAAACTTTCAGTATGTCACAGAAAAATTAATATTTTTATACTTAAATATTAATTTTGCTAAATATATATCATTTGCATCAAAGCGATTTATATTTTGCTATAAAATAAAGCATATTAAAATGTATGTTTGTTAAAGGTTCATGACATGCAAAATCAAGTTACAAAAGATATTGTATGTGGTAAAATAAATCATTTAAATAACAAGCTAGGCAATTTCCCCAAGAAATATATATGAGGATGGTCCTTTGTTTGTATTTTGAAAATAGTTCTACCAAAATAACCACAATTTCTTTTGTATTAGATTAAATTTTTGGTAAGACGTTCTGTGGATTTGAATGGCCCAACTTGAGCTACTGTTAAATAATGAGAGGTGGATGTTGCTTTTTTACATACTAATCTGTCAGCCTGTGTACTTGGGAGTTTTCATGGTCTCCTTCTTTGTAACAAATGAATATGATCACGAGTTATTATTGTGCAATTGATTTTTATATAGACTTTACTCATATATCATTATTATGTGGGAATATTGTGAAGAATTCTAAGGTTTTGAAATACCTTATAACAGTTTTGTGTTACTGTCTTCTCCATAGTAGTATCAATATATTTTCAGGGCCTACATTATTATAACATGCATGTGATGAAGACACACAGAGTCTGACTGAGGCAGGGGCAGTTGCCCCTGGCTCTCTCTGTAAAGCAGCACCCAAATCAAATAAAAAATAAATTTTTGTTGTCAATCAAATAGAATAATTTGCCAAATTGAATAGAAAGTTTGTTGCTTTGAAGCAAAGGGGGCCTTCAAAGAAGTTTATCCTAGCTGATAATTACTAGTTAGTGTTCTTGACTCTTAGGCTGTTGGTCCCGTGTTCGAATCCGAGCTCAGTCTTTTGTATGAGATAATTAATGAATATGGTATGCGTTATAAACAGGTTTGTGGTGGTAAAGCTACTCGCCTCCGTGTTCACAAGTACCCAGCAGGTAATGATAAATGAATTGCAGTTTCCAGCCTTGTTGTGGTGAAGGGTTAGTCAGTCACCTAGAGCCCGTTATTATTTAAAAAGAAGAAAAAGGTTTATACCCCAGATTAAATTTGGATAAGTTGGGTCCTGCAGATAAGCACAGTTATGATAATTTTAATTTCATATTAAATGTTTTTTAAATGAAATTAATGTGTTATCGTTTATTAGCAAAATTGTCAGCATTAATTTATAAGCCATTTCATAAACAATTCACAAGATAAAAAATAATAAAAAGCTCTGAAGGAATTTGTATTTTCAAAATTAACCACAAAATAATGTTTTATTTTATGTAAGTAGATATATTTAAAATGTGGTTTCAGTGGTGATGTTTTATTTTTGTACTTTTTTTGCTTTCTCATAACTTGTCCCATTTCTTAAATTCGTATTTCCAGAATATTTTAACGGTACTGATTCCATTAATCTTACACATGCAGTTGTCTCTTTAAGAACACGCCTTCCAATAGGGTATGACATGGCAAGAAACGAAAAACTGTGAATTCTTTGAATTTCTTATACAATTTAAATCATACTTATTTTCTTTCTCTTGGCCGAACTGGCTGCCGAATGGTTAGTGCTCTTGCCTTCGGTTCAACAGTTCGTGGGTTCGAATCCCACCTTGGGCAGGGATGTTTGTAGTGGTTCGGAATCCACTTTAAACCATAGGTTACGGTCTAATTACCCCTCGTGTGCAAAAAATTACCGTTGAGCGACAAACAAACAAACAAAACTTTCTTTCTCTTGTGAGTGTTATTAGAATTCTGTAGCATAAGATTATGAGGAAAGTACTGAATTTGATGATTAGTTTAATGATTTGTTAACATTTTTATAGATTTGTTAAGTTTTTTCGTTGCTATTTTCGATTTCATTGCACTAAAATTTCATTGCAGAAGTATTTTTAGGTTTATGAAAAAAAGTATTTTAATACAATGCTGTTTTCATGGTTTTGTGCAATTATTAAATTGTTCAATCTTAGCTGCAAGCAATACAGACATTCTGTCCTAAAAAAAAAAAAATAAATAAATAAATAAAATAAAATAAAAAATTAGAATTTTTGCCAATTGAATTGAAATAAATTTTTGTGATATTTGACGCCCTTTTTCCCTTGGTCGACGAGATTTTACACGTGAACCTGTTTCATGAATGAGAAAGCTACTCTGAATTAATTTTCATAGCTTTATTAGAAACTACTATAAAATTTTCTCATTTATCTTGAAAGTCTAAAATTCATCTTGAAATTATAAGTCATAGCTGTTCTTTTTATTTTTGCTCAAAAACTGATCATTTTTCTGAGCATTTTTAAGTCATGAGAAGGAGCGTTTTCGGTTGTTTGGGCTTCATATTCGGATTTGGGGTTGATTTTGCGCCTATCGTAAAAGGACAACAATGTGAGGAAAGTTGAGAGGCTTTGCTGCAAATGAAGTCAAGATGAGTTTAAAAAGCACGTAAACATTCATTTTTCATTCAGCATGCGACTTAATTCTTTTTTTCCCCTTCTTGAGAATATAAACTTAATAGTGTTTCATAAATTATTGATTTGTACGCATACGTCGACGATATATTATTTTGTCATCGATTTATCTACATTCTGGTACTAATTGCTCTTATTTATTCTTATACATGTGTTAGATTATTATGCGCAATTTTTTGTAAATGGGATTGATTTATAATTTGCACCATAATATTATGAATATTTTTAAATTCGAAAAATGAATTTTTTTTAATAATGCATTTAAAAATATTAATACATTTGGATTTCTAACCCTGAGCCATAACAATGTCGGAAACTGCTACTCATTGATCGTTACCCGGTGGGCAACAGTGACCTAAATCACGGGGACGAGTAGCCAAATCCACGCCATACCACCACAAATCCGTTTATAGGTTGAGCCACACTCACACATCATCTCAGAAGAAAGGGCAGAGAAACACAGAGAGGAAGAAACATCCATGCTCGAACCGAGATTCGAACCCGGGACCCACAGCTCAGAAGTTAGGAACACTAACCCCTCAGCCATCAGTCGGTGAAAAAGGAAATATAGACAATCGCAATTTGAGCCATTGACTTTTTTCTTGTGTTTTGTTTGTGTTAATGTGTAATTTGCAACAACACTATTTATTACCTTATTGTTCGAAAAGGAGGGATATTTTACTAGACTTTAAGACATGTATTTTTATGTCAATTTTTTTTTATGTCCGAAGAAAATTTTGATACTGAGCAACAAATGGCTTAAAATAGTTGTAAGGCAAGTGTCTACCTACTAAACCACTTTTAGGGAAGTCTTTCACAGATTGGACATATTCACAAAGAGGGAACACAAGAAATATTCTGGATTCCCAGATAGATGTGGATGGGGAAGCGCAATCCGTCTCCGTTGTTCAACCGGTGACTGGAATCGAATTCAGGACCTCTGAATTCGATTCCAGCCACTGCAGGCGATCTAAGAAAACTCTGAAAAGCACTGTCTATAATTACCAGGTTAAGGGAACCGCTGACACACACAATTTATGGTCTTTTTCTGAAAGTTGTAATTTTCGATTTTAGAAACTGAATCAGTGCCTTCATTAAGTCCCACTTCAGTTGTTTTCTATAAACATAAAATGTTGGAAGGAAACAACTAAAAAATGTTGTTATATAATTTCCACTTTGTTATGCCTGAAGAAAATTAATTTAATTCTGGTAATGATTCATATTTTTTCACTCGCCTTTAATTCTTTTTATTTACAATTATTCGTATAACATTTTTTAGGGGTTTTATTCTTACTTGATATTTTTTATTACCTCATTAGAACTAATCTTGAAAAATTACATTTATGAATTTAAATTACTCTTTCTTTTTCTAAATTGGGTTTGTCTGCTACAGATCACCTGCTTAAAAGCATTTTGTACCAAGTACACCAAAACCAATTAATCCTAGTTCCATTTTTTGGGGTCACCTACTTTATTAACCCCTCTTATAGTTTGCTAATTCGATTTATATCGCCATTTTTTTGACACCACTTAAAGTGGAGAGTGCTTATTGTGAAATCTCCCGAAGTATACATTGTGCATTTTTATTTTCTTAATGATTAGAGATTATCCAAATAAAAAGTTTGATAATAAAAGATTCGATAGAAAGTTTGATTTATCCCAGTCAGGATTTGATATCCAGCTGTTTGGTCTTTGGTTCAACAGCTCATGTGTTCGAACTTCACCCCGTGTTCGCTCAAACTATCAGCGGAATGGTCAGCTCTCTGGTTTTTTTGTTCAACAGCTTGTGTCTGGAATGTCTGCAGTGGTTCAGAATCTATCCTAATCTGATCGTCCCGGTGTGCCAAAAATGACCCCTGATTAACAAGCTAAACGGAACCACCTCGAATTTGAATATTCATAACGGTTTGGAATCCACTAAATTGTAGGCTTCTCGCCAAAGCGACAGCTGATTGGTTAGCGCTGTTATCTTCGGCTCAGAAATCCGTGAGCTCGAATCCCACCATCGAAATGAGATGTTTGAAGGATTTCAGAAAACATTACATTCTAATTTCAGTCTCCCGAGGCTTCTTGCGAAAAATAACCGTTCAGAAACAAACTAAACATACACAACGAAAAATGATCCTGAAACGACAGCCCAATCCAATCAAGAGCTTCGGTGGACATTTGGGTACGTGGAATTAGTTTTTATCTGTAAATCATGAGCAGTTGATTGACTCATATTGCATATTTTGCTTTTAATTTCACAAAAAAAAAAAAAAAAAAAAAAAACCCCGGATGTGAAGCGTTTATGTCTCGATCTCCAATTTTATTCTTTTTTGTTCTACTCTGTTCCTTTAGTTTTTTTTCGCCCGATGAAGGAATGATGCTGATGTTGTGATTCGGAACTTGATTGATGAACTTCCCTAAGTATTATAAAATGCTGTTTTTTTTACGATACCTTGACAAATAAATCTAATCTCGCTTATCATTTCTAGTGATTGGCTCGTGCTGACAAGGACAGGTTTCGGATCTATGCAGAGCCATTACGCCAACCATTTTTTTTCTGTTATGAAACTTCCTTTATGATTACTAAGAGCAAAGTTTTTATATTGATAAATTTTAAAATGTGGAAATCTCTGTCGATGTTTTTCCTTTTACTTATCATTTACGTCAGTAATGGATCATAATAATCATCGGCTAACGTGATGATGCAATCAACAGTGATTCCATTAATATTTCTGCTCTCGAGCTGATAGTCGAATGGTAAGTCTTTTGGCTCAGTAGCACGTGGATTCGATCCCCACCTCGGGTGTGGATGTTTGTAGTTCGAAAATCCACTTTAAATTGCAAGTGCGTGTTGTGCAAGCCCTCGTTTGCAAAAATGACCCTTGATCGACTGACAGACAAGTAAACTTCTATGAGCCCTCTGAGAAACAGATAAATGGTGAGCGATCTGCCCGCACTTGGTGTGTTTGATTCTTAGTTCAAATGTGTTTGCTAGTTGCCGAATGGTCTTATCTTGGCACCGTTTTTTTTTTTTTTAAATTTATTTTTATTTTATTTTATTTTTTTTATTTTTCCCTCATTGAATTGACGCAGTAATGTTTCTACAAGCTTGAATGAACGTGGTAGTATCTATGTGTATTTCTCAGTGCTTAAAAAATTGAGTGTATGCACTCAAATAATTAACTTGATAGTATCCAACGTCTATTGATTAAAGAATAAAATTGTTTAAAAAATGACTGCAATTAAGGAAATCATTATATTGCTGTTATGTATTATAAAAATCAAATGAATGCCATCAAATTATCAAGCGATTAGTTAATCATCTATTGACTAAAGAACTATGTTACAAAGAATCAAATTATATAAAATATTACTGCTAGTTAGAAAATGAATGTTATTATTTATTTTTTTGTATGTAATGAATCAAATTAAACGACCCTAACACACAACTAACTCAATCATTGCGAAAATCAACTTTCAAGCTTTAACTTTATGGAAGCCGTTATTGGACACAGGCGTATGTAAAATGAATGCACACATATGTATGTGTAAGATACCCCCGATTCCGCACATTAACGGAGCAAATTAATATCTTTGCAGATTCGTTTAGTTATCGATACATAAACGATTTTCGAGCTTTACCTAAGCACAGTAAACCAGGGTTCGCACAAGTCCAGGAAATTCCTTAAATTCCAAAACAAAATTTAAGGGTCCTTGAAACTGCTGTAATTTCGACATGACTCTTTGAAAATCGTGAATTACTCCTGGAATTTCATCATATCTTGATGCATTTATTTTTTTTTTTCTACAAAGTATTATAATTTTTTTAAAACTTGTTGTTTTAATATTTTAAAATTTTCAATAAAATAGTCAAAAAACTTAATTCAGTATGTTTTTAATATTGGCACTAAATGGCGGCACGATCGATATTAAATTTTTTGTACTCATAATTGTTGACGTTTTAGGATCTAGTTCAGCTACAATAATTTCATGATAATTCGATTTAGTAGTATTTAGATTTATGTAAAGTGAAGTGAAACATGTGAAGTGAAGTAATTACCAGACAAAAATTAATATGTTGCGCGATTAAGACCGGCGATTTTAATTGATTATTTTTCCATTTGTTGCTGTTTTCCTTGTATTGTATAAAATTCTGGTAAAAATTTACCGTACGGTCACCCTTGGAGAAATTTTCAAAAAGTCTCCAAGGGTTACAACGTGACGAATTTCCGATCGGGGAAAACGGCGGAAGGAGAATGAATGGCTGAAGTAGTGAGATTTCAAACATCAATGGTAAAATAAGAAAGTTGATATGTTAAAATATCCGTAAAACTTTTTGCTTAAATTTCATATTAATAAATTTAAATTGGTAAATATTTATAAAAAATTAAAAACAAATGTGGTTGACGAAATACTAGTTTGTCGGGTTTCCAAAATCAAATTTGGCGGCAAAAAAATCGCCAAGAGTGAATGTACAATAAATCTGATCCAAAATTCTTTTAATATTAATATTTAAATCTAAAATTTTTTAGTTAAAACATATTTTCCACGTTTCCCTTGATGAAAATTACGTATAATTCAATTGAATCGGGATGAATTTGTTTATTAATGAAGTAAAGACTAAAAAAAAAAAAAATTATTTAATATGCCTGGTGGAAAGTGTCTTTTCAATGACCAATGGACTCTTGAAACTATATCTAATAGTTGTATTTGTTTTCAGTAAGTGTATTTATATTTGAAGAAATTGTCATGCACATCTTGAAATACTCAATAAATTAATAGGCAGGAATCTATTTTGGAAATGTCTAAAAACTCTAAAATAACTCATTATTTTATACAATTTATAATCCAGTATTATATAAAATGTGGATTACTTAAATAAAATATTTGCTGTTGTAGCTGTAAATTCATTGAAGGCTTTTGAAATAATCATTAATGATTTTAACTTAAATGAAAAATAGTCTCATTAATTAATTAAAAATAAATAATTTGCAATTATTTATTTTTATTTTACAGAAATGAATGAGAAATATTGCATTTACAAAATTATATGCATATTTGGTTAAGAACAGTTTTTAAAATAAAATAAAAAATTATTTAACGTGAATGTCGATAACTCCTAGAAATTTTTCATTTCACTCCTGGAATTTGATTCTTGGAAATCTGTACGAACCCTGGTAAACATCTATTTACGAACAATTAACTGATCCCTAACGGAGTTATACTGCCGCAATGATAATTTTAATTTTCATTTACAAACTAAATTTTTAAAAAAATCTTTTATTTATGAATTGGCTTTCATGCATTTTTCGATTTCGTTTATTTTTATCACCATATGTTTCATTAATTTTTTATTTTACATGTGAAAAACTGAGATCGACGCTATTATTATAGTATTTTTGACTGGTGGGATTACTAACCGCAGCATTAATTATTCCATGTAATCAATAAAAAGTAGTTTTGATTCTAATACTCGAAGTTGTTTGAAATCGACAGCGGCACTGTTATCGAGCTTTCATGTGACTGACTCGGGCGATAACAGGGGACCTCGTATGGATCATCTTGCTTATGCAACCTGCCCGAGATAGAGGGAGCAGCGTCATCTTTCTGTTTCCCGAAGTGTTAGTTTCGGTAGTTCCGTTTACTAATAGTGTGCTCCGAAGAGTTGAACAACAGTTGTTCGTATTATTTCTGAAAAATGCAGTGACTCCATTCAGTTGTAGGGTTTTCTTTTGTGGATTATTTATGTATGTGTGTGTATGTATGGATGATATGGTTCCTGTATATTTTCAGAATCCTTATAATTAATAAGGTTCTTCATTATTAAACTTAATTTAAATATTATTAATTGTTAGAGTCCCTTGCATTTTGACACGGTTTTATCGCGCCGCTTTTCCCACCAAAATGTCCGATATAATATTGGGCCCTAACGATCTTGGGTTGCAGAGCTGGCAGCGGAATCGTATGGCTCTGGCTTTCGATTCATTAATTCATGGGTTCGAATCTTATCTTGGTTTTGGATATTCTTAGTAGTTCAGTATCCATGTATAACTGTAATTCTCGGTCTCACTAGTTCTGATGAATGAAACATGACCGCGTTGAGCTTAAAAACAGAACAGAATAAAAGTCTGTCCTTTTGTTCATCAGTTCGCGAGCTCCATTTATGGTTTGGTTCTTTATGGTTTAAAATCCACTATAAGCTGTAGGTGTCAGTCTAGTGTATACTCGTATGTAATGAATATTGTGGAACTATCAAACCAAGCTAAAGGCGTAAAAAGAGTACGCTTGGTTGGTCATTCGTTAGAATCACGATCATTCTGACTTGTTGAAACGAGAACTTGGCTGGATTTAAATAAATGGACAAAATATGACAGGCAACTTAAGAGCGGGAGGCATTTATTAAGACCTTGAATGTTCTTATGCTATTGGATTTAGGGAAAACTGTTCATAAATAGTTGTTTTTATTCACGTGTCTCAAAAACAAAACCCGGAAAATTCCCGAGCATTCACTTTGGCAGATATGCTTAAAAGCGCAACAGAGCCATTTCCTGTTGTGACTTCAAAGAACGCGGATCTCTTTTGTGGTAAGAAGAACCGCCTCATTTAATGGATTCGCTTCATAAATGCTTATTGAAATCGTCAATTTTTTTTTCCCTGTAGGATTTTCTTTCCCATTTTCTGTTATAGCAACGTGCATAATAGTGAATGAAGATCATTGATCTGACGGTATCAAATATCCGTCCACATTAATCAGTTGTATAGATAAGCAGCGGTCGGGGATTTAAGGCGCACAACTCCTTTTTTTAACCTAACTATCATTTGCTTTAAAGTTGTTGACGTTATTCCTTGTGGCCATTAAAGCTAACTCTGTTATCTTCCCCCAGGGATATGTTCTTTCACTTTACATGCAAATGCCTTTTGTGAAAATAATTCAGTTGACTTTTATGGTCATGACATCATCACGAAACAGTGTCTCGTGAGAAATCCATCCACTTTGTGTCATTGGCATAATACACTCAGTAAACTATGATAAATGTACTACAGTGATTTTACTTCAATGTTTATGCCTGGTATTTCGCAGTTTGTTGTAAATGTTTTTTTTTTTTGATTAGGAAGCGAAAATATACCGTTTCAAACGCATATTGTACATCAGGCATTATTTACGACAAAGTAGCGACGTGTTCAACGGACGTAAATGTTTCCTTTTTACATAATTTTATTCGACGCCCACTCTCATTACATTCATAGGATTTTTGCTGTTTTAAAAGGTGTTAGTTTGTGAATCATGGAGTTTTTTTGAATAATTCCATAGCTTCATTTTTGACACCCGTTTGTTTGGTATGTACCGTAGGAGTTGTAGGTGTTGTACCTTATGCAAGTAGCGAGTGTCTGCACAGATAACAGCAGGTAAATGGTTGCTTGTACGATAACAAGTATAAAACAATATCTTCATGTAGAACTTTCCGTAGAGAGTTAGTTTTACAGACACGCTGCAAAGAAGAAAACCCTAAAAACTCCCAAGTACGCACCTCTGTCTATTTACACGCAGGTAGTAACAGAACATCTCTTGTTTTTTTAACAGTGGCTGATTTCAATCTTAAAACCCTTCGCTTTGTAGACCACGGTATCATCATGTGTGTACATTTAATTTTACATAACGTCGCTGCTTCGAATATTTGCTGGTCGTAGAAAGATGCTTTTGGTTATGAATCCTTCTGAATTTGTCTTTCGCCATTTCGGAATATTTTTTGCGGAATGAAGCTATGATGTTACATTAATATCAAGAGTTATTTTTACTTTAAGGTTAGAAATTACTTTCTATTATTAATTATGTGGTCAGTATCGTTATGTTATTGATGATATGGCTCAGTATTTTTTTAAGATCTGTGTCAAAATCTCTTTCGGTGGCAATTGGACTGTAGTCACGAATTTGTTTTTAATTCCTTAAAAGCTGTCGGAAGTGTGCCCTGAATTGTTATTTCAACTATCGTTCATGCAGAAAAAAATAATTCATTCCCAAAGTAGGTCAAAACCTTGACATTTAATTTGAAGTTGAAATTTTTATTTATTGAAATGATTGACTGGTACATCAGTATACACGCTATTGTGAATTCCTCTGCTACGTTCTTTTCATTTAAAATAAGTTCGAACTTTCTCTTGTATTTTTATGCCGAAGTTGCGAAGAATCGGGGAAAGTTTGAAACATTGTCCGAATCACTTTGATCTGCTTCACTCAGTTGAATCAGGCGGAGGTGAGCATGACATAACTAAGTTAAAGAGTATGAGAGAGAGAGAGAGCGCTACGTCTGCGAATAATAGGCTGTTGCGTAAGAAATTGAGTGATCTTTTTGCACGTGAGAATGTGCTCGCATCACAAAATGACTTCGGCTGCATTCGCTTACCTAGGCTTGCACTATCTTGGGGAATAAGTCAATAAAGGACGTCATAATTTCGTTCGAAAAGTATTTCCTCCTCTTGAGTTGCGTGTTTCCTTTTATGAGAAGCGAAGCTTTAGTTCCATATTTGTTTCTATTTGAGAGTAGTGTTATTTAATGCTATAAAAATAGTGTGCTGTGCTTAAGTAGATATTTTATATTCAAACGATTGCATGACTTCCACTCATTCCGTGAAAAATATCGATGCATATTTTACAGGAAAATAATCTTGAATAACACGTTTTAAAGCTCCGCGTGCAAAACAGTGCGCGTACAATCATGCATCAAGTACTCTTAGAGCAAATTGAGTACTGTACAGGTGTGTCAGAAGGAAAGATACGCGAGCCCAGTAAATTTGTGAGTAGAATGAAACCAGTGAAATGACATAGCAAATAGGACGAATGACTGTAATATAGGACATTTGTCGTTAAGATAATTGGTAAATTTGAAAAAGTAACAATAGAAATTCTTTTGAAGACAACTCGTCAATTGTGTTTTCGTAGAAATGGTGGTTTGAACGAAGTAATAAATATTAAAATAACAATTTCAATTTCATGCTGTGAATTATAAACGCGCTCATTTTAATATAATTACGTGGGAAGATTCTATGCTTTTACACGCTATAATATATATATATATATATATATATATATATATATATATAAATATTAGAATCCCTAACTTCAAAGCAGCAGGTGTCGGCTTCGATTCCTGGTTCGGGCATGGATGTTCCTTTCTCTCTCTCTCTCTCTCTCTCTCTCTGTGTTTATGCCTTCACCTTCGGGGCGACAATGACACACCCACATGAGATTAGATGCTATCACATTCACCCCTTGTAACGCTGAATAGGTATATGTATCCTAAGTGCATTAGAAGAAAATATATGTAAATTCTTGCATGTATTAATCTCTGCATATGCTGAGCTGATACGTAAATTGTGCGTTTCCTAGCATCCAATTGAACAGCTCCTGCGTTCGAATCCCACCTCGTGACAGAGATAAACCAACGAATTGTACCTGAAGAAATGAAATTTGCGTAGTTACATTACATTTGCCGTGTGAAATATTAATGTTTGTGGTTTCTCACCTAATTGTAAATACCGTGATTTAGACAAGGCTCCTCTCCAGCTGTTTAATCCGATGGAATCGATTCAACCAACCGAAAGTCCGAAGAGGAAGGAAGCCTCAAAGAAGAGGAGTGCTTGTTTTCTATGAATGGGAGAAATGTCAAAAATGTACTGTTAAAAGCTTGATCATGAATTTTGACCGTCCTTCACATTGCACTTGGAATTCAGGTACGGATGATCGAGTGGGACACGTCATTGATGATATCTTTCAAGTAATGCCCAGATGTGTAAAACAAGTGACCTACTATTGAAGTGGAATCATTTTCTGAATTTTTTACGTAACATCTCAATGTTGCCTCTTGAATGAAAATGTAAAGATCATTTAATTTTTAATTTATACATTCTTTTTTTTTATTTCTTAGATGGATGCCTTACTAACCATAAAGTGGTTGTTTCTATCGTTCCAGTTGAGATAATAATTACAGCACTTTATTACAAATCTCATTAGTTTAACATATCCATGACGTCAGAAATTCGTTTCATCTATGTCACACATTGTACTGAGATAGCGTCATACATCCGACTTGTCGATGAATTTGTTGCTTGCCTTCCAATCTCATGCTTCAAGCGGCAGGAAGCAAAACGAAGTTCATCATCGAATGTCTGAGTATCGTTGGCGACGAGAAAAAATATATTCCTGATTTTTACCAGTAATAAAGAAGTATTTTTAATTATAATTTTTTCCGTTTGTAAAAGTTTTCGAAACCATGTAAATTACCAGTTGTTCTAAATAATTAATTTTCAAGTTCTCAAATGTTTAGTGGCAAAATTCTTCCAAAATTGAACGCGTTGACGATAAAACAGAAGAAAAAGCAAAACGAAATATCCACTTTATGGTTAGTTTAAATCGGCAAGAACACAGTTTAAATTTTTTTAAAAATCTCATTAATTATATATATAATAGAATTCTTAGTTAATAATTGCAATATTTGTTAAGTCTCTTTTAAATTTTAAGACTGTGCCTTGCTTGCGCCAACATTACGATTTTTTAAATTTGCCTTTAATTTTATATTTTCGTTTCTTTCGATGGATATCTTATTGAAACTTTTATTAATTTTCTGTTTCATTTAAAGACAGTCTTTAACTTTTGTGACGTTTTTAAGAAAAACTATGTAGTAATTAAAGTGTTCATATATTGAACATATAAGTAAAGTTGTTTACTGAAATTCCTCAAAAGGACGCCTTTTCTCTTCGTTGCTTTTATATCCCCCAACCAAGTGAGTGAGTTAGCACACCAACAACCCAGTGTTGTGCTCTGAAATTTAGAATGGAAGCTGTTGCGGGGATTCATGTCAATTTAGAAGCAAGCATAAGATACTCGTAATGTTACACTTAAGAGTATCATTTTACTTGTTGGACACGGTCACCACAACCTGTCGCCCAAACACTTTTAATAAACACCTCGGATGCCCGGTTAAGTTGGGATTCGAACTTACTATCTTCCGAAAATGAGAGAGATTTCTTGCCCAACCATGCATCGCGGCCACCCCCAAGTCACAATTTAATCGAAGCACATTATTTTTCTGTCTGTATGAGTGTGTCCTTTAACCCCTCAGTGAAGTCACTTGAGATTGAAAAAGCATTAGATAAAAAATAAAAAAAAAAAACTGCCATTTATGATGTTTTTAGCTTAAAGTTTATTCCAATTTAAATGATTAGATAGAATACAAAACGCACGAGTCGAGCTGGCAATTCAATTCAAAAGTTTTAAGGAAGTAATTTAGTAGATACAGGCACAGCCAAGCTAGTTCCCGAATGTTGAGTGGTCCAGTCTTCCATGCCGCAGTTCATTGGTTTGATGTACTTGGAAACAAATCCATTTTCAAATATTGTTATCGGTTAAATGCGCCCTCTTGACTAAAAAGTAATTATTGGGGGAGGAGACATCAAACCAAATAATACCCAGAAATTGGTCAGTACCTAAGATAACGGAGGTAAAAGTGGAAAACAGGAATGAGTTATCGACGATTTCCACGGCATTTTCTGGTTGATTTTTTTCAGAACGGGCGAAACTTTATAAAAGGGATTTCAGTATTTTTCAGCAATGTCGATAGTAAATTTACAAAATGGTTCGAAAATGATGAAACAAACCTAATGAACCAACAATTTATGTAACTGTTGTGTGGTTCATTTCCTTATACTAAAACAATCATCCTTTAGTGTTTCACATGTTGTATGCTGTATAATAAATACGTTGTTGTATGCTGTATAAGGTAATGTATGATAGAGAACTGCATCGATGATTAATCGAAATCGTATGCCGGAAATGGTAAAACAGAAAGCATGCGCATGATCCTAGATTTTCATCGTGTGATTGATTTACGAGCATTGTCTCAAAACAGGCGACTAAAATGTTCTTCAAAAAGTACTTTTGAGTTATAAGGGTGGGGGGTTGGGAAAACAACGCATTGAAGTGAATGCTTACTCCCCGTTCCCAATAAACATTATTCTGAGGTTCCACAGTTTTTTATCTCACTGTCTGGGGGAAAAAATCTTAATAGACTTCCGCTTCTCTCTCCATGGCTGGGGGGAAAAACTTGGAACAAAACGTGCCGCTCAAGGATATCATTTTAATGTTTTTTATCTTTTGCGCTTAATAGTTTTGTTTCTGTAAGCAATGGAATTGTGGGGGTAGGGGGGAAGATAGCTATTTTGTGTATTTTTTTATAAATTGATATCTATATACGTGATTGCTAGACGTCCCAATTTTCAGACTAAGTCCCGTTCGGTTTACTTCACGTCCCGGTAAAAAATAAATTTATTGATGACCAGATATCTGTGAAATTAATTAAATGTGAAGAATTGCTTCGAATAATTTGTCATCTAGTTCTGTTCTGTATGAAAATTGAAAACCATAGAAGAGTAATACTTTGCTATAAAAATTAATGTTGTCACCGTATCATATTGCTTTACCAACCGTGGCCATGCGCAAAGTTGTGTCTGCTAAGGAAGGTTTGGAATCAAATTGGGAACTTTAGTAACAAGAAGAGATCACCAGAGGTATGATCATCTCTAGTGGAGGAAAATGCCAGCTCCCAATCTTATCAAGAGGTATGCCACCTGCTCATCTGGGCACCAGCAGAGAGTATTTCCTCTGATGAGCAACGCGCATGGACTGAGGATAAAGGTTTGATGAAGAAATCGACGCTTAACGCATTAGCTTGTTAAGAGTTTTGCAACAAGATTTAAAAAAAAAAAAAAAAAAAAAAAAGACTTTTTAAAAGTCTTGATCAATGATAAGGAATACATGTCAATATTGCTCAAAATTTTATTTCCCATTCAAAGTATTTCTTCTTACTTAAGTAACACATATATTAACGGAAATAAAATGATTAAATTTTTATGCTGGTCACTTATTACACACACACAGGAGTAACGTGTCATAGAATGTATTCATGTGTCGCAAGAGATGGAACTCCCAAGCATTCACCCTGACAGACATGCATGCAGGTAGCAGAAAGATTACATCCATCTCCCGTTGCTTAGCAGTCGCTGGGAGTGAACTTTTGCTCTGAAAAGCGATGTCTTATCGCTACTCTGTGGTGAGCCCTCTGAGGGAAATGTGATTGCAATTTAATGTTTCCATCGATATCAACATTCGTTTATTTCCTATTAATAGGACTAGTTTCTTTGTAAATGTGTTGCAAAAGTTGCCATTCCTTTTTTCTCCCAAGTAACATTTTGTCAGTTCAATTTGCGCGCATTTTTATTATGGATACATACTAAAATTTTTTAATTTTGTTGTATGCCTTTGGTACTTTTCCAATCAACCAACCGACAGTTGAACTCAGCGATAGCTATTATTATTTTGCAATTATTCAATGCTTTACAACACATACTATCAGTCCAGATAACGGGTTCTGACTGGCAGTATATTTTCCTTGATGCCGCCAACACGTATGTGACCATCATGATATTGCAAGTAGAATTAACCAGAATTCGTCTGATAATATTATATGACGCCAACTTTACTTCCAAGGTCTTTGAAGTGTCACCAAGGATAGCCGAAGATATGGTCGCAGATCTAAAAGCTGCTGCAAACTCAGTAGAAACAAAAGGTACTGACACTTCCTGACTGCAAACGAATCCATGTCTTATCCAAGATGTACCCTCCGTGAAGACCATGCGGGTCACGCCTTCCTTCTCAATTGTTATGGATAGTCCCTGAGATCTAGCAAGCCATGTCGTCCGGAACTCGTCCACATTCTGAATCTACTGGAAAGTTATGCCCATTGATCCATGACGATGTTATTAAAAATCATAGAAAGAAAAAGAGAGAGATCTTTTCGTGACGACTTAGGAATAGAAAGCTTAATTTTGCTGAGCAAACTCTTTCGGAACCTATTCAGAGGGTAGGATTGGTGTGGAAAATGTTCAAAATGGGTGTCACATGAAGTAAGACAGAAGAACTTTGATGATCAAATCATCATATGCCTATCTCTGCTTAATCGGAACAAAATCAAGTCCTTGAACCGGATGATAACTGGTGGGGAGGAAAAGTGGATTACCTACGAAAACATCGTAAGGAAAAGGATAAATTGTGCGGAAAACCTTGCTCTTTTAACTCTCAAAAACAAATTTGGCTCTGAATAAGAGAATGTTGTGTATATGATAGGACATCTGAGGACCAATATATTATGAGCATTAAAACTTGAATGAAAAGCTCAGTTCGGAAAAGTATTGTTAGCAACTGGATAATTTAAATCGAACTGTCCCAGAAAAGAGTTCGTCAAAAAAAAAAAAAAAAAAAAAAAAAGATGCAGAACTAAGCTGGATTATTTTGTCCCATACACCATATTCCCTGGGCTTATCACCCTCCAACTATCACTTGCTTTTGCCTTTACAAAATTTTTTGAAGGGCATAAAATGAAGACATCCATCAAGCACTCTTTCCATTTTTCTCATGAAAAGATGAAACATTTTTCAAAAATGGGGCATACAAATTGCCCTCACGCTGGCAAGAAGTTATTAACAGTAATGTGGCAATTACATTATGTTATAAAGTTCATTGACGTTACGAAAAATTTGAGTTTTGTTTTCTTCCAAAAAATGGACAAAACTTTCTGGTAGACCAGTGTGTGGATCTCTATTATGAGCAGAAACTTGTTGGTAACCACCTTACAGAAGTCATCACAGGTCAGCAACGTTCAAGTAAGTGCAGTCCTGTGTAAGACGTACACGATGATATTTCATGTAAGAGCGTTGCGTGTCCTTATCTGTTTTAGGTGAATGCCTTAGAAGTCTAATCACTTGCATGTCGCCACATTTCTCTCTCTTCCAAATTTCACACGACGAGCCTGTCGCTTCTTTGTATAAACATTTTAGTAGTTTGAATCGTGTAATATAAATATTAAATAGAGGTTTAGATTGTTAAATCATTGTCATAGTTAAGAATAATGCATACATGTAGACAAACAGAATGCATGTACATAGTACTTCTCCAGCGATGTCTTTAAATATCCATAGTTTTCGACATTCGTCTATTCAGTTAGGTATGAGGGCAGAAATACATGTTTATCATTGATTCCCAAATTTTTTCCTATCTTTCTATTTCCAGAAAAGATATTATTTAGCGCCCTCCCCTGGAATTAATTTTTTTTAATAATTTTAATAGCAATTAATAGGAAATACATATGTATTAATGGTTCTACCTTTTTCGTAAAATATAGAAAAGAATGGTGTAAAAATTAGATGCATTAAACTTTGAAATTAAGAAACTATTATTGAACTTAGAATAGAATGTAATACAAAACAAGTAAAAATATTTGAAATCATCTTGAAGAGAAGGGTGAACCTCGTGTACTGCTATATAAAAAAATTCTCTAATTATACTCTCTTATTACTAACCATATTTATCAAATCATCTTAAAAATAAATCAATTCAAATTCTTACCTTGAGCAGGTTTTTCTTTATTAATATTAGGACATAAACAGGACAATACACAAAGATAGGAACAAGACATGGAACAAAAAACAGCTACATTGCTCGGAGAGAAATCTTATTCTGTTTGTAAACAAAAACATTTGTACAATGCGCCCTCTACTAGCATATAGTTGCAACATCCTCCCCCCCCCCGATGAACTTCAAAAGTTCATCAAGAGTAGAGTCTAAATTAATACTAAGTTAATTCACAGATTTTCAAAACAATAAGATTAATACTTAATAATAATCACATAATAGTACTATGTTCTAGTGACAATAACATATACCTTTGTAACAACATAATAATGTAAAAATTATTATATATATCAGAGCTTTACATATTAATTTCAAAAGTTAATTTCAGCATCATAAAAAATCAAACCTAAATAAAGATGCATACATACATACACTTCTTACAGTAACTATAAAAGTACTCATTATTTCAGCAGCAATTCTACTACAATTCTGTAAAAGAAAAAAAGAAAATATAAAGTTAAACAGTGTTACTAAATGTATCAAAGTTCAATTTTCATAAAGTTCGATTGGATACAGCAATTGAACTGGACGTTTCAAATGAGTCCCAGACGGAAGTCTCACTGTACAGGATCGTGTCTTTCCATCTCTGCCAATATGAACATCTGTGACGATACCACACTTCCACATAAGCTTTGGCAATTTATCCTCGTGAATTAGAACAATAGAGTCCTTCTTTATTAAGATAGGATTTTTCTTTCTCAAGATGGATTGATGAGCAGACCTTAATTCTAAAAGATAGGATTTCTTCCATCTGTTCCAAAATGAAGTCACAATTTTTGTTGATGCTTATATCTTCTGGTGAGGACATCTTTCGTTGAAAGGGGTAATACGGATTGTCCAGGTAGTGACAATATTCGTCTACCTATCAGGAAGTGAGCAGGCGTGAGAATCACTGACTCGTTTTCTTCATCTATATAAGTTAGCGGTCTAGAGTTCAAAATGGCTTCAACTTCTACGACCGTAGTTTCCAGCTCCAAATAATTTAGATATGTTCTTCCCAAAATTTTCTTCAAGGAGGTCTTCACAGAGCGAACAAGTCTCTCCCAAAATCCTCCCCACCAAGCTGCCTTTTCTACGATGTTTTTCCAAGTTATTCTTCGTTCACTGAAATAATTTAGGCATTCTTCTTTGCTTAAAGTTGCATTTAAAAGATTAATATCTCTTTTCACCTTAATAAAAGTTTTTGCATTATCTGAATATATTGTTTTGCATAGTCCTCGACGGGATATAAATTTTTAAATGCTCTCAAAATGACAGTACTGACATATCAGTTGTCAGTTCTAAATGTATAGCACGTGTTACTGCACAAGTAAATAGCAAAATATACGATTTTTTCATTTCTGAATTTTCAAATATGTACAGAGGACCTAAATAATCTAATCCAGTTATTTCGAATGGAAATGCTTCTCTCACACGATCTGGGGGTAAACAAGACATGTCTTCGGTAGCAGGCTTCGCTCTGAACTTCCTACATAAATTGCAATTGAATATTAAAGATTTTACTCTTTGCCTACCTTTAGGGATGAAAAACCTTTCTCTCAAATCTGATAGTGTCTCTGATAACCCAGCGTGTCCAGTGTTTTCGTGACATTTGCGAATAATTAACTCAGTGAACCCATCCTTACCAGGCAGCAACAAGGGATGTTTCTGTTCATAACTCAAGTCTGAAAATTGTAATCGCCCACCTATTCTAATCAGTCCATTATTATCAAGAAATGGTTTGTACAAGGCTATTTTTGAAGAAACTGTTAACTTTTGATTAGAATTTAAACTTTTTATTTCTGTAGAAAATTCTTTCTCTTGTGTTCTTTTTATCCAGTAAACTTCGGAATCATTCAAATCTTCAGCTGTCAGTGGTCCTTCTTTTTTATTCCCTTTATTTCTCAAGTTAAAAATAAATCTTTTGATCCACGCAGTAATTCTAAGTAATTTTGTAAAATTATAAATTTTACTTATCTCCAAGAAGTCCTTAGCATTTGACTCAATACAAACAGCTTGTAAAATTATGCATTTTTTCTTCTTCTTTTCCTCTTCAGCTATCTTTATTTCCGGGTCTGGATATGCTGTAGGCCAATGGTTACGTTCCTCAGAAAGCCAATAAGGTCCATTGAACCATGCTCGATTCTCTTTCAGCCTTAAAGAATTTTCACCTCTCGATAAAACATCAGCAGGATTTTCTTCCCCTGGACAGTAGTTCCATGATGAGGGATCAGTGATGCCTTGAATTTCAGTAATTCGGTTTACAAACAAATGGTTTCCATCTTTGAGCATCTCCTTTCACCCAATGAAGTACTATCGTAGAATCAGTCCAATAAAAGCAGTTATTTACTTCTAAATTAATTTTTTGCAAGATATATTTCGTTAACCTACAACCTATTACAGCACCCATTAACTCTAAACGTGGAAGAGTCATCTTTTCAAAGGAACAACTCTAGATTTTGATGAAACAAATGTAGTTTTTATTTCATCATTCCAAGTAAACCTAATATAAACGACAGCACCATAAGCTTTAATACTACTATCGCTGAAACAATGCAATTGAATGTCAGATATACCCTTAATGCTGTTACTTTTGAAGTAATGTCTTTCGATTTGAATTTCCTTTAAATTAATTAAATCCTCACACCACCTTTTAAATCTTTTTTGAATGTCTGACGGTAATGGTTTATCCCAGTCATATCCAGTAATCCAGCATTCCTGCATAAGGATTTTACACGTAACAGTAAATGGATTAATAAATCCTATGGGATCATAGAGTTTACCAATTGCTTTTAATATAAATCTCTTTGTAATTTCTTCATCTGGATTCAATATGGTAACCTCTGGTACCGGAATCTTTAAAATATCTTTTCTACTATCCCAATAATATCCTAAGACCTTGCCACAATCTGCAAATGGCACCAGACCAGGATTTTCTTCTTCGTCCCATTTCTGCTGTAAGGAAACATAGTTTGTTTTCCATTTTCTCATGTTAAAACTAGCCTTTTGCAAAACATTCTTCGTGTCTTGTTTCATTTCTATGGCTTCCTTTTCACTATCTGCACCACTTATTAAATCATCAACATACATACAATTTTCAATTAAATCACTAACAACTGGATAATTATTTCTGAAACTTTCAGCATGATGCTTAAGTGTAGCTGCTAACAAAAATGGGCTACAAGTTGCTCCAAAAATAACTCGAGTCATTCTGAGAACTTTATATTCTTTTTCTAATTCCCCATTTAACCAAAGAAATCTAACTGCATCTCGATCTTCAGGTGAAAGTAAGATCTGCAAAAATGCTTCTTCGATATCTGCTGTAAATGCAATTCTATGTTGTCGAAAGTTAATTAATATTCCTAATAATTCTGGATTAAGATTTGGTCCAGCATCTAAGCATTCATTTAATGAAAAGGAATTTGTGGCATGAGCGGAGGCATCAAATACCACACGTAGTTTTGTTGTAACCTTATCTTCTCTAAGTACTCCTTGATGTGGGAGGTAAAATGATATTTTCTCGGGATTATCAGAAGCTTCTTCTGCTATTCCTCTTTCAAGGTAGCCATCGATAATTCTTTGATATCTTTTGAAGAAGTCTTGATTTTTCTGAAATTTTCTAGTTAAACTATCAAGCCTGTTAAAGGCTATTTGATAGTTGTCTTTTAACCTTTCAACTTTTTCGTTAAAGGGTAGTTTAACTTGGTAACGGTTATCTTTAAGACAAATGGATTTTTTAAACTGGTTTAAAATCTCATTTTCCTTAGAAGTAATATCACTTTCGTTTTTAATTCCAATTGATTCAATTTCCCAAAATTTCCGTAATATCATGTTAGATTCAACATCTAGATTGCTTCCTAATGTATGAACAGCGACTTTCATAACGTTCGCAGACTGCTGTGCGATCATCCTATTTGATGTAGCAGCTGAACCATTAATCGTCCAGCCTAACATCGTTTCACAAGCAACTAAAGTTCCTGACAATCTACGAACCTTACCAGTCACAATTTTCCAGTAGTAATCACTACCTATTAACAAAGAAATCTGTAAGTCCTGTTCATTGAAGCTTTGATCTGCAATTTTTATTCTGTTTTTCTTACACTCTCTAATTATATCGTTTGCAGGGGCACTTATATGAGCATTGCTAATATTCGGTATTTCCAAAGCGTCAATAACTAAATGTTTTCGCTTAAAGGGACAATTTATTTCTACTCTCACTTTATTTCTTTTTTCTATAATTGGTTCAGTAGAACCAAACGTATAAATTTTCAATTCTTCTTGTCCTATTATTTCTAAATTTAATTCTTTAGAAACCCGCTCAAGGATGAAAGATCTACAGCTACCATTATCTATCAAACATCGCAATTTCTTTTTTTTCTATTATTTCTTACAATATTAATAGTTGCGGTTTGCAAATAAACATTATTAATTTTGTCTTCTTCTGAAACAGAAGTGACAGCAGTATCTGATTTCAAATCAATTTTATTAATATTTTCATGCAATAAATTATTATGTTTCCCCTTACAACTTTTACACCTTATTTTCGAAAAACAATTGTAAGCAGTATGATTTCTTTTAAAACATAAAAAACATTTCCCTTTCTCTTTTAAGGCATTTTTTCCTCTCGTGAATAGACTTAACACATTCTTTACTACTGTGTTTATTTGAGGTGTCACTTGAAACCTCGCAAAATTCGCATTCCCCTCCTTTTCTGCGGTTCCGACATTTAACGCCAGCGCAGTCGCATTTTGTTGTTTGTATTTTTGTGTGGGGTGAAAAGAATTATGACCTTTCCCGGCGAAATACTTCGGGTATCCCTTTGAGTGCGAGTCGTCTTTCACTTCCTTCGTATCCCGAAATAAAATTGTTTTCTCCCTGTTTTCGATTTCATTTCTTAAAAATTCTAAAAGTTTTAAGCAATCCCAATCATCATTTTTATTATATCTATTGTATTCTAAAACTATATTTTCTGGTAACAATTTTAGTAAAATGGGAAATAATAAGCTCCCATAATTATTTAATTGAATTCCAGCGGCTTCAAGTGAGCGAACTTGTATCGCATAACTGACGCAATTCTTTTAACTGGCTGCATGATTTCACAGGACGCATGTTTAGTAATACATTTATATGAGCTCTAACAATAATGTCTTTTTGTCCATATCTTTTCTTAAGTAACTCTACAGCAGTAAAATAATTATTTTCTGTTAAAGTCAGACCCTGAATTGAAACCAAAGCTTCACCTTTTAAAAAGGATTTTAAATAGCTAAATTTATCCGTATTCGATAAATTCTTATTTTCATGTATCGATCCCTCAAATTGACTCCAAAATTCTTGCCAGTTTTCGTATTTACCATAAAATGGTTCTATAGTTAATTTTGGAAGTCTTACACTAATTTCGTTTTTCGATATTACGGGTACATTAGCTACCTCTAATAGTTTCGGTTCCGATTTCAAATAAGTATTTATTTTCGATTTAGCAGAAATTATCTTTTCTCTGATTTCTTGACTCGAAATTATTTCCGCTTCTAAAAGATCTAAATCATTGATATAATTTTCAATTTGTAGATCTAATCCATAAATTAGCTCTGACTTTTCGCATAATTGTTGTAAAAGTTCGTTCAAAGTCGCTTTATCAACAATTTCTAATTCGAGCTGCTCATTAACCTTATTTAATATTCTCGTTAATAAACCTCTAATTGTGGATCGTTTTCTTTTAAGTTTATCAAGATTCAAAGCAACCGCTGTTTCGTTTGATTCGACCGACATATTTAATTTCAAATATATTGTACAAACAATAAAATAATTAAATATATTCACATGCAAACCAACAACAAATAATGAAATCAAATACTGCTGTATTCTGTTACTTATTTACATTAAATACAAAATAAAATTCATAATCTAAATCCTAATACTGGTTTCCCGCGTTTTCGGCACCATATAAAAATTCTCTAATAAATACTCTCTTATTACTAACCATATTTATCAAATCATCTTAAAAATAAATCAATTCAAATTCTTACCTTGAGCAGGTTTTTCTTTATTAATATTAGGACATAAACAGGACAATACACAAAGATAGGAACAAGACATGGAACAAAAAACAGCTACATTGCTCGGAGAGAAACCTTATTCTGTTTGTAAACAAAAACATTTGTACAATGCGCCCTCTACTAGCATATAGTTGCAACATGCTATTAGTTTAGTTGTTCTTGGCTCTGTTTTCGACTGCAGTAATCATAAATCACTGTTATTGCATATTTACAATTGTTTTCTTTCCTTTTTTTTTTTTTTTTTTTTTTAATAAATTGATTTTTTCATGGAAATTACATTTCACATACTTCATTTGAGGATAGAAATGTAGTTAAAAACTTTTAATTATAGCCCATAATTTAGGATAAGCTGTAGATATCTTCTTTTGGTACCTAGAATTGTTGATAGCCGCTTTCGGTATTTAATTTCAGTTCATCACATGTAATTTACTTCCACCCGTTCATTATAATATCACCCTTATTCATCGCCCCCCCCCAGGCCTCCTACGGCCATCACCGCTCCCCTGAATCGACTCAGCGCCTACCAGGGGTCAGTGGCGCCCACTTTGGGAATCATTGCTGTATATATATTGCCGCGAGTTTGAGTTTGGAAAAAAAAAACATTCGTTAAGAGAAACCATAAAAATCAAACCAATATGATTGCTCCGATTAAAAGCTGCTGAGTTAAAGTCTGCTAACAACCCACCATAAGTCGAATCGTAAATTTCAAATTGTGGGTGGTCATTCGCACCTCTTGACTGTCAAATATAAAATTGTGTGCAGAAGATATTGGGAAATGGGTTTAGTCACTTGCAAGGATGCAAAATGCGGCACGAAACCGGACGCCATCCGTTTGAATAGCAGCGCAAAAAATTTACCGTGAGTTATCTATCGCGTAAATATTGTGATCGAGACTGAATGGCCATGTGGAATATTGTTTTCTTGTCATTCTACGTCATTACCTTACACATTTCATTCATGCTTTCTGAAGAAATGCACCTGTTGTCTGCCTCTGTACATATATTTGGCGCACAGCTTCTTGCGCAGACACCTCATATCGTCATCGCTGGTTTTTCTTTCCTCCACGTGTGTCTTCGTGGAGAGACGCAATAGGCTCTCGTCTTCTACCCTTATCCTTCGGAGATTCGGTTCAGGAGTCGTGGATTCGATTCCACTTCGTAGTGACACTTTAAGTAATATAGCTCAGCCAAATCAACCGTCGTGTGCAAAAAAAGTGAACGGAGAGTATCAACCAAACATATTAAGAGATTTCCTCACTTCTAACTGGTGCATTAATTCAAATAAATCAGTCCCGCGCATCGCGACGCATGCACAGAGAGTTTTTGCATGTTATGGCGTGCAAAAAGGAATCTCTACTCACCTCAGCGTGGCCTTGTGGTAAGACTACAAAAAGTCCCGGGTTCGATCCCCGCCACTGTCGAAAAACGGGAGCTTGGCGTTGCACTTCAGTGTTCTGGATGCCCACTTTGGTCAGTATGATTTGTTTTGGAGTTTTTTCTGTTTCCCACCTTGCGAAGATAAGTACGACCCTGTAACGTGTTCCTGGAGGGAATTGCGGGTGCACAGTAAAATGCCTATAGGCGGTTCACTGCACCGTTCAAAGTAATTTAATTTCCTCTTCACCATATCAGTTTAAACAAATGTTATCTCAATTCAGTTACATTAGGTTGATATATCTGTTATTAGATGCTTCTCATCTAGTTTGTAGCTTCCTGGTAAATGCATATTTTATGTACAAGATGCAAAACAAAATTAATTAATAGCATTGTTACGTAATGAATCATATATTATTAGAAATAGAATTTAAACAATAATGAAATGAAGACACGCTAACCTTGGACCTATGTTCTGGGGAAAAAGATTAAAATTAAATGATTAAATTTAAACTATGTTTGAGTAAATCTGCCTACGTAAAAAAAGAAAAATATATATTCTTATTAATTTTGATATATATATATACACACACCTTAATATGTGATTATTAGAGATTATTTGTAGCACATAATCCTCTGCGTTAAGGAGTAGTTCATGATCAGTGTCTTGGGAAGAAAGGCTCTCACTCGGTAGCGAAGAACTGTGGAGGACGAAATCCGAGTCAATCGGTTGCAGAAGAGCTCTACTAATGCGGGGCAATTTACTTTGCCCTTGTCGACGAGATGTGGTTGCGAAGCGCAGACATGTTTGATTATTATCCCTCGGATAGTTTTGAATTTGACATTTTATCGAGTTGAGTAAGGTTTATATTCATGTTAATTTTATAACTGTTAAATGGATCGATTTGCGCTATTTCTTGCCTGCCAGCACTAGGGAGTCCAACAGCTGTTGAGTTCAATCTCGGTGTGTATTAACGGGCCTTCCGCTGCTAATGGTACGTATGCTCTATCTCTACTTCTGCTGGCATTCGAACATGAATAGCGAATCTGTCGCTATGAACATGAATAGCGAATCACTCTCGGCAGAGAGTGAAAGCAGAAGTAACAGTTGGATACAAGTGGATTGCAGTTCGTCCGATTTTCACACATCTGTGGTTTTCTCTGTGTAGGGTTCTCTGCCTCTGTTCCACTCCGCGAAAACTTTTCACAGATAATGGGCCATATTCATATGTTGCGGCGTGGGAGGAGTCTCGAAAAATCCCCAAGCACTCGCCCTGACAGATATGTAATATCCATCTACCGTTGCTAATAATGGCTGGATTCGAATCCGAAGAGTGCAGCCCTATCACTATTGCACAGTGGACCGTTGATAACGCTTTGGGAACATCCTAACGGGCCATTTTAAGGCGTGACGGGAGCATTTTTTTCTCGGGATGTGGCCCATATTCACCTGTCTCCAGGAAGAAAACCTGAAAACTCTTTAACACCCACTCCATTGTTCATGAGGAGAGGAGAGTTTTGGAATGAGATATTTCATCTTTTAAATTTTTTATATCGTAGCATAAAAAACTTTACACGGAATTCTAATCAACGTTTGATAGCAACAAAAATGTTTAGATGGTAGTAGCAACAAGAACTTCTAAATGAAGCATTTTATTTTGATCTGAACCTATTTTTTGTCATTTGAATTTGCAGCATTACAATGGGCGAAACTGATGGCACCTTCATGTAGTAGGGTACCCATTAGTGCTATAGCAGTCACAAAAGTGCCATTCACTTTTCTTTGCAATTAGTAGACCCAACAGAAAAATCCCCAACGCCCTATCCCAGAAGTGTCACTTCACTTACATGATAAATCGACACAACTTACTTTACGTGCCCCAGCCATCATTAGGTAATACAACAAATCTTCTTTTGGATCGGTATAGAGCCCGCTACCTTCCTATAATGAGATTGGCGCCCTGCAACCAGAACCCCCGTCAATCGGAGACCAAGCCTGGTGTAAGTTTCTTGGTCATGGATGTTTGTAGTGGTTCGGAATCCACTTTAAACCCTAGGTCCCGGTCTAATTAGCCCTCGTGTGCAAAAAATGACCGTTGAGCGACAAACAAACCAAACCAAACCTGGTGTAGTTTCCCTCTGTCCCATTCTGCTATCCATCTCTGTAAAAGAATTTAATAAAGAAATTGGAATAAAAAATTTATTCAACGTAGATTGACTTATATAATCGCAAATTTAACATTATAATAGTCATCTAACATATTTTAAATTGAATTCTGTTTAGCAAATTTTATGACATAAGTCATATAAAGCTTTTTTTTAAAAAAAAATGTGTTTATTTATTTTCAAATATTGCAAATTCATTTGGGTGATGCATTTGCGTTTATTGTGGCGACCTTCCTGAAATGTGTTTGCGAGGCGGCATATCTGCGGCTTCCTGTACGAGTAATGTGACGTCACGCGTGGAATGTGATGCCAATATTTTTCCACTTTTTTTTCTGCACTATTCTTTAGGTAAATAAAAAGACATTCGGGAATGCAATCGTCGCAGACTGCCGTCTCTCCAGATCAGAATTATTTTACAGAATACTTATTTCAAAAGCATCACGATCTTAGTTGCAAACGAAAACCACGTGGCAACACGCCGCGGAAATTTTAGAATTTATGTGATTATTTACTTTAAACTGCGGAATATGTCCAAGTCCTTAATATTGAGTATTGTTTTAGGCTTTTAATTTATTTTTTATTCTTTCGTTTTTGTAAAACGATATTTCTAATTTTTGTTTTATGTTCAAAATAATTTGCCTAATGCGTCAAAAAATACTTCGTTAATAATTGTCAATCCATAATAATTTTTAGTTACGGGGGATTTCATTCATTATAGTTTCAAGCCTTATAATAAAAAGACCGAATTATTAAAACAAAACGATTTTAAATTTTTTAGTGTATACATAATAAATAATATGCCATTGTCCGAAAAATATATTTTTTATTTGTCTCGTTTAGTTCATAGAGTTCGATTATCTGTAATCCTTATTTATTTTATTTCATGTATAGTTTGGAATATTCTTAAATGAAAATAATGAGCGACCTTAAATTAAATGAATGTGAACTACAAAACAATCAAAATCAAATTAAAGCTCGTAAACAATACTTTTATGCCTGACAAACGTAAGCTGCTTGCTCTTTCGCCGTCTTTGTTTTCTGGGTGGATTTTCCCTAGACTGACCTATATTTATAAATAACTCACTATACAGTATAACTGCAACTATGAGAACTCCTTCTGTCCGAAGCGCTTTTAGAACTATCAAAAGAAGCGGAGAATGAGAAAAACTCAAGAAAAGGAAAGGTAAGAAAAGACTTGAGGAATACAGAAACATTCTCCTGAAAATTCCTGAATACTCAGAAGTGATTGCTGAATGGTTGATGAGTCAGACACTGGATCTCCAATTGCAAAGCTAATTTGACCTCAATAATGTCCAAGTTGTAGAATATGTGGGACCATCACTTAGCTTTGAATTGGGTGGAGTGTCAGCCCCCGTGCAAATTCTTTCTGTCACACAGCTTGGCTGTCCGAAAACGTGTGAAAGCAGTGAAATGGCCCAAGATGACTTTCACTGACATCACTGTACATACATACTGTGTTAATGCTCAGCACTTCCTTAAAATATAAAAATGTTGCCTGTTCATTAATTTCTTTTTATATAAAAATGCTTAGTTTTTCTCCCATTTTCAGCATAGAATAACTAATTTAAATGGACCCTTTTTACGAAAAAATCAAATTAACCGAATTTTTGATTTTCCGAATGGAACTCGATCCGACTTGATTCAGATAACTGCGATGAGGGAATAGTAATGAAAGCCGAGCTGGCAGCCGAATGGTTAGCGCTCTTGCCTTCGGTTCAACAGTTCGTGGGTTCGAATCCCACCTTGGGCATGGATGTTTGTAGTGGTTCGGAATCCACTTTAAACCTTAGGTCCCGGTCTAATTAGCCCCCGTGTGCAAAAAATGACCGTTGAGCGACAAACAAACGAATAGTAATGAAAACTGAAATTTAATTTTCACGTAAATCGCCGTAAAAACTGAAAAGCACTTTAAACTCTATTGAATATTTAGAAAATAAGCTTTATATTTGGTTGTTGTGAGAGAGCCAGTTTTAAATTTATGATGTGAATATCTTTAGTTGAATATTGTGAAAATATATTAAATTTTGTGAGCGCGCTATACTCTGTAATCAGTCTTATGTTTCGAAATAATGTTCGGCGTTACATTTCTCTTGGAGCCTAATTCAGCTGTCACGTCCAAGCATTGTTAGCCGCGTCAGATGTCCAAGATAAATATTTATGTTGCGATTCTTTCGACATGACATCAGTTCTTTAGTCTCCTTTGCACGGTAGTCTTCAGCTGGCTCTGGCATTGAACACGTCACTTTGCGAATACGAGAGCTCCAAAGAGGGAAACTATGACAATGAACTCTCATATATGAATCCAACTGCATGACAGCGGAGTTAATGATTATAACACCAACCTTTATAAAAAAGTGGGAAAACCCTCATTAATAAAACTTTTTTTCTTTCTAGTGACGAAGTCTTATTGAGTGAGTTTTCTTTTCTTTTTTTTTTTATGTATTTTGTTTCATTAACTGTCGCAACTCACAACTTTACTAATATATATATATGTATATATATATACAGTGGTGGCCAAAAATGTGGACATTTTTTAAAATTTTTATGTTTTTAAACTTTGTATCCTTATAGAAAAATGTTACGTTTTGCAAAATGCAAACTTGTATAAATCATTTTAAAGAGAATTTATTACTGAATTCAATACAAAAGTCAAAATTCAATTATTCGCAATACAAAAAAAGTTATACGATAATAGTTATCGATATACATTAGATAGTGGTGATATCAGTGAGCTAGCTATCAGTACATAGCAGAGTACCCTTTATTTTTGATTACAGCTTCACATCGACGTTTCATTGAGCTGACAAGAGTTTTAAGCTCTTCTTTCGTTATTAGATTATGCCAGAAAACAATTATATCCTCAATTTGTTCCCTTTTATTTGATGAGAGCCTCATTCGGACAAGAGCTTTAAAGCCTGTTTCTTATACACTGCAATTACAAGTAGGAATTTTTGTAAAAATTTTTAATATTTAGTCAAGAAACAATGACATCAAATAAAAGAGTAGATTCGACACCTAGAAAGAGATGTAATATTATTGTGTTACGAGAAAGTGGTTTTTCCTATGCTGAAATTGCAAGACAGGTACTTGGTTCAGTGACTGCATCTGGAGTACGAAAGTTTTGTTTACGATATCAGGAGACAAATTCAATAAAAAACAAAAAAGGAAAAGGATTAAAAATGTGCACCACATCTATTGATGACAGATGAATAAAAAGACTATGTCTCCAAGATAGAAAAATGTCATCAGCGGCCATCAGAAGTGATCTGAATGATGCTAGTTTTTCTGTCAGTTCAAGAACAATCAGGAGAAGATTAACAGATGTTGGTCTCAGAGGTAGAATTCCTCGAAAAATCCTTAATTTCCAGCAACGAAAAAAAGACTACCTTGGGCAAAGGAACACATTAATTGGACAGATGATCAGTAGTCACAAGTTATATGGAGTGATGAAACTAAGCTATCGTTATTCGGTATTGATGGGTAAAAGTATGTAAGACGTAGAATAGAAGAAGAGCTACATCCTGACTGCATTCAAGCAACTGTGAAGAACCCAGTTAGTGTTATGATTTGGTCTTGCATGTCAGCAGATGGTATTGGTCGCCTTCATGTCATCGATGGGTCACTGAATGCCAGAAAATACATTGGCACTATTCTAGAACCAAAACTTCTACTTTCCGTCAGAGATCTCTTTCCCAACAATGCTTCGTTTATTTTTCAGCAGGATTTATCTCCTTGCCACACATCCAAAATATCGAAAGAGTGGTTTCGTACAAAGAGCATTAAATTGTTGTCTGAGCGTTATATTAGAGTGGGGCTCACGTGCTGAAGCGCTTTTGGTTTTTTAACTGATTAACTGGCCATACGATTTTGCAGGCGGTTAATGTTTACATTTATAGATTGTAAGATTTTGCTTTCATGGAAATATAAAAGTATTTCATCAATATAAAGTATAGGTTCCCAAAGTGGTCCAGGTGGACACCCAAGGGTCCATAGGAGACCACACGGGGGTCCACGTAGACGTGAAAAGAAAACAGAGGTTCATAAGTTGTAAATGGAGGTCCACGAAAAATCCACGACGCTTAAGGTGAATCGATATTTCAAGTCATGAGTAATTTTTTTACAGAAAAAAAATCTATTCCATTTACAAATATTCTTTCGGTGGCAGCAGATGGAGCTCCTGCCATATTCGGGCGATATCGTGGGAGTATAAGCCATTTTAAACGAATAATACCCGGACTGATTGCAATTCACTGTGTCATCATCCACCGACAACTCCTTGCAGAGAAAAATTTGAGCGATAGATTACACCAATCGCTTCAATTTGTGATTAACGCAGTTAATAAAATAAGACACAATGTTTTAAATGAATGTTTATTTGTGCGATGAAAATGATGAAGATTTCCAGCGACTGCGCTTACATACTGAAGTACGCTGGTTGTCGAAAGGCGCATGCTTATTGATATTTTACTCACTTTTCGAATCAGCGATAGATTCTAGAAACTAAGTAAAAGATTTATTAGAAAATCTCATCAAATATAAAGCGGACATTGCGTATTTAACTGTGTTGTTTAAAAAATTGAATGACGTTAACTGTTAATTTTGTATAACCACAACTATTATATTTTAATAAATGGGACACAAAAAAATGTCTTCTTTCTTCTTCTTAACACCCCTAATTTAGGGTGATATTTTTTTAGGAGTTTTGGAAATACAGTAGAAATGTTGCAGGAGGGGTCTACCGAAAATGGTAAAACTTTGAAAGTGGTTCACGAAAAAAAAAAGTTTGGGAACCCATGATCTAAAGGGAAATGTTTAAGTGTGGTAAAGTAATTTGCATGATGCATTATATTTATAGAAATAATTCGCCGAAAAACAAATTTGTTTTGTTAGACAAAAAAGAAACGAATTTTAATAGAAAAGTCCAAAATTGTCACTTGGATGTCCGTTTTAAGTTAAATGATCACTCAAAAAAATCACTCAAATTTTTGGAACCATTGAATTTCAGTTTTTTTTTAAGAAATATCAAAGTAAATTTCCGGGTGAATGCTTTAATTCGTTAAAAAACGCTTATGCCAAATACTCCGATTTTGTTAAGCTAACCAATGAATTGCGCGTTCTTTATCGTAGTGAGTCATACCACGAAATGAATTTACCGAAACTTATTTAGCATATAATGCTGAATGATTTGACTGATGCCCTAAGCGAAGTCAATAAATTGGCACATTTAATTTGTACAATTCCATTTTCATCTGCTTTGGTGGAGAGATCAGCATTGAAAAGAGTGAAAAATTATGCTCGCAATACAATGAGCCAGGATAGATTAAGCAATTTTTCTCTCATAACAATAAAAAAAATGTTTTACTCGTATTTCAATCAAAACCAGAGTTTCTTGATCATGATATATATATATATATTAGTGTATTCACAAAAAACATATCGGTTAGATTCACTGTGGCCTAATAGGATAGCTTATTATTAAAATAGTTTTTTTTTCTTTTATATTCTTAAGTCATATTTTCTCATAAGTATGTACTAGTATTATATGTTACATACTTATGAGAAAATAGTATGACTTAAAAAAAAAATCTTCTATTTTAATCCCTTAATTGCGCAGGAATTGCAAAAGGACTATGTGGCTCCTTCATGGCGATACCGTTACGTCGCCATTCAGTAATCTGCATTCGCCGTTAGCGGCGGACACTAACGGCGAATGCAGATTACTGAATGGCGTTGTTTTTTCTCACCCTCTGCCTCCAAACATTTACACTAAGTAGAAAGAGAGAAAACAAAGCCATGGGAGTGGGGGAATGACCGTATCAATATTTTTCCCGTGCTGATCGGGAGAAATGTTGACCGTCCATTCTCGGGGCTGTTCCTGCTCACGCCCTTCATCACTCGAGGTCTCGGAGCGTGGCGATAGGGGCTCTTCATAAAAGTCATTTTCGAGTATCCCCGACACGTGCAGCTACGGGTTGAGCTATGTATTGTGTGTAGTTGACACCGACCTTGGTTGCCATGACAGTTGATCGACTTTGGATGTTAGCGGCCGATAATAATTGATGACTCTGCCCCCCCCCCCCTCGTGTCATTATTGCACAACAGAGGATTTATTATTTTTTCCCAGCTCCCCATCGTACACTGCACTCGGTAACGCTGGGGGCGGGGGAAACCCCGTGTCATTTCGGTATCGTTTTCAGGCAGTTTCTGTCTGGGAATAATTTAGTAATCATCCATTCATGTAGACGGTTTTCTGATTGGCTGAGTGGACTTATTTTACGACAGCATACGTCTCTAGAATTAATTTTACAATAAATTTAGGTACCTTTTCAGGTAGCTTCAGTGGATAACTACATTCACTAGATTTTCTGTGTAAATTCTTGTCGCTCAGCGGTATCTTTGCATTCTTCTTCGAAGTGGAAGTTCCCAGGTTCGATCTCAGATATTTTTGAGCATACGTAGAGGGGTATTTTCACACCGAGTAATGTACAGCCTTACAGGGAACATCATACCAAACAGAATATCAATTAAAAACTGTTTTAGGGTTTTTTAGTATCTCCTGCTTATCAAACTTCCTGAAAACTTCAATTTCAGTAGGTGATCGATTAACGAACATAATCCATTGCAAGACTGTACGCTATCCGAATTGTTGATTAAGCGAACATGGATTTACATAGATTTTTGTGTCTGTGAAATCAATTCATTGCTCTGGAGACCCTAAAAATTATATTTAAAAAAAGAATGCATAATTTCTTAGCAAGTTTATTAAAAAAAAGTAATATATGCGTATAGTTTTGCGTATTGACCACTCCCTTACATTTTTGTTTATGGAGCGTTAAAGAATGTGACCAATGTAGATTGCTTCAACACTGAAGATGCACACTTCTTCAGTGTTGAAGAAATGGGCATGATCTGCGGACGTCAGTGCGCGCGGTTTAAAATAGTCATTATCTCCTACACTGTGAGAAAGTTATCTAATCTTGAACTCCATCCTTCTTAAACTCCGCTGTTTTTCACAAATCACGATTGATTCGCTCTTAAACTAAAAAATTTCATCTTTGTCAGTCTGTTAAAATTCACTGAAAAAGCGGCGTCTTTTTACACTTTTTTACGTTATAATAATAAAAACGAACAAAGTGGTTGTGTGTCATTTACCTTATTCCTGCATCATACATAAGATACTACCAAATGGCGAATAAATATATGAAATCAGTTTTCCAAAAAATTCCCCTTAAATGTTTTAAGAGAAACATGAACTTAACTGTTAGCTTGAAATATTCATTATTAATAAATACTGCAGGCCGCTGTGGTGCCGCTGTGGTCTAGAGAGAAATGATGTTCTATTCTTGGCCAAGTGAAACACCTTTATTTTAAGCGAGCTTTTCTCGTGATCTCATATTCTTCCATCGGTGTGATGTGGATGTTAAGTCTCAAGTCAGATGTCGACCGCGTCACTTGACCGCGATTTAAAATGGAAGTATTTGGCTGAGTTGAGGTATTTCCGTCGGCAACGTAGAATTGATATTTGAACAGTTAAATTTATAATTTTGAATTCAAAAGTTTGTGGTTCCAAATGTGAATGTTTGCAACAGTTTGGAATTTGATTTCATTTAGTAAGTCCTGGCAATTTAGCTCTTGTGGTCTAAACAATAGTACCGATTCGTTAGCGGAAAGTTTTCAGTTGAACAGTCTTTAGACTCCGCCATGAGGTTGGGTGCTTGCAGGGGATTATTGTCCAATCTAAGATGCAGGTCCTAGTGAAATAAGTTCTTTTTTTATATAAATAAACGGCGATATAATAGATTGTTTTTGCCAGAAAAAATTGTGTGGCGCCTTCCAACGGGTATATTTTTGCGAGGGAGGAAAGGTTATGATATATATTATATATAAACAAGGAAAGGATGATATGTAAGGTTCTACGAGCTATATCCAGCAGAATAACAGAATGTTTACTTAAAAAATGATTCTATTTCGTACATGTAAATGACTTCCTTTCTTTATATGATTACATCCTACGTTGCATTATTTCTACAGCACGTTAAGAATTGTCTGAAGCGCTGTGATGGCATGAGGTTTTATAACGCCCTACCGCCGAATTGCCGTACGGGAAGACCTTTCATCAATGGTGAGTCTAAGGTAATGAATGCTTTCATAAGGGGAAGAAAGCGGAAAAATTTTTCGCCTACCCCAACAAGCAGACAACATCTGTTGTTAAAGAGTGGCTGAAATTCCATCGGGCACCTTTCGCTCTGGAGACCGGAGTCCTGCCACTGGGAGCTCCAGTGGCTTCCCGTTCAGATCAGCAAAGTGAGGCATCATTTGCCGCGGGCAGTGATTGGGAGGATGACCACATTCTCCTTAACTGGAGCTCCGTAAGTCGGAAACCGTTCATTTGCGACTTCCGAAGTACTTCCGCTGGTGTGGCGGGGATGGGGAAAGAGAGAGAGAAAGATTGCCTGCTCAGATGTGACCTCATCGTGGTGTGTATATTTTATGACCGAAAATCTGCAGGTTTTATTGAACATCCAAATAAGTTATTTTTCTTTTTCTTCGGCGCAATCAATGAATGGTACGGTACTATCGATTCCAAGCAACATTTTACTTATTGCGACTTTTTACCTATACGGAAAATTTCAGAGGCGTTGAAATGTTTACTTTGGCGAAATATAAGACATTATCATTATCATCAACATCGGCTCGACAGCCGATTGTAGACCCTGTTCCCCTCCCAGTAATGAATTACCAGTTTTTAAATATGGAAAATTGTCATCTTGGCTATCCCTCTATCTTTTATTATATTTTCCATTGAAAAGAATGGTGTTGCAAACTTAAGGGTAGCTCTGTTGTTGCACTAGCATGCCTTCTGTACCTAGCACTGAGTTGGGCTCTACCAGTTAGATAGAAGCAGCCAGATGGGGTGTTCGTGATTTTGAAGGAAGGATCCAGCAGAAGATCCTCAATACTTGGCCTGTCATCCCCAGAGGTATCATTTCACTTGGAGGGCATTGCGACCACGCCCAGTTTTAATGTGCCCCAACCGCTTCTAGCAAATGCGACGATCAGCTGAGATTTGAACTCACTGCTTTTCAAATATGAACACGACGCCCCAATCAACCAGGCCTCCGCGGTCCTAAGGGTGTCAGTGCATGTTCATGGAATGTGACCCACTCATCTTATTTTACTCACTTTTATGTATAAACAACGGAAAATAGATTTTTGCATTTCTGCTCACTGTAGATGTTTGGGAATTTTCAACATTTTCTTCCTAGCTACACTTTACAACAGCTTTTGGCTGCGCATGATTATGTAGAGAAGCGAGGGAGACCGTGTCACAGAGGCAGCTGAATGATTAGTGCACTGGCCTCAACAAATTGTGAGTTCGAATCCAAAGAGCTGTTTGTACTGATCAGATTAACCCTCGCGTACAAAAAGTGTCCTCCAAACTAAAGCGTATGTAATGAGGGACGTATTTTTTATGGCATTTTTATTTTATTTATAATGCCAGAAAAAAATGAGGTCGAAGACAGTTGCAAGAGAGTCCTCGCATCTCAGTTGCAAGACAGCGGAGTCCACCAACCCCTCGCCAGAGCTGCACGTTTCGGAGAAGGAACAATTCTGAATCAATGGGAAATGATTTCGGAGGCGGTATTCAATGATCCCTCTACGCCTTGGGCCGTCACACAAATTCCGGATCGCTTTCTTCCAGAACTCGCGAGAAATGCGGTGATTTCCTGAGCACCAACAAATCTTTTGATAATATTTTTAATAGCAGCCTGAGGACAAGAAATATTCTGCATGATTAAAACGCGCTTTGACCACCAAGGAAAAAAGCCTTTCCCATTACAATTATTATGTTTTAAATTTTTTTTTTAATAAAAAATATGGTCATATTTTTTTGATTTTTCAGGTACTAAATTGTAATATTATCAGAAAATTCGAAAGAATTGAAATCTTTTCAGAAATCGGAACTGCGTTGCATTTGATACTTGCAAACCACGCCAATTACCCAGGACGAAATGTCACATTTTATGGTTTCCCGAGCGAATCAGGGTCGAGGGTGTTCCTGCATCTAGCTCGAAAGGAGATCGCTCTTTCTCATTCATTTATCTGTGAGGCATGGTTCTCGTGCAATTTGCTTTGTTCGCAGGGCAGGCTCACCCCGAAACAAGTACCGGTAAACTGGTTTCCTCCTATTTTTGCTTTTCCTTCGTTTTGATTGTCTTGCCGAGTGAGGACTGTAAACAACTTCCGGCTGATGGATGTGCTTTGGTGGCAGCGAACGAACTGGCCATGGAAAGCATCTGCCGCGCTTCATCTCAAATAAATCTGTTAGAGAGGGAAATGTTCCGGTGGCCTTGCCCGCATCTTCTCCCGTTGGCTTAGGGAAGGCCAACTTAGTTATTTGCCTTTTTTGTGTGATTTTTATAAATTAACATAATGGATGTCGCCAATAATTGACACTAGTTAAGTTTTCCGAGGAAAAGTCCAACATTCTGAAGAATGAATGAGCTTTGGCTGTCTGTCTCTGCGTGCTTTCTACCATTACTCTATTCATGTAAAGTCCATCTTCATTAATCATTTTCAAATAAATTTAATCGCATTAAGACTACACTCGTCCAAGTTCACATATTTGTAATATGTATGTACATATAAATGTTTTGCCGTGTGTATAAGTTTTCTTGCTGTGTGCATTTTTTTTAATTCTCTGTTTTTTTTCTGCTCTCTGGTTTTACACTATTGCTATATACAGGGTGCGGCGAAATAACTTCTTTGTTTCCTATTGCAATAACATAAAAAGTATATTTTTATATACAAAAGTTGCATATTTTAAGCTTTAGTTTACATAATTTTTAAATATCATATTGAGCAAGTGACTCCCGCCATTGGCGAACCAAATTCTGCCGTTCTCATCACTCTCTCCAGCTCATTGGCTGGTATGTTCGCCGTTTCTCTTTCAATATTTCTTTTCATACCGTCTAAAGTTTGTGGGCGGTCAGTATAGGCGCCTAGCTTTAAATACCCCCACAAAAAGAAATTACATACTCTGGAGAACGCGCTGTCCACTCCAAATCCTTTCTCATTGAATTGAATAGACCTCTACGACAAATGCTCGGTTTTCGTTATTCCAGCACATGAGGGCGGCTGAACCACCATGCCACCCAACTTAATGATCGTCTCTCTGAAACACCAACCTCATTATCTTTACAACTGTTTGCGTTATTCGATAAGGATATCGTCCTCTGTAGTTAGTGGTTCATTTGGAATTCTAACTACTAAAGTTTTATATAATCACTCCAATCAATTTCAGCATTGGAAAATTTGGTATCTATATTTATCATCACAACTGTACTCGACCACATCCACTTAGTTCGTTTGACCTGTGGTACGTGGGTTCGATTCTCACCATGGACTTTGTTGAAATCCTGCTTAAAGTGTAAGTCTCGAGCTAATGAATCCTCGTGGGCATAAAATGACGGTTGAGTGAAAAAAGAAGTCAAGCCATCTCCGCCGAGAAAACAACTTCTGGATGTTTCCCTCGGTTGTTTTCGGACGAGAGTTCTCTCTCTCTCCATCCTTGATGTGTCTGTGTATGGAGACATGAAATTGCATTCATTTGTTGATTATTTTGTATTATTTGGCATGACCTAGTGAGGTGCGTGAGGACCTGCAGCTCACTGAGAGGGCGTTGAGCAGACAATACTCACCTGTCGCGAAGATGAAAATGCCTGTTCGGCGAGTCTGGTTGATGTCACTCCATGATGACTGCACCTGATGCATGCATCTGAAAGTGTGCATCCTTTTGTGTACAGTCTTGATTTGGGAAAGTGTACTCCCCAAGAAGACCGTACAGCATGGGAAACATGTTCGTCCACTTCAGAAAGCTTTACGGTTGGTGGAAATCCGACTCAGAACCTTCTTCCTATATTAAGGCCCTTCTAGACCTCCGTTGGGGAAAATCGAATCCCATGTTAATCCTATGGATAATATTTTAACGTTTCACAAGTGCTATTTTCATGATAGAAACTTCCGGTCTTTTGCAAATTACATAAAGCAGAGCTACTGTCACTTCGACGTCCATTTTTAGCGTTGAAAATTTTTTCAAATATTTTTAAAATGTCAAAATATCTCCATCCAATTAAATTTTAACCAAATTCTAATTTCTTTGAGGTTGTACAAAATTTGGTTTAAAGATATTTCATTTTTTTCTCCGTACAGTTACAAAATTAACATTTTTTTAAGCTAAAAATATTTTTGATTGCATTAATATTTCGATACGAATTTTGATTACAAATCAAACTCATTCTTATTTCTGAAAATCCACCTCTGTACACAACGCCACCTATGAAACTGGAAAATTTTTAACGCCAAACTTAGCTGATTTTTCCACTTCACTACGGTAACCTAGAGAAAAGGAGGAATTTCTGAGAAAAACTTCTCCCCATATGATTCCCGCTGTTTTACCATGTGGTTGGAAACACTTCCAAATCCAGCAAGACGAATTAGCTTTTCTTACTCATGAAATAGAAAAGGCATCTGTAAATAATGCATGTTAGATTTCTGTTTATTAGCGTAGGAAAAGTAGCCATGATATGTACTTTTAAATCAACTTTAATTATTTTCATTTAAGTAAATTTTAAAAATGAAATATTATAAACTGTTTTGTGTTACCTTGTTCAATTATATTATATACTACGATTTTGAAGTAAGACTACCTATGTATTAAAAATTTAAAGAACTTAATATAAAAAAATGCATTTTACAATACACACACACACACACACACACACACACACACACACACACATATATATATATATTTCTTATAAAATAAAATATTTAATAATAAGAACGATAAGTTTATTAGAATAATAGTGAGACAAATAATTTAATTTGATTTTTAATCATTTTCCAAAATTATTGAGTTTTTACCTCTACAAACATTTGGACATTTAATTTTATTTTCAACTTATTGCATGAAAAAAAAAATACATTATAAGGTATGATTAATAAGCATACGATATACCAGCATACTAAAATATTACGTCTGATAAGAAATTAAACACTTTAAATTTGAAAAATTATAAATATCTTTGAAAAAAATTGGGTTTGTAGTAAAACTTCAGCCAAAAAACATAAAAGCATTTCAATAACCAAACGAACGATAACAATATATTACAACACACTACAATACAGATGACATCAATGCTCTTAGGGGAATCATTTTATGCTCACGAAATTTATTTGAGAAGAATATTGTCCTGCGCAACGCAAAAGACATTATTTTTGACAAAAAAGGAATAAAAGTAATAAAATATCAGAGAATGAATAAATATCCTGTAGCACTTAAGGCGATATAAAATATGTAACTGAAGTTATAGTATTGATGTTCGAGAAGAAATGCTTGAGAGAGAATATCAGGAAGGAAATTGTGAATCAATTAGATATGCTCAAAGTGAGTAGTCTAGAAAGTGTGATTGAACGACTTTCTTTCTCTGTATGGCTACAGCAATAATTAAAGCATAAATCACCTTGTTGTCACTAAGATGGGATACGCAGTACAATACCGTCTCCAAACAGCTTTCTAATACAGCCATTGCAAACTATTCAACCGCAAGATTCTGTTGAACATATTATTCACCTTGACGCATTTCTCAATTGATGTTGAATGCTGTTTTCGGAAAATTCAAATTGCTCGTAAATTCATTTCAACACTTTTACCATTTTAAATGTATTTGGATCTTTTTCGCATTAATTAAACTCTGTAAAATTTGTCTATTTTAAACATGAAAAAAAGTTATTACAGTACGAAAAAAAACTTCATCTTTCCACTAAAAGGAAATCGATGAAAAATCGATTTCCTTAACAATCTCGCGCGCAAAAATAAAAAAAAAAAAAAAAAAAAGGCTGAAAAATTAAAATCCAAAAAAATAAAAGTTTAACTATACGAATTTGTATGTTTGTGTTTGTATATAAAGTGTTTTTGTGTGTGTACAGAAACAAAAACTAGAACTATATATATATATATATATATATATATATATATAATATATATAATTTGTTTTTTCTTCATGAAATGTGAATTGCTCAAGCATTTTTTTACTTTATTAACAGATTTATTTTAATTACTATTTTACCTCATATATATTTCAAGGTATTAACTAAATTTCCCATATGCTCATGAAATTGTATTATATTTTACTCGTATTATTATGAAATTATATTTTTCTCGTATGCTATAAGTTGCATTTGTATTTGTATTGTTGACAAATATAAACCTAATTTATATTTCTCACAATTTTACTCTAAACTTATTTTAATCTAATTTACCTGTGTGTTTTTACATGGCATATTTAGTGCTAATCTAATTTTGTTTTTATCAAGCCAGGGGAAAATATCTAATAAAATAACTGAAGAGTTTTAAAGTCTTCAGAATTAAATTATATTTCACAACACATTTTACACCAGAATATCAACTATTTAAAAAACATGTACTTCTAATTATAACTTAGTTAGTTTTATTTATATAGAGGAATAAAGAGTTAGGGACTTGTGAGATGAAAGATAAGATATGAATCTCTCTTTCAAGCTGTAAGTAATTATAATTATATAAAATAGAGGTAATGATTATTATATAAATAATTATAGTTACAATATTTTTATAAAAATTACGATACGATTATACATACATACATACATATATATATATAGATAGATAGATAATCGTAACGTTATTTTCATAAAAATATATATTGTAACTGTATTTATAGAATAATCATTTCATCTATTTTTATATAATTAGAATTATATATATATATATAAATTATTCAAATTTAAAAAAAAAAAAAAAAAAAAAAAAAAAAAAAAACTTGAAAAAATTAAATATTTTTATATTGAGTTAGTTTTGAAAATAATAGTTTTTAATTATGTATTTCATTCATATTCAAAAGTATCTTAAATCAATGGATCAAGTCTCATAAAATCAAATTGAACCAAGGAATTAAAAAAAAATTTTTTTTTTAATCATTCATATAGTATTTTAGGTTTGATTTGAATTCTGATAATCATTTTTCCATTTAATTAGTAACTAAAATCACTCAACATTTGCAATTTGCCTTCATATTTTTTAGTGCGAATAATAAAAACCGAACTCTGAAATATAAATAAATAATATTTTCTTTAGAACCACTGGCAGCTAATTTTCCATAAGACAGCAACAGGTAATTCCGGTGTCAGTTCGTTGAGCATTTGTACTGACCGACTTTCCCTCACCCCTATTCTAAGAACCCTGAGGGTAATTTAAGGTAAATATCTGTTAGGAGCAAATTTAAAACTCTCTTTTTGGTTGTTTTTATTGCGTTAGTACTTTAATTTTTCACGATATAACGCGCCAATTCTGACAGACTCGCTAACTTCGAAGGATTGATTGACAAGCAATTTCAACCAATAATAATGTTTGGGATACTCCCCTCTACAAGCTTTGAGAACTAACTCAAGATGGGGTGACAAGACAACAGAAGTTCTCACGTAGGTCTGGAAGAGCCTTAAGGGAAGCGTTGGTTGTAAATTACATTGCGATCCTGCATTTTTATAAAAGAATTCTTGTCATGATTTAAATTTTATATATATATATATATATATATATATATATATATATATATATATATATATATATATATATATATATATATATATATATATATGTGTGTGTGTGGACTTCATTATCAGGAATAATGACCGATAAATGTTAAACTGTTTAATTATCTATTCAAAGAACAAGATAAAGCTATTCACATATTTACAAATTAATATCAAAGCACATTGTAATATCTTAGTTATAATTCGAAAATCCAATATCAATTCGCGTCTTCATGTCATCATCACATCGTCGTCACCCTCTCTTCTGCATGTCCGGCGGCAGACTGGATGGGAATGTCCCTCTGGTGGCGCTTTTAATCCCACAATTGGCCATCCTGATGACAATAGCTGACCTCAGCATTCGTCTGGAATCAGAATTTCCTGAAATAAAAATGAATAAGAGCAGTAATATGTTCCAGAACAATCTTTAAACAATGTTGTCAATTCTCGTCTAATTCGTCTTTTGAATTCTCATCTAATCATCATCGTTGTTCCTCGAATCTGTGATTCCGTCGTAGAGGACTCCTTTATCTTCATCTGGTTACATAATCGGTACCTGCATCTTCACTCTCGTCATTGGCCATCTTCAAAAGGAAACGTCTTGAACACATCTCAGTTTTCTTTCTTTTTTCTTTTTCTTTTTTTTTTTTTTTTACAAAAATTGAAAAGGTAACAGTCTGAAATAAAAAATTTTAGTCTTAAAAAGTAGCAATTCTGTTGGTAAAAAAGCCAAAATCAGGAATTGCGGTCGTCATCAGTGTCTTCTTTTCCTCTTTTAGCACATTTTAAGTTACATCGGGCCAAGGCTTCATGTACTCAGCAGAAGTACTGGTAATCAGAGGACCTTCAGTGAAACCAATTTTCTGCACATCGTAGGTGTCGTTGCTTTTAACTTTGATTATTTGGTAGGGGCCTAAATATTTGGGTTTTAACTTGACACCTGGACATTGTTGTGTACGCTTAATAGCAACGATATCATTTAATTTGAATTTTCTTGCTGGTTTTCTTCTTACATTATAGGTTTTGCGATTTTCATTTTGAACTTTTAAAATTTGTTTTTCAGCTTCTTTTCTAAGATTAGCACGGTTATTAATGAAATCTGTTCGCATTTCTGCATCTAAGGGATCTTTAACTTTAACGTCATTTTTTTTGTTTCATTTTTGTACCAAACAACAATTCAAATGATGTTGTATTAATACTTCTGTGAAAAGTTGAGTTTATAACCTTTTGTACATTACTGACATGCAAATACCATTTAGCTGGGTTGTCTATCGACAGTTTAGACAGAACAGAAATTATACTAGAGTTAAGGCCATTGGCTTGATCTTGACCATTGGCTCTCGATAAACCGGTGGTTATACAAATATGTTTAATTTCTTCACGGTGACAATATTCTTGGAAATCATTTGAAGTAAATGCAAAACCTTTATCCGAAAGGATGCAAGAGGGATTACCGAAAACAGTCTTTTGGAGTTCTAACTTCGAAATTACTTGAAAAGCATCAGTAGATTTAGTTGGGTAAAGCCATATAAATTTGGTAAAACTGTCGATCACAGCAAATATATATTTATATCTCTTATAAGTACTTTCTAACGGACCTAAATTATCTACATGATGTGTGTATTAAGGAGTGTCGTCTTTTTCGATTGGATGTAATTTTCCTTCTTGTTTACTTCTTTTTCGATTGCTTAAAATACACGGTATACAATTAGATAAATATTTCTCGATTTTTTGTTTTACTTGAGGAATGTAAAAGTTAGAATTTAAGCTATTTTCTGTTCTTTTAACTGCAAAATGACCTTTCTCGTGTGCAGATTTAATTATACTCATTTGCATTTCGTCTGGGACTACTAACAGTTCATTACCATTAACATATTTGTAAAGAACATCATTTTTTAGTAAATAATCGTCATGAGGTTTTTACTTTAATATCTCCTTAATTGTTTTGATATGTTCGTCTGTGTCTTGTGTTGAATTATTTTTTCCTCAAAACGTGGTAGTCGTCGGGGGGAGAACAAATGGGGATTTCATCTGTTAAATTAATTTTCATCTTAACATCAACATTTTTAATTTTATTACGAATATAATTTTTTATTCATGAATGTATTTCAGAGCACAATGATTTACCCTTAATGTGACTTAAATCAATTTCTGATTCATCGTTAACATTTACAAAATTAATTAAGACATTATCTATTTCGTTCTTGTTAATGTGAAACGATACTCCATTGTTTGAAACTATTAAAGTACCCTGGTTTATAATATCAGTTCTTACAATTAAATCAAAACTTAGTCATCATTTATAGCAAAAATATTTGTATTAACTTTTGAATTATCAATTTCAACTTCTGCATTAAAATAACCTAGCGGTTTAATTGATTTCATTCCTAAACCAGTCAACGAAATATTAGAAGATTGTAAACTAACAGTATCTTTAATTTTATTAAATAAACTCTTTTTTAATATGGTTTTCTGACTTCCAGTATCAATTAATGAAGTTACATTCAAAGTACCAATTTTAACATCCTTAAGAATTAAGTTTTCAGAACTGATCGCATTTTTTTGGTTGATCTTCAAATGAGTTTGTTTCTTTTGATTTCGGACATTCCAAAGCTTTACGCCCAAAAGATTGACATGAAAAACACTTTAAACCCTTATCTTTATGTGTACAATGCTTAGAAATATGTGAACGTGAACCACAATTATAACACACTCTATTTCTTGAATCAAAATTATCATCAAATTTTACTTTATTCATATACATATTTTCATACTTAGAATTAAATTTATCATTAGATTCATACCTTGCATTATATTTATCATTACCATCATATTTTAATTTATTTTTATCAAAAGAATAAGATCTAAAATTTGCACTTTGTTTTGTTTTCCTTTTATCAAAAGCATATTTACTCTTTGCTGAATCACTTTTCATTACTTCATACACTTTAAGTTGATTTTAAAATTATATCAAGATGTTGCACCCGTATAAAATAATTTTGTTTTCATGTTTATCATAAATGTCCTTTAATCACATAATGTATTAACGCGGCGTCATCAATTCTTCCTGAGTGACTAAGTTCTTTCATTTTTAAAAAATATTCCTGAACGGATTCTGAATCTTTCATTTTCCACTTAGTAATTCGTGAAGATTAGTCGAATTTATTTCAACAGAAAATTCGTCGATTAATCTTTTAATTTTTTCCACGAATTTATTTCAACAGAAAATTCGTCGATTAATCTTTTAATTTTTTCCACGAATTTATTTCCGGTTCTATTCTAACAAATAATAAGGCGTTTCCACCAAGCGATCTTCTAGCAAAAATAAACTTTTGTAAGTCTGATAAATGGAACAGTTTGATACATTTTCAAAACTCTCAATCCAGACATTTTATGTTTTCATGCGACTCAGCATTAAATTTGGTAACTGTGCTTTCGATATCAGAATAATTGATATAAATATTTTGAGAATCATTATTTTTACTAAGTTCATTTTAGATATCATTCACATTTAAAGAATTATTTTTATTTCCACATAGTATTGGAGAATCTGTTTCGCTTTAATTTTTTCGTCTACTTCCGATTTCAACATACAGGCGTCCCTCCGCTAAAGAGTTCAATGAACACAATTTCTTCTATACTTTTTCCTATTTCGGATTTATTTCCTTCGAGAGATATTTAAGATATTAGAAATAGTTATTAATTCGTTTAAAGAAAAATTATCTTCTATTACTTTTAATTTCTTTTTAAATTCTTCACTTTCAATAGCAAATTAAAACCAGAAAATTCTCTTATACTCTTTCAATTTGACCAATCTCCGTCAGAATCGAAAATAAATTTATGTAGAACTTTTACTTTGTCCGATTTAATGATCTGCAATACAAAGCGTATCTTATTGATGTCATTTAACTTCATCTTGAAATTAAAAAATGTACATACCCTTTTCTGATTCTTGACTTATAGGATGATTATCCTTGTAACGGTAGTAACCGAAGTAGTAAAATATTTCGAACACTTTCATAAAATAATAATTTTTTTTTTTAAATTACACAATCACCTCACATTTTTCACTTCTTACACCAAATACGTGGATCCTGTGGATTTCATTATCAAAAATAATGACAGATAAATGTTAAATTATTTAATTATATATTCAAAGAACAAGATAAAGGTATTTACATTGATTATTCTGAAGAATAAAGGACATTCTAAAGAACTTCAGTTTGCCATCGTTTATGAATCATCGACCATTTCCTACCTGAGCTATAAGAACTTCATTCAGTCAGCAGTACGTGGTTTCGATTCCCCCTTTGGACGTGACTGTTTGTAGTGGTTTGGAGTTTTGTACCGGTAGTTGCACTCTTATAGTGGCCGTGGATTTGAAAAACTCTGATCAGTCTTGTCTTCGGATCAACAAAACTGAGGGTAGCAACTAATCGAATGGTTAGCGCACTTACCTTCGTTTCAATAGCTCGTGGGTTTGAATCCCATCTTGCGCATGGATATTTGTAGTGATTCGGAATCCTTTTAAAATCGTAGATCCCAATCTAATTAGCCTTCGTATTGAAAAAAAGATCGTTGAGCGACAAACAAAAGTGATCAACAATTTGTGGGTTTGAATCTGACCTTCAGTTTTAATTCTTGTAGTGGTTTTGAATCTATTTTAAGCTATAAATCCTTGTCCATGTCATCAAAATATGAGATCTGAGCGACAATCTCACCAAATCACGGATCATTTCCGAAAAAAGCGGCGCAAATTGGAAGAATTTTGTCATCCTGCTCATATTCTCGATCTTGTTGCCAAGAAAACTCAATCTGCAATAATGAATTGTTTCTTTTTTAAATAGATGCGGAATTATTTATATAAGGAACATTTAGGCTTTCATTGTGATATTTTACATAACTTTAATTGAATGTAATTTCTATAGTGAATGGAGAGGAAAAAGAGAGAATAACCAGATTTACTATTTTTATTATTATATTTACGAACAGTTTATTTTCTTTGTCTAATAATAATTTTAATAATATTTAATAAATAAATTTTTATTAGTTCGTATTTATAATTGAAATAAACTGAGCTGTGTTTCTCCAGAGGTTTGTTACTTGGATGGGAATAAAAGATGACGCAAATTTCTTCAGTTCAATGAATGGCTTCCCAATAACAAGGAGTCCGCGTGATCCTTTATTTCTGCGACAGGTGACGCTCCTCCACAAACGTCAATCCTTCCTCCCCCTCCCCGAAACGCGAGTTCTGATTGAGTGTTTTTTCTAGTTTGAAGAGGACGGAGCAATCATAGAGGAATCGATTTTTTTGAAGAATCATTTTCCTTCATTATCTTCCTCCCGTTTCTGCAGCATCATCGTCTTCTCTTTTCTTTCAGCAGACGATTTTCCTCGCTTATCTCGTTCGTGTGTTGTCAATGCTTCTATACACGTCACTTCTACACACAAATTGAAGGCATGTTTCTTCTTCTTTTTTCGTTATCTCTGTCTTTCTGCCGTTTTCTTTCCTCGTGTCGTTCAGCTGTGCTTCCGTAATACTCACGTCCCTGGAAACCTACGAGACGTACGTAATCTTAATTGGGGGAAAAGAAAGAAAGAAATGGAAAATGAATAAATAAAATAACGAACATTTTAAACCCATGTTTTACAAATCTACTTTTTTTATATTCCAGAAGTTTAATTAAAGAAATTTGGTAATGTTATTGTAAGCAAGGCAATGGTCTTAATATTCAAATATTAACAAATATTGCAATTATGCTGTATAATCCAGGATGCCAAATTTTGAGTTGGGTGATTTTTTGACGGATTTTCTTGCGTATCTGGCAACCTGTGGTTTTTATTACATCACAGATAATGGAAACTTATAAAAATTATGCAGAAAATTCTATCTGGGCAACCTTAATATTTACAGCTTCGAGCACGTCAAAATACGTCATCTTGGCAACTTTTAATCATCGCCAAAAAAATTCAGAATTTGAAATCCAGGATTATATAGTATTTGTGCCCCTATTAATAACTTAAAATTCTATTAAGTAATGAAATTTTTAAAAATTTAAATCATCCTTGCCGATTTAAACTAACAATAAAGTGGATGTTTTATCGTGTCTTTTTCCTTTTGCTTTTTCTTCTGTACTGTTGTCCATGTGTAAATGGCTGGAACCAATGGAAAACGGATTCAAAAGAAATCGTTTTATTAACAAAATGAACTTCGACGCTATACTTAGATATTCTGTGGTAAACTTCTCGTTGTTTGCTGCCGTTCGAGGAAAATGATTTGTAGGCAGGCATCAAATTCGTGGACATGTTTATTCATAACGCCGCCTCAATACGACGGGATGTTGATGAAACCTTATTTGACGTCATGGATATATTAAACTAATGAGAATTTTAATAAAGTGACTCAATCATGATCTCAACAGTCATGAAAGAAACAACCACTTTATGGTTAATAAAGAAATGTGTTGATTATGTGAAAATTTTAAAAGGATTGAACTTTCAGTATCTATAAGATTCATTTCTTTTCTAAATCTAGTGTAAAATGGCAGTATCCTTTCATTTCATTTAAACTAATTCAAAACAAAAAGTGATTTTGCAAATTAATAATTGGCCATACATATCCGTCATATGGCATTTATCTATAGCATTTAAAATAAAAATTGGAATGATCGTATATCAATTTAATTAAACAAATTTTCTTAAATTCTGTATGTAGAGGACACAGCGTTGCCTGATAATAAGGTAGCGTTTTCCAGAGGGTTGGTTCGATTCCGTGTTCATTTGCATAAGAGAAGATAGGTGTTCTTTTTAGTTGTACGTCTGACGGGTGGGTGCTCAGGAGTTTTCCGGGTTTTCTCCATTAGGACACGCAAATATGGTACGCTCTCAATGAAAAGTGCCGGGATCAATTTATTCGGAGAAAGTTCTTAAAATGCCTTACAATTGAATCCTGTGTACATAAATTCGTCGTGATTTCGTAGTTCCGCTTTCGATCTCAGTCGGTTCCATGAGCAACGAAACACGGTGGTTGAGTTTTAGCTTTCTTCGTGCATGTTTGTCAAGGTAAGGGCTTGAGTGTTTTCCCTGTTGCGGCTCACGAATACGGCCTATTTACCCATAAAAGCTCCGAGTGCATCAATATTTGGTGGTTTGTAATCCTTTACAACGGCCTTCTGTGGAATTCATTTAATTATTTCCTTGATTTGAAATCTGTTTGTAGTTATGCCGGCTTTTGAAATGCCTTACGCCAGTGTGATGCAGTTGAATATTATTATTATTCATTTTGCTATCTTAACAATGGAAATAAGGATTTTTCAACTGTCAGAAACTAATATTCGAACATTATGTATGATTGATAAAAAATAAGTTATTAAGTAATAAAGGGGTAATGAAGAATAGCCTACCGGCCTAAAGCTGTTATCATTTTAATGTCCACCGCTTGATTATGGTCCGGGAGGGTAGCCAGCCGCATTCATGTGTCTCAGCGGAATAAACCTAGAGAACTTGCAAGCACCCAACCCGACAGACACATTCCATGCACATTCTATGGCCCACTGTTCAACAGTGGTTGGTATCTAGCCCAGGACCTTCCGCTCTGAAGAGCCCTTTCCTGTCAGTGAACCACGGTGGAATCAGCGAAAGAAACTACTGGAAAGAAAAGAAGAAAAAACTCGTCTTTTGTAAGGGATTGCTTTTTTTGGTCCAAACGTTTGACCTGCGATTATAAATCACTAGGCGTGAAAATGGTTGACCGCTCATCTCATCATAAATGTAAGCGTCCACGGAGTGAGAAATTTCTTGATTATTTTTTGAGGTATTGATTTCTGTTTGTTTTTCAGGGTCGTCGCGCTCCGTTCCTCTATTCGAGCGCCGGCAGCCTTCTCTCCTGCTCGGCTCCAGGGGCCGCGGGGCCCGCCTCTCGCTCCGCAACGGTAAGGAAAAGGCCACCTGTCTGCACAGCGCTCCTCTGCTTGCACTTCCACAGGCTGATTTCACGGGGCAGCCTTAATGGCCTGATTGCACGCAATGCCTCTCTGTCACAGTGCTCCTCTTCTCTGTTGGGGCGGTGCTCATGTGGGCGACCCTTGAAAGATGGGTGCTGGGAAACAATATGGGGTTGGATTGGTGTGAAATATGTATGTGTTTTCACCATAAGGAAAGGTATTGAAACAATTCTCTCAATCGTTGGATATTTTCTTGAAAGGGGCATGACTTATATGACTGAGTTGTACCGTTTACAAAAGTCCTTTTCTTCCCCTCCCCCCTTGTAATTGCGTATTGGATACTGTCTTAGCTGTCAACATTATATGTGAGTTCCGCTCTATACATTATACTCTCATAGCGGTGCAGGACTGTGCTTTAAGGTTAACGGCCCACCTAAAGATTAACCAATCACCAAGCGCCTCATCATTTTGAACCATGGTTTGTTGATTAGGTCACACCTGAACTGGCATCTTCCTCTTCCTATCCATGTCACACCAGCGGAAAGACTTTGGACGTCACCTATCAAGGTGGATACGTCCCCAACCCAGTGACGGATCGAACGTGGTTACCCTCCCAATCACTGCCCCCGTTAAATGGTGCTTCACTTTGCTGAATTTGCCAATACGTTGTAATGATTAACTGTCGAGTTTTTTTTTTTTTTTTTTTTTTTTTTTTTCTTAAAAGTGGAAAAATACGAAATTTTCTTTTTAAACTAAATTCTGGTGTTCCATGGATTTGCTTCGAAATCCGTTTTTTACTTGTATGACAAATATTTAATTAAATCCAGAACATTATGTGGCCATTATATTTTTCTATAAGTCTATATCTGGTTTATCGTTCTGTATTATTTAGTATAATTTTTCCAGTGATTTGGCTTGAAATGAGTATACAATTAGTTCTCTTTCAATGGTAGGAAATATTACACTTTTTCTTTGGCGGTTGGCGATCATTCTGCATTGTACCATTTTGAGATCTTTCCTCGCTGCTAAAGGCTGTGATTCTAATGCGCACCTGTCGAGTTTTCCTGGTTTTATTCGTTCTGACACATGAATGCTGCCAATTGTCTGCGAAATGCCCTCCCGTACGGTCTCACAGCCTCTGGTCAACAGTTCATGGCTTCGATTCCTGCCTTCTGCGCGAATGTCTGTAATGACTTTTAATCACTTTTTAAAAATATGACTGGAGTGACCAGAACTTCACTTTGCCATCAGTTTTAATAGTTCATGGTTTAGACTTTCATTTTGGTTGTGAGCATTTTTAAGGATTTGGGAAGTTTCCGTCGAATGAGGGCCGAGCTAGTAGCCGAATGCTTAGCGATCTTTCCTTCGGATCAACAATTTGTGGATTGGAATCCAACTTTCGGCCTGCATGTTTGGTAGTGGTTCGGAATCCTCTTTAAACTGTAGGTTCGTGTCTAATTAGTCCTCGTGTGCAATAAATGACCGTTGACCGACAAACAAACCAAACCGTCCAAATGAAGTCACGAATAAAGAAATCAATCGTTATCTGTGCATGTGTTGTTGTATTCGCTATTTTTTTATTCATTCAACTTCTGAGAAAATGATATTACTATAGTTCTATTATAGTACTGTCTGTTTACCCCAAGAATAGTATTCGCATTGCTGTCTAATGAGTGGCGGTTGCTATAATAACTAGAATAATTACAAACGCGAGCCAAAATTGATGCTGTTCTTCTTGATCCTGCCCAAAATGGAACACGTCTTGTTTCCACGGAAACTTACTGGCAAATACGAATTGGCTCAAAACCCATTATCTTAATAGTCAATGGTCTTGGAGGTGCATGTTTGCTTCAGTAAAACTTCCTATACTTTCTGCAGCACTCCTCTGTATCTTCTTTATTCATTACATTTCCACTCTAAAATAAACATAGCAATGTTATCAAATGCTTTTTATGATAAAAAAAAATATTGCACTTATAATAAGAAAAAGTATTGAGTTATTGAATCTAATAGTTTATCGCTCACTTCCAAATCGTGAGCTGTAAGGAACAATCACAAAGCGAACATCTTTTATGCGACAGAAATATGGTCTTCAGAGTGTAATGACAAACTGGAATAGTGTGATTGATATCAAAACGTTCATTGTTTGAATTTTAAGTAAACATTTTTAATACGTCTTCTCCCGTGACAGTTGACTTCTTCTTTGCAAAATGGCAAAACTGTATTTCAACATTATGAGCTGCAAAAAACAATAGCGGGGAGAAAAGAGTTGAAAGTTGTTTTCCACTGCATATTGACCTGAATATTGTTGCAGCTTCTTAAGTTAAGAAAATTCCAGAAATTACTACAATTTTTATTCTAAATCTGGCGTTATACAATTGTGGAGAAATATAGTATCCATTAGGAGGCAAACATAAAAAATTTCAAATTAAAATTAAGAAAATGTTAAGCCGCTTTTTCGTTATTTTTTTATTAATTTTATTTTGAAAAGGATTAAATTTAAACTTTGTTTGGTCAATGCAATTAAAAAATAAATAAATAAATGAATAAACTATCTGGGAAAAAGACTCGTGTTAAAAATCTATTAATATTGCTATTTAAGTTTATTGAGTTTTTATCAATATTTTTTGTGCACCAAAACTTTAATTAATACTTTAAATTTATGTTTTATTCTCTAAAAAACTTCTCCAATTGCAATTTGTAGGGTTCTACTGTATCTGTAAAAAAAATTCTTGAAATGAATAGGGTTTCTATTTTTTAATAAATATTTTGAACTTATATTTTGTAAGTTTAATATATTTAATACGTTTACATAAATATGTGTTTTATTTACTGAAAACTTGCTAACCTTGAAGGATTTTTAGACTAGAAGTATTGAGAAATTATGCTTATAAAATTCGATACAGTTCAAACTTTTTCGATACTTTTTCTCTGGCAAATATTGTGTGATGCAGCAGTAAAGAAATAAGCGAGCAAGATTCCACAGCAGAACCTTTTTCTTAATGTAGAAAGGTGTAACTTATATTCATTCACATGAAACACAAATTTTGACGGAAAGGTAAAAACTGCCTTCCTTAATGTTTCAGGTCTGTCATTTTCCTTGTAAATATGCGTTCGACGTTTGAAGGAAAGGTCACTTCACTGGAATATTTGCTTCTAGTCTGGTCATAATGACAGATCTTATTGTCTCGGGCGATTTTTCTTATTGTCTAGTATTTTTCCTTTTAGTAAATTCACGAATTCTTGCAAATGTGTCTCAAACCCTCATCTGTGATATTTATGGGAACAATTTGAATGCGATGCTCAAAAGTATTTGTGAACCTGTGTTTTTTTTTTTTTTTTTTCAGTTGTTATGTGTCTGATGTTAATGAACTCTTAAATTTTTTAAATTCCGATTATTATTTAAAACATGTGCGTATTTTCTGATTATCGGAAACGGACATTTTTTTACTCTTAGGAAAGAAAGAAAAATAAATCTGAAAGTCACAAAGTATCTTATAAATTTAATGTTTTTTTTATGTGATCGAGGTGGCAACTGAATGATTAGCGCCTTCAATTCATCAGTTCATAGATTCAAGCGCTCCCTTAGTGGGGGTTGTTTGTTGTATTTATAGTACACTTTGTACTCTGTAGGTCCTGTTGAATTAGTCATCAAGTGAAAAAAAATGGCAAAGAAGCCCAACCCTTTTACGTTTTCTGAAATATCTTATCCATTCATACGTAGCACGTTTTGCCCCGTGGATAATTTAATCCTGCAAACAAAAGTTGCCGACACCAGATGACTCAGCAAGGACATGACGCCGACCGCATTCTCTTATGGGAAGGATTTTTCAAATAAATATGTTACCGCAATTTTGTATAAAATTTAAATATATAGAATTTTTAAAAAATTTTATTGTTTTAAATTCGTAATATTCAAAATTAATTTCTCTGAGAAAAATGATTTATCTATACGGATATATCCATTTTCCGCAGTTAACGTCTATGAACTGCGGAGAATGGGTGTCACGTGACTTGTGATGTCACACGAAGTGACTGAATCACACACGGATCAACCTTGCAATAACACGAATATGGGACAGATACTGTCCAATAAGCATTTGCAGTGAAAAGTTTCATACTGTTATAGTAGAAACATTTCTTTTTAAAAGAGCCCTTTGACATAGATTGCTGGCTAAATAATTAAAAGTTTAAGAAATTAACCGTACCCTGCCCCACCCACACAGAATCGATATGATATATTAATAATTATTTAAATTTAAAAAACTTATTTTTGTCCCTAAAATGATGTCTATCAAAGATGTCTCCATTCCTCCAAAAAATGTTACAAGTAATAGCACTGTTTGAGACAGATGGCGTTAGTTTGAAGAATAATTAATGCAGGGTAATTATTTCTCCAGAAAATAGACTGGTGGCTCTAGTTTTTTTAAAAGATTATAAGGTAGATAGTGCTGAGTTCTATATTTTAGGTTGGCTATAGAATTAAAATAGTGAGACGTTCAGAAAAATAGTCTCTGTTGCAGTGTGACCGGTGGAATTCATTTCTACATTCAACCTATGCATTTGAAATCCACAATGTATCGACCAAACTCCCTGCATTGTGCGTTAATGTGTCATTTTCCGACACGACAATGCCAGGCCCCATGCTGAACTCAAAGAGTCGCTGTAAAAAATTATTTTAGAAAATCCTAAGTGACATTCTATGTAAGCCATAATTGCTCCCCCCTCCCAATGTTTATTCTTTTTGCCTCAATCGCATCAACTCTCTTCAGACAGTGATGTTAAACCAGGTGTCGAAAACAGCTCAGTGAGTATAAAAAGAAGGTTGCCTGGCAGGATTCGAACAAATGAGTGTGCTGTGGAGATGACAACGTTATTTATCACAGATATAGTGATGAAAAGATTTATTTGAAACTATATCTTCGATTGTGCCTAACTTATGATAGTCGCTTGTAGTGTACAAAGCGTTTTGGTCTTCTGGAAGTATCTGTGCTATTCACATAACGCAAGGGAGTTAACCCAGAAACTGCTTCAACAAGTAGCCTGACAGCGTGCCCGCTGAAAACATCTGCAACTTCTTTACTCTGCTCTCCGTTATTGACCAGAATGGGACATATAATATTCCATTCCAAAGGAAATGACGACGGACGAAGACGTCGTCATTTCCTTTGGGTATATTGGATAGCCGAATGGTGTTGTGAGGCTTTCTCAATATTCACCGCGCATCATTGGATTTAGTAAAGACTTTCCATGGACAACGGGACGTATTCAGGTGTCAGCCCATATCCCCAAGTCCCCCCCCCCCGAGAGAAATGGGGAAGGAAATGTCACAGCAGAATACGTTTTCTTTGGTCCCACTGCACTAGAAAGAAACTTGATATCGTCGAAGATTTGTTGCTGCACCATTTTGTCCTTTACCTAGCTTTGCACCCTGAAGATTTGTTCCTGCACCTAATTAGCAGTTGGGATCTGCCAGTTAGGCAGAAGAAGCCGGGTGGGAGTCTTCATCATTTAGAAACAGAGACAAAAGACAAGATTACGAATACAGGACCTTCAGAGGCATCATTTCTCTTGGAGAACATTGATACCTATTGACCTTAGCCCCCTTTAGCGAATATGACGGACGGATCTTCGGTTTAAACGGGTTTCAAATTCACAACCTTCCAATAGGGAGATAGTGAACCAGGCAAACCGCTGCCATAAGAGTGCTTTCCTAGCTTTTGGACCATTGTGGAATCCAGAAATGAAAAAGATAACGTTATGGTGGAGTATAATTTGCGATAAGAAGATGCGGACACCTTGCAGATCATCTCCAATTTAGTAAAAGTCCTTTAACAGAACCCTTGAAATAACATTGAGTTTTCAGCCTAATATTTAGCGCTTTGGCTTCGTTTCAACAGTTTGTGAGTTCGATTCCCACTGCAGACTTTGCTGCTTGTAATCTTTCGGAATCCACTTCAGACTGCAGCTCCCGACTTAATGAGCACTCGTGTACAAAGAACGACTGTTGAGAATAAACAAATCTTCTATTATAATTAAATGAAGTGCAGTTGAATGGATTTTAATCTAACTAAAATGTTAAGTCGACACGGTACTTCAGTGGACGATTGTCATACTGTGCTGCGAAACTCAGCGCAATTATATCCACCGATGATTGCAAGGCACATATTATATGAGAAAAAATATAAGAACAAGAGAAATTACGAATGGAATTCTTCAAGAACAAATGTTAAATGGTAGCAACTGTTATTCGGATATTCCGTGGTTATATGAACGATCAAAAAACGATAACGTGTAACCAAATAATTAAATTTTGCTAGTGATTTAAATGATCATTCTTTGTGAATTTAAATTGGTCATAGTGTGCTAAACAAAGACCTTTAAGCGGCAAGCAGACCAAACCAAGCCCTTGAAGTGTATTTATATTGTGCCATGCTTGAGGCGCATATAAAACTTTCATGTGTTATTTTGTCATAATGCAGATTCGTATCATTACGCTGAAAGAATGAAACCGCGGTGGCCGGTTTGGTTAGAGCTTCTTTCTCATTGTCGAAGGGTAGTGAGTTCGAATCCTGACTTGATTGAAGATCCGTCGTATTCGCTAATTAAAGCTAGGGCATGTTAAAACTGGGAGTAGTCGCAATGTCCTCCAGGTGAAATGATACCTTTGGGGGTGGCAGACAAAATCTTCTGCTTGGTTCCTGCTTCAATATGACGAAGACTACACCCGGTGGTTTCCATCTAACTGGTATCTCAGTGCTAGGTTCAGGGAAGCTTGCTGATGCAACAACAACAATTATTCGTGCCATTCCATATAATAATTGAACCCACGAATACTCGAAACGAATAACGCGCCATAACGTTAAACATTAAGGCTCGGCTTATTTAGAGCAACCCATTCTTGTCACTTTACAGTCGGGTGGTTAGTGTTGTGGACATGCTGGTGTAACAATAACGCTGAAAGAATTGATTACTTTTATAAATAAAATTGATTGCCTACTGTTGTTCTGAGGCTTGTCTTCCCCCTTTCCCTCCTCATAAAATCAATTATTTTTCAATGCATATTTTTTACAATGTCAATGCCTTTTAAAAGTAATGATCCTTCCCCCCCCTTTTTTTTTTTTTTTTTTGCATGAATATTGCTTTAATTTTATAATTCTAGATACTTCAAATTTTCTCTCCTGGTGAAACGAATATTCGAGTTACAGAGGTTCGGAGTATCGACATCCCACTGTACTTGTTTTTCTTTTTAAAGACAATGAAATATTTTTCTTTATTTGGATATCCTATTGATTTTTTACACATTACATAAACTGTCGTACATTCTTTCAGTCCTAATAAAGAAGCGTTTGACCTATTTGAACATGATGTGAGCAAAAGAGAAACAACGAATTTATTGTTTATCTGTTTATGTTTGGCGGAGGAAGAGGCGCTTCCCTTCGCCAATCGGCGCGCCAATTCCCACACGATAAGATCTTATATTCGAAAAATCCATCTTGTTTCTGACGTATGTGTTTGTGTGATGGATGTCGTTCTTGTTGCACAGTCACTTTTTTGTTGCTTTCCTTGCTTCTGGTGGATCTTATTATTATTTTTAGTTCCTTCTTTTTTAATTTTATATAAACCCTGTTTCCGGTCCCATCTTCTGTCGTCTAAAAAGTTTTTTTTTTTTTTTTTTTTTTTTTTTTAATAATGTTGGGAACGAAGTGAAGTAATTTGTTCCGCTGTTCTTTTTCTAGTTCAAAATATTTGAAGTTTGAGAGGAAGTTATTCGTAGCGTTACTCTTTTTTTTAAAAAAAAAATCTATAAAAGGGTCAAGTTAAATTGAAATGCTCTTTTTTCACCTCTATTCTATGTTTGTGGGTGTCGTAAGATGCCAATTTTCGAGAATTCGTTCCAATAGTCTGTTCTTATTTTCTCGCAAATTAAAATGGGAAAAAAAAAACTTTTCTTTGTTGAAAAGATGCGATTGAAATACATATAGGCGTGGTACCACAGAACTTATGATTGAATTCTGAACTTCGGAAAATTAATTGAATTCTGAGATGGAAAAAAAGAATGAAGTCATTCTTTTAGTCATCGCCATTGTTTGATTTTAAAATCAAGATGCAAATAAATCTAATTATTAAAGAACTAATTTCATGGGTCTAACTGAGACAGAGGCATGAGGAGCAGTTGCCTAGGTTAATAAAATAGGTCATTAGTGGCTCCCCGAAATCGAATAGAAAGTTTGTTGTGAGGCAAAGGGGACCCCCAAAATACTGTGCTATGAACTAGATGCGTCTTTCCTTTTCATTTATTAAAGCCACCCGCTTTCAACACGTTAAGTACTCTTTTGTAAGAACTGTTGCAAAATTCAGGTAAACAATCAGTTAACCACTCACATAATAGGCTAACACATGATTTAAACGACCTGTTGAATGGTGGTTGGTTCGAATTGTTGAATGGTGGATGATCCCCCTCAAGGGCAGGAAGTGACCGATGAGTTAAGCTCTGGAGAAGCGTAGAATGCGTGTCCGAATTGAGATTCCATAAGCACCAGCGAAAACGCGAGGTTCCGTCGAGAATTTTGGAGTGTGTATACAGTAAAAAATAAATTCCGTTGAAAATACTGTGGGGAAAACCATGTCACTTGAATTCCATGATTGGTTTGTCTAAATAGATTAAAGAAAGTACAAAATCTGAAAATTGGTTCTGAATTTGAACATTTTTCGATTATTGAAAATGCTTATCCATGTCGAGGTACAATTTACTTTAAATGACCCGTCATCGTATTTAATCATAAGTGTGCTGTACTGTGATTGAATATATTGGGTTGTTCAGAAAGTAATTTCGTTTTTCGCACATGGATCAGTTTTTTGCTTGTAAAAACAACCATTTTGAGAGTCTGGATTCATGGTACTACCAAAAAGAGGGCAACAGTTGTTGCATTAGAACTTACAATATACAATTCAATTGAATTTTCATTTTTGTAAAAAACGAAATAACTTTCTGAACAACCTAATAAATGCGTGTGTCTTAGCTCGCGAACCCTTTCTACGCACTATTTGTAGCTTTTATTATGCTGAGAACACCAGCCTGAGAAATGTTTTGTGAGAGGGAGATTTGCCAGCTTATTTGATGAGCTGCGTTTGTAGTGCGAGTGCTTGGATTCCGTCGCAGTATATTGCTTAATGTGCGGGAAACTATCATCAATCCATCCGGTAAAACAATTTCCACTAGATGAGCGCACATTCTTTTGCAAGCAATATTCGACATCTGTAATGCGCGCATATTTCAATTCATGTCATTTTGTTGTTTTCCCATTGTCGTGCCAATTCGTTGACCACTGTAATGATATTTACTTGGAACCGAACTGGCCTGTTGTTCAAATGTTTGTGGGTTCGAATATCACCTTGAGCCTGGATGCTCATAGTGGTTCGAAATCCACTTTGAACAGTTGGTCTTGGCCTTATTAGCCCTCTTGTGGAAAAAAAAGTAACCGTTGTACGACTTACCAACCGTTAAAGCTAACGACAATCACCTAGATATACTTATTCAATATAAGGATCTTTTGATTTTGATAATCAGTGATCTTTGAATCACAAGAATTCTGATTTGGTGGATGTTTCCTCGTGCAGCTATACCATTTGAATGTTTATTCGATATTTTGTGTGATCAATAAATCCACTTGTTCGCTTGACACTTTTATAAAGGTTGAAATTAAGTCAATCGTATATCAAGTACAAAATGGCACTTTTTTAATATTTCGTCTGTTTTTTTTTTTTTTTTTTTTTTTTTAATGGCGTTACAAGGAAACGATAGAAATTCATCTCATGGGCGGTTTGATACGGAAAAGTAATTATCACTTAAAGATTGCCGAGTGATATTTATTTTCTTAAACTTTTATAAAAGAAAATAAATATCAATCGTCAGTTTTACATGACGAAGTCTTAAATGATTCATCAGTTTTTAATTTCTTTTTTGTAATTTTAGCTTTGGATTATTATTTTTTTTTAAAAAAAAGTTTATATTTATATGATAATTTAGTTTTGAAAATGTATGTTAATAATACATATTTTTCACACATAGATTTTTTAATGCAACTAGGGAGATTCTTCATTGTTTGACGGTGTCTTTATTCACTTCTCTTTTTATTTCTAAGCAAATAATTTTTATTTTCTTTATTTCTGAGGTGGTTGGTTTTCATTTTTTTTTTCCTTCTTCAAAACAATTATTAGAGGAGGCGTTAAAATGTGAACCATTTAGTTGAACTAAAGTTGGAGTTTGAAAAAATAATAAAATGTACAATAAAGCTGAATGTCACCAAAACAGTGCACGATCACTATTTTATGAAAAGCGAAAATTGCCAGTTTAAGAGGTTACGACATAAATATTCTTATTAATTAGAAAACCTGATAAATTACCAATCATTAGTCATCCGTGCTTATTAAGGTTCTAGTGTCAATCGGTCAACAAATTTGGTGCACAAATCCCGCCATTTAATGAATGGATACAATGGCTCCTCAGTGCTTATTTAATAAGAATAAAATCAAAAAGTTAATATTTAAAAAATGTTGAAATAAGTGTTTTAGAATATATGAATAAAAATGTGGCATAGTTTATTTGCTGAAATAAGTAAACATAAAATTCATTATTTTGACAACAAAAAGCTATTTCAATGGGAAACCTTAAAAATAAATTATAATACTTTAAGCCAAAACAATTACATTCAGTTCTCTAGTACGTAGATCACAGATGTTTACTCTTTTGTGGTGTAAAAGCAAAGTTTTGTTTGAAAGGAACAAATGATTTATCAAAATAATCATCATGTATTTAAAAAATAGTATTTCTATTGTTTGCAAAATATCTTATTGTTTGGTGCCATTTTCTTTTTCCTCCTCGAAAAGATCTTACTCATATAAATTTATTTTTATTTATTTTTGATTTGTGTAAAAAATTTGAGGAAGGTAGCCTTATAGCTGGATAAATGAAGTGCACAATAAGTTAAATTGTTTTGATTCTCGGTAATTTTCATAAATTAAATTAGAATGTAATAATTGACATAACAGTATGTGAACACTGTAATCGTAATTCAGAGAACGTGGCGATGTTAATATTGTGTGTGATCAGTGCTAATAAATCATGGTCGTCATTTATCATTAAATAAATTATCACTCACAAAAGAGCTTGGTTCTACTCGCTCGTTAAAGTATATTGCTATGCGTTTTCGAATCAAGAATAATTCTTGAAAAAAATTATGAAAGAGAACTTTTTTTTTGTTACAGCTTATTGAAAATACTTTATTGCAGTTTATCTTCTAAAAAATATTCTTGTTCGCTCACTTTTGTATGGAAAAACAACTAAAGTCTTTGTTGTTGCCAACTTTTTTTCATTGTATAATCGTTTGTGAATAACACTCAATTCGAATTAGAATTGTTACAATGTATTTTGTTCCCTTCCTCAAATATATTTATTTATAAAGTTATTGAAAAATTTGCTAATCCTTTTTATGACTATGACTGCTTTTTAAAAACAAATATTTCATTATTAAATGTTTCACAGAGCGATGTTCTTGACTTGAGCTATGCTGCACTCGAAGGAATCCTCTTCTGCAACAAGGAGCATGCGGCTGCCTTCCTATCAAAACACTTATCTGCTGACTAGACGCGAAATATTCTAAATCCCTTCTTATCTTTCGAAATGCTCGGAGTCGAGAGAACAAATTATTTCTTCGCTTAACTGATTGCTGGGGTAATTGTACTTAATCTCTGTTGACCACGAATGGAGGAATTACAAAATAGTCATTTCAGACACAATTGGACCGGAACTTTTCCGATTCTTAGAGACGGTCATTCGGGGAATGTCTGGAAGAAAAATAGAATGAACTTGTTCCTTCCGGCCTCCGGTGTGCCCATAATTATTTGCGTTCATTTTTCTTTCTGTCATTTCGGAAAGCGTCACAGGATTGTTATACCGTCCCCTGTTTCCTCGCTACAGTGTTTTTCGTTTATTAATAAAATAGGGTATTATTATAAATATGGTTAAAGCACAAGGGACGCTGGCTGAAAGAATAGTCCTCATTCCAGGGATAAGTGACAAATTGATTTTTTGTGTAGTTGCAGTTTTTTTTTCTGACATTTTATTTATATTCGCGAAATTATTAAAAAAATGTAAACAATACGAAATTAGTTACACATAAACCTAAAGAGCCCTTTTTCTTCTAATTTTTGGTTCAAATCTTTCGTTAAATTGTTGCGGTTAAGTTTTTATGCGAAATTATCTATATAAATAATCTTATATATATATATCCAGCGCATTGTGGTCCATGGTGGTGAAGGGATTGAAAGGATCTCCGACTAACTTAAAATAAAAGCGACGTTTCATTTCGCGAAGCTTTGATTATAGGATTTCTTAATTGATTTAAACCGCAGTGAAAACTGACTTAAACTCCCAGTTGCTTAAGCTGCGAAGCAGTCCATTGGAATGAGATGTTGTCAGTGAGCTGCACAGGAACTCTTCTCGCAGTGATTCTCCCCCCCCCCCCTTTTTTTTTTTTTTAAATTGTCTTGCAAAGAGCAGAAGGACACTGTGCTGGGCAGAGTGTCCCTCTGCTCCTTTTTACATTCCTACGATGTGATTTTCTCTTTTAAAAAAAATAATAATGACTATTTTATCACGATTTAAAGAAAATGCTTCTCTCCACGATATTGTGCGTGTTTACGCTTTCGCCAATATGCTACTGGTTGAACATGTGCTCGACCATATTCAATGTTTTAAGTAACGAAACTGAACTTTAAAATATACTGCACCTCATTGCGATTTTCTGAAGCCGATTATTTTGTGATGCCAAACAGCATCTTGGACAGCTGAATAAACAGAGAATGCCGCTATCTTTCCAAATTTACCAGAAATCTGTGACCTTACTTTCCACTGGAAATCGGACCTCTAATTTGTATTGTAATTTAATGGTTGTGTTGTATATTATAGAGAATATCAGGCTTAAAAAATGAGTCTTTGAAAGGGGACAGTGTGTGTAAGAATGACAGTTAATTTAAAATGGTTGTTTTCTGAATAATTCATTCGTTTGTTTTTAATTTTTTGAGTGGCCTCTTGGGATCCAATTAAAAATAATATATTTAGTCTCAACATAATACATTTAGCCGAATGAATTCGTAGCTGTGGTTTTATATGCCATGTTCTCCATACGGTAAGAGTGCAATTTTAAAAAAAAATTACATAAAGAAAGGATGAGAAATTATTACATTTATTTTTTCCGACAACTGCTCAATGGCGGCTTTTCTTTCATTTTGGTCCCACGTTATTCACACATGTTTGCTTTTAAATGATATGAATACCAGGTTGTCGTGAACCATTCACTGTTTATCGGGTATTCAGTTTTCGACTGGAAATTATTCATCATCGACTCACAATTATAGAAGCACGCGTATACCACTTCGTCATTTACCTCGCTGTAATCGCTTCATTTTTACGCGAATCATTGTGTAGTTTTAAATCTTACATTTAATTCCAACGCTTTAATCATTTTTTTTTTTTTTTTTTTTTTTTTTTTTTTTTGTCAATTTTACGAGGGTTGCTATTTATATTTCTGGCCTTGGCAACAGTAAGTGTTGCTAGGCGACCGAAGACGATTTTAATCGAAAGTTTGATATTTTTAAACATAAATTCAGCAGACAATTTACCATTATAGCTTTATTTGTGTTGTTGACAGTAAATTGAAAAGTTCTTCTCTGTCAAAAAATGGAATTGAATCGTGAACATTTTCGTGCCATTATTTTTCATAACTTTCGACGTGGATTGTCAAGACAAGAGTGCTTCGATGAACTTAATTCTTTATACAGCGATAAAGCGCCATCCTACAGCACTGTAAAAAATTGGTATAACGAATTTAATCGTGGTCGATGTTCTATCCAGGACGAATCCCATGCAGGTCGTCCAAAATCCGTTGTTGTGCCAGAAAAGATCAATGCTGTGCGTGAACTGATAAAGCAAGATCGTCATGTGACATACCGTGAGATAGAAGCGTCTTTGGACATTAGTATGACTAGCATCAATAAAATATTGCATGAACATTTGAACGTAAAAAAAATTTGTTCGCGTTGGATCCTGCATAATCTGACAAACGCTCAAAAAAAGGCTCGTGTTGATTGGTGCAAGGAAATGTTGGAAAAATACATTCAAGGTACATCAAAGGCTGTGTATAACATCTACACAGGTGACGAATCATGGATCTATGCATATGAGCCGGAAACAAAACAGCAATCAACTGTATGGGTCTTCCAAGACGAGGCAAAACCAACAGAAGTTGTTCGAGGAAGAAGCACATCGAAACAAATGATTGCCTGTTTCTTCAGCATTAACGGTCATGTGGCAACAGTGGCGTTAGAGCAACGCAGGACGGTCAATTCTGAATGGTACACGACCATTTGTTTGCCAGAAGTCATCGGAGAAATTCGAAAAAAGCAGAAGAACAGGCGAATCATTCTTCATCATGACAATGCGAGCTCTCACACATCGACTCAAACAAAGGCATTTCTGACGGAGCGAAAGATCGAACTGATGGGTCATCCGCCGTACAGCCCTAATTTGGCATCCAATGACTTCTTCTTATTCCCACACATCAAAAATAAATTACGTGGACAACGATTTTCGACCCCCGAAGAAGCGGTTGATGCATTCAAAACGCATGTTTTGGAGTTACCTCAATCGGACTGGAAAAAGTGCTTTGAAAATTGGTTCAAACGCATGCAAAAGTGTAGTGATCATCATGGAGAATATTTTGAAAAACAATAAAACCAATTTCGATCCTACATATTTGTTTTTTCATTATTAGGCCAGAAATATAAATAGCAACCCTCGTAATAACACAATTCATAACAGTGAAATCACATGCTGAGCTTGTATCTGAATGTGTAGCGCTCTAGCCTTCAGTCCAACAGTTCGTGGGCTCGAATCCCACGGATTGGATGTTTGTAGTGTCTTGGAATCAACTTTATATAGAGAACATCAACTTTATATAATCCTTAGTTCCCAGTATGATTACCAGTCGTGTGCAACAGGTAAAATAATCAAAAAGTACACATCCATTTTTTAACAAATGCTTTTCTCAAAAAAATATTTATGAATTTTCCAAGTAGACCCACTTAGCATTGCGGTGATCTGAAAGTCAAATATTTTGTGCTCTGGTTTTAGGTTTAACAATTTCTGTGTTCGATTCCCTCTTCCACTCTGATGCTCCACTTTAAATTGTAGATTATATTCCAATGAATCACATTCATTGATGACAAACAAATCAACCGACCACTTGGCGTCACATTGAGCCCCACAAACCACAAGGTATTGCAAAGATAATACAACGTGACAGTAGAAGATTAAATAAAGAAAATTTTTAGTTTAAAGTTATTCATGAAACTTGTTTATTCTTTGCTTCCAAATGCTCTGCTGATTTTATTATGATAGTATTTATCTGACTTGGCATTTTGAATTCATGATTTATTTTCCAATGAAGAAAACTAATAAATATTGAATTCTAAATGATGAATCACACTAATACTGTCATTATAATGAAATCATAAAAATTATGTAGAGTATTGAAAAATAAAGTATTAAAAAATTTAATTATTTAAATTAATTCTTATTTTTAAATATTCATCATTAAAAATACATTAAGAAATAATAAATATAAAATGCAGTAATTTTTATTTATTGTATTTGATTATTGTTGCTATTTAACTTCTAACTAAAAATTCAAACACTGTACATGTCTATTGTAAACGTTTTTGGAACTTTATTTCTTGTATTTAACTTTAAGGGATTTAGAAATCATGATATATGGAGGCACTCCATTTGGTGATAAATTAATGCAAGAAGTTAAAAATCTTATTGTGGCACAGCAAAGAATGACCAAAATGATTGACATGCTTTAGGTCAACATTTTATCTGTTAAGATCAAATTTTGTATTATTAAAACTGACACAACATAGAATTTTTCATATTAAGATATAAATTCTAAAATCTTTCATATAATTTTATCTGTGTGGTTTTATGAAAAACGAAGATATGTATATTACTTTATCAACCTTTTTGTGGATACTGTAATATTTTATAACAATTATAATAATTTTTTGTTATAAAATATTACACTTTGGTTTTCATAGGACCTTTTGAAAAATATTCCACATTTGTTACAGAGCTTTCTCATTTACTTATAAAATTGAAAAGCACTTACTTTATAAAATTGTTCTTTTACAAAGCAGAAATGCAAAACTAAACTAATTTCAAAATTCAACATGGTTTGGAATGTTTATATATATATATATATATATATATATATATATATACTGCTGGACTATTGCTAAGGACGGATAACACTGTCATCCATAGTAGCAACCACAAAATGAATGGGAGCAAAATGTGGAAAATTAGAATAAATGAGGGAGATACAGTAAGAAGAAGTATGCATTTGCAAATTTTTTTTCCACGTCTGTTCATCACGCGATAGCGTTCATAAGAACTTTAAAGGTTTTGATGCGTGTGGACAGTTGTTCTTTCAAGTCAAAGTTTTACAGGAAACATTTAACGAAGATGAACTTGAAATTTTTATCATGTCTTCCCGACATCACTTAGATGATTTTATGCGTGGCCGAATTATTGGAAAGATCGAAGAAGGGCGAAAAAAAACAGATATTGCCAGTGAGTTCGATATCGCTCACAGCGTTGTTTCACGGCTGTGGAAGTCACTTATAATTACTGGGAATGTGTAATAGGCGGCACGGGGGAGGTCGTGTTAGAAGTACGACGCCTGCAGAAGACAGATATATCGTCCTATCAGAAAAAAGGAACAGGCACACCACAGCTCAGCAGGTGGCAAATCAGTTTCTTGCTGCCTCAGGAAAGCAGGTCTCCCGAAAAACTGTTGCCAGACGTTTGAGGGGAGGAGGACTATACGCCCGCAAGATCTGTTGTGTGTGTCTCATTGACCAGACAGCACCGTACTGCTTGCTTGCAATGGTGTCGTGAGCATCGCAATTGGACTGAACAGGACTGGGCATGCGTACTATTCTCAGATGAGAGTAGGTTCAGTCTGTCATCGGGTTGTAGACGCCAACTGATCTGGCGCGAGTGTGGTACTGCTTATCGTCCAGAAAATATCCAGGAAAGGGACCGATATCCGACATGCAATGTCATGGTGTGAGCCGGCATCATGATCAATGGTTGCACGTCCCTACATGTGATTGCGAATGGGACTATGATAGGCCAACGATATATTAATGAAGTTCTACTTCATCATGTTCGCCTTTTCTGTGGTGCTGTCGGTGATAAATTTGTTTTTTTGGACGACAACGCAACATGTCATCGAACACTCGCTGTTCAGGATTGTCTAGATAGCAAGGGTATTCAACGCCTCGTATGGCCATCTCGTTCTCCAGATCTAAACCCCATTGAAAATGTGTGGGATGACTTGGGGAGGCAAGTTGCTGGTCGAAACTATCCTCCAACAAACAAGAACACCCTCATCCGTGCTCTCACAGAGTAATGGGATAAATTACCTCAACAGCTGCTGCATAATGTTGTGCAAAGTATGGTACGACGTGTGGAATGTTGCATCAACCTCCACAGTGGACATATCTCGTGTTGATACCTTTCTTCAATGTGCCTGCTGACTTTTAAATGCATTGTTCCAGTTTTCAGTATGCAGCATTGAATGAACTTTTTTTTTTCTTTCAGATGTTTTACAGCTTTTGTACTTTCCAAAACAATAAATATTCTTTATTCTAATGTCTGAACAGTGTGGCAACTATACTTTATTGTACTAGGCCTCATGTCTCGCTTAATGTTATGCTACATTGCAATTTGTGATCTGTCCTTAGCAATTGTCTAGCAGTGTGTGTGTATATATATATATATATATATATATATAATGATGATTCAATTTTCACCCCTTCCTTTTCCATTTTAAAATTTTTGTTTTGGACTCATTATTTATTGTGATGATTGGCAGAATATTTGTTACTTCTCCTGTTTTATATATTTATTTATAAATGCAAAATTTCTTTTAATAGCATAGAACTTTTTAGAATTTTGAGATTTTCTACTGGGAAACATTCATTTAAAATAAAAAAAATGTATGGATGTTTAAGAATATAATTTTATTAATAATCTTACATACGCACATTTTTTTAAAGTAATGTTTTGTCACAGATTTATGTTAACTATAATGAACTTGTCTCCTTCTAACCATGTAAAAGTGAATGCTATCAGTTTGAATTGCAGTTCATACATTACCTTCATAAAATATCTGATGTTGGAATTTTTCTTGCAGGAATCAAGTGCCCAGTGTGTTCTAAATTTGTGCCACCAGATGATGTAGAGTGCCATTTAGTAATGTGTCTTACAAAGCCAAGAATAATATATAATGGTACAGTATGTATTTGTGTAAAGGAATGTGAGCACTATATTTTTATATGTGTGCATTACAAAAGAAACATTTGATGATACATATTAAAATAAATTTGTTTTTATTATTATCCTTATATTTTCTTCCATCTCAGTTTTCTTTACTATTTCTGTCTATGGATAGAAAAATGTGTTCTTTAGGGTTTTTTCCTCATGGAACCAGAGATAGCTCTCATGTGTTTATAAATGACCATAGAATGATCAAGCAACAAACCTCATTAAACTAGGGCAAGTTAATCACATCTTTTCTTCCATGAAAAACTCCCACTTTTAAAGGGATTGAAACAATTTCTGTGGCTTAAATCCTCTGTATCTCTACTATTGTAGTAAAATTTCCTTTGTGAATTTGACAAATCAGTATCTGAATTCCTGTTAGTGCTTTGGTTTCCATTTCAACTTATTAGTTAATGATTTAATTCCCACCTTGGATGTTGATGTCTGTAGTAATTTTTAATATCTACTTTAAGTTGTAAATCTGGTGTGGAAGGGGGAATGACAATAACATAACTACTTATTGTTACTAAATAGTTTTCTGTATGTGATTGTGTCTTATAACTTTATAACTTATTTCCTCCTTTGCTCCCCTAAAAAGAATATCAGCTGTTTACATGATGCCAAATAAATTAATTTAGTAGGTTGTTATAATGATTTTATTTGTAAAAAGAATGAAATTGTTCTCTATTGAAAATGCTAACCTTGCAACCCTAATGATTAGCGCACTGGCCCTTGGTTCAACAAATAATGGGTTCATGGACGTTTGTAGTGGTTTGGAAACTATAGCTGGTCTTGGTCTGTGTGATTAATTCTCGTGTACAAAAAATTTCCATTAATCCACAAACCAAACCAATCTTTATTCCAAAGAAACAAATTATTTACTTGATAAAATGTAAAATTTTTCACCTTCCAACTTGATTTAAAATAAAGGTAAATTCTCATTTTTCTAATTAGATAATATATATTTCATGAAATTGGTTGGTGTATTTTTCATTGTAACTAACAAAAATGACAACATTGAAATTTTATGATTAGATTTACTGTTTTAATAATGTAAACATATTCAATTGTTAAATATTGTTTTAAGTCAGCAGTTTTTTTATATGTGATGTAAATAATGTATGTAAAATCAATTAAAATTGTAAAAATGTAAATAAAATGTATTAAGATCTTGAATAATTTATATCATAAAATTCAATCACACACACACAGATTAAAAAATTAAATCCATGGAAAAATTTTCTGCAAAATACATAAAAATTTATTGTGCTTTTTGATATTTGGTTAAATAGAATATCATTTCACAATATTAAAGCTAGAAGCAATTTTTTTTTCAAATAATATTTATAATTGTGTAAATTTGTAACTATACATATTAATTTAAATTTTGATTATTATAAAAATATAAAGAATTAGAAAATAAAATATTTTTTCATTAATTTCTAAAGTGTTGAGTATTATTACAAAACAAATATAAATTTTAAGTTATTAATTTTTTTTAAAAAAAAGAGAATATATTTATATTACTTTAAAACTTATGAAAATTAAATGAATTATTTTCTGGTTCATGTAATATATATATATATATATATATATTAGAAAGAGAGTAATCTAGATTCAGATAGGAGAGCAGCAGTCACAAATTTTATATTTCAATTATTTTACTTCCTCCAAATTGGCATAAATGTCTCAATCATAGAAATTGTTCCTGTAATTTTAGCTAAGGAAACTGAAAAAGATGTTCAGTTTAATTTTGTGATATCATTATTTAATTTCATTTTTTGTCGATGGAAATTTAAGAAATGTGACCCCCCCCCCAGTAAAATTATATGTATAACTTTTTTAATCTTCAATTCTTTGCAGTGCAGTAACAATTAAAAAAATCAAAGTAAATACCGAAACTACTTTTTTTTTTTGAAAATTTGTTTTGTATTTTGAGGTGGATTAATTAAATAGTGCTTGTAAGCTGTAAATTTATATCACTGTTATTAAAATATTTATTATATTTTGCAGAAGATGTTTTGTTAGAAGATAAAGGAGAGTGTGTAATTTGTTTAGAAGAATTATCTCAGGGTGACACGATAGCCAGGTTACCTTGTCTATGTATATATCACAAAAGGTAAGCCACATTCTTTTATTTGTTTTAATTTTAAATTTTAGACTTATGTCCCTTATTGCTGTTTTTCAGAAATTTTGGTAATGATAAATTTCTTTGCTGTAGTTAGAATCACTCTTTGTGAAAACATAGTTTTTGTATTTAATTGAGATAGGGGAAAGTATTACATTAAAAAAGAATTTAGGTATATATAATTTTTTTGTATTTAACTCTGATAAATACATTACCAGTTTTCTTTCTGGTACATCTGTCTTATCATTGATAACATTATTATTACATCTCTCTTATCAGTATTTTATTATTTTTTAAAGTAAAAATAGGTAATTTTTACTTTCAATTATTTCAATTATTAATTAGGATTTCAATATTCCTGGATTAAGTAACTTTTTATTCATTATGTACTGTTAAAATATTGATGACATTAAATATCAAAGTATTTTTCTTCCTTTTTATGATTATAGTTTATTAAGAAAATAATTTTTAGATTTGTATTTTAAAAAATAAAATGTGAAGCCATGACATTTTTGATTTTATCATTAAATGTGTAAGAAAGCTGTAAAAAATATAAATTTTTATAAAAATATTTTCCGTTAGAAAAAAAGTATATTGTTTATTAAAACTTACTATAATAATATTTGTTGCTAACTAAGTTTGATATATTTTTTCTTAAAAGTTAACATGCTTGAATAATGAAGTCATAATTTATAAACTTGATACAAGTTACTGAAAGGATATATTTACATCTCACTTTTTAGCTTGTCTCATTAAATTAATTTATATTTTCTGCGAGGGAAATCCTATTTTAAATTTTCTTGTCAACAAAATCCTATATATATATATATATATATATATATATATATATATATATATATATATATATATATATATATATATATATATATATATATATATTGTAGTGTCCTTTAGTTTATTAATTTCCTATTAAACACTGAGTTTTAATTTGTTATAACAGTACAAGTGTTAGTATGTTTCATCTAAAATTCTTTTTGAATCTAATGAAGCTGTCTGTTATAAGATCAATTATTCTCTAGTCTTTGATTCTACAATTCATGAATTTGATTCCCACTTCCAATATGTAGGCTTGCAATGGTTTGGAATCTAAAAACTGTTGGGCTTATTCAAATTTGATATTGTGTACAAAAATGATCAATGTGTTGCAGTCAAATCATACTTTTTAGTATGATGTACATTACAGTGAATAATCAAATTGAGATGACCATATAACTTCCAAGCAGATGTGATCTGACACGGTACTGCTATTGCATGAGGAAAATTGGGAACAGTATGGTGTTGGTTTCTACTTGAATACCGAAGTTTTTCATGGGAAGCTGTTATTGAATTTGAAAATGTGACCTTCTACTCTTACTTTGCCACTGGTTTGCTGTAGCCTGGCTAAAGAATCCTTCTCATTTTCTCTTCCATGAACTATTCAGAAACTACCAGGTTGAGAAATTTTTTAGTACTAAATATTCATAAGGAAATGGTGCCTCTCTGCTTGTTCTGTAATGAATGGATTGTTCCTCCTAAAATGTATTTTGTCAGTTATTGAAATAATGGGGTGATTCAATTACTGATTGATTCACCCTATGGTACCTCTATATCCTTATAGTTGCAGATTGCCAGAAAGCCAGATTAATCTAAAAAATGAAGTAAGTTTTAAGCAAGACTATAAAAAAGATTTATTTTTAAAAAAATCCATTGATAAAGTAGCTATAAACATGCTTGAGCATGGAAGGAATTTTCTTTCTGTAGCCATGGACAGTAAATAACAGCATTCATGAGAAGTTCATAAATAACAATCATTAAATTATTTCTAGGCTGAATCACCTGTGAAAAACAAAGGAGTCTGACTTTGCAAATTATGCCTGTCATTTCAGCCCAAAGGAGATTAATAGACCAAGTACTGGTCAATCAGTGATTCAACCAATACACCATTAAACATGATCCCTTTTCTCTATGTGCTGTATCACAGGGCATATTGGAGGGTTGAAGGTTTATTCAAAGGCCTTTGTGGTCTCCTATTTAAAATAAAGAAATTCCAGTATACCTCAAGATTGAGGAGTACTTGAATTTGGTCAGTATTTTGTGTTCTGTAATATCTTAATTGTACAGTATATGTATGTGTTGCTGATCAAGTTCATTTTGTCGCATTCATGACAGATATCAATTCAACTAAGTAAGGTGAGATGGTATCAATTGTTATTTCTGAAACAAACCCATGCTTAAGTAGTCTCCACAATCATCAAATCTGAAGCCAGCGGAGCATGTTTGGAATATAGTTGAAAAAATTTTTTAATCGAGGCGGGTACCTCCTTTCACACAGTTCAATCTTTCACAACTACATTGTACTATTTATGAGATTCAGTAATGATATATGTGTATATCTTCTTTCAATATCTTGTGGTGTTAGTACCTATAGGAATTATTTTATCTCACTAGGCATAAGGAGACCTATTGAAGCATTGAGGGAGTAAACATAATAATCTAATATTTTTATGTATTTAACTAATCTTAATTTCAAAAAATATTTTTATATTATTTCTTACTTAAATGAATTGCACTTAAAGACTAAGCTTAGATATCCATTGCCTTGTTAAATATAATTATGAATGCATTTATTTATACATAGCTGCATATTGGATGCATAAAGCTTGAGAACAAATATATTAACAAACTGGAAAATGGAAGTGCTTTGCAGATCATAATATGCTTAATATGGAATCTTTATGTAGTATTTTTGGTAATGATGAAAGCAGAGCATTTCTTTTCAATTCTTAAATAGTTTTAAAAATTTAATGTTAAATTTAAAAATAAGTAATAAAAACTGTTTATTTTAAATTGAGCATTTTCTTAGCTTAATTTATATTTTAATAGAAATTTTAATATTGAAGTTTTTAACATTTTCAGTATTAAAATTTTAACTGTAAAAAGAAATTTAAAATAGAAAATTGTAATTAACTTAATATTTATTTATATTTGTAAATATTGCATCTGTTTAAAATAATAGCATTTCAAAAAGCAACTGAAAACTCATAGAATTATTATATTAAATAACTTATTGCAAATAGAAATTGGTTATACTTTTTTTAATTTATTGTAAATTTGGAGATAGGTGTGCAATTAAATTAATATTTTTTCTGTTCCAAAATTATAGTCACCTATTATTAACTTACCATCTCTTCTAGCATGGATTTCTCATTAGTGTGAACATATATTTTTTTATTATTTTTTTGTTTGTGTGGTATAGTACTTACTTTATATATTATTTCCCAATGTTTTCATATTATGAATAATGAGTTCTTTTGGTGTGGAGAATTTTTATTGCCTCCATTAATAATAGAGCTGATTTTATGTTAACTCTCATTTATTTTTGATTTTAAACTTTTCAATTATTTTAAAATGTTTGTTGGGAAGAATCAATTTATAACAAAAACAGGGTGTGAAATTAATAATTTATATTAGCTTGCTCTTCTTAGTTATTCGAACTTTTGTATTAATTTCCTTTCACTGTTTAATACTGTGTACTTATTCTAACTATACTACTACCTGTAATATGTACTTATTCTCTGTGGCATGCTATTAATAGTCTGTTTTAAGAAACATGTATTTTTAGTAGAATTTCGAAATTAAATTAATTTTGAAAGAAAAGATTGTTTTCCATCTTGAAAGAAATGGGATTTATTTTTATCTTCTGTAAAGTTATTTGAGAAACGATTAGCTTGCTCCTGTTATCTTAAACATTTTATTTGTAATTTTGATTAAAAATATTGTGTTGTATGAGTAACATTCTCAAGAGAATGCAAATATTATATGAATAAGTGTGTTTTTTTAATGTTTTTCTTATTTTAGATTGTTAAGATTAAACGATTAAAAGTGTTAGACTTTGCATATAACATATGCATCTGTTTCTGGTCCATGATAAAAAAGAAAAAGAGGAATAAATTATGGTAGATTTTTATGGACCTCATTAAAATTTCAATTCTATTTTTCCCCTGAACCATTTATAGTAAAAGTTTTAACTAATTCAACGCCTCACATAATTTCTACTGATAACTTAAATCAATTTTAAGTCAAATTTAAAAAATTAGCTTATGAGTATCATTATTTGTAATTATTATTTTCTTCATGATAATTTTTACCTATGTGCTGTTATATCATATTAAATTAAAATTTTGTTTATCAATATTGACCTTTTAGTCAAGTTTAAATGACCATAATGCAATTCTTTTTGGGCTTATATCGGACCATATATATTATTTTGAGAATATATAATTGGCTATTTTAATTTGAGTCCACATAAAAAAATGTTCATGAAATTACAAAATATTCTTTAAATTTAAATATGAATTATGCAAATGCAGTAAGGAATTGCTCAACTACATATATATATATATATATATATATATATATAGTCCCCCCCCCCTCTAAACTTAAAAATCAGAGTGCTGTTGTGCTTATGTATTCTTCATTGCAAGAAGTTAGGGATTTATTTCTAAATAAATTATTAGTAATTTTGTCAGTAGAAAATTACTGATGAGGCAGGCCCTTGCTATCCTTGCCTTTGATACATGCCTAAAATAAACATTACTGGTTTAAGAGCATTTGTGCTGATGTATGAATTCTTGAAATCCTAAAGTGAAAATTTACTGTAAAAGTGTAAATTTGTTGTTTAATTTAAATAAAAAATTTGTATCAATATTTTGATTCATTTTATTTTTGTAAAATATTTTTAAATTGTAAAATTTTCATTAAGTTTCAATTTAATTAAGAATTTGTAGATTTGGAAGATATATTATAATGATTAATACATTATATAAAAAAAACAAATAGTGATAAAATGTTAGTATGCTTGTATGAAATCGTGAAATAAAAATGTTAAATTGTAAGAAATGAAATTGAGACAGTTTCTATGATTATATTTTGTTAAATTTTAAATATTTCTGTAATCCATCAAACTTTACTAATTGCCATTTTTTGTAAAGGTAGTTTTGTCTCTATTTTCTTAGTTTTAAACTGTATGGAGCTGAGTTTGTCATTTATTATTAATCTTTATATTTACTTTGTAAATTTGTAATTTTACTGTTATATTGTAAATGCAAAGAAGTTATTTGGAGTTATTCATGTCAAATTTTTTTAAATAAAAATCTATTTTAATGAAAAATTAATAATTTATTTATTTATTTCTATTTTTGATTTTTATTTATTTGTTTAATTTTTTTTGTTGAAAGATAAACTCCAGAATTACTGATGAATGTAAAGAAAAATCCTGTTTAATTTTTTATAGTTCATTATATTTATATTGCATCATTTTTTTAAGAGTGCCACTTTTAAAAAGTAGTTTATGGTGTTAATTTTTATATTTGTGCTTTTTAGTTAAAAATTATGTGCATTTATAATATATAAAAATTTTTAAATAAAATTTAAGAAACGTAGAAAATATTTATTAAGGAAATTACTAATACATCTTAAAGAAAATATCAACAATTTAATGAACTTATTACACCCTGCTGATGGTTAAAAAGATATATTATAGAAAATTTTATTGAAAACCATGAACAATTTTAATAATGAATCAATACTAAAGTGAAGGACCAGTTGTTTTTAAAGTAATGTCAACAAATTAATTCTTTTAATTTTGATGTCATATATATACTTCATAATGCATGCTAAGAGGAAAGAATGTAAAGGTTTTGGAAAATTTTCTCACTCCAAATTTTTTTATCCCTTCACTTTAAGGTGGCAAAAATGACATATAAAATCAAAATGCCATAGTGTTAATAATTTAAAAATAAATGAACCCTGTTTTCTTCAGAAATATTGAATAATATACAAATAAATATTCAATTTAGCAATTGAGTTTAATTACTCAATAAAAATTGTTATAGGAAAATAACCTTTTCTGTTTTTCCATTGTTACGAAATTATTCTTTTATTTCGTAATTGAAATTTCCGAATTTTAAACTGAACCGATTCCTTTTAAATCTTGAATATATGCTTATAATAGCTGCTGAATCAAATGCATTATTTGTAGTTGAATCTTCTATGGTCATGTATAATTCTCTTGTTTAAGTACACTCATTAGTTGAGCCTTTTACTTAAATATGGATTTTTCTATTATAATTACTTAAATTATTACATAACATTTTGAACTGTTTTCTCTCCTCTTTATTTTTATAAAATCTTAGATTTAGTTTAAAAAGTTGAAAAAATAATTGATGTATTGCATGGACTTTTCTTTAATAACATGCCTTCAAAGCTTTTGTATGTTCCTCTCATTATCATATCTGAGGCATACTAATTAGATGTATTGTTCATCAATATTTTTTCCAATTCAATTTTCTAATCATTTTTACTTCAGAATATCAATTACTCTTCCATTTTTTTATATACATATCTTTCTTAATATTTTGCTTGCTCTTTATTTTCTTAATCATTTTCAGAAATTTCAAAAAGTTAAATACATTTTTGATCATATAAATAATGTTTATAACTATCAAATTTTATTTAATACTAATTAAACATTAAGAAAAGACATCCTGTCAGGTTCTCAAATGTCTTTATGGTAATTAAAAGCATTAGTTTCAGAAACATAATATGATAAAAATGTGTGTTTCTAGTAGATTTTCTAAGAATGAAGCAATTTTTTTTAATAATTATAAGAGGAATAGCACTGTACAAAAAGTGTGTATTTTATCGATAGAAGATATCAAATTTAACTCGAAGTATGCCCTATATTAAGTGATGTTATATGCACTAAAACACTTTCGAGGAAAGCCTGATCAAAGTTAAAATAACTAAAGCAAAACATAACATAACTCAAATTTTATATACTTTGTCTAACCCATGTAAGAGTATTTGTTCAAATCTCATTTTTAATTCATTTTTTTTTTTTTGTTATAAATTTATTTTTAAAATATTCCATCATTTTGTAAGTAAATAGATATGTAATGTTTATAAGTGATTAAATGAAAATTCTTTTAAATTATTACTTTAAATTACCTAATCTTTTTCATATATTAATATATTTTTTTATTAATAGATGCGAAACTTATTTGAACTAGTAATAAATTTGTGTAAACGTCTCTCTTTACATTTTGTTTCATCTCTTTATGATCATGAATGTGTTTGCAGAATTGCCATATTTCCGTCCTGGCTTCAGATTTGTCGTTTTAAAATTTTTGAAGTTAAAATTTCAATTCAAACATGTATAACTATATGTTTTTTAGAGAAAATTATTATTAAATCTAAAATTTGTTTTCTATTAATATGTGAAAATAATTCAGTTAAGGTATTATTCAAAACTAGTTTTAAAGAAATTACTTAGCGTTTCATAGCAAGTTTTATTTTCTCATCACACAATCTGGGTTCTTCTGTGCTGAGATTAGTTATGACATCATCCTTGGAAACTTGAGTGCTTCTTATTCGGTTATAAAGCAATTTTCTCTGAATATCTGAGTAAAATCTAATGTGAGAAAATTTCAGGATCTGAGAAATGATATTTCAATATTATTTAGCCAACAAAATATGTTTTTTTAAAATTTTGTGTGCAAGTATTTTACAATTTAATTAATTTGCAAAATTTATTTATAGTGAAAATTCTGTTTTTCTATAACATGCTAAATTGTATGAGTTTCTTCTTCTTTTTTTCCTTAAAATCTAAGTGGTGTATGCATTTTAACGATAATTGCGTAGTCTAATTGATTTAAATATCGTCTTTTTTAAAGATTTTGTGTAAGCAGTGTGAGGGTAAATTTATACATAATGATACATCTGCTTATCAAATGATTTGCTTGAAAAAAGCGTTATATTCATGGATAAAATCACTTTTTGAATAGTTTAGAAACATCTGCAAACTTGGTGAAAAACTTACCACATGATATGTTAAATTATTTTTGTCTGAAATATACAAGCTTACAAATATTCAAGTTAAAGAATTAAGCTCAAGTTTCACATTGCTGTGATGTTAGAAAAATCAATCTATTTATTTGAAAAATCAGAAGTTAAGCAGTATATGAATTGATATTTGAAATAGATGTTGTTGAATTATATGATTCGAATAATAAAGCTAAAATCAATTTAAATTGTTGGTCTTATGCCTTTAAAAAAATTCAAGATGGTATTACAAAATACAAATTTTTGATTTTTCTTGAAAGCTGTTAATGTATTATTTTCATAACCTTATTCTAAAGGATTCATCTTACAATATTAGAGTTGTTATTACCAATGACAGAACAGTATTAAATGCAGAAAATTATGAAAGCATATACTAGTACAATTCTATATTATTTGAGAAACCAAAGCTTGAAATATGAACAGATTATAGTTAATTAAAATACCATGCTTTTTTAGAAGAGAAAATATATCTGAATTTTTTGTGCATACAGAATATGAAACCATTTTTCTAGTCAAATAATTCTTTAACATCATAATATCTAATTCCAGGCATTAACACATATTATCTGTAGACTGTAAACATAAGAAAAAAACTATCAAATTTTGAAAGTTAGATATATAGTTGTGCTAGGGAAACTAATTTTCGTCAATAAAATATTACAATATTTTTAACAGTACTTATTTACAATACAAATTAATTGTACTGAAAAATTGCATGAAACGATCAATAAATGTTGTAATTAGAATTTTTCTCATTTGGCATTTTTTAAAGTGGTATCCTGGTATTTAAAATACTAAATCAATTTGTAAGCAAACAGTTTCTATATTTAAATAATGAAATAAAATTATCTTCTTGTGACTGTTTAAAATTGTGCTTAAATGTTTTCATGTTCATATTTGTTGAACCTCTTGCTGTGTGTTTGATTTTAATTGCTGTGAATATTTCAGCTGTATAGATGCCTGGTTCAAAGTGAATCGTTCCTGCCCTGAGCATCCTCTTGACTGACTTGTTTTTGCAACTAACAGATGCATCTGTGATTCATGGTTGTGTGTGGACTTTCCTCCTGTTTGCTGCAAGTGCATTGCAGCACTCAAACTATTCAGAGTCAACAGTGTTCTGTAGCCTATCAAGTGTGCTTATTTGTAAAATGTGTTGACTCTTCTCACACAGTAGTCAGGACTGCAGAAAGAAAACTATATTTGAAACATTGTGGACAGTGTTCATTGACGAATAAATGTGTATAAATTCTTATATATCCAGCATGGCTCCTATGGCTTTGATATTACTTATATAAACAACCAAATAAAATAAACTTTATAAATATTTACTTGAATGTTGTTACCAAATCTCTAGCATGAATGCAAAATTTGCTGCAAACATTTTTTTAAATCTGGATGGCAAAAACGTTATCTTAGCAAAACAAAGAATGAAATGTTTCTCTTGGTTTCGATGTTATGAAGTATGAATTTAAGTACTGAAATATGACTGATTTTAATTAATAATTGTTATTTAAATTATTACATTTCATGGTATGGTGATCAATTAATTTTGCATAGTCTTGATGAATTGTTGCACCAAATAATTGTTAAATTACTGAGAACAGATTTTTGGTTAGAAGCCACAAGCATAGTAAATCAATTTGTATAATACATTTTGTAATTCACATTCAATTTTAAAACCTATTAATACAAACAAATAGAATGTATTCTTTGTAAATGTTATATAAAATAGTTCTTGATTTCTATATTCGATAAAATAAGAATTTTTCAAAACATATTTCAAGATCACTGTCCTTGACCAAAAAGCGCCAAATAAATCTGCAAATTTTAGCAATATGGCAGTGTTCAAACCTATTTTTAGGAAACTTTTGCAATTTATACTGAAATATTGTTAAAGAGTATCACAAGACTTATTTTATTCTGAAGTGATTTGTTTTAAAAATTACACGATCAATTAATCGCTATTCTTTAATTTTTTTATTTGACTAAATGTTTGTTATTGATATAGATCGAATATGTATGTTATTTTTATCATAAAATGTTGAACATGAATGTTTATTGAAATATTTACTGAATGTTTTATTCTAATCAGTTGGGATCAAATCTAAAAAAATAAATATTTTCCAGTTTTTGTAACAATTTTGTAACTTGTTCAAAATTTCAATAAAATGCATCGACAGTTTCAAATTATTTTTTTCCCCAATTTTCATTGTGTGATTACAGTGTCTGAAAAATACAACTATCAGTTTATTTGCCATTTTAAGATATATTTCTGAAATTTTTATCACCATTTTCATTTATAAATGTTAAATAGTTTTATATTTAGTAATATTTAAACAACTTTGTAAATGAAAAGATAATAGAAAAATATAAATTTAGCTACTTTATTACTGCCAATTGCACATTTATATAATGTAATTATATAATTGTATTATAATTTATATTAATGCATTTTAGTTACTGCACAACTATACTGATGCAATTTTTAACATACATATGTTCAAATCGAATTTCTCTCATTTTAAAATTTTTATTTCTTTTGAATGTTCTTTAGGTATACTCATACGAAGGCATTATTGTATACAAATGATATGTTATTTGCATTTCTTATGAACATATTGTTTTTATATAAATTCATAAGTTACTAAGATACGAAAAAAAAAAAAAAAAAAAAACTGGGGCAAGACAGCCTTATGAGGCCAAGGCCTATAATGCCTGTATCTATTTTCATGACCAATAGCCATTGGTTTCAAAATATATGTCATGGTTATGCAGCCAGTCTAAGGCAAAACCCCCAGTGTTTAGTTCTCAAGCATGCTTGGTACTCTGTTTTATTTATCCACTAAAAGAATTGAGAAAAGCTGACAATTTAAAATAGTCCACTTAATTTAACTACTCGTGAAATTATGTTGTTTTACATTACCAGTAAAAATTATAATATGCTATTTAAGACATAAAAAAAGTTTCGTGTGTAATAATTATTCTGTATTTTTTTCACAACATATTAAATTGTAATATTTTTTACAAAGTTAGTACTTATCTTCATAATGAATTATTTTGTATCTTGAATTTATCAAAATTTTTATGAGGTAATGCATCATGTCCATTCATTTTTAAGGCACTTTTGATATTAGTATCTGAAACTTCTAATTGTTATTTAAAGTTGTTAGCTTTTTTATTAATTTATTGCCTTTTACTTAATCTTCTAATCAAGCATTACAAATAGAATGAGAGTAGGCTTTTTTTATGCATTTCTAATTAATAATTAAATGATTAACCCAGAATTAAGTGAATGTAAAAATTTTACTTTAACTGTATCCAGACAATTAAAATCAAATTTAATCTGAAACTGATATATATATATATATATATATATATATATATATATATATATATATATATATATATATATATATATATATATATATATATATATATGGAGTCAAGCACAATGGGCTCTTTATTAACTTAACATTATATTCTAAAATTTGTTTAATATTGTTAAATTGCAAAAATTGTACTTAAGTGAGTGTAATGATTAATGTATATATATATATATATATATATATATACATACATACATACACACACACTAAGTCTCCCAAAAGTTGAAAACGATGTAAAATGCAAAAAATCTACAAAAACTGTTTTGATCGACACAAAATTCGGCAGGAAAGTAGCTACATATTTATGCATAAAATAAAATAAATAATTATATACAGAAATTAAAGTAATATTAATTTTTTGTAAATTATCAGATAATGGCATTCCAGCGATTTAAACAGAATTATATATAAAGTGAAAATAGCATAAAATGATAAAAAGGCAAATGTGCTATATTATTTTTGACAATACATAATAAAGGTCATGCTTATGCATAACATAATGACGCACATTTAAAAAATATAATAATGAATATAAATTTTATAATTAGCATTAGAGAAATTTAAAGCTATTTATGGACGATTATAAAGTTAAACTCAACGAGTGAGTTTTATTATTATAAGTTCTTTTTTTTTTTGTACATATATTAATTCTTGAGAAGCTAAGCCTTAACATCACACAGTGAACAGCATAATAGCTAATAGGGAATGTGATCCCACTTCATCTGTATTCAAAGTTTACACCTTGTGACCATGCTTTCAATTAGGTGGTCAACCACCGCAGAATTAAGCAATAGCCATTTTTCTTGTAGAGCTTTTTCCTGCTCAATAAGAGTGGCTGGAGGTGGGAAATGTAAAGATACAGCATTGCCGGGAGCATCCCAAAGATTTTCAATGTGATTGAGGTCGGACGAATATGCTGGGCATTCCATACGCGCCATCACTTTACTCTCCAGGTAGTCATCGACGACGTCAGCTCTATGGGGATGTGCATTATTGTCCATTAAAACAAAAGTAGGACCAACTGCTGCAGTATACAATAAAATCTCACAATGGGTTTTAGGATTTCGTCTCGATGCCTGATAGCCGTCACAGAATCCCGTTTAAAGATGTGCAAATCGGTGCGTTATCCTAATGAAATCTCTACCCACACCATAATGCTTCCGCCTCTTAATGCGTGATGTTCCGTGATGTTTTGGGGTTGATTGCATGTTCCTTGTTCATCCCATATCTTTATCCGCTTGTCATCTGGCTCCAGAGCAAATCTTGACTCATCAGTAAACATGACATTACCCCAGTCACAATCCAATTGACATGTTCCCGTCACCACTTTAATCGTGCCCCTCTTGGTTGAACGGATAGACCAACACAAACTCGAAGTACCCGGGCATACAGTCCACTCATATGTAATCTTCGGAGTACAGTAGCTGCATATGTCACCTTACCAATTGATGCTGTAACCATAGATATCATACGTGTGGAGGTCGCTCTGCGATTCCGCTTGGCTAAAATCGCAATATATCGATCTTCCGCGGTGTTTGTAACCCTTGGGCGACTGGCTACGGGCCTTCGGACAACTGTCTGTGTGGTTTGGAATTGTTTCCATTAATGTGAAATTACAGAATGACGAACGCGGAAGAAAAGAGCAACATCTGAGATCGACTATCCTACTTCAATGCGCCCCACTGCACGCCAACGCTCGGAATCTTCTATTCGTCTTTTGGAAGTCATATAAACACGTATGTCTTGAAAACAAATAGTGCTAAAGCTTTAAGCACCTTCGATCAGCACTTACAGTCAATTTCTGTAACCCTTCATACAGCTGGTATCTTATATGATTGCTCTTTTTCCAAATTTCTTGACATGAAATCGGCTGTTTACCTAACATATTTGCATACTTCCATCTACTTCTTCAGCGATTTGCATCCCCTTAAATTCTGATTGGCTTTTGGAAGTGAGTTTATATAAATAATCAGTAATCGGGCTATGAAATAACATCCTTTCAATCTAAATATTTTTAAAATACACTGAATATAATTACAACAAATTTGACTTGCTAAAATGTTAAAATTGGGTTCAATGTATTTCTCATTTGTTTTGAAATTATTTTATTCAATTTAACTCATTAGTTAAGGTTGGTTTTACTTTAAATGAATTCATTTTAATTTTACTGCTTTTATTTATGGATACTTATGGAATTATACACATTGTTTATTGTGAAAGTTTTGTTTTGCTTTCTCGAATATAATTTACTAATTTTTACAGAGACAAGATGTGTCTTCTCATTTCTATCTTATAGAAATCGCTTAAAATTTTATAACTTATTATTCTATTCATTAAGATTTTCTGCAATTTTATGGCTATATTTAAAATGTAATAAGTTTGTATTTAATCGATGTTCTTTTACTCCCCCTCCCAGAAATTGTGATATGCACTTATCTTCAAAGTGTCTCTAAAAGTCTCAAACTAACTGTATTTTCTCAAATATTAGTTGCAAATATGTATTCAACTAAAACTAATGAATATTAATTCTGGGATTTATTTTAAGTCGAAAAATATTTTTTTATTGACATAAAACTGAATGGGAGTTTTTACTATGTATTCTCGTAATTATTACTGGGATAGTTGCCATCTTTGTAATGCTGAAATAAGATAATTGGGCAAGATGATTGGATAAAATATATTATTAAAATGGACATTTTTAAATACTTGAAGAATTGCAGGAATTGAAATGCAGAATCATATAAATAACATTTCATCAAACATAAAATGTAACTATTTTTTCAAATAAACATATATACTGATTACATATAACGAGTGACTTTAAAAAATACAATTAATAATTTACATATAGCTGGAATTATATATGAAAATAGTTAATAAACGAAACGGAAAATTATATTTTAAATCAAAAGTGTGACATATCTATCACACAACGTTTTATTAGAAATTCATAAAAGATGTTTAATGCATTAATTTTTATGATTTTCAAGATTAAGCTTATTTTAATTTAAAGAAGTTCATGTATTTTTGTAGTTTTATATATTTATAAAAAAGAAAGAAAAAAAAAACGATCACATTTTTGTTAGAATTTTGAAAAATGTGAAAGAGAAAAAAAAAAAATGTTTTGTCGAAAGAAAGAGTAATTTGTGTCTGTAAATACTGTGGCTTATTCTGAAACATTATTCATTTTGACAAATTTTAATGAAAACAATATTTACAAACATACACAATGAAAAAGAATCGGTACAAAAATAATTTACATTTCTCTCTTGTTCTCTCTTCATTTCATTCCATTCCATTATTTTAAGGCAGTGTTCTATTTTTTCGAGTCAGTTTTCTTTTTCGACTTCTCGTTCTGCGTTTTTGCTATCGTAAACACGACCTGCCACTTCTTGTTATGTTTCAGCTTGTGAGTCGGCAGCTGGAAAGTGTTCCTTTCCCTTTGGTGGTCTACGTGGAACGTCACAGCCTGCGGCAACCTGCTGGCACTTTGCAGTCGCTTCAGAGTTTGTGTCCTGAGAGCCCTGTAGCCAGCCGATTTCTTCTTTCTGTGCCCACTGTGGCTCTTGAATCGTCTGTTCAGTCCAAAGAACTGTGCGTCAAAGTCCTCGAGCTCCTCTTCTGAGAGAAAGTGGACGTTGGCCATGCAGTCCACTGCCGATCTGGAGCGGCGCCCCTCCCAGTGTCTGTAGGGCTGGATGCTGCAGCGGCACCTCATCGGCTGCTGCAGAAGGGGCAACCTCAGAGAGTTGTTGTCGGCCAGGTTTGTGGAGGAAGCTCTGGAGTTGCCTCTTGGTGATGCCAACTGTTTAGATTTGTATAAAATGTTCCCCTTGTTGAAAGTTGGGATTCTGGGAAACTTTTCTTGTGTTTCTTTTCCTCTGGTTGAGCTCTCTTCGTCTGGTTCGTATAGAAGTATGGACGGAAGCTTCAGTTTTCCCGCGCTTTCTGCAATGAGAGGACGAGCTTATGAATGCACATAAAACTCTTCAAATATCGAAATATTTTAACGCAATTTTGAATGACTAGGAGTGGCTTTTTTTAAACGAAATCAAAAGGCGAAGCGAATACATTCAGAATAGCAATCGAATACTCGGGTAAGACAAAACAGAAATGAAGTAACGCAAGGATTTTAAATTAAAAATAAATATAGCATTACGAGAAATTGTAAAGCCATTACTAAACTAGGAACTTGAGGAAGTTTTGGATATATGTATATCGAGTTTGTCATAAGATACATGTATAATGCATTTGGCGGATTTAATACTCATGTAATTCGATGAAATGCAAAAAAAAAATAAATAAATAAATAAAATAAAATAAAATTCAAAAATATTAAAAATTTTTGATTAAACCATTTCATTTTTTACTCATAATTTCGTCAATTATATTCCAATTGGATTGAAATTGTTTTGAAAAGCTTGCTTGGCACTTTAAATTCTTTTAAAATTTTTATATTCTATTTATTTAATAACAAAAATAATCCTTTTTCCTGCCTGTTTTGAAAAGTTAGATTTTTTTTATTTGAATAGTAGTATAAATTCTTATTGATGTATTTGTAAACTGCTGTATTTATAACTTATTTTTGCACAAAAAAGAAAATGATAAAATGAATGTTAAAATAAGATTCGGTTTCACACGTTAAATTATCGATCGAATTGAGAGCTTGCTTTATTTGTTTTCAGTCGAATGAAGTGTTGCAGCTCCCTTCACGCGATCAGATTAAAAGAGAAGCACCCATAAACTCACTGCAATCGATCTCCGTGTCACTGTGCCGCAGTTCACTGGGGGAGGAGGAGGTCATTTCCTTTATGCTGAACATTCTTCTGCTGGATCTGGGAGTGGAGGGCACCTGTGAGAAACATTTCAATTTATATCAGGGCTGGTCAAAATATTCAAGTAAAAGTGTGATCTCCTAAAGTACGAGCTGGTAGCCGAATATTTAGTGCTCTTGCTTTCGATTCAACAGCTCGTGGGTTCGAATCCCACCTTGGAGGTGGATGTTTGTAGTGATTCAGAATCCACTTTCAGGCCCGGTATAATAAGCCTTCGTGTGCAGACTGTTGAGCGACAAACAAGCCAAGCCTAAAACTGAGATTCTTAACTGGAAATGTTCTGAAAAAAATGTGAATAAATAAAAAAATCTGATCCCATATGCATTGTTATGCCGTGATAACTCCGAAAACTTAACTAGGATTTAGACTCGCCGAGACTTTGTGGTAAAATTGCGCTTTTTAGAACAAAATATGCTCGGTTCGATCCCAGTTACTACTGTTGAAGAATGCAAGTGTCTTATGCGTGCACTTATCTTGGGATGGGTTTTCTGTTTCTTGGTTAGGATGTGAAAACGGTCTATTCCAGTGTCTCGCGGGAGTCGCGGTGAATGTTTTAAAAGTGTTCAAATAAATGAAGTATTTTATTATTTCCTACTCGTATCTATACTTTCGGCTGTAAAAATAGAAAAGAAGAGCACAATTTTTTCGAACTATATTTTAATTTTAATATTTTAAAACAGTTTTAAGTATTTTTACAGTGTAAATTCTTTAAAAAAATACGAAAGAAAATTGTTAAAATAATTATTTATTTATTTACATTTGAATTATTTTTTCATTCACATTATACTATCTCGTGTTCCATCCTTCGAATGATTATTTTATCATTTACGTGTTTTCCTTAATTGCACGCATTTTCCCTCTCAGTTGTGCAAAAAAAATTTTTTTTTTGCGTACCACTTGTTACATTCTTCTGATTTTGGGAAAAATAACTATTCCGCATGGGTTTCTATTTTTTTTTCTTTCTTTTCCGAAATAATTTTTTATAATTACCTTTATTTGATGAAGGAGGAAAAAGAATATCTGCGTGTGATAATTAGAAACACAGAATCCGTTTTGTAATTTTCTTTTTTTTAACGTAAGTCTGATCTAGCAATATTTTTTCTAAAATTGTTTTTTCACTTAGAATGTTGCAGTGAAATTTCCCGAAAGAAAATCTTAAGAAAAAAGAGATTGAAACAGTACTCTGTTGTGGTGAAGAACAACATTGCATTGGAAGAATTCATTATTTGTTTTATGTTGATTTTATTTACATTTTATTATTTTGTATCCATTGTTTTTTTGAAAATGTATACATCGATTTTTCTGTGATGGTTTGAAATAGTGAAATTATTTTTATTTATTTATTTACTTTTTTTTTTTTTTTTACTTACAAATGTATTTTTTGTGTAAAAATATTTTTTTTACGAAAATGTTTTTAGACACAAAATGTGTTATTTGTATGCAATCTCATCCACACTAAGAAAGAAGATAGCACAAATATCATTCAGTTGGCTCTCAACTGTTCCATTGTTTTTTCCCCCTCGGAGCATGTTGAATGAGAGTTAAAAGAGAAAGTAGAACATGTGATTAAGAAAAAAATATTGTACTGTTTATTTATAAAAAAATTAAAAAAAACAGTTTAAATTCATTATTTTAAGGACAATAAAAATTTATTCCATATGAACAAAAGTATACAACATGCAAGGCGTTTGTTAACTCTTGCAGTTACAATGAATGCATCTAAGTGCAGCCTTAAATAGCAATGTTGAAATCATCCAAGTTTATTTTACGAATGGTTGTTTGCTGATTATCATTTTTAATGTTGCAAAGCAATTATTTTTGTGGCTTCCAAGTGAATTTCATATCGTGTTGGTTGGGTCATTTTTTTAGGTGCCAAAGCTGTTTTATGTTTTCGAAACTACCCAATTCCCTTCTGTTTGATGATATATACTTAGTGATGTAAAAAAAAAGAGAGCTATTGAAACACTTATTTAAATAAACACAAATGGCTTATCAAAACAACAGTCTATTATTTGATAAGTCGTTTTTTACTTTTGGCGAAAAGTAGTGTTATTTAGCGCTATTTTTTTTTTTTTTTTTTTTTTCTTGGTCGACGGGATTTAACACATGTATCAAATTTTTCTCTGGTAAGGAAACCTATTGTTTTATTCAATGAGTGCGACACAGAGAAAATGTTCAAATGTCGCTTGTTTGTTATCCTTTGATCAATACTTTGCTCAGAAGGACCCATTTGATTGGGAGCTGCAAAGTAAAATGAATTTTAATTAACTACAAGCATCAACGCTGGAAGTGGGAATCGATCTCATGAGCTGTTAAACTGAAGATGATAGCATTAACTATTCAACCAGGAGCTCGACGAAGTAAGAATGTTTTCAAAGGACTTCTTGTCCAAAATAGGTTGATAAGAATTCTCTGATCAACAGGTTTTATTAGTTGATTTATCCTCTTAACTGAAGAATTCAATTAAAAGGGTGTAAAAATTATGAAATCTAGACATTATAATTTTTTTGAGGTAAGAAAAATTATTTAGAAAACAACTAAATTGATGCGTACCGTTTCTTCGTGAATGGATGGAGTGCTTAGTGATTTATCTGGAAAACAAAAAATAAAGTGATAAGTATTTATAAAAATAATGTATCTTAAATTGATAAAATATAAACATTTTTTATAGGAAACTACATTCAAAGTATAAAAAGACAATACATAATCATTGTTTGAATTTGAAATTCAGTTACATGCTACCGGTATACATGAACAAATTTGAGGTCATCGCTGGCTGATTGCTTGCCCGCCTCTTCCGAAGGGAAACACTCACGAAAACAAGTCGAGAGAGGATTTAGAGCCCTGCCCGCATGTGCCCTTTTCAAATCTAATACAAAACCTATATTCTAGGAGAGAGCGCTAAAAAATATTCTCAAAATACATCAGTTGTTTACAGTGGGTGTGACTTAATAATATACATACTTTATCTAAATTAAATAAATATATTTTATATATTTGCATTTATGTATTAATATGTACTTTTATGTTATAAAATTGAAACTTATCACAAAGAATTATCACTGCAACTAGTCTATTAAATTACAGTTACTTATTTAATGAAAACAGAAATGTATATTTGGGACTTTTTATTTCTTAATATTTACGTTACATATAACAATAATTATTAAGTACACATATTTCCATATTATATTGCAGGTGTCATGTTATTAAGAGGCATTATTGGAGAATATTATTATATCGGGTGAAGGCTAATCATGCACACTTGTAGCACGTTTCATTGGTAGGAGAGATCAACCAAAATAGCCCCAAGAAAACTTAACTTTCTCAGAAGGGTACAACACACTGGTCATTCATTCATTGAAAATAGAGGCGTGACATGACACCATCGGTCAGTTCGAAATTCTAAACCCTATTTGTTATGTTCATAGTACCAGTTATATTTTGAAATTCCGCAATAGGAGTGGTAGTGTAACTCATACATTTGTGAGAAAAAGGGTTAAATATATAATAAAAAAGTACTAAATATAAGTTAAGAAAAGCATATATATATATATATATATATATATATATATATATATATATATATATATATACTATATATATATATGCTTTTGTATGTATGTTACAAAATTATGACATTAATGTAATTTTAATTAAAAATAGAAAGCATTTTATAAATCAGGTTGGTGCGAATGAAAGAAATATAAAATGTATGCCCGATAGTTTTAATTATTTTTCAAATGTGCTAAATATTTATTAAGTTTTAAAATATGGATTCCCTATTTTTCTTAATGTCATCAAATGCTCTATTTTGCATTGATTTTTTTAAAATTAGGTTATTGAGTAAAGTTTAATAATTTTGTCCCGTTCATCCATGCTAGTTTATGCTTCCTTTTTTACCATACTGACAGTTATTTGCATGTACTTGATGAGGCAAATGTTCCTACAGTTTCCTTAATTGAATTGTTTTCATAGGAATTAAACCTCGATTTAAAAAAAATCAATTTTAAATTGATTTAGACACTTAGAAAATAATTGTCTTATTGAAATTTCTTGTTTAGTTTTTTTTAATTACAGATTAAAAGGCGAGAGATATTAGTAAAGACCTTGTTGATTTTAAGTAAAATTAATATTTTCCTGGACTCGTTGCAGCTCGTATTTCTCATGATATTTTCAAGCTACACACTCCCTCCCAAAGATATCCCTATCTAATCCCTGAAAAATTCTTTTATAAATGATATTAGCAGTAATTATCATTGTTAGAACTTTCCAAATTGAATTTTTTGCTATAAAAATATTTTCCAAGTCGTTATTCCAGGTCATATACTGTTTTGCTGAATTTAGCCTCTTTGTGTTGTTCCTTCAATCTTGGTTTTTATTAACTTCTGAAAAGTTTAAAGTCCTCTAGAGACTGTTATATGTGAGACATTGCATTCATCTAATTCCACGATTATTTTGTTGCAGCCGTAGAAAAGTGCCTTAAAAAGAATTTAACATTTAAAGAGCTTTTTATCTTTGATAATACATCCCCTTATTCATGGGATTTAAATTACTCCAACGAGATCTCCATTGAGAGAGTATTTTTACTAGACAATTTCACTCAGATAATGTAACTTAGATGAAAGAATCATAACAACTTTTAAATCATGCTATGTCCGAGAGTCATTTAATTTTAAAAAATGATTTTAGCAGATGTTACCATCATTAATTTCTTTGAAGAAACAATTTGTTAATTAATCATTCTTAAAATAGAAATTCTCAATAGAAAACGCGAGCTAGCATTTTCTGCTGTAGTTATTAAAGCACAGGGTTTCTATGACCAATTAAATACAGAAACAGAGTTTGAAAAGTTTTAGTAAATGCCTGGGCATTTATGGAGTTTAAACTTGGTCGATCCTCGATGAATCTTGGGCACAGCTAGGGCGAAATTGACGATAAATTTTGCAGTGGGAGACAAAGTGGTTAGATCGCCGTGAATGAAGTCGAGTATTCGTTGTTGAGAAGCAGTAGATCCACAAGAGTTATCCTGCCAACCCCAGAGATGTCTTTTGATATGAAGGGCATTGCGACCACGACCTGTTTTACGTGGCCCAGACGTCGAATCTTTGGCCATTCATTACCTTCCGTTATACGAACGACACCCTAACCAAGCAGCCACCTTTTTGATAAAGCTATAGAGATGTTTTACTTACTTTTGCTTGTGGAGAGACGGGAAGCAGGCCGGTGCAGATTGCCGTCCGAGTGCGCCCTGTAGATGGGAATGCTGGATCTCCGAGCATAGACCTTCGCTCTTCCAGGACGTTGCGCAGCCTGCCTGGAGAAAAGAAGCGAAATCTGTAGTTCTTGTACAGAAAACTCCTCTACAGTGACCTTTCTTTTCACCAGTATAGAACGGAGAGGGCTGCCCAATGGTCAGCATACCCTAATGGACTCTCATCTCAAGTGTACACATTTTCAGTGATCGAGAGTCTGCTTTAATCTGATAGTTTTAGTTGATTAAGCCTTTATATGTACAAAATAGAGTGTCAAAACAAGACAAACTTATCGAATAGCCAACAAATTAGATGGTTCAAGTTATAAATTAATATCATGTATTAAAGCTTATAAATGCATAAATCTGTTGATTTATGATCTATATTGCTTCAGTTTGAATATCTTCTCATCTCATTCACTTTTCTGCATTACATTGTAAAAGTTTTGGAAAATATACTCCTTTGTTGCTAAAATTGTTTTCTAATAAAACAGCAGTCAGTAAAGGAATATTTAAAAATTGCATGCAATATTAAAATATGATTCAATTCGGCAGGCACAATACTGGGTGCTATGGCAATGTAAGAGTATAAAATTTAAGTTGCTTTGTGCAAAAGAGAGAGAGAAAGAGATGTTTTAACTTCGGAGTGCATAAAGATTATTAAATCTATTTCTTGTGGCTCGCTATTGCAATTACGTGAAAAAATTGATTTTCAGTTCTTTGCAGTTTGTGCTCTGTACTAAATGCAGCGTTCCTTCTTTTCAGCAGTGTTTGCATTACCAGGGATCATCATGGCCTAGCGGTAGGAAAGTGCTCTTTAGTATAGAGAGTCCCGGGTTCGATCCTAGCCATTGTTGGACAGCAGAAAATACATGTTATGCCTCATATCAATGTGTGGGAGATTTACGGATTTCCTGCCTTGTGATTTTTGAATATGGCTTACTTTCTATAAAAAAGCTCTCTTAAAAAGTTATTTATGTGTTGGGAGCATTGAAACGCGCCTTACTACTGCAAGCGCCGAAATATTCGCATTTAATTTTGAAAGTTCTTTCCTAGTTTTCTTGTATGCCTTAATGAGAATGTGTCGTCCATACAATTAGTAATTCTTTTTTTTTATTAATTACCTTAAAAGATTTATTTTATGCCAATATTAAAAATCATTTGGGAAATTCTCAGCATACTATTTAGTAATAATTCATGATTGTTTTTGTTAATGTAAGTGTATTAAGTTATCCCCACGCTAATTTTGGTAAAATATGACATTAATTTGCATTTTGTGGTCAAAATACATTTAGCATTCTTTTAGATTTTGATGATCAAGGAATCGATTTACTGTGCCTCAATATTTAATTGTTATAAAAACCTTATTTTAATAAATCTTAAGATTTTCTTGTAATTTTTAATGTTTTGGATATTGTAATTTAATATTTCTTATTGCATGCAAGGATTAAATGATTACATTTTGTTTTATGGCAAGAAGATCACAGAGCGTTCTTTTGCTCAAAAATAAGAAAACTGGTAAGCCTTACCCTGAAAATAACAGTTAAAATATAGTTCAATATGTGTGGTCATACAGTATTTAGCTGTGGTACAAGTTTCGTCAAAAATTTATATTAACCGAAATTTTTTTTCCCACGAATGAATCTGCGGAAATTAATTCTGAATTTTTATATAATAAAATGGAAAATAATTTAATCCCACCTTTGTAAGTCTTTGTTTAGCTTGTCGATATTCTCTGGGACTTGTAAGGCGTTTTTCAGGCCGCTCTTCTTCCTAACGTTGCCCGACATATTGGCCGATCCCTCGCCCTCAGATGCCAGTGATAACTCACTGGTGGTCATCGAATCCTTCCTCGGCGAGCGATGGTAGTCCATGAACACTGTCGAGTTGGATCTCTGCCGGAGGTGATCCAGGACTGGCAGCTTGCTGGGGAGGGTTTTGTGCGACTTCCTGTCATCCACTTCCGGCTGGTGCACATTCACGTCGTCCTGGACGGCGGGCAGAGAGATGCTCTGCTCTTCAGAGTGAGATCGGCCGCCCTTCATCCCGGCGTTGATGCTGGCCGTGGTGTGGCCGAGGTCAATGGTGATGGACCTCCTGTGTTTGTGGACGGACTCCGTCGTGCTGATGTAGCCAGAGTCCTTCACGTAGGACTGATCACTCTCTCCCGGCGCGGAGCTGGCATCCGTCGTGTAGTCTCTTCTTTCGTTCTTTTTCTTTCTGTCTTTCATGCGGATTTTGATGCTGATGCCTGGGTCTTCTTTGCGCTCGATGACAAGTCGAACGTCGCCTTCGTCCAGCGAAGACGATTTCGCTGTTTCCGTCAACCTTGGGATTTTTTCGTTTTCATCACTTCTTCGCCTCTCGTTCTGGTCTTCATTTGTTTCTTCGCGACTGGCTTGGCGAGACTGCTGCACATTACTCACGTTACTGTCATTGTTCGGAGAAGATTTTAGGTTTGATTCCTTGCTACTGTTTGATCTCGATGTACTTTTTCCTCTGTTTTTCGATGATTTCTCTTGCGATTTGAGATTTGTTGGTTGAGGTGTTATGTCCTTGCCATGATCTACTGCAGGCAACTCTTGAATTTGGCAAGATATTTCTGATTTTTCTTTGTTTGTCGACGATTCATCCTTATCTTCAATCTCCTTTTCTGAATTTTGTTTTACATCTGTTGATAAAGTAGAGTTTTCTGGTTCGGGAACTATTTCTTTCGATGCTTCAGATTTTTCATGAATATTTTTAGATAAAATTTGTCTCTGTTTTACTTGTTTTGGGGAATCAAGGTTTAAATTCTCTGATTTGCTTTGAGCATCTGATTTTTTACAATAATTTATTTTACTTTGATCTTTATTATTTTTCACATTTTTACGAGTAAGCATCTTAGATTTTACTTGTAAAGCTGGACTTCTATCCGAAACAGAATCACATTTGTGAGTGTTTGATTTGTCGATACTGGGTTTTGATTCTTTGAGTTTCGCCGATCGATCCACACTCTTATTCTGGCGTAATCGATTTTGTAGCGAAACACGACTACTTGTATTTTGTTTCTCAGCCTGACTATTTTCGTTTAACTTTTTTTCTTCTGATATGTCCTTCCGAGTTGCTGTCTCTCGTTTGGTTCGTTGACTGGTAAAGTTTGGTTTCCGTTTAAGAGTGTGAATTGGACTACTACCCGAACCAAAATGAACCCACAGAAAACCTGGTTTTTCCAAACTTGAATACTCCCCTCGTCTTTGGCACGATGGCTTCGTGGAATCGCCAAATTGGGAGAGTGGTATACTCGACTGGCTTCCAGGAGCCGTGTTGAGGATGCTGCTGTCAAAAACTGTCAACTGCCCATTAGAATTCAGTTTCCTGAATGCTGAATTCGCAATGGCAACTGCTCTTTCCGATTCAAGGGAACGATCCCTCACACTGGATTTATATCGACTGGATTTATCTCCTGGTTGACGTCTTTGGCTTTTTTGTGTACAATCCAAGGCATTTGTGGAGGGCTTAGAAATTTTCTGTGTGTTATCTTGTGCTGCTATACTAGGCGTAGTATAGAACAAAGCTCCACGATTTTGTTTTTCCGAATCTTTTTTCTTTTTATCATTTGAGTTATCACTGCGCACATGACTGGTCTTATAGAACAAGGCGCTTGGGTTGTGTCTCTCCGGTGACCTTAAGACAAAATTTTGACCTTTCTTCGGTTCTTCTCCCTTTCCGCTTGTTTCTGTATTTTCTTTTGTTTTTACATTTTTTTCTGTTATTCCTTTATCTTCAATGGAGTTTAAAACAGGAATTTGGTCATTTTGTTGCCCCTGTTGACTTTCTTTCAAAATTGCATCTTCATTTGTACATGTTCCTATTTCAAGAGTTTGCCTCCTATCTTTTTGCTCCTTTCGTTTTTCAGCGTCATTCTTATTTAAGTTCGAATTTTCTGTCTGTATTGCTATCGTACTTCGGTTAATGCGTCTGCTGTGATTGTCTTCCCTTGCTGCTTCTCCAATCATTCCAATAGATGAAATAAGGTAACCTGTTTGAACGGATATTGATCTTCTGGTTTCGTGCTCATCGTCATTTTTACCTTCTTCAGTTTTTACCTTATTTTTCGATACCAGCCCTTCTTTTTCCTTCGATATCATGGAAGAATCTTCCTCGAGAAATTGCGTCTGACTGCTGTTTTTCCTTCGATTTTTTTCTTGACTATTCATAGTTTTAGAACATTTCTCAGATACATTTGCATGAGACTCATGTGAGCTTCTTGAAATATGGTTAGGATGAAGTTTGTTTTCTTCATCAACATTGCAAACCGACAAATTTGACGCTTTTCTACTTGTTTCCTGCTGTTTAGATTCCTCAAGAATGTTAGCTTGTATAGGTGATGAAATACTTTGTTGTAGATCTTCCTCATCGATGTTTAAAATTAATTTATTTTCTCCAGATTTCTCTAACTCCTGACTTGGCACCATATCAGTGTGAGGTTTCTCTTCGTTTCTTACGCTCAGTTCGCTTCGATCTTCCGATACGATGAGATTTTCTTTTTCGCCCACTGCGAGCATTAATTCCTCCCCATCGTCTGCCAGCGCGAGCAATTCCGTCAAATCTGGCTTTGGTTGAATCTCCTCACTCTCGTCAGAGTGGAACTTAGTCTCTGCTTCGGAGGATGAATCTTGTTCTGAAAAATGGATTTTCGATTCTTCTCTTTTCGTTAACACTTCATCGTTGTTATATTCTACTGTGCCATCTTTTAATTTATCAATTGATTCAGATACGTGATTCTCCGAGTTATCAGATTTTGTATATAAATTTAATGCTTTGTTAAGACTTGATTTTGATTGATTGTCAGACAGAATATTGTTGTCGATTTCCTCTTTGTCTGATAGCTCAACGTCATCATCGTTTTTCAGTTCTGGTGTAGTTTGGGGACTATACAATCTCTCATTTGCATGTTCACCAAAATATGCATTGGCATCTTTTATGTAAGCATTCAAATTATTATCAAGTTTAATATCTTCTGGATTTCCATCTTCTTTTGCAGTGCGTTTTCCATCATCTGAGAATTCATCGTCGAGTTCTTGCTCGCATCCAGGTTCTTTTCCGGTGGTGTTGAGTTTATCATTAAGAACAATTTTCGAATCGGGATTAGATACCTCAACCGTATTTACCTCATATTCCTCTTCTTGCTGATCTAAATTTTCCTTCTCAGTAAAATTTATCGAACTGGATTTCGTTTCATCATTCGAGTCGTTCGTCGGAACATCGTATTCCAATTGAAGTTTTTCTTCATTATTTGAAGTTTTAAGCATTTCTGTGTTATCACACGATTCTCCATGCGGAGAAATATCAAGTATTTGTGTAGGAGTTTCGATGTTAACAGTTTTATCCATCATAGAATTCTCAGTAAAAAGTGGAATCTTTTCTTTTTCAATAGAGTTATTTACGTTTACTGATTCTTCAGTGTTATTTACATAATCTTCTGTGGATGCATTCGTATCTTTAATTGCATTTTCAGATGTGTTTGTCTGTACTTTTTCCTCTTCATCTTGTTGCTGAATATCATCCCTATTCTGTACTGTGTTAAAATTTGATTCCTTTTTGTCTTCATTTTTCAACTTTAAATTTTCTTCGTTGAGCTGAATGTGTTTGCTGGTATCTTCAACAACGGATTCTGTTGTTTTTGGTTTTTCATCATCATAATTGATGAAAATATTGTCCGTTGGTGATAAGCTTTCTTTTTCTTGTTCATTAGAAAGATGCTTTTCATCAATGAAAGCTTCGCCAGATCCATTGCCATCGTTATGTATTATAAGATCTGTGCTGCCGCCATCTGCTGAAACTATTCTTATGTCAGGTACTGTTCCATTTGCCTCCAGTTCCGATAATTTAATGTTATCTTTGTTTATTTCTGTTCCTGTGGATGCTTGAGTTTCTTTTGGAGGACATTTCCGTTGCTTTTTGTTCAACTGTTCAATTTCCCTTGGGGAACTTATTTTCTTCCTCGATCGGGAATTACTACGCTTTCTTTCTTTTAGATTGGCTGATTTCTCTTTTCGTTTGGGGCTGAGTATTCTGGATTTTGAGACTCGTCTTTTAGATGCATTTTTGACGCTTAGGCTCTCTGAGTTTTGATTTGCAAGCTTGTCTTTCTTTTTTGTTCTATCGTCAATGAGTGTATTTGTGTTTCTTTTTTCTTCTGATTCTATGATCCTTTTTGATGCTTCCTTTTTTGATTTGTTCATCTCTACCTTTGATTCTTTGGACTCTTCTGCATGCTCCTGTACTAATACACTTTGAAGATTATTATGTTCCTGATCTTTCTTTTCATTTGCTTGATCCTGCATAATTTTCGGTTTTGATTCTTCATCGAATATCGTTATCACGGGAATAATTCCGGAATCCCTTCTCTGCAAAATGGACATTTCACTTTTTGATCTTTGTTCATCGAAACAGGAATGCCGATTTCTGTAGACGCGAGAATCATCATCTGACAGGGGTCTCTGCTCCAGAGAGTAATACACGCTTCCCCTCTGACTCCGCAGACGGGAGCGCTTTCGGTGATAATGCCTTCTGTGTTTCCGATGCTCAGCAAAATGGTGGGGTTCGTTGTGTACACTCACTTCTTTCTCCAGGGGAGGACGATGATGGTGGTGATGATGGTGGTGATGGTAATGTTGGTGGTAGAGTTTTGATTCTTCAATTTCATCAATAGTTTCCTCCCTCTCGCTACTTGCCAAATTGGAAGTTGTTTGCAGTGGAACCTCGAGGAATTGACCAGAACTCTTTCGCCTTTGGGGAAGACTTTTCCTTGAATGATGATCTTCCTCGAAGACATCATCATCAAACCGATCCTTATGGTTGGCGTTGTAGTCTTGGTTTTCATTTTTAGTATGTTTGTCAATAAACTCTGGCTGGTAATTGGCGCGAGCCTCCCTAGAACGAGACGATGACCTTCTGTTCCTTGATGTTGATCTGTGCTTTTCTGCTTGGGAGTATCTTCTCTCAGGCTTTCTTTGCTTCTCAAGTTCTTTATCTTTACTTATCTGATTATCATTGTCCATGCTGAGATCAGCTGATTCGCATTCATCCCTTAAAGACCTCCTCCTATGCCTTTTACGATGAGTTTCTCTATCGTGGTGTCGATCGTGCTCTTTCGGAAACATTCCTTCGAAGTCTCTGTTTGCGTCACTTTCTTTCTTCCTTTGCTTTCTATGGTAAGCATCATAATCTTCACGAACCACATGCTTGTATCCGTCTTCTTGATGATTCCTGTATCGGGGTTCTCTTGGTGAAGCTTCTTCCCCCATTGCACCGGAAATGTTGTTACGCATTTCTGCAGCTCTGGCCTGCTTCTGGAAATATCTTTTCAGGTAAGGGTTGGCTTCCCTCTGCTCTGGACGGTGTCCGCTGCTAGTCTCGCTCTCTTCCGGTTCCTTACCCCATGCCCTAGCGTCTGATCTTCGTTTCCTCAGTCGCGTGACCTTTATTCCTGCCAGCGCGCTGCGAGTAACTTCTGTGTCGCTGCCGACGCTGTCATCTCCAGCAGAAAAATGATTCTGTGGCGTTTTCTGCATGTCAGTCTCATCATCATCCATGTCACTGGCTTGACTTGAATGCTCTTGCCAGTTCTGGTTTGTCACGCTTTCAGCCTGAAGAAAAAGCAAGACGAGAATGAATTAAAGAAACACGAATGTTCTTATTTATGTATACAAATATCAAGGAAATGGCCAAAAAGCGCCATCTTATTTTGCATGTCCATTAAAAAAATACAAAAAGAAAATTTGCATTGAAAACTAATTTAAAATCAAACTAGTGGTTAAACTTTTTCAGATAATATTTATTATAGTTAATAACTTTAAAATTGAGGCTAAGTACCACGAAGGTCAAATTTTAGAAATTCTTCATTGATATTTTATGAAAAACATTTCTTTTTAATTAAATATTTTTTTTAGAATTTAGAAATCTTTATTAATAACAAAATATAGATGCAACTGAAAGCTGTATACAATGAAAAAATTATTTTTCTACAGGAATTATATTTTAATGAGAAGTTATTTCATTATGATAAAATGTTCAATCTTAAACTTTATATATATATATATATATATATATATATATATATATATATATATATATATATATATATATATATATATATATAAAGTGATCAGGTGATAATTGAGGAAAATATTAACATTTAAATAAATTATCTGTTTATTTTCGCTGTGATATGTGAAAATAAAATTTCTGTATTTAAAAATTTATTCTTAATATTTTGGTGAAAAAGATTAAAATTACATCATTAGATCCACGTCCAGGATGGGTATCAAGTCTTCAAATTATTAAATTGAAGATCGCATTTTTCATCAAGTTACCACAACGTAATCCAATGTGGAATCTGGTGTCCTGAATTCTTAGGAAAATCTCCAATTTTAACACAAAAAATAAATAATTTCTGATCAAACATTAAAACGCAGCTGTTTACATAATGGGAACTGACCTCGGTCACTTTTGGGAGAATGTGTCTGGTGGACATCGAAGTCTTCCTCCTCCTTTGTTTCGTTTTTGAATCCTCCGACACTTTCGCTTCGTCTTCTGGTGCGATGTCGACCTCCCTTGTCTGCGACCTGTCCAGGATGGACTCTCCGGCGATTTCTTTGCTGGAAGTCCTTTTCAGGTAGACGTTGGTCAGTATGGGCTTCAGCTGCCGGACTTCGGTGGAGGACCTCCCTTTGCGTCGACCTTCAATTGCAAGAAGATTTTCATAATTATACTTGAATCTTAATTCTTCGAGCTCTTTATTCCAAAAATTCTCATAATGCAAATTGGAATTAGAAAAGCATTTCTAATAAGTTACTCCTTATTTTAAAATTAAGGCACTTATAAACTGAAATTATTATTACTACTTTAAAAAAATGAAAAGTTATCTGTAAGAACGGGGAATATTTTAACTTATCTTTAAGCATTTATTTTTTCAATACAGAAATTATAATCACAGCCGAGTATAAATGTTTCATAGAAACTCTTGCTTAATCAGTCATCTATGAATACATATACACACACGCATATTTGGTACAGATGGCAACGCAAAACTTTTGTTAGATGAAAGCGTTTGTTAGAACAATTGAACACGGTATACATCACAAAATAGGACTTCTTAAAATGCCCTAAGTGTATCTGTGAGTGTGAAACAATCTGCCGAACAACTCACCCTTTTCCATCACATCTCATTTTATCTTTTCGTTTTTATGCTTGTCCTGCCCATTGGCTATTTCCTTACTTCCAGAAGCATTTCCTGTACTGTATGTGTACTGTAACACACAGTTTCTGCACATTGATTTTACGTGACTTTATTTACAACAGAAAGGAAATGATTTCACATTTTCCATTATAGAAACCAAAGAAAATAATATTTGCAGATTAATAAGCATTATTACATTAAAATAGCTTAATATTGAGGATAGTAACGATCAAATACAATTGAAACCCAAATAAAGATCAAATAAATGCAAAATGTCCTCTGTTATGTTTCACCAAGCCGCCCACGTCCAGTGTCTTTTCTGAGCGTCAAACTCCACAGCGTTTGTTTTTTTGAAAAAGGCGCTCACAATCATAGTGAATCCGAATCACTAGTGTTGAAAGTTCGGACGTTTCTATCGCACAGCAAGTGAAATGCGCAGTTTTTGAGATATCACGTGGGTTTCATGTGACATGAAAGACTCGTGACAGACCCATAGATTCCAAACGGCTTAGGTGGTCAAAATGTTGTGTTTTTCTTGTATAATTAAACAAAGTATATATTTGAAAAATGAGTGTATCAAATTTTCTGGTTTTTTTTTTTTTTCTTTTTCTTTTCTTTTATTAGATTTTTAGTTAACTGAATTTGGGTTGAGAAAATTTGTAAAATTCACCATAGAAGAAGAAGTTTAAAGTCAACATGATACGCAAAATTGTCTTACAATCACAAGCTTTGATTTCATTCTAGTTATCATAAAAATTTTAATTTTATTTTACTTATGCAGTGAAATTAATTAGTTTTTCTTTAAAAATATAAGAAATGTTTTTGAAGAATATGAATAAAATTCTAATTTTGTACTTTGTTCTGTTTCATAACAAATTGTGAGAGCGTGTGTACTCAAAAGCAATTGGAATACGAACCTTCGGAAGAGAGCTCAGATCCGGACATTTCAGAGGTCAACTCCTGCATCAAGGACTCCCACAGTGACCACAGGTCATCGCGGGTCAGGTGGATGTGTACGGAGGCGTCTGTCACCTCGCCGGAAGTGACATTCGTGAGGAGGGATTCGTCCGGAACTTCCGGCTGAGGCAGGGGCTGTGGCTGTCCGGCCCTGATAGTCCTTGTTTGGGTGTCCCTGGGAATCTCTTGCTGGATGAGGACCCTATGATCGAAGCTGGCAGCTGATACTGGCTCGTCGTCCGATCGCTCCGTTTGGTTGTAGGCGAAGTTGCCCAAAGAAAAAAGCAAATTTCTGGAAAAAAATGAAATCATATCACGTCGTTGCAAGAAATTATAGTCCCCATATTTTATCTAATAATTTTGTCAAGTGTTTTCTGCTTTTCCGTAATTAATATTCACTTCAGAAAATTAGTCTTAGTAACGCATTTCGCAATATTGACGAATGAAATTGGAGAGAAAGGAGCTTAAAGACAATAATCTCTCCAACAATCACTAAAAATATAAAAATTGTGCAAAAAAAAAAAAAAAAAAAAAAAAAGGGAGTCATTTTATTTATTTATATTTTATTAGATTCCAAGCCAATGAGAATTGGGATTTCAATAGTTAAGAGAATTTAGTTTCCACATCGACATTCTGATATATGTTTCTGCCCGTTCTGTGCAACTGATTTTCAATTCAACCTCTCAGAAAATTTCGGCGGATAGCAAGATAAGGATTTTGTTTATATATGAGCCCATTTATACTGCATGCCTTATGATGCAAAATTATAAGAAAACTTTATTACATAAATAAGCCATTTTTGCTCATCCTATAATGATTGGTAATTTTACTGTTTTTCACATAACAAATTATACAAACAAATAGCTTCGGTAAATAAAAATAAATGTTACGAAATAAAGAGAGAAGAAACTGTTTCACAAAGAAGAACGCTTTATTTCATACTATATTTGTTTTATATATATATATATATATATATATATATATATATATATATATATATATATATATATATATATATATATCGGAAATTAATGAGAAATTTATAAAGAATATTATGAGATGGTATAAGTATCGATTAATGATCGAATAATAGAAATGTTCTATATTCTTTACTTTGTAACCAAAGATTCTAAAAAGGAGAAGAAATCATATAAACGTTACAGAATAACAAAAACGTCATTTTCTTTTTCAGAACATATATTATTACAAAATTATAAAAAGGTTTTGAAACAAAAAAGTAGTTGCTTTTTTCAAAGTAGTTTTTAAATACTGTAAATTATTATTTTTTACAATTAATAATTTATATTTTTAAGTTAAATTATTGTTAATTTTTTTTACAGTTAATTTTTTTCTAAAAAATGATTAATTTTATGTACAATTATTTTTTTAATTAATATTATTTATTAGAAAAATATACAATACAAGCTTAATTAGGAAAAATTTATCCGGACTAAATTAATTTCATGGAATTAACTTTTGTTTTATTTTAAATTATAGAAATTAATTTTTAATAAAATTACAATTCTATTTGAATATGCAAAGGAATCAAGGCTATAATTACTGCTGTATTGAACATTGAATACATTACTAAGCGTGACAGTTAAATGAGTATTATGAGAAGGAAACAATTGCAATTAGCATAATTTGAAAATTTAATATGCATGCATTTTAATACCCATCCTTTTTCTGATTAACTGATACATTCAGTAAAGAACAAATGAATCACTACCTGTTGATTTCATTGTTTTCTAGAACTTTCGTAGCTGGCACACCTCCGTGGAGCTGTAAATACTTGGCACATCGCTGGTTTCCCTGGTAGACAGAGACATCTAGCGGACTCATCAGAAATCCCTGAGAGTAAAAATTTACTTTAGTCGTAAAACGCCAACCAAGCAGGAAAACGTTCATCTCAAAATTGGAAGATGATTTTTAATTTGTGTTGCCAAAACCATTATAGGAAAGGCAGGGAAGACTACTGACCTTTGTATTGACCATGAGGGGGTTGATGTGGGCCCCGTAGTCGATGAGTACCTCGCACATCTCGACATTGTTCTTGAGGGAGGCGATATGCAGGGGTGTCCTCCCGTTGATATTCGTCGCGTTCACAGCCCTGGGGCATTGCTGGAGGAGCCACTGTACGAGATCTATGCGAACGAGGACACAGAGGGTGAATCGGATAATCTTTTAACAAAATATTTAGTAAAACATTCGCAGCACAGTGGCCTGTTGGCTACTGGAGCCTTGTTCGATGCAAAATGCATTCTTACATTTTTCACTGTACATGAGTATATCACATTTGGTACGTCAATGCATGTTGTTGATGCATGAGCATAAGATGTTGTTCATACTTAAAATGATGTTCATGATGTTGATACATAGATTTTACTCTCACGTAATACATTGATGCATGAAGACACATGATTATGTGAGTAAACATCATCATTCAACAAGAAATATGAAATCAGTATAGAGCAAACTATGATATAATCAATGCACAATAATTTTTGTCACGTGACTTGACTTTATATATTTTTATTACGTCACACTCTGATAGTTATGAATTTTGAATGACGTGTGGGAGCATGAGTCTGATATTTGAGAGCGGGACTATTCACCTTGGAAAGGCATCGAAATTTGGAATACCAAAAGAAAAATTCGGGAAATAATTACATCAAATAAAAGATCAGTAAGTAAATAAAAACTCTTACGATATAAACAATAGAAAGCAAAAATTAAATCAAAACTTATTGTATTTTAATAAGTACATTACATCGCGATTAAAATAGTAATATTTAAATGCTGCAAGTATTAATTGTAAACATTACATCTTCAAACAAGAAATAATTTCACATTCGCGGGATACAGTTGCTTATAATTGTAAGAAAAGAAGAAAAGTAATGTTCTAAATATCTGTTTCAGCTTCAGTGATGTTGTCTTACTTTGCATTGCATAAATCTGTAAAATTCAAATCTTTAAATTTCATAGATTGATATTATAGCCTAACTAATTTTGGGCATCACAAAATTTAAAACTGATTCTCAAGCTTTGAGTTTTTGAATAATTTTAATATAGGGGAATCCTCAGTACAACAGTTATGCATTAAATGCTTATGTAGCAAAAAGCTTTGTTTTTGTAAAGGAACGCGTGCACTCACCTTTCCTACCTGACTGGACCGCTTCGTGGAGGGGCAGGTTCCCCCTGCTGTTCCTCATCCAGAGGTCAGCACCGTTGCTGTCCAGTATTCTCATGATTTCTAGTTGCCCTTTGGACGCCGCGCAGTGAGCTGGGCTGCAGAAAAACATTTTAAAGTATATATATATATATATATATATATATATATATATATATATATATATATATATATATATATATATATATATATATATATATATTCATTGATATACCATAGTTTTTGAATAAATTTTAAATACGCTAAAGAGTAACTTCATGATCTTCACAAATTTCGCTAGATTTCTTGTATTTTTTGGCAAGTGAGAATGTTTACTTGTAAAATTTCTTTTAAATATAGCTAAAAAAATATCATCAAAACATAATTATTTATTTAATAAAATTTCCAATTTAAAGTATTTTTATTAGTTTTCAGCATAATAGCTTGCAAAAGTTGTAAATTTATTCTAGTGATTATTAGATTTTGTAAGAAAATTTTAAATTTAATTAAGTATAAATGAAAAAAAATTTCTACTATTTTTCAATTTTATTTATTCAATTAACATTAATTTGTTATTTGATATAGTAGTACCAGAGACCATAATTTTAAACCATAAATTGGTTGTTTCTTTCGTTGAAGTTGAGATCCTGATTACCGAATTTTATTACATCTCTCATTGATTTAAAATATCCATGAGGTCATTAAACGTTTTATCTATGTCATATCATATTGAGACAGCGTCGTCAATCCGATTGGTTGAAGAATTTGCTTCCTGCCTTCAAACCCCATTCTTCGAGTGGCAGCAGACAAGGCGAAGTTCACCATCGAATGTCTGAATGTCGTCGGCGATAATAAAATATCCTTTCATGTTTTTTACCAGGAAGAAAAATATTTTTAAAATTTAATTTTTACGTTTCTCCAAAAGTTTTTAAAATCTTAGAAATTACCTGCTGTTTTAAATAATTTTCTACCACATTTTCAAATACGTCAAAATTGAACACGTTGAAAATAAAACAAAAGTAAATGCAAAATGTAAAAAGAAAGACAAAACAATCCTGTTATGGTTAGTTTAAATAGACAGGATGATTTAAATTTTCTTATCTATTATATATTTTTTTTAAATTTAATTATTTTTAAATTTTTGTGTTATTAAAAATATATTTTATTTTGCATTTAAATATCCTTAAAAAACATAAAATCATTCTTTATTAAAAAGTTGAGAACATTTACCATAATTTGTCCACAGGTTTCTCATAATAATAAAATAGCATTCTTTTAATTTTATTTTGTGTAATAATAAAATAAGGTATATCTTAAAATCCTCGATAATTTTTGTTCTAAGTTCATTAAAAATATTAAGTTTTTATTTTGAAATAAAAATTTGAAGTTTTTTATTTAATGTCAATTTTTTTAAAATTATTAACTTTTTTCGATGAATAGTAAAAAGTTGATGTTTGTTGTTTTCATAATATTTTTTAAAGTAAATAGAATTTTCATATTTCAACAATATATTAATGTATTAAAATATTTATTACAATATTAGATACACGAATTTACTTTTTGGTTTTTCAGTGCTGCCATCTTTGTTCTGAAACAAGAACTAGTTCACTACTTTAATTATATATATATTTTATAGATGGCAGCACCACAGAAAATTAATGAAAGCGAAAATTTTTTTAGAAAAGTGAAGCTATACGTTCTTTTGATATAATTCTACAGGGTAAGTACTGTAAGGATGATACTTTAAAATGTCTTAAATTTTTGCTATCTTAATTCAATATTTTAAATTATTTTGAGGGATGAGATTTTGAAGCAATTTGTAAAAATGCACAGAAAAATAATAAAAACGTATATATTAACTGTGTTTCAATAAGAAATTCCAAAATGATATATTCATATTTCCAAGTTTTGATTAAAGTACAAATATTTATATATAAAATTAACCACAAAGTGGTTGCATCTTTCGTACCACTTGAGATCATGAATGATTTACAAATTGAGATAGCTCGTCATTCCAACTTGTCGACGAATTTGTTGCCTTAGTACAAATCGTTTTTTTCTTCTCCTAGAGGCAGCATACAAAACGCAATTTATCTTAAAATGTCGGAGTATCATCAGCGATGAAAAAATATCCATTAATGATTTTTACCAGTAATAAAGAAGTATTTTTTAACTATAAATTTTTCGCTTTGCAAAAGCTTTCAAAATCATAAAAATTACCGGTTTTACTATTTTAGTAGCTTTCAAATTTTGAAATCATTATCAATATTATTTCCAAAACTGAACATCTTGAAAATAGAACAGATTTAAAAGCAAAATGAAAAAAGGCAAGTCAAAACATCCACCTTATTGTTAGTTTAAATTGGTAAGGATGATCAAAATTTTCTTAAGTATTATTATTATCTTAAAAATTCATTTATATTTTTTAAATATTTGTTCTATTAAAATTATGTCTCATTTATTTTATTAAAATATCATTACAAATATGAAAAAATTCTCTATAAAAAGTTAGGAATTAAGAATATTAACCAAAACGACACCTGATGTTTCGCATGATAATAAATAAGTATTTTTTTAATATTACTTATATTTTTTTGTAATAAAAAATAATATACAAGATATAGTCATCGATAATTTTTGTTTCATGTTCCTTGAAATGTAAGTTTCTTTAAAATATATTTATTTATTACAGATATCCAGAAATATTCATATATCAATCAAATAATAGAAAAGTATTATTTTAATTTTTTTAAATATTTTTGTAGTAATAAAATAATATACAAGATGGACGGACTGCTTGATAATTTTTGTTGCATGTTCCTTGAAAAGTAATTTTCCTTAAAATAAATTCATATAAATTTTTATTTTTAAATGAAAATTTAAAGGTTTTTTATGTCTTTATTTTTAAAAATTATATTCAAATTAAAAGCCTATATTCATAACTTTTAATGTCAAATTTGAAGAAAATCTGGAAATATAACTATAAATTTGAAATTCTTAAATTTACTGAATTAATCGATGAACAATAAAAAATTTATATATCTACTGTATTCATAAATTTTTTAAATGAAATTGAATTTTAAAATTTAATAACCTTAATATGGTTAAATATTTATTACAATACGGATATATTGCATTTAAGAATTCCATTTTTGGTTATTTAGTGCTGCCATCTGTGTTATGAAACAGAAATCAGTTCCTCAACTTTAACTTATGTCCATACATAGATGGCAGCACTATAGGAAGTTAATGAAAGTGAAAATATTTTAGTGACAGTAAAGCTATTCATCGTTCCGATAGAATTCTCCAGTTAATAACTATTATGAATGATGACATTTTAAAAAGTCTTAAGTTACGCTGATCTTAATTCAGTTTTTTAAACTTCTTTTAAAGGATGAAATTTTGAAACGATAATAAAAATACACAGAAATATATAAAATATTATATTAATTGCGTTTCAATAAATTGCGTTTCAATAAGAAATTACAAAATTTAGTATTCATATTTTTAGATTAATGGGCAGATATTGATATATTAAATTCTCCGGTATATATATATATATATATATATATATATATATATATATATATATATATATATATATATATATATATATATATATATATATATATATATATATACTTGAGTTCACAAGAAATCCCATAACAAGCAGTAACTTTTTTGATATTGCTTTAGAATTTCATCAGGGTTATTCTCCTTTTTAGTTAAGTATTCACATTTTAGTACACATAAAAAACCCTATAGTAGAATTGCATATCTTTACCGATAAACAAATTAAGATGTTAAATTATGTAATACACATCTCTTATTTAATGACATTATTGTCTGATTTTGAAATTTTTAAGAGTTTTATATCAATTGCGAAAATCTTCTAAAAGTTACTGAACTACAAGAAAGAACTGGACAAAAAAGTATAGCCTATATTTTATAGTTTAGTTTAGTTAAAATATTGATTTCTTCTCTTGTATGATTGTTTCTTTATAATAAAGCAATTATAAATAAACAATTATACAAGCATATTTATTTAAAGTAGAACTTTTGTTTATATTACTGACAATTACTGAATTATTGCAAATTTCGTATTTGCATTCATTGAACTTATGACTGTAAAGAAGTTTAAGGAGTCACGTGATGCAAATAAATATAAAAAAATTTGAATGAGTTCCAATTCAATTGATTAAAAACACGGCTTCAAATCTAAAATTTTTTATCATTAAATCTTAAACTATATATTGATACAGTTTCTATAAAATATTTCGATAGAGTTAATCAGTAGTTTTGGTATATAAGCATTTTGTACATTGAAAGCAACGCTTTCCAGCTTTGTGCATTATTTCAGATCAATTGTAATGTTTTATATTTTTTGTTTCTGCATTTACAATTGAAAAGTGGAGCATCGATTTGTTTGTAGAGAGTTAATCCTTATTCCTAATTTCCGTAGAAACAGCAGGAAGATTTTCGTTAATAATATTTCAACTAAGCTATCAATCTTAGGAAACGTCAGTATAAGGGAAAATAAAACTGCGTCTACAATATAATGCGTATATCACATTCTTCACAAAATAAATAAATAAAAAAATGCATAAAATAAAAAAAAGTTATCGATAAAGAAGCATAATTTCAGGGACTTGAAAGTGAGTTTTTAATTTATAAAAATTAAGGAATCAAGAAAAAAAAATTGATTCTCATTTATTTATTTTTCTGAGAAAAGAAAATTTCGAAATTTCATTCGAAACAATGGAGCCCGAAGGAAGACTTTTATGAATATTTAGAAGCCTAGAAGTTAAAAATTCCATTCATTTTTACAAGAGATTTCCAGTTATGATAAAACGTTAACCAGTAATGAACGCCATGAGATTCACTTAAGGATTGGTTTATTACATTGAAATGAGAGCTGATTACTTTTCTTGAAACATAAACGACATGATTAAGGAAATATAAAAGAAGCAAGGACTAATATTCTCATAAAGTATGCGTTAATCGTAGGAGGGGGATACAAATAATAACGTGACACAATTCTTAAGAAATAATATATTTTTATTTCCTTACTTGTTACATTATATATTTTATAATAAAATCGAATTATCTCAACAGGTTTAACCAACAACAAAGCTTAGAACTGAAAGTGAGATTTAAATAATTTTACGATTTTGTTGATAAATTGGAATCAACTATAAAATCGCTAAAGTTAAGATTATTAACTATAGTTTCCAACAGGACTCTTTAATGTTGACAAATATATAGTTATCAAAGATAAAGTATAATGTTTAAAATTTCATATTATAATAAAAAAATTCTTTCTTCCTTATTTAATATTGTCGACATTTTTTAAAACGTATGATCTTACAGAATACTTTCTATAAGAAAAGGCTCAATTATATAGCCAAAGTTTTAAGAGATGAATTTAAGTCCTAATTTGTTAAAACGTGTAAATGAATCATGATATTTGAATACGAAAAATAGGAAGGAAAATACATGCCAAGAAAATAGATTAAAATTTAAAAATAATTAAATTTGGACGCCCGGTGATCTTGATTAACTGTGTTGTGAGTTCCGTGTCCATCTGCTAGGAGAGTTCTCCTTAGAGGATTTACCTTCTTTAGGTAAACACGGGTGTCACAATCCCGAGGTACCCTAGTGATATGTCCTCTTCTTTCTTTTCCTCTCTCCTCCACTCTTCTGTTTTTCTTCCTTTTCTCCCTCATTGTGGTTGCCTCTAAAAAGTTTGAGGGCTCCCCTTGAGTAGCTTTCGTCACTCTGTTGCTTATTAGCTCCTCTTGGGGACTAAATCACCCACGTATGGATCAAGCGATCGGTGCATCTACTGGGTGACTCGTTAAGGGTAGAGGGGTGCCGGGATGTACTGTGAGCATATATCCTCAGGGATGTACTGTGAGCATATATCCTCAGGAATATACTGTGAGCATATATCCTCAGGGATGTACTGTGAGCATATATCCTCAGGAATGTACTATGAGCATATATCCTCAGGGATGTACTGTGAGCATATATCCTCAGGAATGTACTGTGAGCATATATCCTCAGGGATGTACTGTGAGCATATAGAACCTGGCTAGCACTGTGGTGCAGCTGGTCTGCATCCCCTTGTTTGACTCGGTGGTGGGTGGTGCCGTCAGGTCCCGGATTTTACATTTTTATTATGGAAACAAAAACTTTTTCTTCTCTCCCACGGAAGCATGCATTGAATTTATTAACAGAAAAATTTTACACTGTCAAACGGAAAGAGGGTACTCTTGATAATGTATCCCCTTTCCTAATTCAAAAAAGTATCAGTGACAATCTCGGCGAAGTAAAGAGCATACGCAAACTCCGTTCTGGAGATCTTATGGTAGAAGTTGCTTCAGAAGCACAAGCTACTTTTATAAACAGCATGAACACGCTAGCTAATCTTGAGGTGTCCGTCCAATCTCATATGAATCTTAACTTTTCACGTGGTGTGGTATCCGCCAAGGATTTGCTAGATACGCCTGTGGACGAGATCTTAGAAAATCTCAAAGATAAAAAGGTCTGAGCTGTAAAACGCATTACTGTCAGACTGGATGGTCAGATTATCAATGCTAAACAACTCGTACTGACATTTTCGACGCTAGACCTACTGCAACATATTAAACCTGCGTATATGCATCTATCCGTCAGGCCGTTTATTCCAAATCCTTTGCGTTGTTTCCAGTGCCAGAGATTTGGTCCCTCGAAAGCGACTTGCAGGGGCAAACTGACTTGCGCTCGCTGGACAGCAATTCGCCACGACAGCTTGTCTTGTACTGCAAAGGAGAGGTGTGTTAACTGTAAAGGTGACCACCTCTCCTACGCTAGAAGTTGTCCTATCTGGATACTAGAAAAAGAGATCACAACCATTAAAGTTAAGATTAATTGTTCATATCGCGAGGCGAGACGTGCTGTTACAGCACTTACACCTCAAGCAGAATTTAGCAATGCATCTGTCGCTGCCAAGGTCACTAGAACGGCTAGTATGCAAACGGATGCTCTTTCACTTCCAACAGTAAATTTACCCCTTACATCTATACAGAGGCTAAAATCGACCTCCACAACCATTCCCCGTAGGAAAGCTCCGATGGCTAAGTCTAAGGCCGTGAAGGCCCTAAAATTTAAATTTGCAAAAGAGGGCAATGCTTGGCCTTCCATATCCTCCTGTAAAGCGTTATCCCTGGAGGCTGATGCTGTTTCCTTATATCCCTCTGACGAAGATCTACCGCTCAAGGAGATGTCAGATGACATGACATTCAGCTCCGAGAACGGAGCTCTTCAATCTGAATAACCTTTGTTTCTTGGAACTGCCATGGTTTGAGTTCTCATCATGATGACATCAAGTCTGTAATTTCAGCCTAAAATCCTGCATGAGTTGCACTTCAGGAAACATTCCTGAAGTCTAGCAATAACTTCTCCATGCGTGGGTTTAACAGCTTTAGAAAAGATTGTGGTGCGGTGCAGTGTCTGGAAGTGTTTGTATATTAGCATCCAATAACTATCCCAGCACTGCTCAACCCTTGAATACTACACTACAGGCTGTAGCTGTGCGAATCCATACATCATGCTTGTTGACAGTCTGTAGTTTGTATTTGCTACTACACGATGTCATTCGCCAAGAGAAACTCGATGCATTAATAGATCAGCTGCTAACACCATTTCTGTTGTTAGGTAAATTTAACGGCCATAATTCTTTGTGGGGAAGTGATGATATGAATTCTCGCGGTTGGCAGATAGAGCGGTGTATTATAGACAACAGTCTCTGTCTGCTTAATACCGACGGGAAGACTTACTTTCACATACCCACAAGAAAATTTCATTCTCTCGATCTGGCCATTAGTTCTCCTTCACTTCTGCCTTTGATAAATTTAAATGTAGGAAATGATCTGCATAATAGCGATCATTTTACTCTGGTCATCTCCCAGACTGGAGGTAGTAGTGTAAGACAACGCTTATCTACTTGCGTGTACAGTCGGGCAGATTGGCAGTTGTTTTTCATTTACACAATTTGCAGTTGTTGATGCTAAATGGTTTCGATCAAAGATATTGATATTGCCATTTGTAAAGTCACTGAAACAATTGCCAATGGAAGCCAATGGAATTTATAGAGAATTTTCTTTTCCTATTTTAAAATCCGGAGCTTCCGTATACTCTTCTCCTACGGATATTGCAAACGTCTTTGGTGAAGCATTTGCTAACGTCTCAGGCTCTAACTCTTATAGTCCTTCGTTTTGGGGGACTAAGACTCGAGCTGAGCGAGTACCAATTCGCTTCGACCATCGACAAGCCTTACCGTACAACCATGTAATTTGGAAAGTTTGAACTAAAGAAAGCTTTACAGCAGGCCAATAACACCAGTCCAGAACCTGATGGAATCAGTTATCTCATGCTTCTACATTTAAGTCCAGACTCCCTGTCGAACTTACTTTACCCGTTCAATAGGATCTGGACTGAAAATGAATTTCCATCTCTATGGAAAGAAGCAATAGTGATTCATGTCCTACAGGCTGGTAAGGATCCTTCAGATCCTTCAAATTATCGACCAATTACTCTGACGAGTTGCTTATGTAAGACTCTCGAATGTTGGTCAATGCTCGTCTCATCTATGTCCTAGAAAGCAATAACTGTATTAATAAGAATCAGAGTGGCTTCCGTAAAGGAAGATGCATTCTTGATAATATGAGACACTTGGAAATTCAAATTCGTAACGCTTTTGTGCGGAGAAATCACTTGGTTTCCATTTTCATCGACATAGAGAAGGCATATGACCGTACATGGCGATATGGAATTCTCCGTTCATTATATGATTTTGGCTTTCGGGGTAATCTTCTGATATTCCTGCAGAATTTTTTATGCTCCCGTAGTTTTAAAGTACGTATTGGAAACTTTACATCCAATACTTTTACACAATCTGAGCGTGTTCCTCAGAGCTCTATTTTAAATGATACACTTTTTATTCTCTTAATTAGTAACATTCTTCATCAACTTCCATCATCAGTGCATGGTAACTTGTTTGTTGACGACCTTTATAAATACCTTTGCCCAATTCAGAAAATCCGACACAACACCTATTGTTTTTCAACAGCTATACTATTCTCATCGGTGTCAGTACCAATCTTAAAAACCTGTATTCACGGATGGATCTAAAACCACAGGACATGTTGGCTGTGGAATTTTTATCAATAATGCGCCTTTCAGCTGCAGCCTACATTCGTTCTGCTCCATCTATAATGTTGAAGCAACAGCAATCTACTACGTGCTTCATCACATGAATACAGATGATTGTCGTAAATTTTGTATATGTACTGGCAGCATGAGTATTATTGAAGCCTTGAAAAACAATAGCGTTACCTGTCATCCTGTTGTGTCGAGAATTTTCAAAGCATTGGATTCCCTTGCTGGCTAGAGAAAAGAAATTGTATTTTGTTGGATACTAAGCCACATGGGTCTTAAAGGAAATGAGAGAGCAGATGCAGCAGCAAAGACTGAATCAGATCCAATTTTACCATCGGTTCCTCTCTCAGATGTGAGAAAGTTTATAAAAAGTTTTATATATGATCTTTGACAGGAATCATGGGACTTGCAGGTTGGCAACAAGTTACATACCATTTTCTCATCCCTCATCTCATTATCAATTTTACCATCATCGAATTGCTGATGTTAGATTAACTCGCCTTCGTATCGGACACACACGTTTCACACACAGACATTTGTTTTTAAGTGAATATTAAATCAATGGTGTGAAGCGTGTGATGAACCATTTACTCTCTATCATATTTTAATCTCATGTCCTATTCTTAATGTCTACCGCTTAAAATTTTTCAAAACAAACCTTTTAACTATGTTTGATTTGGTGGGGGAACCACCCCACAGAAACCTATTTGCTTATTTGAGAGCAATAGGTTTTTAAAATTTTATATAATTTATATTTATACATTTTAAAATTAAGTATATATATTTGATTTATCTTATTTTATGGTCTATAACTACATATATAGATTTTAAGATAACCGATACACTAATTTTTGCTTTTTAAAATTTTAATGTTGCTTGGGTTTTAAAATATATATATATATATATATATATATATATATATATATATATATATATATATATATATATATATATATATAATTTTCAAAAATAAGAAAATAAAAAAATAAAATATATTTTTCGAAAACTTTATTCTTGGCGCAGCATGTCCATATTTGGACCTTATGCCATAAAACCCAACCAACCTTTATTCCTGTCTTTATACACAAATTCTAATTTATTTATAAAAGAGCTCGGTGGTGACAAAGGGTGTATTGATGTCATTCCAAACACCGAAGAAAATATATTTCGTTCAGAAAGGAGGTGGGGGCAAAAATGGCAGTTGTAGGCGAGGGAAAGTAACAACAAATTCCTGGAATAAAATTAAGATTTGTTGATTCTTGTAGGTTCATAGCAATCAACCTTGATAGTTAATCAAACAACGTCAAAGAATTCAGAGAAACAGCTAAATACTTTCCTAAGGATAAATTAGACCTCGTTACCAGAAAAGGTGTGTATCCATATGATTATATGGACTCGTGGGATAAATGTGAAGAAACTCATGTACCCAACGAAAAGGAGTTTTACAGTAAAATGACTGAATCAGATATATCAAACAAGGACTACACACATGCTAAAATAGTATGACAGGCCTTTGATATTAAAAATTAAGGCGAATATTCTGACGTGTACATGAAGACCGATGTATTGATCATAGCCGATATTATGGAACACTTTAGAGATGTCTGTCTGAAGACATACAAACTAGATCCTGCTTGATACTTCACTGCACCTGGACTCTTTTGGGATGCTATGTTAAAAGCCACTTGAGTCAATTTAGAATTATTGGATAATTATGATATGATACTTATGTTAGAAAAGGGCACTAGAGAAGGTGTCTCTCAATGTTGTAATAGGTATGGAAAAGAAAATAATAAATACATGAAAGACTATGATAAGAGTAAGGAGTCTAATTTTTTAATGTGCCTAGACGCCAATAATTTGTACGGATGAGCAATGAGCCAATTTCTGCCATATGGTGGTTTCAAGTGGGGAAGTACCGACATTGATATACCCAAAATAGCAGATGATGCTGATAAAGGCTACATTCTAGAGTGTGACCTCCAGTATCCTGAATATTTACATGATCTCCACTCAGACTTACCATTAGCACCTGAGAACAGAGTTCCTGATGGCTCAAAACAATCCAAATTATTGACAACTCTGTATGATAAAGAGCATTATGTTGTTCATTATAGGGTTTTGAAGAAATATTTACAGATGGAGATAAAACTGAAAAAAGTCCATAGAGTTTTAGAATTCAAGCAAGCACCCTGGCTGAAGAAGTACATTGACTTAAACACAGAGATGGGGACCAAGGCAGCCAATGACTTCGAAAAGGACTTTTACAAGCTCATGAACAACTCAATATTTGGTAAGACGATGGAGAACATCCGGAAAAGGCTTGATATCAGACTCTTGTGTGACCCCGAGAAGGCTGAGAAACGTATAGCAAAACCGAATTTCAAGGGCAGAACTATATTTGAGGAAGATTTGGTAACATTACATATGCATAAAACTAAAGTGCTTTTTGATAAGCCCATCTACGTCGGCATGATCATCTTAGACCTATCAAAGCATGTAATGTATGACTTTAATTATAATGTGATGATACCCAAATATGGGAGAAACATTAAATTATTGTGCATGGATACGGAGGGTTTCATCTATGATATAAAAACTGATGATTTCTATGAAGATATGAAAGGGGTGATTATTTCGAAACCTAAGATTATCAGAAAAACAATAGATATGGAATGCCTCGATTAAACAAAAAAGTATTGGGGGAAATGAAGGATGAAAATTCTGGAAAAATTATGGATGAATTCGTCGGATTAATATAAAAAATGTATGCCTGCAAGACTGAAACAGACTTGGTAAAAAATCCAAAGAGGTCAAGAAAAATAAATGTTGTCAAAAATAGGATCTCCTTCGAGGACTACAAGAACTGCCTTTTCAAGAAAGAAGTACAGCACAGAACCATGAATGTGATCAAAAGCACAAAACATGAACTTCACTCTATACAAATAAATAAGATTGCTCTAACCGGGGAGGATGACAAGCGACACATATTGGAAGATGGCATTAACACATTGGCTCTGGGGCACTATGCAATTAAAAAGTAAATTTTTTAATAGTTTTTGAACTATTAAAATAAATTTTAGAATTCGCGATTAAGTATCAAGCTGCTCTTGACCAGATATTTTTGAACTTGAATGTCGATATGAAAACAAGAGCAATTCGATATATTGCATGCAGAATAGTGCTTGTATAATCTCCCATTTTCGTGAATACAACTTTTTCTGTTCGAATATAACTTTAAGCATTGGCTTAGTTTAAGCAGAATTTTAGCTAGAGAAGGTTCAAAATTCTCTATATTTTCCTCTATTTCTTGTATCCTCTGTCTAATGACACAATTGCATTAATAACAGCTCCCTTATCATTGTGTTTCTTTATTCTAGACCACTTTTCTTTAACTTCCTTTAATCCCATGCAGCTGAGAGGGGGCGTGACATCTGAGAAAAAGGGGGTGCTCACGAAGGGGGTACCCATCCGTCTCAGTGACTTTTCGCGGATAATTTGAGTAGAACCATTACTTTTTAAAAGTGGGTAATAGCAAGTTTTAAACCATTGTTTTATACAATTGGTATGAACCATTACTTTTTAAAAATGGATGGAGTTTTAATGGGCTATTTGTGATCTATTGTTTTTTTAAAAGGGGTAGAGAAAAATTATGGCGTTTTCTTATACCATTAATTTCTAAAAGTGGTTTCGATTTTGGTGGCTAAAATGGGGCTATTCCTCTCTAAAAGTAGGGGGGGGGGGGGTTGGACCATTGCTTTAAAAAGTGGGTGGAAATTTTATGAGGGCGGGCTTATGGTCTAAACGGTACTGCGCCAGCTCCGGCAAATGCACAGTACTCCCATTTGCTCATCTGCCTTGGTATGACCCAACAAACACTTTCATCAATACCTTTGCTCACTACAGAAAATTTGACACAACACCTATTGTTTTTCAACAGCTATATTCTTCTCATAGCTGTAAGTAGGAATCATACAAACCTGTATTCACAGATGGCTCTAAAACAGCAGAACATTTGGGCTGTGGAGTTTTTATCAATAATGTAGCTTTTAGTTACGGCCTACATTCATCCTGCTCCATCATCTTTATTGCTGAAACAACCGCTATCTGCTACGTGCTTCAGCACGTGAATACAGATGATTGTCATGAATTTTGTATCTACACTGACAGGATGAGTATTATTGAAGCTTTGAGAAACAATAGTTTCACATGTCATCCTGTAGTGTCGAGAATTTTCAGAGCATTGGACTCCCTTGCTGGCAAGGGATACAAAATAATATTTTGTTGGATACCAAGTCACGTAGGTCTTGATGGAAACGAGAGAGCGGATGCAGCTGTAAAAGCTGCTAAAGATCCAATTTTACCATCGGTTTCACTCTCAGGTGTGAAAAAGAGTATAAAAAGATTTATTTAATTCTCTTTGGCAAGAATCATGAAACTTGCAGGTCGGAAACAAACTCCATCTCATCCCTCACTTCATTATCTGTTTTACCGTTACGAAGTGCAGATGTTAGATTGACTCGCCTTCGTATCGGACACACATGTTTCACCCATTGACATTTGTTTTTGAGTGAATATTAAATCCTTGGTGTGAAACGTGTGATGAACCGTTTACAGTTTATCATATTTTAATCTTATGTCATGATTTTAACCAACAACGTATACATTTTTTTAAATATAATTTTATAACTTTATTTGATATAATAGGGGATCCACCCCATAAAAATATATTTGCTTTCTTGAGGGCATTAGATTTCATACATTTTATTTAATTCGTATTTTAAATTTTAAAATAATATATATATTTGAATTTTTCCTTTTTATACTTTAATTAGATTTTAAAATAAATTATACACTGGTTTTTGTTTTTTAAATTTTTAATGTTGCTTGGGTTTTTTGGAAAAAGAAAAAAAAATAATAAAATAAAAATAAATTTACAAAATCTTACGCTTGGCGCAGCATGTCCAATTTTGGACCTTGCACCATAAAACCCAACCAACCAACCTGATTGGAAAGTTATTTTTTATATATGTGACACACTGAGAGAGAGAATAAGAGGCTGAGGCTGGAAGAAAGGGAGAGTGAAAGAGCAAGAAGTGAGAAGGAAAGAGAATGAGTGAGAAAAAAATGGGTGAGAGTGAGACAATGTGTAAGGCCCTATGAGAGAGAGCATGTGTGTGAGCAAGTGAGAGAAGGGAAATGAATGAAAGTGAGAGAGGAAGTAAGTAAGAAAGTCTAAATAGAGTGAGAGAGGAGAGAATTGCCCACTTACGTTCTGCCTTTATTGTCCTGGAGATTGGGGTCGGCCGAATACTTGAGAAGGATCTGGACACTGTCCGCGTGACCTTGAGCGGCGGCGTAGAAGAGGGGAGAGCAGCCGATGGCATCACCAGCGTTCACTCGAGCGCCGCACAATGTCACCAACGTTTCGACGCAAGAAGTGTGGCCCCGGCTCGCCGCACAGTGCAGGGCTGTAAGGTAAGAAAGTAACCTTAGATACAATAGTAGGGAGTGGTGCAACTTCACTTCATACGAGTTGTGACTCGCACTATTGTTCCATTCAACTTCTCACTGAGTCTTCGGACTGCAAATTTACAACGGGTACATTGAAGTTGTAGGTGGTGCAACAGGCTATTGTTATGTATTGTAAAGGGGGCATAAGCTTGTATTTAATATGCTTACCTTCAATGCTGACTGAATTTGGGTACATACGTATTAGCTAATCAGCCTTTTTACGCAAAGTAAAAAATAATGATAATAAACTCTCCATCACGTGTGCACGATTGATATCCAATCATGGCAGAAATGCTGCATGCCTTTACGAAGACAATGTATGGACATGTTGTTCATAACTTCTGTTTTACATTCCCTCTCTCACGTGAGCGTATATTTCATAAAAAAGGGGTTTGAATTATTTATGATAATACTATTAATATATGATTTAAATTTTACTATGAATATTTTAATGACAATACACACTCATACAACTGTAATGCAATAAAATATATGTACATACAAATGGTTTATTTATATTTGATGATGTATAGCCCCATCTATTCTTATCGATAGTACAATGTTGTTGTTGTTGTCATGTGACAAGTGCAAAAGAGAAAAAAAGGTAAAAAAAGATAAGTCATATGAGACCAAAGGCATGGAGCACTACCCTGGCCACATCTTCAGCTTTTTCGGTACAGAATGTGTCATGGCAGCAGTTGGGGTCGATGCTGAAGAGGGTCGAGGCAACAGAGAAGCAATTGAAGAGATGCCTCGGATCCAGTGGAATTCCCGTGCAGTGTTTGCATTCTGCGTATGTTCTAGATACGCCGGGCATGATTTTCATACCCCTCATGTATCCAGTTCGCATTCTGCTGATGGTAGAGGTGATACCACGGTCAGGATTAAGCTCCGGTTGGCACCATTTTTTCCTTAGCCCCCCCGCCGAGCTTATGCCTTACAATGGCGTTTGCATCGAAGCAAATGGTAGCCGTGGGAGGGGGATTGAAATTTCTAGCCTCCTTGGCGAGGAAGTCCTCATGTTCATTTCTCTCGATGTTAACATGTGCAGGGACCCATTGGATGGTGTAAGTTTTCTCCCTTGCAACTATGGTGAACAGAAGCGCGTTGATTGCTTGGAAAAGTCTCGTTTTACCTCCTTTAATGTCCTCCAGAGCAGATTTACAGTCAGAGACTATATTGATGCCATTCGAGGAGACTGACTGTCTGAGGTAAAAGGTAAGAGTTGCCTTTATGACAAACAGTCCACTGGTGAAATTGGAGGCAATTTTTCCAGCTGCATCCCGATGTTTGAGGACGATTGGTCAATAACGATATCGATAGTACAATATATATATATATATATATATATATATTCGATTCAATTAATGAGGAGTAGAACATTAAAATTTTATTAAGAATATTTATGCACCAAATTCATGTTTTTGGAATTCTTGTTTCTTTGCATTCGTGCTGCTAACTAACTTTTTTTTTTTTTTTTTTTTTTTTTTTTTTTACAAATTTATGCATTTAACATTCTTTTTTAATACTTAATCGCGTTACCTAATGCTCAATTTCCTTGTATTTCTAAGATTTTCCTCATGATTTTCCACCGAAAAGGATATTTTGCAATCTTAGATTTTTTATTTTTTTTTTTAATTCCTATTGCGTATACTTTTTATCCCTTATTACACGTTGGACAATTTCTATCAAATGACACTCTAAACAGGAGAAACTAAAATAATCTCAGAGCACAGCTCAAGAGTAGTTTCCTGTATATTCCCCCACACGGCAATTGGAATACTTGACTTTGAAGACTTTTCTCCACATCCAATACAGTTAAAAATTCTTTACTTAAATGAGGAAGCTGACTTTTTATGTTGGGTAGTGATAATCCATCAGATTCAAACTCCCACTAGTGGGTGTTTCAAGCTTTTGTGGGAGAAGTAAATGCTTTGTGTAAGATATCATATCTCGTTGTCAAATAACGAGAAAACTTAAAAAAAACTCTTGCCCTGCTTATAAAGGAAAAAGTTTGTAGCAGTACAGCATACTAATTAGCGCATTATTTTACACTAGCGATAATTTCAGGTACTTGGGAACAGATGGATTTCTCAAAACATTCACTGTTCACATTAATACAAAAACAAGCTATAGGCCCGATACAATGACACACATTATAATATAGATTAAGATTTTGCTAAAGATTTCGGTATTTCCTGTTAATGATATCATTAACGATATCAGCCTTCACCGTTAGGGAGTCCACAAAGCTGCGTCAGGACAGAGTGTTAGGTTAAAAGTTCGAATCCCGGCTTAATTGAAGATCCATCATGTTAATTAAAGGTTAAATATGTCGCAATCGCAATGTCCTCCTAGTGAAATGATATATTTGGGTGTGGCATTGCAAGTATTGGGAGTGTTTTGCTGGGTGCCTGTTTCAAAATTACGAAGATTCAACCCCCCTACTTCCATCTCACTGGCAGAGCCCAACTGAAGGCTATGTAGCGGAAGCATGCTGGTGTAACAATAACGAAGCCTTGTCAATCATTCAAAGTAAGTGACAGGACCGCGTAATTTGAAGCTGAATGTCCCCACCGCAATTAGACAACAGGAGAAGGGTATTTCTTCTTGTATGCATATTTATCGGGAGACACGCGTGAGAGATTTTGAGCGACGTGGGGCTGAATTGATGTTCAAGTATCTGACAACAGCCCTTCAACTGCTGGGATATTTAGCACTCGGTTGGGATTTATTAAATCCTAAGCATCTCAAGAATTTATTTAAAAAAAAAAGGATTTGAAAAAAAAAATAGGTATCATTCGGTGATAAATTGGTTATAAAAGTGAATTATTCAGTAAAATGATATATTAAAGAAACTTTCTTCGATAAGACTAATACGCAAAAAATATTTAATAATCATTTTAACAAAGTTTTAATTAAAAAAATCAACTTAATTTTTTAAACATAGAATTAGAAAACAGATAAATTATTTTGAGATGTATGCTTAAAATGCTTGCCGATTTCTTAATTTAAGTTTTAAAAATCGAATTCAGCAAATTGGCATTAAAATGAAATGAAAATAACGAATTCAACTAAATCCCATCAACGATGATTTGATGTAGGAAAATCGCGAAATAGTGTGCTTTTCTTACCAGTGAGGCCGTCCTTGTCTGTCGTTTCGATGTTGGCTCCGGCTGTAAAAAGAATGAGCACCGCCTCATTGCTCCCTGCCAAAAAAGAAAAAAAACACAAAATTAGAAACAAGAGAATATAACGCAAGAAATAGGACAGTTTTAATTATTTCCCACGAACATCATAAGATTATTGAGTACTTAAACACACCTACAGTGAAAAGAATTTTTATTGTGTGATGTGTGCAATTTTAGGTTATAACATATACTGTCTGTTAACCATGAGACAATTTCTCTGTGTTACCATGGAAACAAGACACCTTATCTTTTCCATAAAAGGAGCCAGAAGAAAGGCACTAGCTTTGACTTAACTATTCATATCATCAACAGAGATTGGGATTAACCCTATATGTACTGTGTAAACTCTTGTTACTATAGCAACCACCGTTAACCAGACTATTTGTGGGGGCACTTTTTGTGGTAGACAAACAGTAATACAAATTTACAATATTTTATCTGTTTATGTGTTGCAATTTATCTTTTAATTAAAACGAATACTCTATAATTTATCTTATTTAATATCTTTCATGTTAATTGTTATTTAAATTATGAGAACATGATATTTTTCTCGAAATTTCTCGTTTTATTACAGATAGAAATTGGTCATATTTTAATTCTTTAACAATGGAGAGTATACCATAAAAATTAAGGTGCAAATGTTATACAACTACTTTGTCACATTTTCCTTAATGAGTAATTTTTAGTTCTTTGGAAAAAAGACTTATAAATACCTAAATGAGAAAAATGGAAATTGATTAAGGATGACAATTTAAACAAACATATGAAGTATTCAGATTGATTTATAAAACAAAAGAAAACGAAAATGAAGTCAATATGTAAACAAACAAATGAAAATTCAAATTCCATAAAGCAAGTTATAGATAATAAAAATTTTGAAGCCATTAATACAAATCAACAGGAATATATACGCAAGTATATCTTATTATAATATTTAAGAGAATTTTATTCAAAAATAAATATTTGTTATTGAAAGAAGTAAACGTAACGTAACAAAATTAATAAATGTAACAAAATGAAACATTTCTTATCTAAAAAAAAAAAAAAAAAAAAAAAAAAAAAATGAATATTCGAAAAATTAATAGAATGCCACAGATATATGAAAAAAGTAAAATGGAATATAAAAGAAAGAATATGACAAGGAATAATACAAATAAAATAAGAATATTAAGTGCTGAAAAGATTGTGATAAATTTACTTAAAATGATAAAGGGACGGTTCAAAAATAAAATTGAGGAATTTTCACTGAATTGTTGCTTTTGAAAGTGGTGAGATGCTAGCACCAGAAAGCTTCGAAAATAAGATTTATTCTACGTCATACCTGTGAGTCACAGGATATAATCCCAAAAATATTTCGTAATCATGACGAAAGAATTATTTAAATTATTTCTGATTGCAATTCCTAGTAGTCGCGCGATTTTAGTGTTAAAATATTTTAATAGTTCTATAAGTCAGTGGTGGCTCATTCACTAGACACTTAATTACGAAAATAAATGAAAAATATTTTTTAAGGGAAAAAAAAAAAAAAAAAAAAAAAAAAAACGAAAATCGTTATTCTATATTTTAAATTTATTTATTTTTAATTCAAGAGAGCAGTCCAGAAGTTTAACCATTCCAATATTCGAAAGAAACACTGTGATTCTGAAACCCTTATGGATTTCTTTATGAAATAAGAAGAAACCTAAAGTATTACCTAGAGCGCTTTTTAAGAAATTTTAATTAAAAATGTGAATAAAAATGTGATTCATATTTATGTTTGTAATCAAATTTAGAAAACATATATAAATTACATATTACCACTTCAATCAAAGGGGCTGTTAGCGAAGATTAGCGTCAACAATTTTAACAGATTTCAAACATTTGTGATCGACTGTGCTTCTCTAATTTTTGATGCTCTAATTCTGAGGATTCTCTATCCGCATTGTAATAGCAAGGTTAAATTATGAGAACTAATTTTGAGGATATCAATATACCAACAAAACTTACTGGAATGGCTCTTAAAATTGTGAAATGTAGAGTTAAAATTACGTCACACCTTTTGGAACCATTCTATACTGAGAAGGATTTGCGGTGATGTTCACTCAAGTACGTTCTGTTCAACTTGGCTCTAGAAAAAGCAATTAGAGACTCAGAAATCAACAAGAGTGGAACTATTCTGCAAAGAACTGTTCCAATTACTTGTGTTTGCTGCTCGAAAGTATATTATCAGGCGAACTAAGCATACTGTTGTGCAGCTTTTATCTCACTTGACAGTACAACAGGTAAGATAAGTCTAATTCTCGATGATTCTCAGTAAATACATGATTACAACAAATGGAAATGTAGATATAGACCTTTTGAAGATAAATAACTACACATTCGAGAATTTCAAACAGTTTAAATACCTGGGCACAATGATCTCAAGATGCAACGACATAAAGATTGAAATTAGAAGCAGGCTAACCATAACGAATAGATATGCTCTTAGAAACCAACTAAAATCGAAATATAATAGCATTAAAACAAAGACAAGTCTGTACAAAACTTTGATGAGATTTGTCATCCTGCTTGGAAGCGAATGCTAAATGCTCTGAACAGGGCAGAATTTTATTAATTTTTGAAAGAAAAAACTGTTTAGAAATATCTTTTTGTCCTGTAAGAATTCTGCAAGAGCAGTTTTATGAGTTACCTGTGCTGGCGGCCCAGAGGAGGGGCTCCCTGCCGTCTCGGTCTCTGCACTGCACAGAGGCGCCTCTCTGCACCAGTTTCCTCAAAGTGTTGATGCCCGTCTCTGGGTCCTTGCCATTGAGGCTGTGAGCCCCGCACATCTGCGCAGCATAGTGGATGGGATACGCCCCCAAGATGTCCGGCGTGGAAGGGTTGGCACCGTGGTTCAACAGCAGCTCCAGGCTCTCGATGTCGCCGCAAACTGCGCCAAGAATCATAAATATGAGAAATCATCAGTAATCCATGTACTTCACACATTATTAGAAATTGGAATAGTTTTTTTTCATGTTTCTGTACGCTTAAAGTTTTATAGAATGATGTTTGAAAGATAATAACGTAAAACACTTCAGTTACTATCCCAACACTTTAAAAGCTTTAAACGTAATCCAAGTACAATAATTACTTAGATAAGAAGAAAATTATATGATTCAAGCAAAGACGCTTAAATAGAAGAATCAAACAAGAAAGACAATGTAAATCACGTGATTCAAAAATTAATTAAACACAATACAATCAATCAAGAATCAATAAAACATATATCTAATAAAATCAATATTTATATAGATTTTAGGAATATTTAACGTTTAGAGGTGTGTTATAAATAGGCATTGTCCAAAGCACGATGGTTTTCAGTAATACCAGGTACTGAATTTGTGTTTCTTTCTTTATACGAAAGCCTTTTCAAAATAAGCTGTCGCAGCGTAATTCTAAAAAACACTTAAACGCAATAGTAATGATTTAGATTCTTACCTGTTTATCGTAGCAGAATCCTCATCATCCATTGACATCTGCCTCACATCCTACATCGAAAACAGTACCGATTCTTACCATTTCACTAAGTGCGAATCTTAATATTTGTAAGTAAAAGACAACCGAACAATTTCTCAGAAAATTGATTTGAACTAAGGACAGAGAATGATCACTTTTCTTGTTGAATGGATATGCGCTTGATTGCATCTTTGTGTGTAACATAAGCTTTCAAATACTATTGTTTGGTAGTCATAATCAGAGAAAAAAAGAGTCGTAGTGAAACAAAATGCTTTAATTTCTCAAAAAGTTCCGAAAAATTTTATAAATAGGATATATATATATATATATATATATATATATATATATATATATATATGTATATATAAGACTTTACAAAATATTTTAATATTTTCTTAGCTTCAAGAGGTTTTTGTCCCTCGCGAATATGAACACAATTAAATTGGATAAATTATTCAAAACAACATATGCATAACCATTTTTTTAATTAACATTAAAGTTTAAAAAAATTAATTTTTACTTTATTACTGAAGGAACTGAGAACCAGTCCTGTCAGCACCTGTGTTAAGTCGCCAAATACGTCAAGCGTTTGGCGATAGTACTTGAAACGAATCTATTTATAAACATTACCTTCAAAAAATTCAAATCTTTAGATTCAAGATGCAAACTTGCACGCATTCCTCACGGATTTCTTTGGATCCATCTAAATTTTCGAGTTTTACCTCAAGCGGATTTCGCAGCTGGAGACTTTTTAGTAGAAGTTGTTAGATGCCGTTGCGAGTAGATGACTTCGTGAACAAACAGTAGCTACTCTTCCTGCAAATCCTTTTCTGTTTAGCCATTAAAATGGCTAGAACTTTATTGGTTATCTTATTATAGAGTATCTTTTGGTATGTACATTTGATATACAAGTTAAGTTACATTATTGTGATTCAGAAAGTAACAAAATAATAAGTTTATACATAACTAAAAATGGCAAACAAAACTCAATTTGGTTTTAAATTCTGTTGAATTTTCACACAGTTCGAAGACTGTTTCATTTTTTAATATCTGTCTCTGGGGTATGGACTCTCTGTTTTCATGAGGCTTCAATGAAATTTTATAAGCAATCGGAATCTTATTGGTGGACAGAAAATCATTAATACGCCAATGCTCTGTACTCACCGGAAGCCCAGTGGACGGTGGAATGTCTCTCTTTGTCGACCCGATCTGGATCAGCCCCATATTTGAGTAGGAGTCTGGCAACAGCTCTGTTTCCAGCGATCACCGCCAGGTGGAGCGGCGTGTAGCCGTCGTTGTCATGGACATGAAGCAGGGACTGGTCGGCGGCCACCAGCAGCTGGGCGCAGGGAAGGCTACCGGACTCTGCGCAGTAGTGCAGTGCCGTCTTACCGTTGCGGTCGCGACTAGCAGCGGCAAGAGGCTGGAAGAGATGGAAAAAATAAATAAATCATCAGTTTTGCAAAGGACAGCAAGAGACTGAAACGCATTCGCTTGATGAGGAACATTTGATTCATGGCGCAAAGGTAGGACCGAACTTTTCAGTAAGAAAGTTCCTAAATTTAATCTCAACCCCACTGTCGATAGCTTCATATAGTTGTTGGTTTTGCTTCTACACGTATTTACAAAAACCTAGTGGTAGAAAAAATTTCCTCAGAGCAAAAGGTCTAACGTTTCATTCCGGTAGGGAAGGCGATACTCGTCCCTCGTGTAGAAGAACGAGTGATGTACGACTGCTGTTTTGATATATGTCTGTTAGGGGTGTGCTTAGGAGATTTTCAAGCTTTTTTCCTGCCACATTGTTACATAGCTCACTATTTATGGGAACTTCTTCCAGAAGATAATCCACGCAATGTCCATTTAGGAGCCTTGAAATAATTAAAAATTATAGACTGTCCAATACACGTACCGTTAAAGTAGACTTAAATGGTACTAATAAGCTGTTTTGGGATTTCCTCCTAAGCGAAATTGAGTTCCGCCACTATCTAAGAAGAATCCTCATATCGTCACCTACCTTTCAACGATTTTCTACTGATGATACATGCTGTCAAAACAAGTATTCATTAGTTTAGTCTCTCTTTTCATTTTCTGTTTGTTAACTGAATTATTCCACTGCGTTGTATAAGCGGAAATACTGGTGGAACCGAACCAAAAGAACTGAATCTGTTCTGTTTTATTATTAACTATAGAAAAGCCGTAAGAAGGTGCCTGTAAAAGGATTAGAAAATGTATCCTTCGATTTTCAGCTTATGTAACCTGTGAAGAATGGAGCTTCAATTTCTTAACACGAATGCACTTTTACGTTAATATTTATGGTTAGGATAGATACTTATGATTGGGATTGTGTGATAATGGATGATAGTTAATATGGGAGTTCCAAATACTTTTACCTTTTTCTGCAGGATGATCTTCACTTCGAGAGTTCTACCTTGCTCGCAAGCCACCATGAGGTTGGTCTTGCCGGTGGGGCGGTGCCGATTTTCCTCCCCACCCGTCATGAGAGGCGGCAAGCGTAGAACGGCGCCTCTCCCCTTCCTCAGATCCAATGTGGCTCCCTCTATCAGCCGACTTTAGCACTGTGGGGCATCTTTTCCGGCTTTTCTGTCCATCTACCGGCGAAGACCGAAAATATCACATCTGTAAAAGAGAGTGATTATTAACATTTATGAAATTAGACATCTTAATAAAAAAATATTGGTATTTTTTTACCACCTAGACAAAATAATATATCGAAAAATTCTTAATATTCGGCAGAAAATTGGAAGTAAAAAATTAGTCAAAATATTTATGATTTTAACAATTATTATTATATTAGCTCTACCGGAATGTTCTCTGTACCTTTATGTAATAAAATAAAATACAAACTTTTCCTAAAGTCGATAAATTTTATTGAATAATATAATTTGCATTTATTATTAATGACTTTTTTGCCAGTGTGAGGACAATTTTTATATCATAGTTTTGAATAATGTTTCATCAATTGCGAGAAATTGAAACAGTGCTTGATTGATATGTTCTTTATTTTTGAAGTTTTAACGTTTCAAAATTTTTTGAAAGGATAAAAATAAGTGATAGTTTGAGGGTGATAAGTCCAGAGAATATGGAGTATGGGACAGTCTAGTTCTGTAGTTTTTTGACAAGCTCTTTTTTTTTTTTTTTGCCTCTTTCTTGGACTGATCCCATTAAATTATCCAGTTGCTGATAATACTTTTCCGAATTAAGCTTTTTGTTCAAATTTTTAATGCTTATAATGTATTGGTCCTCAAATGTCTCATCTTATAAACAGCATTCTTTTATTCACGGTCAAATTTGTTTTATAGTTGGAAGGTATGAGTTTCCCTCGCAATATACCCTTTTCCTTACGATATTTCTATAGGTCACCCACTTTTCATCGCAAGTTATCATCCGGTTAAGAAGGTCTCGATTTTGTTCCGAAGAAGCAGAGATAGGCATGTGATGATTCGATCTTCAACATTATTCTGGCTTAATTCATCTGGCACCCATTTTGAATACTTTCGCACCAATTCTACATTCCGAATTCAGTCCGAAATAGATTGCTGAGCTGAATTAAGCTGTCTGCGATCTCCGAAGTCGTAAGAAAAAGATGTTGCTCTAACACGGCTTAAACAGCATCGTCATTGAGATCAACGGACAGAAATTTCCAGTAGACCTAATAAAATCTTTTAAAGAAACTAACTTTTCTAAATTCACTCTGATAAAGAAATTTGATGACTTCGTGTGAATATCTTGGTAAATTTAGCAGAGCACTTTGTCTGGATGAGTCTGCTCTTAGTAATAGAAAGGAAGCAAAGTTTTTTAAAATGAGAAAAAGAAATGTCTACATATTTGCACTCAATAGACAGACATCAAGTAAAACTTAAGTACAAGTAAAAGTGTTTTTTTCGTATTGCACCACATACTTCATTGATAAATTTACGGTACTTAGGATGTGTTAGAAAGTTTTTTTCTTACGCTATAAGCTGAATTTCAGAAGTCAAAGTTTGTTATTCATGAGTAATTTTACATATATTGATAAGTTTCTAGAAATTCAAATTTTCGTAATTGCTGTACTACAAGATTTTGTTGTTGTTGTGGCTTATCCTTCCTGGAAGACAACAACATCAAACCAGCTCCATGAGCCCGAATGCCTTCAAACAATGGATAACAGCCTCAGGGCTTGAGAATAGTTTACCTTTATTTAAACCGATGCAGACCAAAATGTGAGCAGGAGCAGCTTGATCGCATTGCATTTTGGACTCAGGAGATAAACTTTGTGCCGTATCACATGACGTTGTACACGAGTGTGTCCACTCCAAAATCTTGCGAGAGTTGGCTTACGACGACTGTTGCCCATTCCAATAAAAAAAGCGCCAGGGTGTTTTTCCGCTCACCATTCATGCATGGGTGCTCTCATCCGAGATGAACAGACATTTTGTCTGATCCGGTTGACGATCTCAAAGTATGTACCTACAAGGTGAAAGACTTTGACCTCACACAGTGTACCGCAAGAAGAAAGCTATTGTAAGACCTTTCAACGCATACCGAATGTTACTGTTTTCAGGAAAGACTTTGCTTAGATTTTGCGCATCATTCACGAGGCTGGGTACATGCTGGTGCAGCAACTATTCACGTAGCTGAAAGCAAGAAATGCGGACAAAATCTTAAACATCAAATCCAGAAGACCTGCATGCATAAAACAAACTCAATATCCATTCCTCTGCACACTGTGAATTAGTATGAGAACAGATCACTTAGGAGTTTCACATTTCAGCACAGTCAATATTGTCCATCAGGAGCGAGAGAGAGTTCTCACGTCTTCTGTACGCACATTCGCAGGGAGGATGTTGGTATTTTCTGGGTTTTGTCACTTTCAACTTATGAACATGGCCTAATATCCATGAAAATTTATCGCGGTAAATGATAATACGTGATGAGGCATTAGGATGTCTACTACACAATATATATATATATATATATTGGGAGAACCACATAATAGAAACCTATTTAAAGGCAATAGGTTTTTCCAATTTATTTAAATTTTAAATTATATATTTTACATTTTAAATTTGTACCATTATTAATTTTATTTATATATTTTTAAATTTAAAATCTGGATTTTATGCTATTGATATACATTTTTTTGTTTTAATTTTAATGTTGCTTGAAATTTTTACATTTTAATAAATAAATAAAAATAGATTATTCATTCATTTTTTTTAAACCCAAAGCTTTGGCGTGGCTTGTCGTTTTTGAACTTTGCTCCAGAAAACCCAACCAACCAGCAGTTTGCATTTTGGTTAACTTTTCATAAGCAGATAACGTATAAATTGTCAAATGAAAAGCTTTTTACTTTAATAATTCACTTTTATGTTTTTAATCGCTTTCTTTATCCGATATAGATATTTATTTATTTATTTATTAAAAATCATTTTCATTCTCAACAATTAGCCTGCAGGAAAAAAAATCTATTTGTGCTTGTAAGGAAAAATCGAACACGGAACTAATTCTGTACTCGAAAGTATTGGTATGCAAAGATAGTCGAGAGAAAAAAAAAAAATCTCACGAAATGCCTCGCTACTTCCTCGGTGTTACCTTACCTTTCGTAATGCACGTGCGTAATGATATGCAATAGTTCCTTCCGTTTTGGCTCCCGATTTACTTCCCCGTGACGTCACAGTACGGGTGCAACGGACAACAAAGCGATTCAGGAAAACAATAGGGCTTCTCGGGAAAACACCCCTAATCTCTTGTTTCTGACGTAACTCCTCAGAATCGCGGTTGTCATGGCTGTTCTTGCGAGATTTCTTCAGGTTCTGTGAGTATTGATCTGTTAGAGAGCGTTTCTTACTTTCCCGACCACGTGACCTTAATGGACGTTGCAGATGCTGGGAACAGGTGTTTCAATCAAAATGCTGTTAATTGTTGAAACAATGTCCTATTTTTTCGACGTAATAGCATACATAAATCCCATATTTTATGAAATATCTTGAGTGTGGAACCTAAGAGAATTTTATATATATATATATATATATTGAAATAATATCTATTTCATTTTAATAATTATTAATTACATGTGTTATGAGATGGGGTTTAATATAAAAAAAAAAAAATAAGCATTAAATGCAAAAAATTAGAAAGGAAACATTTTTATCTTCAATCGGCTAATAAGGGACCGACTTTAATATTAGTTGTAATCAGATATTTAGAGTTTGAGGCACCCTCATTTTACGTTCCAGTCGGAAAAGCTTTTTTTACTCGATTGTAGAATTACGAAGGGCACAAGTAATTAGCGTGAATCTCCGAGTTTAAGAGATGTTTCAGCCACACAGACGCCATTTAAAATATAGGCTCACAAGGGGCTAGTGGCAGGACTACGCTTTTAAAGTAGAAGGTCGTACATTCGATATCAATCTCTGCTGAACCATATATGAGCTTTTGCTTTCCGCATGCATCACTACTGAATTACGTTGTTTGACAATACCTGGGATTGAATCCGGGACTTTTCGCACTGTAAAAAGGGTGTCTTTTCACAATGTCGCTATTATCCGTAGGGTGAATGCCTTAATACCCCTTAGCCTGGCCTCTTAAGCGATGCAAAGGAGAGAATTCAGAAAACTTCCAGTCATCCACCCCAGATTGAAGTGCGTGCACAAGCAGGTTTATTTTTCGTTTGAAGCCCTTGTTCGAAGAAGGGCTTGAATGGAACTCGTAATTTTTGACTCTGAAGAACGCTGCCCTACCACTAGACCAAGATGAGTCCTGAGGTGAGTACCCTGTTAGTTTTCCAGATATCTTCCTTTAAGAGCGTGAAGAGGGCCCGGTATTTATAAAAAGCCCAGCTTTACCCTTAACTTTTGCTTTTAGGTTTCCACTTAAATTAGTTGATGCCCAATATGATTGGCCGAGATGGCCGCCGAATGGTTTGCCCTTTTACTTTTGATTCAACAGTTCGTGGGTTCGAACCCCACATTGGACTTAGATGTTTGTAGTGGTTCAGAAACCACTTTAAACCGTAGGTTCCCATCTAATGCATCCGCTTGTGCAAAAGAAGACCGTTGAGCGACAATCAAACAAACCCTGCCAATTTAATTCTGAAAATAAGTTTCCTCGTATTTATGAAGAAATTGGAGATACTTTTCATATATTCTATATAAAAATATTTTCCTATACTTCTCATAAGTACAAGAAAACTATTATGAGAGAATATATCTTGAGCGGAACTTATATTATGATCGAATACATTACCATAGATTATAACTAAAATATTAGTGTGGACATTATTAAACGCTTCACTAATCAATTGACTGATGTTTTACGAAGAAAAACTAGAAATAAATGAATATAAATCATTAAATTATTCACACACACAACACAATCTAAGATCATTTTTCAACTTTTCTACAAATTATTTTGAATATTGTTGTTACAGAGTTGGTCTTATCTTCATATGTAAATAATTCACAAAATTATAGCCATTGTACCATAAACAATCTGTTATATACATATATATATATACATATATATTAAGATTCATGATGTACACATCCATTAGGCATTAAAATCAAATAAATCAATTTAAATGATTTATAAAAATGTTTGATATCGATTATAAGGCGAAAAATTTATACAAAACATACATTGTTTTTTAAAAATCCCAATAACAAAACAAAATTCATTTTCATTTAATACATGAAGTGACTACGTTTTTTCATTAAACTCTTTTTCTTCAAAGATTGCGGATTATACAGAAAATCAAAAGAACTTTTTAGATATTCTATATATAATCTGTTATTTATAGAATATACATAGATACATATGCATTGCATTATAATACACAGAAATAAAATGGGAAATTCTTTTCGAAAGCAGTGAAATGGTGTCGATTTCTTCCTTCCAAGAGCTTAATTTAAGTCACTTTTGATAAGAGACATGGATTCGCCAATGTGTAAAAAATTTGTATTTCATTTGCCTCTTGGGTGTAGAGCGCAAAACAATTTTCTTATGATGATTCATTTTTCTCATCCTTCAAAATAAGTCTTTTGAAAGATATGAAGGAAAGATTTTTCAATGAAGAATGTACAAAAAATAAATATATTTCTAAAAATTAAAGTCTGTTGGAAAGTAAATGAAAAAAATAGAACATCAAATAAACAAGACAATCTGAAGTAAAATAATATGAGTTAGAAGGATATAATTTAATATAAAAAATAAAATCTTTTACTTAGATAATTTAACATTTTTTAGACAAATAAGCCGATAGGAGAATTTCATATATAAAGTGCTTATATAATGGAACTATTTATCATGCTTCTAGTGGCAACATGAGATTATTTTGCATCGACTGGCAACAAACAACGAGTCAAACTTCCATGAAATGATACCCAAAAATGTCATGTTCAATAACTATATGCAAAAACTTTATTTCTCTTCTTATATAATTTTGTAATTATTCTTGTATTTGTTCTGTATCAATAATAATAGTTTTGAAATCTAGGGACTAGCGTTGCTTTTATTCCAAGTATGATATACAAGGGTTGCGCATTCAATATGTGAGCTCAAAATATTCGCTATACACATTTAGCAAATACCCAGTGGTTGAAAATTACTCCAAGATAATATTTTTTTCAATGCCCGGCTGCCCTTAGGGTATACCTATTCAATAATTGGAGGCAATTTTTGTTCTTTTCTAATGCCTGGCTCCCCTAGGATGCACCTAACTAGCGCTACGAGTGGCGGAATTTATACAGTAGGACACTCAGTGAGTGTGCCATCTTCGCCCCGAAAGTGAAAGGATACAGAAACACAAATAGAGGGAGAAAGGAACATCTATGCCCGTACCAGGATTCGAACCCGTGTCTACTGCTTCAAAGTTAGGGACGCCAATCACTCCGCTGTCGGTCGGCTACTCCAGGATAATATAGAATATAAAAAAAAAAATTAAGAGAGAAAAATATGTGAAATCACAAATGGAGCTTCTTTTCAACTGATTATATATTTTTTATTTGCTCTTAAGAAATGCAACTACGAAGATCTTAACAAACATAGAGTTTGAGATCTAAAAGTCAACTCAGTAGCTATTCGTTAAAGTGTATAAAGAACACAGTTTTGAAAATAAAGCGAATTGTCAAATCACTACATAATAAAAATAAGTAGCAAACATATCGGAAGTCAAATTTCTGAAAAATCATTTCAGCGTTCAATGAAGTCTCATCGCTTGAATAATGAATAGCATTTATGTGCCTGATGTCTCATTTTTAGTGTTGGCAACGGTTCTGCAACAACAGAGATTGCAGTTGCAGTGACTAGGATGGCAACTGCTGCTCCTCCCCTTTCCTTCATTGCCGCTCCCAGAGAGCGAGCTCAGGAAATCAGGGATAATGAGAAGTGCCACTGACCCTTCAGCGCTCAAAATCTTGATCAAGGAGCGATAATGCAATGCTTTGGCCGTCTGCCCGGGTTATTTTTGCAGACGCGCGACGTGATGTCACCCACGAACTCTTTGCACATGGTTGGGTCCCTCCAAAGCACGGAATGAAGCATATGTTTCATACACAATTTTCTCCCCTCCCTGTCCCTCAATATATATGTGTGTGTGTATGCAAAGCATGATCAGAAATATCTCAAGCATAATTTAAAATAAAAGTATGCACAAAAACCAATCAATACTCCACATCCTGGACTGTTTGGGACTCCCCAGAGAGGACATTTACGCATCCTCCCTTCTGGTCCTCCATTTCCTCAGGATCAGTGATCTGATGGAATCTCGTCAGACATGTGTGAAGAGTAAGCTACAACAACACAGCAACAACAACGACATGCATCTTTCTATGGAAACATACAAATATCTTTATTTCTCGACAGTGGAATTTTTTCTCAAAATCATGCACATATTTTCCGTTGGAAGCTATGGCAAGGAAAGCTTCTGAATTCGCTGAAAAGATATAACTAATAATAAAAGTCTAAAAGTATATAAATAAATTTAATTGAAAAATTTAAATCATCCTTGCCGATTTAAATTATTCATAAAGTGCATATTTTTTCATTTTGCTTTTTCTTCTGTTCTATTGTCCATGTGTTAAATTTTGGAAGAAATATCGTTAAAAATTTGAAAATTATTTAGAATAACAGGAAATTTAGATGATTTTGAAAAACGGTAAAAAAATTTATAATTAAAAATACTTTTTATTATTGGTAAAAATCAGAAATGGATTTTTTTCTGATCGCCGATGACACTCAGACATTCGATTGTGAACTTCACCCTGTTTGATGCTGCTCAAAGAATGCGATTGGAAGGCAAGTAGTAAATTAGTCTACAAGTTGGATTGATGACGGCGTCTCTGTACGATGTGACGTATATGAAACGTTGTCTGCCATCATCAATATTTTAAATGAATGAGAATTGTACCAAAATGGCGTGATCATAATCTTAACTGAAGCGAAATATGCAACCACTTTATTGTCAATGAATATTAATATCGTTATTTTTCGAAAGTGGAGTTTTTCCCCAAAGCTATGCACGCGTCTTCCGCTCGGCAAGGAAAAACTGGTGAATTCGCTGGTAAGATATAATTAACAAATTAATATTAAAAGAATCGTGTCTTAATCAAATTTCAAAAGTTTGTCCTTGATTTCTAAGACAATGACAGTGTGTGCAGAGAAACTGAATGTTCCTTCAAATATACCTGAGTTATGCAGTTAAAAATTCCCTTTTGGAACGGATTTCATTGGTCGCAGAGAGCGCAAAAGAAAGTTAATGAGATACGTGATACTCTACACGAATTCTGCTGTTGTGACTGGCTGCAAGTCCTTATTTATGAATATTCAAAAAAAAAAAACAAAATTCCACACCCACGTTGTGACGTAGGATTTTGTGACCTTGAAAAACACAAGAATTCTATTTTAGACAACTGAATACCACTGCATGATTTTCGTGTCTTATGTTTCATTGAAGTCGAACGTTCAAACCATGAACTTTGAGTTACATAACAACATTCTTCCGATTTAAACACAAATGAATATAGAAAAATATCACTGACTTAAGTGTTAATTTGTGTACTTTCAGGAATTATCTACTTAGTGTAGAGATCTCCTATAAGAACGATGAGGATCAAATAAGAGGCATTTCATTTCTGGTGGGTAAATTGTCCATGGGATATTGAAATACATTTCAGAAATAGTAAGCCATTTCTCTAGTATCACGTTAAGTAATGTGGAAATCTCCCAAGTACCCACCCCAGCAGAAGGCAGAAGAGCAACATATAGCTTCTGTAGTACAACAGTCCAATGACTCAGTAGCTTACCTTTAACTTGCCTTGCATCACTTGCGCTGGGTAGGGATAGAGAGGGGGACCACGTTCCCTCCCTCACTAGGTTGATGGAGGCTCCGTGGGTTGGGGGATGTGTCGACGTCCATATGTGACGGCCAAAGTCCTTCCGCTGGAGTGGCGTGAATGTAAAAAGAAGGGTACCATCTATGGTGAGACACATGACAGTGGTTCAAAACGATCTTGGTGATGGCTGTTATCTTAAAGTAAAGTTTGGGGCTTGCCTGCGCCGTTATCTATGCATGCAGTACAATTGTGGTTGGAAATGAATTAACTCTGAAGAAAACTGTATCACCATGAAACCACAATGAACCAAAAAAAGGAGTCTTGCGTGTGGTGACAATTATTAAAAAGCGTATTGTGAATAACCTAAGAGCAGAAATTTAGTTTACTGCCTCTTTTAGTAGCTATTGCTCATTTCTCTTCTGGGAGAGCTATATATATATATATATATATATATATATATATATATATATATATATATATATATATATATATATATAATGGACCATATCCACGTGACGTAAGGGAGAAATTCCTGAGTATTTCATTGTTTAAGAGTGACTGGGATCGAACTTGGGATTCTTTTGCGATAAGGAGCACCGTTATATCACTTGGCCATGAGGAAAACATTGGAAAAGAACTTAAAAATCACAAAAATCAACAAATGGAGGCTGTAGTACATCTTGATTTGATCGCTAATTGAACGAGAGAGTTTTGAGTTGCATTTATTTTTTGTACCAGACGAGTGATCGGAGCGCCACCTACAGTTCAACTCCAACACCTGCAAAACTTCTAGCTGAAAGTGGAAATCGAATCTATGAACTTTTGAAAAAATGACAAAAAAAGCAATAATTTATTTGACAGTTGCTAGAAAAATAAGGAGAATCAAAAGCTTGTCTCGGGGAAGCCAGGGCCTATCCTGAGATGAGATGGCTCACAGAAGAAAAAAAATGAAAAATCTAATACGTATTCTTCAGAAAACTAGTCTAGTTTTAATTCTCATTACTTTCACAAGTTGAATGGGAAACCTGGCCATGTGCTTCCCAATTTTTAAATAGGAAAAGCAGTTGTTCTTCAAAATATGAACCGAATCCATGTTAATGGAAGTAATTACCTTACAATTTTTAAGTATACATTTCTTACGTCGCAGAAATTTTAAAAAATATCGGTAGGTCTTATTCACTTCTGAGTTTTTAGATAGCAATTCAGTTAAAACTATATATTCTTGTACTCTAGTTTAACGAATTCACTGCGTTAACGATGGAATAAAAAATAATTGACTAATCACAATAATGAAAAAATAATCTATTCAAAATAAATAAATCCCATTGTTTTTGAGTTTTAGTAAAGGAAATTTCTTCGTAACAAAATATTTCAAGAAGTCATAAAAAAAATAAACTACAGTAACATTTTAGATTCTCTTGTTATTAGAACAAATAGTAGTAAAATAAAAAATTATTTCCATAAAAAATTTTTATTGACAGAGTGATATATATAGATATATAATTATTTTTCCTTTTAATTTAATAAAGCCTTACTAATGTTTTAAAACGAATTTCAAATTTATATATTTTTTATTTATTTTTTATTGCGCTCATATTTTACTGTTTATACTTCTAACTAACTAACTAAAGTCTCAAAACAAAAGCCACTTTTGCCTAATTTGAAGTCAGCATATATCTAGCGCCATCTCTTGATATTTCTAACTATAAATCCACAAAAATATATTAAAACCGACGAAATCGGGTAACGAACTCATTATCTTCTGAATAATAAAACTAGGCTTTTCATGGCAATGTTATTTTGCTTGAAATGTCTGAAAGGGTGACTAATTAATAAAATTTTCAAAATTCTTCACTAAAATATGCATTGGTTATTCTGTAATCTCTTTATGATTAAAACTATGAATTACGCAATATGTAATACAAATTTATACAGAGAATGCATAAAGTAGTGAGATATGGATTTACAACAAACTAAATTTGTATAAATTTTAATGACACTTATTAACATAGAACACGATATTCTGATGGAGGTTCTCCGACAAGTGTGATTCACCGAAGAGTCTGCCGAGTTAGATGTCGACTGAGTCAGTAGACCGAGGTTCAGAACGATGAGGTGGTTGTCTGTGTTTGACAACTTCAACGGGCATTGCCGCAGCCTATCTTATTTTTAGAGCTAGCTTTGTATGATGAATTTAAGTTGAGTTGAATAGGAAAAGAAACGCATAAATGCATTGTTGAGCAGTAAATTAATGAGTAATAACAGAGAACTAACATCACTTTATATTACTATATACACACAGGGCACCTCAAAATTAGATTATTTACTATAATGGCCTCATTTTTTTTAAATCAGACAATTCTGATGAATATTAGTACTTCTAAAAATACAGATACAACAGTTTAGGAGATCTTAAGTACGGTTCTCGAATCAATTAGCTTCCATTCACTTCCATATTTCATGTTAATGGGTCAGGTGGGTAGCACGCGATAGATGTTGATCGAGCCATCTTGGAAGTATCCATTGAAAAAAGAGAACGCAAGAATTGATTGCCTTTAAGAAAAATCCCTATCGGAGATGTGGGGAGGGGGGGGTCTCCTTTTCACCCTCATAGAAAAACTGGGATTTTTAGTGTTGAGCCACGCCCCACTCACCAAATCCGGGTTCTTTCAAATTCAGGGCCTATCTTCAGGAGCCAGGTCACGCGACGCGAGAGGGAAATAGGGTCAGCGGGTATCGGTGGTCAATCCAGTGGTCATTTCCACTGTTTGCGAGGCTGCTCTTTTTTATTTCTTGACCCCGTTTCTGACGATGAGGTGTACGGGGGTTTCCTCGTGATCCAAGCAGATATCCGGGAGAATTCATTTTTCTTATGTGGACTAAATATAGAAAATCAGGAATTTGGGAATCTCTGTTCAAATATTCGAGGATTTACTAATTCTAGAATATGTTTTCATTAAAGAATCTTTGACGGTACCTTTTGATGGTTCATTGTGTGTGTGTGAACCCTGTGCTAACAAACCCCATCACTCAATCAAAGAATTGTCAGTAATGTATTAAAAATTTCTCTAAAAAACATGAAAAATAATGTAAATATAATCCAGCTTAAATTTCCCGGTTACCATGAGCCAATCATTTCGTGTGCATCTGTGAGAATGGTATAAGGCAACAATGAACTTCTTACAAAGAAATGTATTCCGATCATTCTTATGGAAATGTCTCAGATCATTCTTATGGAAAATTATTCTTGCTCAGTTGCTGTTGCTGATCATCTCGGAACTATCTAGCGTAATGGTGGGCAAACCTTTTTAGTGAGGGGCCACAAAATTTAAGAAATTCTAGAGAATGGCCACAATTATAGATAAAACGCATTTTGTGTTAAAGCTTTTAATTATAATATTATGAAAACAGTACAGCATTACACACAAATGTTACAAATTATTTTTTACCTTGAATAATATTTATTTTAACTTTTATTCGAAGTCCCTGACATGTTAGACATGTGAGACACATGGAATTGTTTTTGATTTTTCATAATATTTTTGAAAGCATGTTCAAGATGTGACAAAGCAAATTTCAGCAGTGTGAAAAGGTGCTCATCAATGAATCGGTTTTTGATTGAGTTTTTCCGCAATTTCAGGGTCGAAAAAATCTGTTCGCACACATAAGACGACGGAAACATCGCCATAATTTTCTAGTTTTGTGAAATTCGAGAACAATTGCTTTAATGGGTACAACACTGCAGTTCAATAATTTCCAACTGCAATTCTGGCGATACATCTTACGGCTCTACATTAAACAGCATCGAGAAAACATCTAGCGATGATTGAATGTGTGTTCTTAAAATCTCGAAACCTAGTTTCAAATTCTGCGTGAAATTTTTTAAATGCCTGACAGAAATATTTTAGTTTATTCTCATTCACTGGTGGCATGGATTTTAAACGCGGAAAATGAGTTAAATCGCTCTTCGCCATGCAGTTATAAAATACAAAAAGCCGAGTTTTAAATGATTTCAGTCAACCCCAAGTCTCATCTATAAATTTGTTCTTTCCTTGCAATTATTTGTTTAATTTGTTATAGTGTTCAAGCAAATCGGTAAAAAATACAAAATCAGTACGCCAATCTTTGTCTTCAAAAATTATGAAATCAGACCATTTGTCTGATTTATTCTTTAAGAAATCATGCATTTCCTCTTTTAGATTCCAAACCCGTTCAAATGTATATTCACATCTTAACCATCTAACTTTTGTGTGGTAAAGGAGGTCAGAATAATCTACGTCGACTTCAATCAGAAATTCTTGGAATTGTGGTGTCTTTTTCAAAAATTTGTGAATGTAAAGCGTTACGCGAACAAGCAAGAGAACAAGAGATAAAATAGGTAACTATAGAGTCCCCTGTCTTCAACACCACGCATGACATCATCAACAAGGAAGTGAGTCCCTCTCTAGCAACCGTAGGAATGAGACGTATATCCATATGACTCTCATGTTTACCCTATCCCTTTAACTTTATGTGTTTAGATGTAATTTTGTTTTATTTGTAGTATATGTATCTGTGTTGAGCTCAAATTGTACCCTAAATTGTAATAAGTTATTTAGAGCGACTTACGGACTTATTTCTTTGTTCCTATTATAAACCAGATAAGTGCTACAATATAAAATATTGGCACCCAACCTGGGGCCCGAGTTCGAGTTTCTTTTCGCTGTTAAAAAAGTTCTACGCAGAATTAAATTTTGTTGTTGGAGGGGAACTCAAAAATTTTACAGGTTACCTCCTGATGTGCTGTGTTTTATGGATTCATGACAAATATAATCTCATCCGAGATTGTGGTTTAATTGGAGTGTCCCGTTTTCGATTTGATAATTCCAGATAAGTGTCTGTAACTGTATTATATTTCTAATATCTCCTAATTAATTGTGAAGAATTACAATGAAGGAAGTAATTAATGAGTGTTAATGTTTAAGCACTTATGAATATATAACAGAATAAAAAGTTTCTTTATATTGTGTGTTTCGATAAAAGTGTTTTTATTTTATGTTCTTGAATTCAGAACAGTATTATTACTTGTGAGTATAGTTATTTGTTTGATTTGGTAGATATGTCTCAAAACTTATTAAAGACATAATATTTTGTATTAGAGTATTGTGAATTTAAAAAAAAACAACATTAATTTTATTATTATATTTGAAGTATTATAGTATGTGTGTGCGTGAATTATATGTAAAGAACATTATGAACAATAAATAAAGTATCTGTTACTTTTGGATATTATATTTCTTATATATTATATTTCTTAATTCTGAATATTTGAAAATATCTTTTTTACAGTGAGATAGTGTTTTAAAATCGAGTATCTAACAGAATTTAATTATCTGATGCATTTTCATTACTTTTGTTTTGATTTAAAACACGAAACATGGCGCCGCAAACGACCGTTGTTATTGCAATCATAAACGCCTCTCTGTCTAGCTTTTCAATATCTATGAATGCTACGAGTTCAGTATATATTAATGTTTATTTTTATTTTAATCTTTTCGTCATTCACTTTCAGTTTAGAATCTTTGTGTTTTATTCTTTTAGTAAGTGGTTTCATTGAATAAAGAATGAAAATATATTGTTTTTCCATGTATATTATCTGTGTTGCGCTCAAATTGTACCTTAAATTGTAATAAATTATTTTGAGCTTCTTAAGGAACATATTTCTTTGTTCCTTTTAAACCAGATAAGTGCTACATAACTAGAACGAAACACGCTCACCTACGTCACAGTAACGGCTGGCGAGAGGCGACTGAATTCACTCGCCTGCGCCTCTTATTAAACCACGCTTTGCCACGTATTATGCAACACATGAGCTCCGTGGCTAGTTTAGCTTCTTTTGTAGGCTATTCAACTATTATTCTACTAAGTAAAATCCACTGTAAAATTCCGGGCCGTACTTTGCCCATCACTTGATCTAGCGCATGGGTTCCAGAACTATTTTTTCTCGTGGACCACTTTCAAAGTTTTAATATTTTCGGTAGACGCCTTGCTGCTACATTTCTGCTGTATTCGCAAACTCCTAAAATATATCACCCTAAATTGGGTTAAGAAGGGAAAAAAGTAGCACATTTTCTTGTGTCCTGTTTATTAAAATAATACTTGTGGTTCTACAAAATTATAAACATTTATTATTACAAAAAATCAACAATGAACTCTGAAATGTAAGTCAACAATAAAAAATAATCATACGTTTTGTTCTTAGCATTCGTATTTATACTAATGTAGATTGCAAGCACAGCGCAAGTCGCATTTCATCCTGTGGCAGGTCTAAACAAGCATTTTCCGTACTAGCGGGCGCACGGGCGGCATTTTTCAAGTCTCGACATGTGATGTACAGTTGTATTATCTATTGTTCTATTGAATTCTGTGTTTGAACTTAGTCTCGAATATTTTTGTGTACCTACCTAGTAAGTGATGCTAGTGCCTATGTTGATAGGTAAATTCAAGCCAAAAATTTTGTTCTTTATTATGAAAACCAGAAAATGTTTCATGGACCCCCATTTACAACTTGTGAGCCCCTGTTTTCTTTTCAGTTCTACGTGGACCCCCGTGTGGTCTCCTAAGGAACCCTGAGGTCCACCTGGACCACTTTAAGAACCTATGATCTAGCGGAATTAGACAACCCCCAGACATCCGAAAATATCTAAAAAGTCAAAAATAATGAGGGTCCCTCAGAACTTCATTTTCGCTTAAATTTAGACTCACCAAAATATGAAAAGGGGAAGGGATGGCAGCTCTGCACCATGGCACTCAGGTTATATTTTTTGACTCTGCTTTGAAACGAGGGCTCTTGTGTGGCTACTTCTAATTCAATAATAAAAAGATACTTGAGAAGAGCAGAAAATATTGTCTTTTAAGAAGTCTTGTAAAAATCTACTTAACATTGCATTGCAGAGTGCTTAACGGCCTACGAATGTTGTAAGGCATTTCACATTTAACGTGTTATTACTTTTTGTGAGGACTTTTCATAGACAGTGAGAAGCAGTTACTCGTTATTAGAAAGGAAGATTTCTAGGAACTCACTCCAACCGGGTGGCATGCCGAAGGTAGAAAAGCAAGATCCATTTGTTGTTGTACGACAGTGCCTGGGATCACACCCGGGAATTTTCTCTTTCAAGAGCAGTGTCCTGTCACCAAGTTACGGTGAACCGGTGGATATCATCACTTGAGCGATTATTTCTGATATTATTATGGCAAGAATCAGTTTGAAACGAGAAAAAATAATTTAATTATATTAACAATTAAGAACTGTATGATGGCAAACGTGGCCTTAAATTGATAGCAAATGTAAGCTCTATCCCACCTTTATCTAGCTCTATCTGGCCAGGCTAGACCCAACGCTTTCTTTTGTTTCATTTTTGTTATGAGATTTACTTAGGAGGATTCTCCTGCTGCTTCTTGCTTTTGTGAGGATTGAGGGGCTCGCGAATCTTATGCAACATTGCCACATCAGATGGGATAAGAAGCAATAACATGCATGCATAGCGGTGCTGGTGATATCCAGACTGTACCTAACGGGTTTAGAATACTCGCTCATCAGCAAGAGCTCCCCTCAGAGGGTTTACCTTCTTTAGGTAAACACGGGTGTCACAATCCCGAGGTACCCTAGTGATCTTTCCTCTTCTTTATTTTCTTCTCTCCTCTACTCTTCTCCTTTTTTTTTCCTCTTCTTCCTCGTTGTGGTTGCCTCGTATGAGGTTGAGGGCTCCCCTTGAGTAGCTTTCGCCACTCTGTTGCTATTAGCTACTCTTGAGGACTAAATCACCCACGTGTTTGCCGTGCGTGCAGACCCGTGTCCCTGGAAAGGAGGATTCTGGTAATTGAGGCCTCCTGAGACCAACACATTGCTTTGGCCTCTGCTTCAGGTAAACAAGAGGTGTGTTGTGGTCCTCAGCACATCAATCGGCTTTATGGATCAAGCGATCGGTACATCTACTGGGTGACTCGTTAAGGGTGGAGTCCACTTCAGGGATGTACCGTGAGCGTATAGAGACTGACTAGCACTAGTACAGTTAACATGTATCCCCTTGTAGGGCTCCGTGGTGGGTGGTGCCGTCTAGTCCCTGAATTTTAATTTGACTCTTATGAATACATCTACTTTCTCCTCACTCCCTCGGGAGCAACAAATGCCAATGTGTGAAGCTAAGTTCTTCATAATTAAAAGAACTGGAGGATCATTTGAGTATGTTTCTCCCTTTATGATTGAGAAGGAATTGGTATCTCATTTGTGTGTTGTAAAATCTGTAAAAATTTAAGAACGGGCAATTTATTAGTTGAAACTACATCGGAAAAACAAGCTATGATAATACAGACCACGAAATCCCTAGCTGACATACCAGTAACTGTAGAGCCACATGCAAGACTAAATTTTGTGCAAGGAGTAATTTCTGCAGAGGATTTGTATCATACGTCCACTGATGAAATTCTTGACAACTTAAAAAGCCAGAAAGTCTGCGCCGTCAAAAGGATAACAATTAAAAGGGATGGTATTATCTTAAATACCAAACACCTTATATTGACTTTTGCAACGCCAGACTTGCCAAAATACATCAAAGTGGCTTATATGCGTTGTTCAGTGCGACCATATATACCAAATCCTCTCAGATGTTTTCAGTGCCAACGTTATGGGCATTCTAAAATGGCTTGAAGAGGAAAACCTACTTGCGCTCGCTGTTCTCAAGCTGACGAGCATAATAGTGTTACCAGCAAAGCCAAAGAAATGTGCGTCAACTGCAAAGGAGACCACCCTTCTTATTCCAGATCTTGTCACGTTTGGCAACAGGAAAAGGAAATTGTCACAATTAAGATCAAGAACAATGTGTCCTATATTGAAGTTCGTCGCATAGTTAGTTCCCGCACTCCAACTCCTGGTGTTAGTTACGCAGCTATGGCAAAAAAAGTGACCCGATCCTGCAGCACCCAAACAGATACAAACTCTGCCTCTTCAGCTAGCTTTCTTCCAAAGCAAAGAACAATAGAAGTATCAACATCAACAATCACCAAATCAGCTTTGGCGAAATCAAAAGCCTTGAAGGCTAGGAAATTAAAATTGGCCAAGGAAGGCCCTAGAAAGTCTTCCTTGACAACAAAAAAAGCTCTTCTGTGTTTAGATGCAGACACTGTCAAGCTGCATCCATCAGATGATGATTTCAATTCTGAAGACTCATCTGAGATGACCATAAGCAACAGTGATAAAGGTTAAAATATATTCCATTCGTAACTTCCTTTGTTTCCTGGAATTGTCGCGGTTATCGTTCTCGCATTGATGACATCAAATCCATCATCTCTCGCTTTAACCCCGCATGTGTGGCTCTCCAGGAGACATTCTTGAAGCCCACTGTTGTCACCAAAATGCGTGGGTTTCAATGCTTCAGAAAGGATAATGATGGTGATTCTGCTGTGTCTGGTGGAGTTTATATAATTACATCAAACAATTACCCTAGTACAGCACATCAGTTAAGAACTACACTCCAGGCAGTGGCTGTGAGAATCCACACTACATGTCTAATAACGGTATGTAGTCTTTACTTACCACCGAATGATGTCAACCAAGCAGAGGAACTGAATGACTTAGTTGATCAACTCCCAACTCCATTTTTATTGCTCGGTGATTTTAACGGTCATAATTTTCTGTGGGGTAGTGATGATACGAATTCTCGTGGTCGACAGATAGAGCAGTTCATTTCTGACCATAGCCTCTGTCTGCTAAATACCAACGAGAAAACTTATTTTCACGAACCTACACGGACATTTCACTCTCTTGACTTAGCTATTTGTTCTCCATCACTCCTGCCATTGCTGAATTTTGCTGTTGGAAATGACCTCTATAATAGTGATCATTTCCCTCTAATCGTGACTCAGGCTGGAAGTAATAGTGTGCGTCACAAACCACCTAATTATGTGTACAGTCGAGCCGATTGGACACTTTTCACGGAATTGGCTGTGATCAGTGAGACAAGAGTTAAGACAGATATGATAGATGATGCCGTTAAATATGTCACCGACACAATAATCCGAGCTGCGGATGTTGCTATCCCTAAAAATTCCATCATTCCACATAAAAACAGGAAACCTTGATGAAATGAAACATGCCAACTCTCCTATAAGAAACAAAGGAAGCAATGGAATATATTTCGAAGATACCCTACTATGGAGAATCTGGTTGCACTTAAAAAAGCTAAAGCTCAAGCTCGAAGAGTTAGACGTCAGAGTCAAAGGGAATCTTGGATTCACTACGTGTCGTCAATCAATTCATCGACAACAAGTAGACAATTATGGAGGAAAGTTAAAGCAGCCAATGGTATTTATCAGGAATATTCCATTCCTGTATTAAAAACCGGAGCTGCAATACACTCCTCAGCGGTAGATATTCCTAATGTCATCGGTGAAACCTTTGCTAGTGTTTCCAGCTCTGATTCATATAATCCTACTTTTCTAAGGATTAAAAGAATCGCTGAGCGGACACCTCTAAGCTTTCATGATCGACATATTCTACTCTATAATTGTGATTTTGAACTGTCAGAATTGAAGTCTGCTTTATCTAAAGCAAACGACACTAGTTCAGGACCAGATGGAATCTCGTATCAAATGCTCCATCATTTAAATCATGATTCTTTGTTAAACATACTTTCATTGTTTAATAGAATCTGGACTGAGCAGGCTTATCCTATATCATGGAGAGAAGCGATAGTGATTCCAATATTGAAACCTGGCAAAGATTAAACTGACCCTCTGAGTTATCGTACAATAGCTCTTACGAGTTGCTTGTGCAAAACGTTTGAGCGTATGGTCAATGCTAGACTTATTTACGTCTTAGAGAAGAATGATTGCACACCACTTCACCAAAGCGGATTTCGAAAAGGACGATCCACTATTGATAACATAGTAGATCTGGAATCCCAAATTCGAAATGCTTTCGTGAGGAGAAACCATCTTGTTGCAATCTTCTTCGATATTGAGAAAGCATACGATCGTATGTGGCGTTATGGCGTTCTCCGTAATATGCATAATCTTGGATTTAAGGGTAATCTTCCAATATTTATAAAGAATTTCCTAGCCACTAGGCTTTTTAAAGTACGTGTTGGAACTACAGTTTCCAATACCTTTACTCAAGCTGAGGGTGTCCCTCAAGGTAGCGTTTTAAGCGTAACCCTTTTTAACCTTTTCATCAATAACATACTTCATCAGATACCATCTTCTATTCATAGTAATTTATATGTTGATGACTTACAAATTTCATATCAGGGTTCAAACATGAAAATAATTGAGAGACAATTGCAAACAGCTGTAAATAAGTTAACTACTTGGTGTGAAAGGAATGGCCTTTGTATATCTCCTAGTAAAAGCTGTTGTGTCCATTTCTGTAGGAAAACTAGTTTCCATAATGATCCTGTGCTTCACATAAATAATAGACCCATTCCTGTAGTCAGTGAGATAAAATTCCTTGGCGTGATTTTTGACAAGAAGTTAACTTTCCTTCCGCATGTGTTACACCTGTGGAAGAAATGTGAGCGCTTGCTCAGCATCCTCAGAGTGCTTTCGAATACCTCTTGGGGTGCAGATCGAACATCACTTTTAAGAATTTATCAGTCTGTAATTTTATCTCGAATTGACTACGGCTGTGTTGCTTATGGATCAGCTAGACTCTCCATCTTTCGCAGATTGGACACTGTTCACCATACTGCTTTAAGGATATGATGTGGAGCTTTTCGCACATCATCTGTCCAGAGTCTATATGTAATTTGCCAACAGTTGCTATTAGACCTTGTTAAAAACGTCGATTATTATTTAAATATTTGCTTTAAATTCAAATTAAAATAATATTAATTCTAAATACTTCCTATTTTGTTATTACAATTATTTCTATTTAATTTATTTGATAAATTATATGAACCATATGTTTTTTATATTATTGAAACAAATGAATTTATTGTTATAATTTGTTTTTTTATTTTGGTTCATGATAGATATTTACATTCATTGCGGATGCAGCTGTCTCTTAATTATTATTCAAAAATCATGTCCTCACTTCATCATCCCTTACGTTCCACGATTCCAAGTGCTGCTCTTAAGAGATTATATAATGCTGACCATCAAGCATTCAACCTTTTCTCTCTCGTATTAAATCTATTATTTTGCTTTCTGACCTATGTGATGTCCGAATCGAGTCTAACGACCTTTACGCACATTCACCTTGGTATAATCCACACATTATTGTGTTAAATCCCTTTGGTAAAAATAAAAAATTAGACACAAATACTGCTATTCTTCAACAGCTTTATTCATTCCATCGCTGTCAGTACACTATGTACACTCCAGTATTTACGGATGGATCCAAATGTCCAGGATCAGTTGACTGTGGAGTTTATCTTGATGATACGTCCTACAGTTATAGCCTTCACAAATCCTGCTTCATCTTCACTGCTGAGGCTACGGCTATATACCGAGCACTTCAGTTGGTAACAACTAAAAATGAGCGTAAATTCTGTGTGTACACTGACAGTATGAGTGTATTAGAAGCTTTGAGGAATCACAACTATAATTGACATCCAGTTGTGTCTAAGATATTCAAATTAATTGATTCTGTTACTAAAAAGGGTTTTGAGATACTGTTTTGTTGTATTCCAAGCCACATAGGAATAGATGGCAATGAGAAAGCTAATGCTGCCGCTAAATCTGCAGCTACTTCCATTTTGCATTTAATACCATCAATGGACATGAGAAAAGGATTCAAACATTTCATATATTCTCTTTGGAAGGAATCCTGGAACCTCCAAGTCAGCAACAAACTCCATTCCATATTTTCATACATCATTCCATTATCTGTTTTATCTCCACGAAGCGCAAATGTCAGACTGACTCGCCTTCGAATTGGTCACACACGTTTCATCCACAAACATTTGATCTTAAGTTATCTCCAACCATGGTGTGAAAAGTGTGATGAACCATTTACAGTATATCACATTTTAATTGTGTGTCTAGATTTTAACCATCAGCGTTTCAGATATTTTAATAGTAATATTTTAACATTGGAAGATCTGCTTGGGGAACCACCCCATTGCAATCTATTTGCGTTTTTAAAAGACATAGGATTTATGAATTTTATCTGATTTAGAAATATTTTATTTAAATATCAAGTTTTTAATTTTATACATGTGTATATTGTATGTTTTACAAACTTTTAATATACATTTTAACTATATTTCTATTTTATACCTTTAATATACATTTTAACTATATTTCTATTTTATACTTTTAATGTACATTTTAACTATATTACTATTTTATACTTTTAATGGGTAAAAGAAAAACTGGTGCATAATATCTTGTGATTGGCGTAGCTTGTCCTTATCTGGACCTTGTGCCATAAAATCCAACCAACCAACCATCAGCAAGAGCTTGGTAATTTTGAACCACGATCAGATGACGAGGTCACACCTGAAATTGCACCCCCTCTCCACATCCATACCAAACCAGAGAAGCAACAACAAAAAAAACTGCAAAAAATGCGTCATCTTAATGTCAAACTCTTCATAAATGGTGGCTCGTTACAGAAAATCAGACACAACTACTGTTTTCCAGCAGCTTTATGCCTCACATCACTGTCAATATGCCACGTGCACACCAATTTTCACGGATGGATCAAAATCTGCACGACATGTTGATTGTGCTGTAGTTACTGAAAACAAAAATCTTAGCTACAGCCTCCAAGCGTCCTGTTCCATCTTTTCTGCTGAGGCAACAGTCACATTTACCAATTTCTTCAGCAGATGAATACAAGTGATATTTTCAACTATTGTCATAGACTGATAGTTTGAGTGTGTTGGAAGCTTTGCGGAACTGTAGTTTTGACTGCCATCCTGTTGTGTCAAGAATTTTCCCAGCATTACATTCCCTTACTAGCAAGGGATATGATATCATATTCTGTTGGATCCCAAGTCACGTATATCTCGACGACAATCAGAGGGCTGATGAAGCAGCTAAATCTGCATCCGGACCATCTCCTTCCACCCATTTCTTTGTTGGATGTGAGAAGGTGTGTTAAAAAATTTATTCAAGATCTTTGGCAGGATTCGTGGAACATGCAGGTCACTAATAAATTGCATGACATATTTTTATACATCACCTCATTAACAATTTTACCGTTACGATGTGAGTCTGACTCGCCTTCGTATCGGACACAGACGTTTTACACACAGACATTTGTTTCTAAACGAATTAAATCCATAGTGTAAAACGTGTGACGCGAAGCTTATACAAGTTATCGATTTTTAATTTCATGTCCTGATTTTAACAATTATCATTTTCAATTTTTTAAAATTGACCTTGTAGAATTGTATGATTTATTGGGAGAACTACAAAATCGAAACATTTTTAAAGGTTATAAGTTTTCTCCATTTTATTTAAATTCTATGTTATACATTGTAAATTTATATTTTATTAAGTATTCATATATTTTTAAAATCTGAATCTTAAATTTAATATATACACAGCTTTTTTGTGTTTTAATTTGATTTTAATGTTGTTTGTGTTTTCGATATTTTAATAAATAAATAAAAATAGAGTATTTCTTAAAAAATCAATGATTGGCGCAGCTTGTCCTATTCCTTAAACCTGACCAACCAACCAACCAATCTTCATAAATGGTTACTCTGATTTTTCATTCCATGTTTCAATTTTGCTGAAGAAAATTAAACAAGATTATAATCTATTCAAAAGAAATGGGTGGTAGCAAGAGATTTCAATCAAACCAATTTTTTTATCATTGACACAATATGTTTTTAATTGTGTATTTCTTTTTCTACACATATATCATCACCTCATTTCGAATCACGGTCAGTGGATGAATTCAACAGCTGACCTGGTGTTTTTCAATGCATTGCACATCAAAATCACACGAAAAATTGAATATGCATTTGTTTTCTAATCTCGATGGTTTTCAGATTCTGTAAATGTGAATTCGCTATCTTCCGAAAAATAAAATTGAAAACCTTTATCGTCAAACATCCTGCAATTTTGCCATTTGGTCATTCTAAAATGAAGGGAAAAGTGAGTAATTTATAAATGAATAAGACTATAATAAATAGATTTCTATTTGGTCTTTGGCAAAACTACATTGTGATGACACTTGCAGAGTTTTTATCAAACATTAAACAGTGATCTATAAAACAAGATATAATCTGAAATTTAACAGCATATGTATATATATATATATATATATATATATATATATATATATATATATATATATATATATATATATATATAAAAGTCTAAAAATTTTCTTTCATTACTATTAGAGAGTTTTTCCTCAATCCTCAAATTCTCACGAAGATTTCCCCCTAATTTATGAGTACTTCCTGTTCCCTAGATATATGATTTATTGCAGTAACAACAATAAAACCTTATTACAGAACAAACGTGTTGATCTCAACAGCATTTCAACATTTTCTTCATAACTTCATGGTTACTGAAAATTTAAATACAATTTCAATCTTGAAAATAAATTGGATATCTTACAGTTATTATTATGTGATAAATATAACTGTTTTTTTAGAAACGAGACAATTCACGTGACCTAAATTAATCTACTGTTTGTTTCTCAAAGAAAAAAAAATCGTTGTAAGCAATTCTTTTTTTTATTTAAAATACATTATAAAATAATCATAAAATTATTTAAAATTATTTTACTTTAACACAAGAAATATTTGAAAAACTGCAAATAATTCCGTTCTAGTTGATACTTGCTTAAGGTTGACGTAAACTCTGATAGAATAGGTGAAGGTATTATGGCAAATAACTAATTGATTCATTTCTGATTCAGGGTTTTTCTTCATGTTGATAAAAGTTTTTCCAATTAACTTGTTTTTGGCTAATGTTTCACCATTGGGGGGAAAATTTAAAAAGAAGTGTATAAGCTCATTTTTTGACCTCATTATTTTACTATAGTGACAACATGAGAAAGTGGTAAAGAATAGATAATAGAAGGCATCTGTGAAAATGTAAATAAATAATACAATTCATAAATTTTATAATTGGGAACAAAAGTTTCTTCTATAATACACCAAGTGATCGTAACTATCTTTTTTATTTCCCATTGAATTGCTTAATATCTCTTGTTAATTTCGGCACTGAAAGCATAGCTTGTTCAACAGCAAACAGCAGATGAATTTTAATCAGTGAATGCAATGCTTATTAATTAGTTTCGAAGGCAAATCTGTTAAGTGTTCTATTAAGTACGCCAAAAGATGATTTATTAACTCTGCCAAATAGATCACAGTTAATGCATTCTCAGGCAAGCTGCTATTACAAATGTTTTTGCTAATTATTTTCAGGAATGGCTAATTACGCAGTACTTGCTGCACCAGAAGAGAATTATATCTGACGAACGACCACCGTTGGGTAAATCCGAAAGACTTCCGCTCATCAGAATCCAGCACAAAAACAACTAAATGAAACTGCGATTGATCCAACAGATGCCACAGCTCATTGTGGCGGGGCGTTACACCGATTTTATCCACCGTGGCGTTCCTACTGAGTAATGGTTTTCCCCGGGGCGCTCTTAGGGCGTCGGTATGACAACAAAGCCTCGTTCCGCCAAGAATCAAAACCCCGTGAAGGAAAAGTCATAAAGCACAAGATTGTAGGATTGGCCACTTTTTGGCGATGACCTCTGTTTCCAAGGAAATCCTGGCGACTATTACATTAATTGCTGGGGATTCGTATTCCGAGTACGTCGGATATCTTCTTTCTGAAAGATTCAGGAAAAAGCGGGAATGTATAGTGTATATTTCTAATTAAAGAGTGTTACCTCCAACACAAACAGGTTATGATTCGAATTAGGGATGCAAAATTGGATATGAATTTTTGATGTTTAGTTGTAAACTAGATCGAGTTCTGAATAGTTAGTCTCCGTGGGTGATGAATTATGTGTTAAAGAACTAACCATGTTTTTCAATTGTTTGGGGAAATTTGGCCAACAGACCATGAAATTCCAAAAAGGATAATTGCTACTTGTTTTCTGACACTGTGAAAGGGTGTAACATTTTATGCAGATCAGCAATGGATGGGAACGATTAAAACTTAAAGTGCTAATAAATCTTCTGGCCTGGTATTTGGCTTGGTGGATATTAATGACAATGGGCAGCAAGCTTCACTTCGAATGACTTTTCTGCTTTTGCAGAAGATATGCAAAAGAATGAGGCTAAAGAGTTTAGCAACTGAAATCAAATACTTTAAGTTATTTAAGTCAAGAAACATAAAAAAAAAAAAAAAAAAAACAAAGCGTTTTTTATTTATTCTACAAATGCCAATTATTAATGCTTTAACTATTAATTCACGAGTTCTTCAAAATCAGCCTCCTCATACAGCGAAAGGTCAATACAAATATTTAAATATACAACATGATGTAGAATTGGTCGTTCAAAAATGAGGCTTTTACCCTGGGCTTTATATATTTTAAAGTGATTTTCTATCAACGTTCAGAATAATTATACTCTTTTTAATATGAAAACGAATATTAAAATTTAAATTTTATGCACTATTATTGCTCGGAAATAGCTGTTCTTAAGCGAAATAAAAACATGATTCCAAAAAGTAGGTTAATATGTGATAAATTCTCTCGATTTCGTATTTTAGCTTGCATACGAGAATTAAATGATTTGCGATATCTGCATGGTACAACTGGAAAAGATTACTTAAGGCTGATTACCTGCATATTTGTTTCTAAATTGTTTTTTATGTAAAATAATATATTTTTGCATTTTCTGAGTTGCTAATTGCAACCAAGATATTGAATGAAAAGTGTTATAAATATATTTTTTTAATATCACTTTTTTTAGGATATTTAAAAGAATACATTATTAACAATTTCTTATTAATAATCAGTTTAAAAAATATGCGCATTTTCACTAAAATTTCATTTCAAACAAAGTTTCATTTACAATAAATGAAGCATAATAAAGATTGTTGTTCATCTGTACAAAAAGTTAAATTTTTATATGTATTTAACAATTCTGTATCATATGCTTTTGTATAATTATTATAATGGATATTTATAAAATTTATAAAAAATATTTATAAAAATATACGGTTATTTGTAAAATTTAGATGATATTCTTCTCCGTATCTGTTAGAATAAATTCAGCTGAATAAAAATTAGTTCGCACCCGTATAATTTAATAGGGGTGAAAAAAAAAAAGATATACTTTCTGTAATTCTGAGGCCATTTGAGCTAGTGACTTGATATTAACTTTGAAAATTTCTTTACTTTGTCCAGGTAGCAACTGTTACAGCTTTTCAAATTTTTTAAGCAAACATTTTGTAAGAAAAAAAAAGACTTTAAAATAAACTTTTTTCTTTTTAACCATGAAGTGATTGTTTCTTTAGTTACAGTTGAGATCCTGCGTAGGGCCCTTTATTACGATTCTCATTCGTTTAAAATATCCACGTTCATCTACGTCATATCATATTGAGCCGGTATTGTACATCCAACTTGTCGACGAATTTGCTGCTTGCATAGTTCAAGCGGCAGCATACAAAGCAAAGTTCACCATCGAGTGTCTGAGAATAGTGTCGGAGCTTATTGTGTTGATAAAACAATTTCTTATATTAGGACCAAAGCATCGATTTGAGAAGCCGTTGTCCATTAGTTCAAGTCATTAACACATCAATTGTAGTAGAAAAAATAAAATGAAAATGACAAAACATCAAATTTATGGTTAGTTTAAATCAGCAAGGATGATTTAAATGTTTAAAAGTTTCGTTAATCAACAGAAATTTTAATTAATTTATATATTTACAAACAATCTCTTTTGTATTTATCACCTTACTTACGACAACTTTAAAATGCTTTATTAATTTTAATTAAAACCGAATAGTTTTATTAAATAGTTTTATTATTATATCTCTAAAAAATAGTTCCACTTCACTGAAGTTTTTTTGTTATCTACCTTTTTTTTTTACCAAGCTAACCTTAAAGTCAAAAAATTTGTGCAGTTATTATTTTATTCCTTAGTAGCTGATAAGAAAAATTGAAAACTTACGTTTTCTGATTACCAAATGAATTATAATTAATCTGAATATTATAAATCTGTAGCTAAGAGTTCTATATATTTTATTTTAAATCTCAATACAATCCTTATAGAGAATTATATTAATTAAGGTAAAAATATAAGCATTCGTTTTTGCAACTTTCTATTTTTTCAGATTTCTTCTAGCTATTTTTTTAAGAACTGACTTAAGCATTGATTTGCATTATGCGAAAAAGTCCTTAGTAGCTGATATGTTTACGTTTTCTTGATAAATGATTTGTATTCAAAACAAGTGGGAAAGCAGAATAACCAAAAATATTTATAAATTTAAGGTGCATAAAAAAATCTCTTTCGAATTTTTTTTTATCCACATTAAATTTATAAATATTTGTATGCGCCTAGACCAGCTACAAATTTTGACTAAAGCTACAAAGACGAATCGATAGATGAATAACTTTTAATTCATTCGTTTCCCACCTCAAACTTGGAATTTCTTACTGGTTCTGAATTCACTTTGAACAATTATTACAGGACAAAGTAGCATTTATGTACAAAAATTGATTCGATGTTAACAATCGATAAACTAGTAAAGTAACTTTTTATTTCATGGCCAAAATAATTTATTTACTAATAAATACTATTTGATAAAAACTTACGAGTAGCCATAATATTTGATAGTGAATAATTGAAAAAACTCAATCATAACTTTTTAAGTTTAAAAAAATCTAATTGGTATCCAGATCTTCAAAATTATTCTAATTGTTATAAATAATTTTTAATCAATGCAAACCTTTTTATGACATTCAAGAATTGAATAAAACCAGCGCTCTCCAGTAAATATTTGCACTTGTTGATGTGTCAGGAAATGTAAATCCAGATAAATTAGATAGAGAAACCAAAAATCTCAACATCAACAATAATAAAGTTACCCTCCAAGATGCTTATGTAGTAGTTAAACCTAAACCAGAAGAAATATCAATTCTGACAGAGCACCAGCGCCCACCCTGTTTTAATCAGAGTGCTAGACTGCGAGCAGAGAGGTCTTGGGTTCGAATCTCAGTTCAGGCATGGATGTACTTTCTCTCTATGTCTCTCCTCTCTTTATTCTTTCTTTGTATGAATGGGTTGTGTATGATTGCCTACCGTATACACGGGTTCTGTGGCATGTGTGTATTGAGGAAGTCGGATTCCACACCAAAATATGGTTCAGTTGGAAAAGTGGAGCAGTGCTCCCCATAACGCAGCTTAACTGGCACAAAATAGCAGCAACAACAGAACACCAGCTTTGTAATATTGATACAGATAGATTAACATGAAAACTATTGTCATCAGGCTTTGAACTTAACATCACAGAGGCATGAAGATCGACAGAGAGGGTAGAAAAGTCTACAGAATAACTGCGGTGACTGCCCAGACTCGTGCAATGAAGTATTTGACTGCTCAGTTTTAAGTGCTGATATAAAGAGAATCGGAGTTCTGCCATCATTAGTATACGCGGAAAACATGAAGAAATTGCTGAATCTGTTATGAGAACTAACGATTTTATTTGATTTCACAATCATAGACATGACAAAAAATCTTTAAAGGTACTTGGTATTGAAAGACATTAACAAATACAGATTTAAACTGTTTTTATGAAGCAGTTTTAAATCATTCAGTGCCAATCACTTGGAATGTAATGTTAACCGCAAACACAACTTTGTGTTAAATTTTTATAATGAAACTGGAAACAGATCAATTGGAAAGTGGGAATAAACAAGTACAGCCACATTAAAATCGAACCAATGATCTTCGGTGAGGAAAGTAAATTATGCAGCCGATGGGACAAAGGGAATTATTTCTCAAAAGAAATATGAACTGCATGAAAAAATTGCTTTGTTCAGTTTTTAACATATAACACATTCAGTGTTCTATGGACGATCAAACATGACAGCTTCTTCGATTGGAACTTAGAATTTAAAGGGGATTTAAATGCACTCCTAAAATAGACGATCGAGGCGTAACCTCAATATGTTGGGCCGAAAGCCAAAGCTGCTACGAGTTTTTCACAGCAACTTTTGATTCCTAAAGGTACAACTCGTTTATTTCAAATTACACACAATCGCGACTTTACTAACATTACCTCTTTTGCTTGATCTCTTGCTGATATTCTTTACGTACATCTTGAGCCAAATGAATTAGTTTGTTTTAAGCTCCACGATGATATTTTGCACATGATGGATCATGAAACCAGAACTAACAGTTTAAAGTAGATTTCGAATCCCTCCAAATATCAAACTAGAGGTGGGATTCGAATCCACGACCTGTTGAATCGAAGACCAGAGAACTAACCTTTCTGCGGCCAGCGGTGCATTCACTAAATAAAAGGGCCAATAAAAATGAGCGGAATGATAACCAAACTTCATAAATTAAATAAAGAAACACTTTATACTAACCACTGGAAATTCTGTAATAAGAAAAGCTGCAAGTCACGTGTGTGGAAACTTGAATAACATATTGGGATAAGCACAGATTATCTTTAAGCTCATTCACTTAAAGTAAGCAGCGATAGGGACCTCTACAATGTGCAGGAAAGAAGAGATACGGCAGCAGATGTCTTTTTATGAAATCTTTTCATTCGAATATCAATTTCCGCTAAAAGAAAATGTTATGACCTACGTGAAAAGAAATATTGCATGCTGGTAAATGATTTATCATGATTGAATTATGGTCTAGAGATATTGGGATTTGTTCAGTAGTACTATTAATGAGTGAGTTGGTTGAAAAAACATGGGTGTCAGAAGAATATGAAATAAATTTTTTTTATGATAATCATTCCAAATGCCATGCACAATCTATACGGACTCCATCACTACTAACAGGAGAGAGCAAAAATGTGCCATCCGTCTGGCTATCAAGAATCAAATGCAATGCTAGAAATTCTGAATCAAGAAAAAAGTATTGCAGAATGATAAGAACCTACAAAAAAAAACAATTCAAAGACGTTTGCATTTGCATAGATTGCCGGCATAGTGACTATGACTTGGTTACAATTGATGATCCAACAGCGAGTACAGCTTTGCCAAATGTATCGACAATGACGAATGTTGATGCATGAATGTCATCACATTGCATTTTCAAAGGAATCTCAGCTTTGTGTTCAACATGACCACATCCACGGCATCGGTAACAGGAAGAAGGCACGTAGTGATCTAGCATTCAACAGCATAACAGTAGGCCATTTTCCGGAATTATAACATGGGGTTACAGTTGGATACCTCAATCATCTCTTTGTTCGCACTATTGCTATTATAGCAGTTGATATTGAATTTTAATGTATTGGATTCGATGTCCCTGCCTTGCTTATATATTTCAGAGGCACAGGTCAGAGTTTCGATCATCAGGCTGGGCAAGGTACATTCAGCTTTTGATCTCTTCAGAGGGTGGATAAAATTGAGAACCAAGCATGCTTCTTAATTAAACTTTTGAGATTTTGTGTTAGGCTGACCACTTAATCAAGATATGCCTTGTACTCAAATACCCTCAGTCAGGAAAGCAGATAAGGGCATTGTAAGCCTTGATCTCGCGATGGGTTGTCGTGCAACAGAATTTAGTATCTTTAATGTACTGCCTAATATTGAACTTAATATCCTGATATTTTTTGGTAAAAGCACATATTCGATTATTGCTTTAACGAACGCTCATTATAAGCTACGGTCAAGAAAATGTGATTGGTATAGAAACTTCTGTGAACAATTGTAATCCCAAACCTCTAGAGCATGGGTTCCCAAACTTTTTTTCTTGTGGACCATTTTCAAAGTTTTAATATTTTCGGTAGACACCCTGCAGCTACATTTCTACTGTATTCCCAAAACTCCTAAAAAATATCACCCTAAATTTGGGGTGTTAAAAAGAAAAAAAAGTAGCACATTTTCTTTTTCATGCCCTATATTAAAGTAATATTTGTGGTAATACAAAATTATAAAAAGTTATTATTACAAACAATCAAAAATTGACAAAATTCAACAATCAACTTTGAAATGTAAATCAACAATAAAAAATAGTTATACTTTTAATGAGACGGATGTACTTAAAAAATTGACAGCAAATTATCAATATTTGGCTTCAGTTTTGTAAGAAGTAATCTCAAATCTCCCCATTCTGTGATGTTATATCTACTTCTTTTTTTGTTAACAGGTCGGTAGCAGCAATAAAACTTCTTTTGACAAGATATGACGAGGGAAACGCTATCAAAAATTTTCTCGCAATTTCCCACAACCCAGGATATTTTTCGGGGATTTCTGCTTACATCGAAAATGTTTGATAGCGTTTTTTAAATTTCACCTTCAGTTCCTCGTTGGTGCTGAGCTAAAGTAGCTCCTCTTGTAATACCACATTCGCCTCTTCCGTTAAATCAAATGGGATTATGATCCATGGTGGTATTTCCATCGTCAGAAGATCTTCAAATCTATTTTTGAAGTTAACATTCAGGGTATTTAAATGTTGAGCGAATACCCTCATCAAAACATTCTATTTGTGACAGGCACGAAAACTGGGAGAATTCGCGCAGACTAATATTTTACTTCATTAATTTCAATTTACCAAGAAAAGCCACACTTTTATGTTCAAAATCCTGGGGAAAAAATGAGTAATGTTTTGTTCTTGGCATTCGTATTTATACTAATGTAAATTGCAAGCACAGCGCAAGTCGCATTTCATCCTTTTTCAGGTCTAAACAAGCATACCGGACGAGCGGGCGCACGGGTGTCACTTTTCAAGTCTCGACATGGTGTACACTTGTATTGTTCTATTCAATTCTGTATTTAAACTGAGTTTCTAATATTTTTGAGCACCTACCTTATGAATGATACTACCTGCCTACGTTGATAGGTAAATCTAAGACAAAATTTTTGTTCTTTTAATTATGAAAACCAGAAAAAATTTCGTGGACCCCCATTTACAACTTGTGAACCCCTGTTTTCTTTTTAGGTCTACGTGGACTCTCGTGTGGTCTTCTATGAGCCCCTGGGGGTCCACCTGGATTACTTTGGGAACCTATGCTCTAGAGGAATCTATAGCGAGGCATATACGTATCATATTATTACTGCCGGGATGTTTGCTCAGGTTGTTGATTTCTTAAAAAAATGGGTCTATACTTCAACATTTCTTTGGAATTTCGATACGACGAGGTGAACAATCTGACGATCTAAGGATCTTGTAAAGCATTCTTGTAACCACTACTTAAGTTGTAGACCGGCAGAACTTTATTGTGTTTTGAATAATTAATTTACATAACATATGTAAAACATTGATTAAATACAAAATAATTGAAAGCTGGTACTGGAAACGTAATGATGTTGTTTGTAAATTCAATTTTTGTGACCTCTGAATTTTCGGAATAACTATTATTCTTTAAAGATAAATGATGAATTATTATATATATATATATATATGTTTGTATTGGATATTCCTCACCGCTGTTTTCAGAGAAAGGAAGATAAAAGAAAAAGTAGCTTGGAGAATAGAAATGTTGGATAATCTGACACATGAATGCCTTTATAAGGTTTTCTGTGATGTCTCCTACCCCCACATCTATTTATAGTTTTTCCAGATAGTGGGCAGTGTTCACTTGTTGCAAAGCGAAATCAGAGAAACTTCCAATCTTTTTGGCGCATACACGCTGTAAAGAAACCTATCTCTCGTTGCTTAACAGATACTGGGAATGAAACCAAGACATTACATTTTGAAAAACGCCATTCTAACACTAGGCTACGGTTAATTAAGAAAATATATTGAAAATATAAAGACAATACGTAAAGGAATGATTTCGGTTAAAATTCTAAAAGTTTCTTCTGATTTGTTAGAAAAATTACATGGCAGATGTGTGAGATAACTTAAAAGAATGATTCCAATTAATTTTTCAGGTTATTTCTCTCTCTATTTAAAGCTGAATTTATAATTTTATTAAAAACTACTCACATAATTCTTTTTAATAAAGTACATAAAAGCTTGTAAAAAAGTACAAAGTTTAAATACATTTATTCACCATATCCAGTCTTCATCAAATTGAAGAACAAGTCAGAATTAAGCCTTGCATTTGTACTTGAGAATGAAACTTTGCCAACATTTGCCTCAGCGTGAGAAGGAATTTTATTTAGTTTTGAATATTATTTAGAACGAAGTCGTTGTGTCTTAAAATGAGTGTGTATATGTGAGTGTAAGTATGCGTGTGTATAAGCATAACTGCATTTCCTTTTCAACAAAACTTTTTCTAAATATAATTTAAATATGCAAAAATTCATACAAAAATCAACGTCAAAAAATCAACATTTAATTATTTTTAGAAAAATTGTGAGACATTTAAAAAATGTTATGAATAAACAAAAGTTTTGGGCCTAATAGATTATGCCTTAGTGGAAGTTTTTCCTTGTATCACAAGAATATATGTAAGAGTTTTATAATAAATTTCTGTGTCATAGTGGGCAGAAACCACTTGTGTCTGCTACACAGAAAAAACTTTGCAACTAGAACATACCTGAAAATTATTAAATTTGAACTGTTTTACAAATTTTCTAGTAGTTTTTCATATGCTACTTTCTGCTACAACTAACTTTATCTTTTGACACGTGTTCATTGCAACTCATAATTTCATTAATTTACAATCAATAATTTTCCTTTAATTTTTAACTGTTACAGATTCTTAACCTTGATGTGTTCGTTTTTAATTGTTCATATTTCCCTGAACTAATCTCTAATCATTAAATTATTAGCAAATTTTGAGAAATTATTTTTAATTCCCTCAATGATGTTGGAATAGAAATGATTACCTAAAAACATTCGTGAAAGTAGAGTAAGATTGTTTAATAACATAAGTTTCATATGGAAATAATTGCAAAACAACAATCTCATTTGCAAAATTTTGAATATTTATTATAATTTGGCAATTATTTTTTTAAAAAATTTGTAGGTTGAAACTTTTGATTATTTATTTATTTTTAATTCCCTCAATGATGCAATTCAGCTTTATAAGTGAAGCATTACGGCTACACCAGCCAAGAGCGAAAGCGCCCTTTACTTGATCCAGAGTAGAGACTTCGAATGCAAATACCGTAATGCTAAGAGGATCCATGAAAAGTTCTGCAAGGTTTTGTGGCCTATCTCTGGTGTAACAGGAAATGTGCCAATTCAGATACCGGCTGTTTTAAGCGGCTTATCAGAGCAGTTGGAAATGTATCACAATACGATTGAAATTCTTTTCATTCAAATAAAACTTGATTTTTCATTTATCCTAATTTCTCTATCAAAGAAAAATATTACTCACCAGATATTATTTTTGTATTTAGTTAGTAAAAAATAAGGAATTACACCTAAATAATATTTGAAAAGAAAATTAAAAAAATATATCAAACAATATAATAAAATATGTTTACATTGTTAACAAAGGAATGCAGAAATATTGAAATGTGTATTTTTCTCATCAATAACTGTTTGGTTTTTTTAGTCTAAGTGAGACGCACGAAGGAGTCGCAGATAAAATTCAATGCCTTCATTACAACTGGAAGTTCAGAGAGCACGAACGATATGTGTTCTGTATTTACAGGTTGCTTCAAAGGAATATTATTTTGTTCCAGTAACGACTGCGGATAAATATTTTAAAGTGGGGCCGCAGCTTCCATTGAAAAATTATTTTTTATTTAAATGTTTTTGGGGAAAATTAATCAGTTTGAAAGAGCATGATATTTACTATTTACTTAATTCTGTTCCAAGCTCTGTTTTACATCACAAAATGATAGTCTCCATTATGGATCATATAAAAAAAGAATCATATGAGATATTAAATGCGTAAAAATTTCTTAAGTTATAAAATTGCTGCACATAAAAGTCGTGACTCATTTCTTTTGCGTTCTAATGTATTTCCTTTCGGTAGAGTACTGTGCAAAACGAGAACACATTCACTGCAGTGGATAAAAATGGTACTATGGACCAAAAATCAAGAAAAAGCAAATATTATTACATTTTATAGAGAATTATGGGGAAGTGCAGAAAAAAAAATCAAGGAAATAGTTTAAAGAACCCCACACCATTTTTTAAAGGAGGTCGTGTTAGAAGTACGACGCCTGCAGAAAACAAATATATCGTCCATAAAAATAAAAAAATAAGCAAAAAGGAACAGGTGTACCACAGCTCAGCAGGTGGCAAATCAAATTCTTGCTGCCTCAGGAAAGCAGATATTTTGAAAAACTGTTGTCAGACGTTTGAGGGGAGGAGGATTATACGTCCGCAGACCTGTTGTGTGTGTCCCATTGACCAGACAGCACCGTACTGCCCGTTTGTAAATGGTGTCGTGAGCATCGCAATTGGATTGAACAGGACTGGGCATGCGTACTATTCTCAGATGAAGGTAGGTTCAGTCTGTCATCGGATTGTAGACGCCAACTGATCTGGCGCGAGAGTGGTACTAATTATTGTCCAGAAAATATCCAAGAAAGGGACCAATATCCGACATGCAGTGTTATAGTGTAAGCCGGCATCATGATCAATGGCCGCACGCCCCTACACGTGGTTGTGAATGGGACTATGACGGGCCAACGATACATTAATGAAGTTCTACTTCCTCATGTTTGTCTTTTCCGTGGTGCTGTCGGTGATAAATTTGTTTTTTTTTTTGGATGATAACGCAACATGTCATCGAACACTCGCTGTTCAGAATTGTCTAGACAGCGAGGGTATTCAACGTCTCGTATGGCCATCACGTTCTGCAGATCAAAACCTTATTGAAAATGTGTAAGATGCTTTGGGGAGGCAAGTTGCTGGTCGAAACTATCCTCCAACAAACAAGAACACCCTCATCCGTGCACTCACAGAGGAATGGGATAAATTGCCTCAACAGCTGCTAGATAATGTTGTGCAAAGTAGGATACGACGTGTGGAATGTTGCATCACACTCCACGGTGGACATATCCTGTATTTATACCTTTCTTCAATGTACCTGATGACTTTTAGATGCATTGTTCCATTTTTCCGTATCCAGCATCAAATGAACATTTTTTCATTCAGATGTTTCATAGCTTTTGTACTTTCCAGAATAATAAATATTCTTCTAATGTCTGAACAGTGTGGCAACTATACTTTAGCCTACTAGGCCTCATGTCTCGCTTAATGTTATGCTAGATTGTAATTTGTGATCCGTCCTTAGCAACTGTCCAGCAGTGCATAAGTAATTGTCCATTCCTGTTTTGAAATCCGGAGCTGCTGTATACTCTTCTCCAAAGGCATCGCTAACATCCTTGGTGAAACCATTGCTAGCGTCTCGATAGCAATGACTCTTATAGTCCGTCGTTTTTAAGGACTTAGAGTAATGCTGAGCGAACACCAATTCGTTTCCACCATGGACAATCTTTGCCTTACAACTGCAATTTTCTAATGTTGGAACTGAAGAAAGCGTTACAGCAGGCCAATGACACCAGTCTTGGATCTGATGAAATCAACTTTTAAACTCTTCGAAATTTAAGCCCAGATTTTCTTTTTAACTTTCTGTTTTTTATTCAGTAGGATCTGGATTGAAAACACGTTTCCATTACTTTGGAGTGAAGCAATAGTGATTCCGGTCTTCAAAGCTGGTAAGGATCCTTCTGTTTCTTCAAATTATCAACCAATATTTCTGACGAGTTGCTTGGGTAAAACTCTGAAATGCATGGTCAACGCCCATCTAGTATATGTCTTAGAAAAAAATAAACGTATACATATTAACCAGAGTGGCTTCAGTATAGTGGTATCCATTCTTGATAACATTACTTATTTGCGAACCCAAATCTGCAATGATTTATGCAAAGGAATCACCTGGTTTCCATTTTCTTTGACACAAAAAAAGGCATACGATTATACATGGTGATATGGAATTCACCGTTCCTTATATGATTTTTAGCTTTTGGGGTAATCTTTCGATATTCTTACAGAATATTTTACGCTCCCGTGTTTTTTAAAGTTCGTATCGATCAATTTTGTCCAATAGTTTTATCCAAACCAAGGGGTTCTCCAAGGCTCTATTTTATTTTTAATCTTTTCTTTAATAACATCCTCTATCAATTATTACCTTTAATAAATGGTACACTATATACTGACGACCGGCAGATATCATGCCAGGGGTCTAATATGTGATTGATTGTGAGACAACTGCATACAGCAGTTAACAAATATGTTGCATAGTGTGCTAAGAATGGTCATACCTTTTTACCAAGAAGGGGGTAAATGTGTCCCCTTCTGTAGAAAGACTAATCTGTATAATAATCTAATGACTTATATCAACAACACTCCATTAAAAGTTGTCAATAAAATAAAATTCCTGGGAATTATCTTTGTCCAAAAATTAACCTTTCTTCCGTATATGTTATATTTGTGGAAGAAGTGTGAGCGATCGCTTAATATGCTAGAGGTGCTTTCAAATACATCTTGGAGTGCAGATTGCACATCACTCCTTCGGATTTATCACTCATTGATTTTATCCCGCATTGACTACGGAAGTGTTGTTTATGGATCAGCTAGGTCTTCTATTTTACGAAGATTGGACACAGTTCATCACTCTGCATTAAGGATATGTTCGGGTTCATTCAGCACAGCACCCGTCCAGAGTCTATAAGTGATTTGTCAACAATTACCGTTAGACCTGAGACGAATGCAGCAGTATCTCAATTATTATGCTAAGATCATGTCAACATGGCATTACCCATAACTTTCCGTGGTTCCTAATGCTCCTCTTAAATTACTCTTTGATGCTCGCCTAATGAGCATCCCATCTTTTCTCTTACGAGCCAAACCACACCTGTTTCTTTTAGACCTAAGTAATGTTTGGATTGAAACAACTGAACAGTTTCTTCAACCGTCTTGGTATAATCCAGCAATTAATTTTAACAATACTTTTGCTCAGTTTTGAAAATCGGACACAATTTCACTGTTTTCCAACACTGTTTTCCACATCCACTGTTTTCCAACAGCTATTTTCCTTCCATCGTTGTCAGTACCAGTCATAAACACCTATATTCACAAATGGTTCTAAAACAGTAGGACATGTTGGCTGTGGAGTTATTATTAATAATACATTGTTTAGTTACAACCTATATTCGTCCTGATCCACCTTTACTGCTGAAACTACAGCTATCTTTTACGCTCTTCACTATGGAATACAGATGATTGTCGTCAATTTTGTGTGTTGGCAATGAAATTAAAATTGTATTTTGTTGGATACCAAGTCACGTGGGTCTTGATGGAAATGAGAGATCGGATGCAGGTGCAAAGGCTGCATCAGATTCAGTTTCACCATCGGTTCCTCTCTCATATGTGAGAAAGGGAGTTAAAATGTTTATATATTCTCTTTGGCAGGAATCATGGAACTTGCAGGTGATCAACACTGTGTACCATTTTCTCATCCCTCATCTCATTAACAATTTTACCATTACGAAGTGCTGATGTCCGCTTAACTTGCCTTCGTATCGGACACACATGTTTAACACATCGACATTTATATCTACATGAACTACGTCCCTGGTGTGAAACGTGTGATCAGCTATATACCGTGTCTGATATTTTAATCTCATGCCCTGCTTTTAACGTTTACTGATTTAAATTTTTCAAAACAAAACTTTTAAGCATATTTGATTTGCGGAGGGAACCGCCTCACACAAACCTATTTGCTTATTTGAGAGCAAAAGGCTGTTTAAATTTTATTTAATATATATTTTATGTTTTGCAAATATATAAAAATTTGGATTTATTTTTTGTTGTTTTTTTTTAATATATTTATATAGATTTTATTCTTATTATATACACTCATTTTTGTTTTTTAATTTTTTAATGTTATTTTTGTTTAAAAAATATGAAAATAAAAAAATTTCTTAAAAAAATCTTTTCGTCCTCGCTCCATAAAACTCAACCAACCAACCGTAACGATTAGTTGGTTGTTGAAAACCCAACCAACAATACCTTACAATTATAGTAAACTATCTATACCTCTAACATTCTCATGTGACAAAACCTCATGACCAAAAACCTGCCTCATCCTCTCACGCCTTGCCACCGGGCACCTGGAATGTCTTCCATTTTCTGTGGGTGAGAAATCCTGCCCTCTTTGTTTTAAATGCCACCAACACTAGGCTCCTGCTAAACACAACTTGGAAAGTTTGGATCTCCTTTGAGGAGAAATTTATTCTCCTCCTCCTTTTATCTTTGACTTCCTAAAGCTCAGCGGATTCATGGATGAGGACTCACCTTGTCAGACTGGGTTGGAGATTAGCAACGACAACAACAACTGATTGGAACAACGTTGAGAGTCACTCTTCACAAAATAATTTGGCTGCCACCGGGTAGCGTGGCAGTTGAATACATATTTTGCTTTTAATTCAGTTTCATGTAAACAAGATGGTGTCTTTGGCGCTTTTTTCCCCTAATGATGCCTCTAAAGATCCTACTGTAATTGGAATGGGACCCTTTCACATTTGTGACATCTTAGCGCACCCACATACAAAATATTGATACAAATAAAAAAAAATTATTTTTTGGTAATTTTTAGGAATACCACCATGGGGAAAAATTGAATTTTTGGTGTTTTTTCTTTGATTTAATTCTTTAATATATGAATATCCCTGCCCCCTGTTACATGAAAATCTTCAGAAAAACATCTCCAACAAGAAAGCGGGAGGTTCTAGTTAAAATCACGCATGTGTTTGCGTAAAATCCCTTTTTAGAAGAACAAAATTAATTCATTTTGTGGATTCTATTCCAGCATTGGTTGGGGATATTTGTTGTGCTTCGGAATCTACTGAAAATTATATGCCCATGCCGAATAGCACTTGTGTGTAAAAATTGATCTTATAGCTATAAATAGACCAAAAACATGTAACTGTATACAATGAATAACTGTAAAATCATCCTCAGAAAAAAAGTGAAATTATATACAATGATAATGTCCAAATCTCTCAAGTCTTTTCCCTTAATGTCAGTGTTTTCTTTAACAATTTATACAATAACTGAACATAAGACATCTTTAAAGTGAGAGAGGTGAGGATAAACAGTATATTACAACAATAGTGAGTTGAGTTTTGCACATTTCTTTATTGTCATCTGAATGGCTAGCGCTCCGACTCTTCATTCAATAGTTTATGGGTTCGATTCCACCTTAAGTCTGAATATTTACAGCGATTTGGAATCCACTTTAAATTGCAGATCTCGATCTAATGATCCCTCTTTAACTAAAAACGAGCGTTGAAGGACAATTAAGTAAGTAAAGATATGAAAAATTCTCCTATTTTATTTATCTGAATTCGGATGGTTAAGCTTGTGGGGATTCGTTGAAAAAAGCGTCGTTCTCGTGACAAAGATGAAGTGATTTCGATACCCGACATAGCCGAAGATTATCATGATAGTCAAAGCCTATATACGTTGAAAAGATTCATAAGATGTTACTCTGAATGCCCCTTTTATAACCAATGGATGATATGAAATGTTACAAAGTTCCGTAAGATGTATTGGTTTAAAGTGGGACGAAAGGAATGGTCCCAGTTCAGGTGTCAACCACTTTCTTGACCGTGACACAGAATGACAATGTCTTTACTTGTACTTAACTATTTAAGTTGGAAGAAATAAGCAGCCGGAAAGAAATCGCAATAACTTTGACTATTCAGAATGTTAAAGATGCAATAATAATATGCTTATATCCTCACTTCCTTTTCAAACTACTTTATGACGACAAACATTGATTCTGATGAAAATTTTAATGGTGCCATTCAAGTCATTTTAATGTTTTCCTCGTAACCTGTCTTTATGTGAATGTCATTGTGTTCAAGGCTCAAGTTATAAAGAATAGAAATAACATGTAATTTGTCTCACGATAGTTTTCCGAAGTTTTACATCTATATCTTTCATTTTCTGTTAACGATAAAAAGACTACTTTTTATAGCGATTCATCCGGGAAAATTCATCCGCGACATTCTAATGAGAGGAACTTGATTATTGCCCATAATCTGGGAGAAACGAACGTCTTCCTCTTGAATTATGGGTACTATCATCATACTTAAACTAAAGTAAGAATGATCGAATATTCTGTTGCGGTAATCACGATAGTTTTGTAGCAGATAAAACAAACATGGAAAAAAAATTCGTTGGTAAGGAAACTTGGAAATTTCCCAAGCACCCTCCTTTACGCAGAAGGTAGGAGCTCAACTCTCGCTGTCCAACAGCGTTTGGTTGAAAACAGTTTATTTATCTGTCTCTCTATGGTCAATTTTTTCACACACTGGCTTTTTTATTACCATCAATAATTTTAAGAGGGCACTGAGAGTTCTTATTGCCGACTGAGGAATCAAACCTAACGAAACGATGAGCTGAAGACCAGAACATTAATTTCTCGGCTTACGTCAGGAAAGGCGCAAGTGTATTAAAAATGCAGAGTTTTCATGTTAAACTTTAATCACCGAAACTACTGCTACAATTTTACTTTCTCTAAGTTTTATTAAAATGTTGAGCTTGTAAAAAATAGGAAAAAATTTTCAAGAGAAATTTAAATAGTGAAATTATTATTTTTTAACTTTTTAATTATTTTTATTTATTTATATTTATTTTTGCACGTGAGGTCTACTTAGATAGGAATCTAAAATTTAAATGCAGTGGTTGCCAAACCTTGTGTGTGAATTCACTGACCAATACATTCATAATTTAAATCCCACGGACTATTAATAGCATTTTTAAGTGTTAAATAACCGGACAAATTGTTTAGTAGTCAGCAAGCCTGACTACGGATTGGGAGGTCCTGGGTTTGAAACCCGATTCAGCCATGGATGTACTTTCTCTCTCTATCCAGTCTTTGTCCTTTCCTTGTGTGTGAATGGTTGCCTAACCTATAAACGGGTCCCTATGGCATGTGTGTGTACTGAAGAAGTTGGACTCCACACCAAATACGGTTCAGTTGGAAAAGTGGAGCAGCGCGCCTCAATTTATCAGCCTAGCTGGCACACGAGAACAACAAGCGTTAAATATATTTATAAAAAAAATTGTGATCTAAGAATGCATAAAATGTATCTCGTTAATAAAATGGAACTATTAATATGAACAATTTGTTAATAAACCATAATAAAATAAACAAAAACTGTAAAAAGTGGTTTATGTATATCAAACTTTTAGTATTCTACATTCCTAGTGTGATGGATGTTCTTGCTTACTTGAAATAAGATCCCAATAAGTATCATAAAATCTCGATAAAATTATATGTCTCAATAAATAACAAATAAAATAAAATATGCACAAAGTAAAGATGTAAGATCTTACCTGTCTTAAAAAAAACAATTTGCAACAAAGTACACAAAAACTTCCTTATAAACCTAATACATTTAATAATGAGCTCAATATGGTCCTGAGTCCACCTTTAAATGCTTCAACTGATGTACAGGAAAGAGAAACCTCAGAAGAGGGCGAAACGAGGCAAAACATGTCGCTAAAACAATGCTGTGGCATGACTTATTTACAGTGAAGTTATTCAATACAGTATTCTTTCTACAGCTTTTTCCCACGCATTATTATGAATTAAATTACGTTTGAATGTATCTTAAAACATAACTTAACGTGATGAATAAGTATGTTCCATATTTTTCGAGGGACTAATGAAATTTTCTCGTGGTGCACTCCTGCTGATTCAATGTACACATCAAACCACTCCACACACATGGAAGCCCGAGTCAAGTTCTAAATCCCACTGAGCAGAAGCCGCAGATCTTTGGCAGAAAGCTGGACAGTGTCTCCTCCAAATTCACTTATTCAATAGCATATAAACATGATAGCATATAACATCGGTTGATGCGAATTAAAACCATTTAGCCAGCTTCATTCAAAGAGAGAAAGCCATTGGTTTCAATTCAAGACAAATATTTTTAAATAACTACAACACAATATTAGAATATATTGCAAAAACCGGTATGAACTGGCGCTTATACATCAGAAAGCAGAGGGAAACTGAGTGAAATGAACAGAGTTTGCAAATTTAGGAAAGCAATTCGAATTACTCGTTAGGAAATACTGGATAGAAGATATAAAATTTTATAAGGTAAGTGTGTGTAATTCAATAAATTAAAAAAATAAAGGTTAGCAGGAGAGAAATCAAATTTACTAATCTCATTTTAAGTATTATCAGGAACACTAGTCACAAAAGGATGGTTGGTTAGTTGGTTTTAGTGGTGCAAGGTCCACATCAGGACAAGATGCGCCAGACATAAAGTCGTCTTTATCTGCTTCCTCTGCTCAAAGTTACAAAAGGAAGCGAGTTACTTAAGGCAAACAATAGTAAATTGATAACGTAAGAATTATAAAAAATAATATGAAATAGAGTCATAAATGTTAATATAAATCAAGAGAACACATTTGCCAACATAAATTTCAAAGACACAAAATTTGCGATAGCGTGAACCGGAATAAATATATTTGCAATTGTTTTAAAATCTCGGGAGGATAATATATATCATATAGACCCCCCTATTTAAACAAAATCTAAGCAAAATGATTAAAACCAATGGTAGATTTGAATCAGAAAATGTATTAATGATGAGAAATTTATGTCTGATAAGAGTATGAACCTAAAAAAATAATTAAAAATAATTTGAATATGAGCCACAATATACAGATATTAAAAAAGAAACATTTTCCATTTTTACGTTTAAGAATATTTGTATTTTAGCAAAAATTGTAAATTAAAGTAAAAGATAATGCAACGAAAAGGCATTCTGCAACAATTTTTGTTTAGGTTGATGTAAGAACGAAAAAATGACAAATTCTATTGGTAAAGCCTGCAGCGGATTCCGAAACAATGCAAACATTATACGCCTGTTGAGGGAATCGAATCCATGAACTGATGAGGTGATGTGAGCATGGACTATCTAATAACCAGAAAAGTAAATCTTTAAGGTCGTTTTACAAGTAATTTCTAAAATAAAGTATATATAAAAATGTGGAAAATTTTAATGAAAAATTCTTATAGATACAGATTTATGTAAGGTTTACAAAAAATGTGTGTATACAGGTGTTCAGGAAGTTTCTACCTAATAATCTATTCAGTGTGGTTGTTATGTTTTAAGATCGTTGCTTTTGCACATATGATATCAAATCTGATCTTTCAGTTTAAATCAGAACATATTATGAAATCAGTGCTTCTTTGATAAGTGATTATACGAATGATAAATTTTGTAGAGAGTTCTAAAAAAGGATATTTAATACAGTTAGCTCATTGTTAAAATAGAAGAATATTTAAACATTAGTTTATTTTTGCATTGAAATTTTCCATCTATTCCCTTTGATGGGCCACTTAAAAAAATAGACCTTTAAACAAGGTGATGTTAAAAACAATAGATTTTGCGCCAAAGCATCTGATCCTACGATGGGATTCTACTTTTGATTTAGCCTAGCTGATAATCTAATGGTTAGCGCTCCAGCCTTAGATGCAACAGCACGTGAATTTGAATCCCACCTTCGTTTGGATGTTTGCAGTGGTTGGGAATGCATAATGAAACTGTAGATCCACGTCTAATTAGCCCTAGTGTACAAATAATGACCGTTGAGAAAAAATCAAACTACTTCTGAATTAAAAAGGCTCATCGCCCTCAAGTCGATGACATTGTTTTTCACCTCTCTACTTACACAAAAAACAAGAATTTTTTGTGATTTCTCTACGAAATCTAATCTTTTCTGGTTTTACAGACACGTGATTGTTTCCTAAAACGCCTTATAACAGATACATTTCATTTGCATTTTAAATTATCAGTTTTTAGGACATTTAAAAATTGATATAATTGATAAGGTGACGTTAAAAGCGATAGCCGCTACACAGAGGTCGCATCCTACTACGATACTCAGTTAATTAAAAATGTCTTTGTTCTTGTGTAAATGACATTTTCTTCCCATTTTCTGCCGAAAAACAGAAGAGAATTTCATGATTTCTCAGTCCAATCAAATCAGCGGTTGTTTTCTGGTTGTACAGAAACACGATTTTTTCTAATACTCACTCAAATAGCTTTTCTATTTAAAAAAGTTTTATGTCCGAAATGTTCCATTTGAAAGAATGGAACGTCTTTTTGGATCCTTAACGGTCGTCTGTGGCGTGCGACTATAAATAAAAGAACTTTTTTTATGCCAGGCGGTAGGTCAAGGCTTAAGAATCAATAGAGAAGTTCGTTTAAATGAAATGGCCACTGAAGAAGATTTGCGCCCCACCTTGTTTAGGAAAGGAGCAGCGTGCTTCCCCTTCATTAATCTCTGCACTCGAAGGTGGGTTTTAAAATTCATTTTTTGAGATAATGTGCTGAATTTCTTTGATTCAATTCTATTTTAATCTAATATAACAAACATCTGGTTGATGCAATAAAATTTGACTTGTCGAGACGTTTTCCGAATTTTATTATTTCTAAACTTTGTATTGAAAATATTAAGGAATCAGTAGAGTTAAGCAATATGAACTAAAAAAAAATTGATCGTGAATTCTATAATGAAAATACAAGGATTTGTAAAATGCCATGCCCGTATATCATCTTTCGATGCATGTTTACCAAAAATGATTTGTAAAGCCATAAATAAAAATGAATATACATTAAAAAAGAAGACTAATTTTCATAGCGTGTCTTGCTTATAATTAAATTACAAAACTTTTAACTAAGAGTAAAATATTTTAATTTTTGAAATGATGATTGGTTACATATAGATTGGTAGCCGCTCTAGTGTGAAGCAGGATTAGTTTTGTTTAGAGCGTTTCGTTGACCCTCTTTCTTATAGCTAAAGTAATATCATAAACATGTATGTAGACGTGTTTTTGATATTCATTTAGACAAATGCTTATCAAAATATAATTTAAGCAACTACTTGTAATATTGTAAACAAATAATTTCTTCATCTTAGCTACAGTTTATTTTAGGAAGAATTTCCTTCATCTTTTGAATTGAGTTCATATGGAAAGAATTTTGCACAATCCCTTCAGACTCCAAAGCAAGAGAGAGAGGAAGAGTGAGCAGCTTGGCTTCTGACTCAATTTCACTGAAAAATTATTAGTTTTATAAAATTCATGGGCGTCATGTTTCCCTTTGAACTCTCATAAATGGACGTTGATTTCATACTATGCAATACAGTCAATACTTCCACCATATTTCAATATCGAGCTATTGCTTTACATAGTTTTGAATTTGCCTTCCAACATATGCCAATTTTTTTTATCTCTGTATTCATGCAGAACTATACAAGAATTAATCTGGTGTTCTAATAACAAGTTCTAGATATGATGGGTTCTGTCTGTACGTAACACAGACGAAGATCCTTTATACTGGGAAGACCTCTCTGCGCACCTTAAATGTTTTCTGCAGTCCAATGTCACTTTACTATGTGTAATGGCTTCGGAAATAAGGTGCCAGCTGAAATGTCGACCTTGTCTCTTATCGTTCAAGAAGACAAGGAATTAAATGTGTTCATTGCAACTGATTTGAAGAAAAAGACAATGTGAGACGTATCGCAGTAACCCTTTCTTACTTTAACTTTTGAATACTTGATCAAAAGCACAATTTTCTTCATTTAGTTTCATTTCTTTGAGTTTTCTATAAAGTGATCAAAATAAATGTTTTCATCACAAAATAATTCACTACAGATTCATTTCGTAATCAAGTCGTGAAAATTATGAATTTTTTGAAAGTATGAATAGTACACAGTTACACATTTTGTATAAGATCAAATAACATGAAATTCTTCAACAAAATACATTTGAACACAACATTCTTCTTTTAGAAGAGGCAAAAGTAAGTCACATGTAAAAATATTTTTCTTAAATTAGATTAGTAACAAAATCTCTTATAAATAAGCAATTTATTTCCCAGTCTTCCAGAGCGCCATCATTAAATCACTGAGTTAAGTTATTGTGACAGTCAGTATAGTTTCTACCTAACGAAGCCGTACCTCATCGCTGCCAATCGAACGAGCTTCCAGTGAGTTGGTATCTTCCTCATCACATGACACCAATGGAGAGATATTTGTCCTTCTGAACTTTTAATATAACTGTGATACTAAATTTGTCATACATCGAGCGCGTTTATTAATTATATTTAATTTAACCGATTCATGTCGAAGTGGATGGATTAAGTGCACTTTAACTTGTCAATAGGCATTTTGCAATCAAAAAGGATTCGCTAAATCCTATTATAAAATGAGATGAACAATGATTTGTTTGATGATATCAGATTTTTAGATTCCCGCTAGATAACATTAAATCTTTGAACTAGAAAGACAAACACTGAAATCATAAAAGTAAAATTATATTAAAATATTACATAATATAAATTAATATTAATCATAGATTAATTTTACTGAATTAATTTTAATAATCAGTTAAAAATAAATATTTATTAAAGTAAGCAATTTCAATAAAAAAATTTTTTTTATTTAAGATGTATATTTTACATTTCTTGTTATTATAGTTTTTTTGTGTAAATAATCATGCTTTCATCATCATATTTTATATAACCATATTTTTACAATAAAGGATCTGCAGCTGAAAGGAACACAAATAGTACATTTTAGATTATTTTGTGTTTAATTGATATGTGTTTCTTTTTTTAATTCTTGAATACCTGTTTATTTTTTCGAATTGGGAGTAGAATTTGTGGTCTAAATATTCAACCACAAATCGGTGGTTAACCAATTTTTCTGCCTGTATAGCTAAGACATTTAAAATAGTAATAAAAAAGGCTAAATTTACATTCGTTGCATGGATAAGATAAATACAACAGAACGATAATAACCGGAAAATGTTTATAATTTAAAAAATTTACAAACATTAATCATTTTCAATTTCCTAAAATACATTATATACCTATAAGTATATTTGTGATAAAGGAGATAAATACAATTTATTCATATTCAATAGTTGTATATATTCAATATTATAATACTCTGGACTTGAGTCAATTACAGCTTTAGCCCTTCGGAGTGTGCTTTCCACAAATATTTGGGGGGTGAAGAGAGGAATTTTCTTCCGCTCTACTTGGGGAAGATTTGTTAGTTCTTTTATCGATTGAGAACGGTTGCTGCAATCTTTAATTTAGCTATACAATTTATCCTCGAAGTGTTTCATAGGGTTCAAGTGTGGACTCAGGGAAAGCCAGTCCAATCCTCTATCCGCATTGTCAGTATACCAATTCCCGATAGAGGTCGCAACTAGCGTTGTCATCTTAAAATAACAATGATCCAACTTGTCTAGAATAGCAGAGTAATAACCGGCGTTAGGAGTACCAGGAATTGCGATAAAGGATCTCAATCCACAGCACGAGAAAAAAACGCAGATCATAATTCCACCTTCGCTAAGCGTTACTGTAGACAAAATGCATTCTGGCAAAAGGCGTTCTCCAGACACACATCAAACCCAGATTGTTACCTGATTGGCAGAACTTGAACCTGGACACACTACTCCAAAGATCCCACCTGCACTCTGCGGTCCCCTTTCAACGTGCCTCGCATCACTTCAACCAAGCGCTGCGGTTGGATTTTGCTATCGAAAGCTTATGGGCAGATTATGGAAACCAACCATATGTGCTTCTTTGAGGAAGGAACAACAGTCCTGAATGTTTTTTGGATTTTTTGCAATATGTGGGCCGTCCGTTTGGTGCGGTTCTTCCGGAATTTATTGAACAACCTTCATCGGTTTTCATGTTTTTGCTTCGTATGTCTGCTGGGTCGAAACATAATCTGATATTTCCCCCATCGCCTAGCACTTTTTAATCACAAAAGCCAATGTCCATTTTTAAATGCTTTCCTTACTTGATTTGTTCCTTAAGGATGAGCATTTCTATTATATCCGACATTTACGCCTTTCTCGAAATCGGAAGCGAATTTCATTCCATCGTGTATGCGATTAATGCCAATGTTGTTTTATCTACACTATATTTAGTGCAGTCTTGATCTACATCATAAGATGTAGATCAGGACCACAGACATCCTTATTTCTTGGGTCAAATATTTGTTGGTTGATGATCTAAAGCTGATAAACTTACCCATAAATGATTTATATCCTATATATAACGAAAAATTAGTTTGTATAGTCGAACTGGCAGCTGTATGCCATTTTAATTGCTGTTCAAAATATAATTTTTCTCATCTGTCCCATAACTCTTTAATCTTTGATTTTACAGTTAGGAGGTTCGACATTGACCTCGGGCTTGATGTTTTAGTGGTTCGAAACAAAGTCTAAACTGCAAGTAAAAGTTTGATTCTTGGATGCAAAATTGAACTTTGATGCCAAACAAATCAATCTAAAACCCTTTTTTTAATAAATGCAAACAATATACCTTTTCTAAAACCTGGAAATTCTAATGGACAACCTAACATTTGAATACTCATGTTAAGCATTTGCATATTCGTATCTTATTGACTTCCGGGGAGAAATTTCATAGACAGTGGCCTCCGTATTCAAGTGAGGAAAGGCTTCCACGCCGATTGACAAGCATGTGGATAGTAAATTGCAACATCTATTTCCAGTAAATGAGTAATCCAATAGTTCAACAGTGATTAGGAATCGAATTCTTTCACTCCATGGGCCATGGTTAGCCGATTTTAATAATATTTCTAACTTTCATGAAAATGGAAAAAAAAGAGAAAGAATCTTAAGTCGTTGCCGTGTAATATTCATATTGATGAGGCTTCTCCAGAACGCAGCCACTCCTTCTGTAAAAAGAGCAGGCTCTCAACCAGGCAAGCAGACACGTGGGCCACCATTTAATAAAGCAAATGAGTGCAGTGCAAAACCTATTAAGTGTTTGGCGGAAACTAATTTGTGGCTTTTAATTATGCATGCCGCAGTCATGTCTATTGCCGGCATCAACTAATTCATGTGACCCAGTTTGCGGCAGCGACTGCAAAAGAAATCGTAGCAATTGGAGGTATTTTGGCCGACAACATTTTGCATGCGAATCGGATTTATAAATACTTAACTCTCATTATCTGCGCTTGGCACTATTTTGCAGCGACGGATGCCAAATTTATGTTAAGGAGGAATATAATTGCTGGGGGAATGCCGCTAAAAAAGCACTATAAGTTTTTTTTTTTTTTTAAAAAAGCGAGAATTGCTGCAATTTGAATGTTGATTGAACATGATTTGGATAGTTCAGTTCTTAAGATTAAGTTGGTCAGTGATTTGACATTTGCGATAGAGACAATATTTTTTAAAACATTGAAACAATACATTATCATTTATTTTTCATATTGAAAATGATATAAACTGCCACTCCTCCAGAATTTATAAATCATTAAAAAAAATAAATCTTTAAATGTTTTGAAAGAGATCAATAAATTCTGGCTGAAATTATTTTGAAATGTTTTTTCTACTCTATTACAAGTCTGATGTATATTATTTCACTTGGATGCCTGAACAATCAGTGCTCTGGCTTTCATATTAACCGTGTGAGTTCGATTCCCACCACATTAGTATATATTTGAAATGATTCTTCTATAAACTGTACATCCATAAAAAAAAGTCTTGGCGGAGCCATCCTCACATTAATTTTAAAACCGTTTCGAGAGCATAGCGGTAGGATTGGACTTTTCGATGAATTTTGTCAAAAAGTTTGTCGACGAATTTGATATCGCATTCTTCGAGCGACAAAGTTCATCATGGAATGTTTGAGTATCGTCAGTGATGAAAAATAATCTGTTCATGATTTTTACCAATAATAAAGAAATATGTTTTAATTATAATTTTTTTTCCATTTTTAGAAGTTTTCAAAATGTTAAAAATGACCTCTTAGTCTAAATAATTATTTTTCAAATTTTCAAATCGTTATTGATTCCAAATTTAAACACGTTGAAAATTGAAAAAAAGTGATAGCAAAATAAAAAAGAAAAGACAAAATATCTATTTTATAAATAATTTAAATTGGCAAGGGTGACTTAAATTTTTTTTAATTTAATCGCTCAAAATGAAATAATAATCTTAATTTTTTTTTCTTTCTTCATGCCAAAAATTACCCTGTGATAATTCAGAATCATGAAAGTTCCACAATATATTCATATTTTTTCCCTCGCACACCATCCCTACTCAAAGATAAACTTTTTAAGTGGAGGAAAAGTAAGAAGAGCTTATTTCCTGAAATGAAAAGCATTCCAGAGTGACTGAAAGCGATCTCGTTCAATTAATCTTACCGTGGCATAAGCAAATTTACAGGGAGTTTAAATCAATCTTATATTTCGAGTTCACTGTAAGCACTGCGAATTCCATTCCGTGGTGTCCTCCTCCATTCATCCTCGGACAAAAATTCGTCTAATAATTTGTTTCATATATATATATATATATATATATATATATATATATATATATATATATATATATATATATATATATATATATATATATATATATATATATACATTATTTATGAATAAATAAGAAAAATATTCCATTTACATCTTGATTGAATCCTTTTTTTAAATAATGCCTGAGTTATAAATCCGTGTGTTTAGATTCCATATCATTTTTAAAATTCCCTTGCATTCTGAGTATTGAAACAAACTTATATATAGACCTCAAACCTTTCATTTCACTATTTTTTTTTTTTAACATTTGCATAAATACATTGCTTTCAATGTCAAAATTTCTGGAGTCATTTAACTATTACTGACTGAAATGTCGTTTAGCTCTGGTGAAGGAGCGTCCACTTGTATGCCGCCGTCCATCCATCACTTGGACCTCTCGCGCCACGCTTGTCATGGTGCATGGACTCGGAAATGGTTCCAATTTACATGAACAAGTGGGCATTAAAGTTTTAGAATGCGAACGGATCCATAAGAGGAACGAAAAAAAGCATTCCATCTGTGTTCTGAGGATAAAAACTCGACCCGCCCAGTAGACCTTGATGGGTATATCTAACAACTGTTACCCCGAAAAAGAACCGCTCTTGATGATCCGTTATCGATCCGTTCTTTATTTCGGTCGGCTGCGCGAATCAGCGCTCGGAAAATAAAAAAAGCAGCAGCAGCAGCCGTTATTAAATGGTCTGAGGAAGAAATGATTCCTTTTGTGACTGCTAATGAAATAGGAGTATCTCGGGGGTTGGCGAGAAGGGGAGCCATTATTCTCATGGTCACGAACTGCTTCCGAAGAACAGGTATTTCGAATGAGAGACGCTCTTCTATTCGAAATGATGATTGGCGGTGAAGTCAGAATGAAAGGTCTTTTAGGGAATTTTAATAACCATTTTTGGTCACCATTTGCTTGCATTTTAAAACACTGAAAATGACTTTTAATTCCCATAACAAGCGATGGCACTCAGTTGATTCTCAAATTAGAGTTTTGGAAATTTTTTATCCACAAATAGTAATTCTTCCCAGTATTTGCACTGTTTAATGACTGAACACTTTATTGCTTTTTTATACAAATATAATAAATTTTGAGCCAGTTAATGGTGAAGATAGGATGCTGTTTAATTGTAATATAATTAAAATCTAATTCATTTTGGTACCCCTTTGAATAAATTTTGGGCAACATCATTGCACAAAATACACACAAATAAGCTTGCCTATTCCACGTTCGCTAATGGAACTGTATTTAATGAAAAATACTGAAACTTTCGTAAATACTAAATTTTCTAACAGCTTTTTCCTGCTGGAAGAGGACTTGCGTTCCGACTTTCAGTAAATAACTCAAGGGTTCGATTTCCATTCTTAGGCGTGAATATTTGTTATAAAGGTTTGAAATCCATTTTAAGGTGTCATCTCCTGCTGATTTAATCTTTATGTATAAAAATTAAGTGTGAAACTCCTACCGAATGCAAAAGAACTGTGAGTTCAACATTTTGTAACACTTTAAATAATTATATTATTAAATTTACGAGTAATCGTAAATTGAGATTCCTGTTTCAATATTTTCGGATAATATATTGCCTTTAGATATTTGGTTCTATAGAAACAACGCTGTATTTAGTTGTATATGCAAAAAATAGAAGTGGATTAATAAGATAGTGTGTGACTACGTTTATTTTCTATTTAAACTTTAATATTAAATTTTAGAATCGATATCACCGAAAAATATTTATATACATTACAAATATGCAATCTAAAAGGCCCCTGATAAAGTCATTAAATCCTGTTTCATTTTCATGTTATTTGTATTTGACACACTTTTATGGTATAAAACTAATTCAATTCTTGTTTCCTTGACATTTCAATCTCAAATTGGCATTCTTAACAATTACTTAATATCCAATGAAAATTCGATATTAAATAATTGTTATAAACTCTGTTTCTATGGAGATTTTTTGAAGAAGAGCATTTCAAATAAATGTTTTGCTTATTATTCTATTAGTATAAATATTTTTAAAAACAAATTGGTTTTTAAATAAATCCCTTGGTTAAACTTCTCTTAAACTTTGTTTATTTTCAAAAAGATTTTCCTAAGATTCTTAAATGTGATTTTTTTAAATATTCGCCTTAACGTCATGACTAAATTGAATAAAACATATTTCTTTAATTTGGTTTATAATCAACATAATTGTCAGAAGAGAAATTCCTTATTTTCCAAACGTTTTTGTTTCCTTGTCGCCCAAAAAACATTTTTCGCACACGAGAGAGTTAGTTATACTGAAGCATACAGTTGGATTTTCATCCAGTACCAGAATCCAAGCCCGGAAGGAACCCACGATCTGTTGAAAACTGAAAGACAATGTGGGAGCCAAAAGGTCTTGTCCCATTATTCTCCGGACTGTGGATTACATTAAAAATGCAGCCTTGGGTACCCCTGATAAATGGCCACTGTGTTCAGATTATCCGTGAGACCTAATTAATCTCCCCTGACGTGGCATCATACCGGGAAAAAAATACCAGATGGGGATAAAAGCTTACATACGGGAACCCTTTTATTTATTATTATTTATTTGCAATTTGATGACGCCAAGATAGGCGCTAAGATCTGAGTGACAAAATGGCCCGCTACCGCTATGCAAAATTAACACATGCAAAGTTACGAGAAATTTAACTTCTTCGCCAATATTCATCGCCAAACCTAAAGGTACCCGTTGCAACACCGAGCTTCAAATAGGGTTTCGAACATCTTGATTCAATAGAAGGAAGCTTTAGGTGAAGGTGAATCTTAACCTCTATCTCTGAGCTATCTAATTTAGACTGTAGTTAATCCACATCATTCATCACATGCCACTGTTCTTGCTTCTAGAGAGAGATAAGTGCACCGATCTAGCAGTGGAGTAGTTAGGCACTCTCGCTTACAATTCAGTAATTAGTGGGTTCAATTTCCGCACCTGAAATGGACATTTGTATTAATTCGGAATGCATTTTAAACCCGTTCACCATTTTACTTTACTGATTCACTTGGCTTTCGTAGTCAAAACGTATAATTTAAGCGACAAACAACTTAGATCTAGAATTATAACAAATATAATGTTTGCACAGATCTATTTTCTGAATATCACCTTTTTTTGCATGTGATGCTCCTTATTTTCGCGATGAGTGTCGCGGAACAGCTTTAGTGAGGTATTTAATGAGTCGTTCAGAGAAGTCACCAGATTCCTCACCAATTAAAATATTTGGCTAGACAAATGACGCGTCCATTCCATGGACCAGGGGACTTGGACTAGGGCCGCTGCAACCGTGACCCAGCACTCCTCAGAATTCGCTTTTCTCTGCTAAAACGGATTCTCTTTTCTATTGCATTGTTTTGAAGTGATTTACAATAAAGTTTTTGAAACAATCGAAGCTATCCTCATTCAATAAAAAAAGTTTTGCACATTTGTTTTAATTGCTTTATTTATATTATTCACAATCCTTACACAACTTTAAAAGCAATAAAACAGCCAAACCCATTGAGAGGCATTTGGACATCTGTCACGCCATTTTTTACGGAGAGTGGGGCATCTTCAGATGTCGAAAAGGAGGAAACCCAAAAAAGAAACCGAAGCATACGTATCAACAGATGGGCATGCAAGAAGTGAATACATACCATCTATCGCCCATTCAAAGTGGCTGAAAAAGAACTCACATTATTTTTTTTTAATATCATTTTCTAATAACACATTTATTTTTAGTACGCATTGGTGCTCCCTGCTGATAGGAGAAAGTAAAAAAATTACGACATTTTGTATGGATTCAATAATTTTTGTATGAATTCAATTAATGTGTATGGATTTAAATGTCATAAAAAAATAATGACATTTTGGATGAATTTTAAAACGGTGACATTTTATTTAAAAAATCAAATTTTAAATGAAATGTACTGATTAGTTTGAGATGGTGAATTTATGATAATAATTTAAAAGTGCATTATTATAAAAAAAATAAACTATTTCAAACTAACTAAATTTGGTAGAGACTGATCATACATTTTACGCAGTTGCTGCCACCCGCAAATTTTATTCTGTCTTTGAAATTCAGAACAAATATGCATCATAATTTATTTTTTCTAAAGAACGTTTAATTAGATAGAAAAGATCTCTGCTTTTCCATTTTAGGGAACACAAAATTTTTATGACACATTTTTGTTTACATAAGATGACTTATTAAGCAAATTTTATACTTAAAAGTGGATTCCAAAGATCCATGGACAAGATAGGATCCGAACCCATGATCTGCTGAACCGAAGGTCAAAGTGGTAACCATTCGGCTGCCGACTCGTATTTTGTACGCAGCAGATGCTGTAGGTTTAATAAAATAACTTTCATTGCATCTTTTCTTCACGTACCTTTAGTGTTAAGTTCCTTTTTGCTAGTTTATTTACAATGAAACGACAAGGGGATAGATCTATAGAAAAATTTTTTACAAGATTTCCGTAGCCTCTTCTTTTTACTCTGATTTCTCGGTAAGCAAGTTTAAGTTATTGCTATGTATCTCTGACTGTGCCTTCTGAAATGAAGTGACGAGGGGATAGACCTAGAGAAAATTTTTTTACAAGGTTTCCATAGCCTCTTCTTTTTACTCTGATTTCTCGGTAAGCAAGTTTAAGTTATTGCTATGTATCTCTGACTGTGCCTTCTGTATATTGACCAGCTCATAAACAAATGATAAGATTTGATTATCTCCAAATTTCCAGAATAACAGAACAACATTAAAATCTGCGAAAGATTAGGCACTCTCAGCATGACGGTCTTTAGCGGTTGGATTACCAATGAATCTGCTGCCATCTTGATTTGACACTGTATGGTGAACAGAGTAATGCATGCGTCAAAAGGAGGAAAACTTCAAAATCTTCTTTGCGAATTATGCTGATGATTATGCAGCATAATTCGCAAAGTCACACACACATGCATAATCATCCCAACTGATGATTATGCAGGATGTCGAAAGTAGATATAATGTCGTTATTGAAACTGTTGTTATGTTAACTGTTATTATTAAACATAATTGCATTCGAATCTGAAACTTTCGATTTTAAAAAATGTTATATGTTAAATAGTAAATGTAACTACTGAAGTTTGGCTATACTGTAGTGCAAGTGATGATACACATTAACACACTAATTATAAATATTAATTCATATTTTGTGATAAATTAATCAAAATATAAACTCTGTAAAATAATATTAATATAGGACAATGTACATTATCGTACACATTCCATCAACTGAAATTGCAGTTTCTTGACCAACCTCCGACGATGTAAAATATTTTAAAATGAAACAGCTTAGAATGAAGAGATAAATGTAAAGTCCGTGGGAACTGAAGAAGTCACGTAATTAAATGGAATTCTCCGGAATGTGTGTGTATCGGCTGCAAGGAATACTCAAGAATGGAAGCCAATGTTTTTACTTCTATACTTGGAATTTTTTTTACTTTCATCGTTCCTTTTTCATGCTTGAAATTACTGTTTATTGAAACTTAATAAACTAGATATTGCATCATAAATACACTGAAAATTGGAAGCTCAGTTTTTCAATACCTAAATATAGTATCTGGATTGATTATCCAATCATGTGCTGTCCATTCAAAATGAAAGACGGCTCATAAAAATTAAATTTTAAGAGTTAGAAAAACTTTAAAAAATATATATATATATATATATATATATATATATATATATATATATATATATATATATATATATATACTGTAATGTTCTATAAATAAGTTCGCTACACATTCATAATACTTTTCCCACTTATTTAAAGAAGCTAAATTTTTGAGAAATAATATTTCATACTAAAAAACCTATGGCTCAGTTAAAAGGGTCCTGTGTAATTCTAACAGTGGTACTAAAATCAGTAAATTAATGTCCTTGAGGACCAGAAAATAAACGAAGGGATAATGTTAAACATCATTTTCATTTCACACAGTAAATTGAATTGCAGAACAAACACATTTGCTGTTGAAAAGCTTTCCATAGATATTAGGCAAAGTTCGGGGGATAAAATTCAGGATGCATGTAACACCCCTTCCGACACCCTCTCTGCAATCAAACCTAAGACCTACTCCAAATAGTCTAGACCTACCACTGGATCATGAGGAACACAACACTATTTACATCGAATAATTACAAATTTATGCGGATAATTTTAATAAGTAAATAAATTCCCCTTGTGTAGCAAATAAGTTCGTTGAAAATAATTTGAAAGCGGGGAAATTATAGACAAAGTGATGACAACATCAGCTTGATCACTTTCAAAATGTTTGGTCAGATTATATTTCGTTCCCATTGATATCAGTCATTTTTCAGTGTTTCAACAGCAGATGATGTCTCTCATTGTTTTGAGTAGATCTAACATTCTTTTGAAGTCCCTTTACTAACATCAGCATATATTATATTTTAATTATTCTCGTTCGATTTAAAAATCGAACGAGAATAATTCCTTAAAACGTGTTATGCGTTAAGGGATTCGCAGTCCCTGAACGCATACACATCTTAAGGGCGATAATTAAAAGAAGATCTCAAGTAATGGCGAAATCCGGTGATTTAGAAAAAAGATGTCGAATTAAATAGCCTATACCTTAAATCAAAGAGATTTACAAAGAAACTTGCAATCTTAATTTTAAGATGAATATATATATATATATATGTGTGTGTGTGTGTAATGAGGGAGTATAGAGATTAAGTAGAAATAAAAACATAATAATTTAATATTTAGCTTACTGACTTTAATTAATAGTGACAAATGGAAAAACTAAACACTGTGAAGACTTATGTCATTTTTTGCCACAATTAAAACAAATTATTGGAGATACATTCGACCTATCTTGATTATTATGAGTAACTTTAATATTGCCTTTATTTAAATCACGATTGCTGTGATTGTAATTTTTGCGATCATAAAATTTAGTGGAAACATCGGAAAATATCTGTTTTTTAGAAATGTAAATTTTTTCATAAATTTTTAATTTTTCTTTACAATCAGAAATATTTTTAGTACCATATGCCAAAACTTTGTTACTTGAGTCCTCAGGTATACCATTTATTATGTATTCAATTAAAGATGCTTCATCTATTGCACCTCGAGAAGCAATTTCGCGCATGCATACAAAATATTCAAAAAGAGATTCACCTTTTGGTAAAGTACGTTCTTGAAGCATAGTGCCAATTTGTTTACTGTTAACTTTCGATTTAAATTCTAACAATAGAGTTTCTCTTAAAATTTTTCATCTAAACAAACCATGTATACTCTGAGCAATAGTTTTTGCAGTACCAGTTGAAGATTTTTTAGCAAATATTATTTTTTGTTGATCACTTGTAATATACAAACAAAAGTTATCTTCTAAATCTTGTATATAATGTTCGACTGAACAATTGTCTGTACCATTAATGGAGCGTAAAGTGTCAGATCTTTCGTAGAAAAAGATTCGCCAAAACTAGTGTTGTGTGAAAGGAAGTAAGTATTTTGCACCTGACGTGGGGGAGAAAAAGGATTAGCAAACTGCCTTTGTGAGTCATCTTCGGCTCCGAATAGAGAAAAAGTGTTGTCTATGACTGCTGCATGGGCATTGTTTAATGTTTCGTTTTGAAAACCACTGACACTGCGATTCTGAGAAGAGGAATTCTTAATTAAACTCGCTGGATTTTTAAGTGCATTTTTAAAAGTTTCTACTAGTTCTGTTTCACTTTCGGAATCAGATCCAGCATTTCGAAATAAATCGAAATTTATTAAATGTTCAAAAATCAAATCACAGTTATCTTTAGCATTAGATGTAAATTCAATATGAAGCACATTACACATAGAAATATAAAATCATTGTCACTGAATAAACTTAATGCATTTGTTTTGGCTTCCTTAACAGGATAGTCAGAATCAAAACCAGTAAAATTGCGTAAATTATTTCTATTTCTTTGTCCTTCATCTGTACCAAATTATGTAGATTTTTAATGTTCTTAGTGCAGATTAATTATGTAGATTTTTAATGTTTTTAATGTTCTTAGTATATTGAAATAGCAATTTTCTTAAAACCATTTAAGGAAGCCATATTTCTTATAGTCTATAAATAAGTTTCAAGCTGACTCACCGTTTTTAAGGAGTCAATTATCGGTATTTGTAGTCTTAGTTGCTTATATATATATATATATATATATATATATATATATATATATATATATATATATATACATAATTGTCAAAATGTAAGTAATCGAGTTCTTTTTAATTCAACAAATGCAAAAAGAAGATCAATAAAGCAAAAAGACAAAATTATTTACATATGATAAGCGCATGGAATATATAACCAACAGATAATTCAAATACATAACTATATGTTTATTTATTTAATTTAATATTTTATTTTGGCAACTCTAAATTCAATATTTTATTTTGTTTTCGCAGCTATAAATTTTATATTTTGACTTGGCAATTGTGAATTCATTAAAAATTTTTTGTGTGATTTCGGGGTAATCAAATGCCAAATGAAGAATAATAAAGCGAAAATACGAAATGTAGTAAACACAAGGAACATAAATTCAATCAATATTTTAAAATTTGAAAGAAACATAGAATAAAAGGAAAATGAAATGAAGTACCAATATCGCCAGCTTCTTCAGAGGGTGCTGATCACATTGGCACAAAGTATGGCTTTTCTTCAGTGGCTATAAGTTAAAGTCTTAATGAAGCCACTTCACTACGAAGCCACGCAAAAATAAATTTACAAATGTCAAGCCAAAATATAGAAAATAAATGTCAAGAGCTAAAATATAATATTAAATGTCAAGAGCTAAAATATAATATTAAATGTCAAACCAAAAATATAACATAATATTACACTATTAAATTTATACTAGTTAAAATCAATTTCCAAATCCATAAAAATTGCATATAGTAATTCTATTTAATCTGCTTTGGAGCTAAATGTATTGCTGAGCGTATAATTTTTGTATCTATTCTTCTATTTTTTTCAATTTATGCACATGTTTATGATAATCTCAACTCATGTTTTATATATATATACATACACACACACAAACACTCATATATATACATACACATATATGTGTGTGTGTATATGTATATATATATTATAAAGATTTTAAAAACTGCTCCAAAATTAAACAGTAAAAATATTCAAATTAATAGCGAATTCCCTAAAATAAATTTCATCTAAAAACACGCCTATAATTATATCCTTACTGATATTATGTAAAAATATTGTTTTTAAAATTTACTTTTTAATTTGTTTTAGAAGTTGCGATAGTGTCCACGGTGATTTGTGTGCACTGATCGATTCGGATGTTTTGGAAAAGTCCTTTATTACAAATGCAACGCTTATTTTCCACAAGATTTCAGCTATTTATTCCGATGTCTCCTGAAATCGATGTATTCAGTTACTGATGATTCGACAGTGATTTAGACGATGTATTCAACTAATGTTTTACATGCGGGTTTCTGATTCAAACTTTACAGTAATTGTTTTCCAGTACATGACCAACAATTTTAATTAAAACAAGTTGATATTAACGAATATATCAATATAATGTGTACTTACGTATTTTTCAATAAGTTTAAAAAATATTTTATTAATTCAAGATTTTCGGTTAAACAATCACGGAAGTGATTGTTAGATAATTAAGATAATTCAACTTCTGAGAGAAATCACTTTAGATAATTTGCAGTTTTCTAAATTTTACTTAGAAAATTATTTTTTCAATTATGGAACTTGAAAAACTTAAAAATGTAAATTTTATTGCAAAAATTAGATAAAAGGCATTTTTATTAGTGTTCATAAAATTTTAATACCTATAACGAGAAATTTACATGAATTTCTTCCTTTTAAATAAAAAGGTTGAAGAATTCCGTGGATTTTCTTTTGTTATAACATGTGTAAATATATAACAATATATTTTCTATTAATATTTATATATAGCATACATAAATTATATAATATATTATTACCATAATTAAATTCAATCAAATAAATTTTTCCGAATTATGTGTTTGAATCGGTGGAAAAATAGGTTCTTAAGCTGAATGAGAAAACTTATTTCACATCTCAAGGATTTAGTATTTCGCTATTAATCTGCGATGAATATTGGAAAGAATGTCTAAAATAAACAGTGTTATGAGCACTCAAAGCATCGTCACTTTTGTTACTTATAAAAACACATGCTGTCATCCTTTTAAAAAATGGGTAGAATAATGCCATTCATACTTACCCTTCATATCAGTACTTGGTTTTCATTTTGCAGGTCTACACTTAGTGATAGGAGAGCGAAGAAATCGGGGTCTCACAAAGGTTTTATTCTTTTTGCCGGTCCCGAAAACAATCGCTCGGCGTCGGTGCGCGCCGCGGAACTATCTGAACTGCGGCGGGAAACGAAGCCCATTAAAACTCTTTTGCCAAGCGAACCTCAGAAAGATTTTGGCGTCTGCTGCGTTGCCATGGTGACCCGCGAATTTCTAAGAATGATGTCCCGTATCTGGCAACTGCGTTTCGTTCCACTGCTCTTGGATTCTAGTTCATTACGTTATTGATTGTCCGCGGCCGACCGCCAGGAATTTATGAGTGCTTTGCAAATGAAACATATATCAATTGTTGAATCGATGTATCAATCGTCATGATCGATGCTAACCGATTTCTGACAACAGAAGATGAAATCATACAGAAACTCCGTTTAAAATATATATTCCCCTTTAATTCGAAGCCTATATTTCAACACACTTTGTTTTGCATTCCTATAGTAATACTTCATATCGACAATGTGATTCACATCATACTGATACCTAATTTGATAAAAGAACGACTGACTCTACTTTCATTTTCGATTAACAAAACAATCGAATTAAGTTGAAATGTTTGGGAAGCTAATACAACAAATTGTATTTAATATCGCAGAGAAAGGTTCATAGATCAATTTTAAAGACTTTATATAATTGAGATAGAGAGAGAGAGAGATCTATGGAAAGTTTTATTTATCATGAGACTCGCATGAAGTTTGAAAGGAAGATATTTTCTGTCTAGGCCAACAGTTGAAAAAAGAGCTTGAGAAACAAAAATAAGACTTTTTTTAATTAACAAGATAATCTTTACTTACATTTTATCTTTACTGGGGTTGATAGTATAGGAAGTTCATTCATCTTCTAAATAGGAAAAATGGAAGCAACCAATTCTGCTATCGCCTTAAAAGGAGCTATTCGGATGAGTAACCATAACTGTTACAACGGACATGACTCCCATTGCAAATTATGGTCGAAAGATTCTGTTCCCGTGAATATTTTTCCCACTTAAGCCCCAACAGAACTGGACAATGAATGGGTGGTGGATTCATTGTCACATGACTCGGAAACCAGAGTCCTCGAAAAGCAATTCTCGAATACCCTGCCTAGGTGGTAGTTGAACAGTTAACATTCTAAATATCAATTCACTAACTCACTGATTTAGCTTTCATTTTGGCTTTAAATGTTTGTAAATACTCAGTATCCACTTTAAAATGTAAATTCCAAAAGACTAAGTCTTCTGCTTACATTAACAATGACCTTTGAATGTCGAACCAACCAACCGCGAAATACATTCGGATGCATATTTATATACACGATTAGAGCTCGTGTATGATGAAGAAGTCCAATAGCAATTAATTTTTAAATATTATCCTGGAAATCAAATCCAGATGTATTTTAGATCTCATAACTTAAAAAGGCATTTTGGATCTAAATTATAAAGGAATACTACGCTGCCTTAAGGGTGTAAAAGCGGAGGTGAACATTATAATTGAAAATCAAGAAGTCAAATCCACCTTTGGGGAAAGTTTGAATTGATTGAAGGAAATGGTAAAAGATGAGCTAACTCAGGGATTAGAGTAACTGGAAAACTCGTTCCAGTAAGAGGGTTCCTTTATTCAGAACCTACAATTAAAAAAGAGATTCCAAATCACAGTAAGCATTCATATTCGAGGTGAGTGTTAAACCACTAACGTGTAGAACCACAGCCCGAAATGCTAAAAGTTCTGTTGCTAACTGCATGCAAATAAGGCGAAATATTCGGGGTGGAGTTTCCAGTAAATGTATTTCTTATTATTTTGTTTCCCTCATCGAAGTATCTTTGTATGGTCGTATTTTAAAAGGTTAAATATCAAACTACGAGTGATTCAGCACTTAAAGAAATGTAAATTAACAAATGTAGATAGTTATTTTACCTGATAAATTTGAAAATTTAATTATAACTTCTTTTATTGAAGTTCTACTTACTTTTTGACACCACAGCAAATCAATTCGTTGTAATTAATGATTTTTAATGCGCTGAAATTCTTTGTATTTCATATCAATTTTATGTGGAATTTTATATTAATATTATGTTTTAAACCTAATTATTTCATTATCTACTCCCACCATTATAGTTAGTTTTAATTATCGTGCAATTATAAGTACTAATATGTAGATGAATCATAATAAAATTTTACAAAGGTGGTAAAATATTGATTTTTTTAAATAATAAATAAAAAACACTAAAAAATGTATTAAATTACAATGTTGCTGATCGTTATTCCAGATAATTACTAGAAGTGTTTAAGCATTTATTTGAAGGTAAACATGCTTGTTTGGTATAAATCACGTCCCTTTCATTTGGTGATTTCGTTTCAATCGTTTTTACATCTCTGTCTCAGTTTTAGCGATGATTAGGGTATCGGCCTTCCATCCGGAAGGGTGGGGTTCGATTCCCACTGCCGCCAACGACCCACCGAGTACATGCGATATACGTGCTCGTTAAATCTGTTGAATCGAAAGTGGTCGGTTGTTGAGCAGTTATCATGGGTGCAATGGTCTGGAGAAATTTACTCCCCCTATAGATCAATGCCAAAATTGAGTGAGTAGATTCTCTGGTGCTGCCATCTATCGGAGGATTTGAAGAGCAAAAGTTGTACTTTTACCTACATAGTGCTCTGATTAAAACGAAAGACGCTCCCAATTGACTTAAATTCGCATAGCCAAGGCATAGCGAGCTTGTCTTGTCCAAGTGTCATTAGTAACGACAACAACAACAGTTTTTACATAACTATCTCTTTCACGATAAATGTGCTTTTAGTTTTGGAAACGAAAATTCTCATTGAGTTCTAAATCTGGACAATGCAGAGAATGTCTTTAGATTTTCTTATTGAACTTTTGAAGCAGTTCTTGAACTTGCTGAGAGATATGTTGTCTAATATAGCGATGCAAGAAAACTCAGGTTTACATAAAATTGCATATAAGAAGAGAATCACGGCTCTCCGCTTCAAGCAAAATCTCGTTCTAAACTTCTAATTATTTCAATCGTTGTGAAAAGCGCTACAAGAATTGCAGAAATTTATCTTTCGATCATATGTGTGATGAAATTGGTTATTCTAAACATGTAAAACGCCTACAGTTGTCCCATAAATGCACAAAAAGCGTTTAACGTGCAGGAAGGATCCATGGTAAATGTTCCTGTGTTCAGTTCCAGACACTATTTAAAAGCGGCAGGTGAGTATTTTTTGCATGCTTAGCTGTCGGAGTATGCTTGGGATTCTTCCCAGTCTTATCCCTTGTGATATGTGAAATATGTCCTATTATCTGTTATTGCTGCATCAGCATGCTTCTTTGCTCCTAGTTCTGAGTTGGACTCTATCAGTTAAATAGAAGCAGCCAAATGGAGTTTTCATGATAATGAAGCAGGGACCAAAAACAAAACCCCCAATGATTATGGTGATACCCCCAGAGATATCATTACAACCAAGCTCAGTTTTAACGCGTCCTAGAAATCTTTAGCAAACACGACGGACTTCGGTTCATTCGGGATTCGAACTCACTACCTTCCGAAAGTGAGAACGACGCCCTAACCAACCAGGTCACAGAAGACACTCCCATTACTTGTGGAAGGTCCATTTGTTTCACATCCTTACAATGACCTTCAACATGTTAAACTGTTCTCTCTTCGTATCAAACACCGTATTTAATGCTTCAGGGAAAGACCAAGCAGAAGACCTCTAGACTTTGCCACTTAAGAGATATCATTTCACTTACAACTCATGAGCTATTTTAGGTGCCTCATCTGTCATCAGTGTACACGACACATCTTCGGCAGAATCTGGTACAGAACCTTCCAGGAATAACCCTTTTCCCAGTTAGGACAATGTTGCCAAAATTTGTGGTTTTCCTTTAATATGAATGTAGCTTGCACGCAAGTTGGGGTGGTGGAGTTTGGCTGATGGTTGTCTTTTTGAGGTCTTCAGCCATGCCATCAGCCAGGTAGTGCTTTAACAAGTCCAGACTGGGAAGCCGCTGTTGGAACGGTTGTGTGCTTTCCCTATCTGACAGATTATTATGGCTACGTCCCAGTGATGGGTTCTCTTCTATGTAGCATTTATTTTCGCTTGTTGGTCGGCCCCATACGGCCTCGAAACTGAATACAATGGAGTTATAAATCTAATGTAATTTGAGCACCAAGGACAGCAATCCTATTTATTGTTTTCCAACTGTTTCCTAATACACATTTCTTGAATACGCGTTCAATATTGATATTGAATTGCCATGGATTTCCTCAAAAGCAAATCTTGAACATTTTAACTTCCTCATTTAAAAGTATAAATAGAATATTGCATGAAAATAAATATTATACGCGTTTTCTATGAGAATTTGGATTTCTTGTCGATATCCTTATCAGTAACTTACTGAGAACGCAAGCGAATATTTCTGGTTAAATTTTTCAACTCTATAAATATGTTGCATTATTGAAATTCGATGCAAAAATTTTAATAAGCTAGAAAATCGAGATCTCCTTTCTACGAAGTCTCAACATAAACTACGTAGATGTATTTTAATATTTTTTGCAGTCTGTATGGAGGAGAATTTTACAATATTACCATAAGATGCACACACATTGTCTGATTTTAAAATAAAGTCTATAAACTTTGAATGTCTAAGCATTCATATCCATATTGGTTTGACATTTAAAATGTAATTAACTATCATGTTATAAGCCATGATTAAAGGCGTTTGAAAAATTTGGCCAAAGAAATTCATTAGGACAATGTAATGCAAGCATTCCAAAGTTTTATAGGAAGGCAAAACATGTTTAATAATTACACGGTGTTTATAATAATTTTTAATTAAAATTGCAAGTAATTATACAATTATAAATTAATATATCTTTTTAAAGATACATTTTTTTCCCATTTTTATATCATTTATAGAACAAAGTGTCCGAGCAAAATGAATAGTCTTGGGGCTTACTTTATGACTTCGATAGCGACAATTAAGTAACAGAAATTTTGTTCGACGTTCGATTCTAATCACTTCTTTAGTGTTTCATTTGGAAACTTTTCCGGTTACAGTGTTTTTATTGAGGGCTTCTATGATAGTGGGGGAGGGTGCTCTTAAAAATTCTGCTAATTGCGGAAGTAGAAGTTGTTCGATGAATTCATTTTTGTAATGAATAGAATTCCGTAATGAATGAAGCAATCAGGCTTTTGTAAATTTCCTTTCTTTTACTTTATTAGAATTACTTTCGGATAAATACATTTTGGAAACTGTCACGTAATGGTGGAAATGCAAATAAAATTCTCTCATTTTAATAATATTCCGATATTAATTCCTTTTTCTCATCTGAATGTGAAATTTCATTAAATTTTTATTCATTTCGTAAATTATTTTCATATGATTTTGTTAAAAACAGTCTTGAGAATATTTAATCAGTAAAAATTCATTATTGATATTTTATTTATTCTTTATTATAGGAAAAATGCTTTAAATAAAAATATATATTTTAGTTAAACTTAACTCTTTAATAACACATTCGCTAAAATTATTCCTTAAACTAGACACAATTTTTAACACATGAAAAAATTAAATTTTACTTGCGTATCTTATTAAAATTTACAAAGTAGTGGTAAACTGATAGTGATCTTTTTCCACTTAATTGAAAATGAGCTTCATTAAAAATGGGCAGGTGAAAATTAGTTTGAAATCTCACATCCAAAACTCATAAAAGAAATAAATAAAATTTTCACTCATCGTCATGACGTATGAATCACGTGTGATGAAAGGCAATTATACAAGCTTACTTCACAAGTATAGCTGAAGACATGTTTCTATCAAATTATTAGTTGGCAATTGAGGAGAAGTTTGGACTAAATGGTGGTCTCTAAGTACTTACCAAGGAATGATTTCATATCGGGAGTTACTCGATTACTATGGAAAAGGAAGGTGTGTAGAATATTCTGAATCCAAGTAATTCCGCTTGCCACGCAGACTTCTAGAACAATATGTAGGAATTTTAATGAATGGCTAGATAAAAAAAAATGTAGAAATAAATGAAAATATGAATAAAAAAAACTCAGTTTCAGTTTAAGCAAATTCAATAATGCAATTATTTCAATTACTTATTGAGCTGTGTGCTCTTCGTTTATGTGTTCAAAGTATGACATTACAGAGGTCCTCATAATTTTATTTCATTGAAATAGATCGTTCTTCACACTACTGCAAACGTTCGAAGAAAGGTTTTTTAATTTAACTACCCCAGATATTTCTAAATATAAGACGGGGTATTTTGTCATCGCGTAGTCTAATAGCCATTGAAACGCCTTAAATATCGATCGCATACATTTTTTTCATATTCACGTGAGGCAAGGGAGGAAACCCGGAAATTTTTCCATTACTCACCCGCAACAGGTGACCATGGAAAAGGCAGAATTGCAATTCTCTTTTCTCATTGTTCGACAGTGACTAGGATCGAACCCGAGAACTTATGTTCCCAAGAACATTGTCGTAAATATATTCGAATATACTGTCACCACAGGGGGAATACTTACTCTCGAAGGCTAGTAGCCCCTAGCAAAAATCCCCCATTACATCTGTCGGCTGTGTCACGAGCCCCCAAGGGGGATTTTGTACGAAATTGAGCTGTGTTCACGTGCAGCTCGAGAAAAACCTAGAATACTTCCAACAACAAACAAGACAGACTGGCTGTCCTTCTGCTATTAAAGAGCGAGCCCTGTTTTTGAAGAGTAGGTTCTGAGTCTGTTGCCCATAGAAGAGTTTGTGGTTTATAACCTCTCCAACTTAACACTTGTTACTGCAAATACGGCAAAGGGATGGTAAGAAATGTTAGTTGGTTCTTTCTGTCGGTACAGTATTATAGTCCTAATTTTATTTGGCTTGTGGCACACTGATCTATTGCATTCCCCAACAGAACTCTAGTGACTCAGTGGCTTGATGCCGCTTCCCCTTAAGATCAGCATTTAGTTTAAATTTAAAGTGAAGCATCATTTGCTGTGGGCAATGGTTGGGAGGGTGACCACGTTCTCCCCTCACTGAGTTGCTCCATGGCTTGGGGATGTTTCCATTGTCATCTGCGTAAAACCAAAATGCTTCCGCTGGTGTGGCATGGACAGGGAGAGGAGGTCACTGGGTTGCAAAACTTTTGTGGACCATGGACGTGTCTAAATCAATCTATGACATTGGTGAGGTGGGGATGGGAAGAGGAGGGTGACAGGTCAGTTATGACCTCATCACCTGACCGTAGTTCAAAATGATGAGGGGCTTGGTGATGGACAAGTCATCCAAACCCGTAAAAAATGTACAGCACGGGATTCACCAGCACCGATATGTATGTATGTATTCACCAACAAAAGTCGTTTTTTGTTTCCGCTTCACAATAGTTCTTCTAAACAGGTTTGTTGTTGTGGCACAAGCTTGCTTCTCTTTACCTATCCCTGAGTTGGGCTCTACCCTTCAGATAGAAGCAGATAGGTGGAGTCTTAGTGATTTTATAAGGAAGGACCAAGAAAAAGACCCCCAATGCTTTGCCTAATACCCCGAAAGATATCATTTTACTTAGAGGACATTGTGACCAAGCTCAGTTTTAACATGCTCAGCAACCTTTCGATTGATTCGGTATCCGAACTGATTACCTCCCGAGAATGAAAATTACTCCCTTACCACCCAGGTCACCACAGCCCCATTTGGGAACAGGAGTAGAAAACAGATCACTCGATGTTCAAACTTAATATAAGCAATGATTGAAGAGCCATTGTTTGCATCCAAAAGGATAAATAACTTATGTTGTTTATTATCGGCAACAGTCATTAATCGCAACTTCTTCTGGATGTTATTTTCCAGCATCTCATCTGCGAAAGTACATTCCTGTACTTCCAGGTCAAAGAGATTTTCATTCCCGACATCTTATAAATTAGATAAAATTGCTTGCGCTTTGTGTGCAGAAAAGATTTTCAATTCTTCTGCACACGCGAAAAGGAGATCCAAAATATTTTTCAGCTTGAAGTTAAGACTTCTTATTTGGTTCCCAGACAGGTTAAACCTCTCCATTTGTTTAATATAGCTTTTGGACAGTGTAAATAAAAAAGTAGTCGAAATAAATGAATCCAGATAAATTATCCATTAAAAATCTCTATGTGTGGAAAGCGCAAGAGAAATAACAAATGAACAAGAAACAGTTAAAATATGTGTACGCCCGTTGATGGCCACGGTTGCAGTTATCACTGGGCGTGCAAATATCATTCGTTAATTGAGAAGAGATCCAGGTAAATATTATATACCCAGTCCTATAAATGCAATAAATTCAGATTTTTTACTCTGTCATCTAGCCACGAATAATTCATATCCTTGCTGGCATTCGGTGGGAATGCAGCTAAATTTTTATAATTACGATGGCTTAAAGAAGCCCAATATAAGCTTGTATTTTTGTAAATGTATCGCATTTTTCGATACTTAAAAATACAGACTTTTAACTGGCCATCTTTATTCTTCTCGAAAATTTACTGAATTCCGCTCTACAAAAAAATCATGGATTTAAATATAAATTTTTTTGTGTTCATACGACAGCTTAATGAAGAAGTTAACATTGGTTTCTACACTTTACTGATATTTTGCTTTAAAAATTAGGAAACATAAAATATAGAACCTCCCTCTGACATGGGGCCCGGAATCTCGTGTGCCCCTGCCGTAATGAAGCTCTGAATAGGATACGGAAAACACTGTGAACCATTTTTCCGACCATTGCTTACAGAAACGCAGTTAACATTTGAATGATTGTGAGTAGTTCAGATTGACCTATTGGTGAGGGGAAAATGATTTATGTCGGAACTTGGCTATATTTTCTTCAAGAAATAAGTAAAAAATGAGAACATTTTTTATATGAAATTCATTATTGTCTTTCATTAAAATATTTTTACTTTCAAAAATGCATGATTGAAAAAAAATTGCGATGTATTTAAGTCATTAGAGAGGTTTAGGCATTTTGAATGCCATGTAAAACTTATTTTAAATGTTAAAAATCTAGTTTTATGCTACTTTTTGCTTGTTTATTAACCATTAAATTATTATAAGTTAGATACAAGTAATATCTGTTCTTGTTGCGAGCTGAAATAATCTTTATGTATGAAAATTTTAATGGGAACAAATGCGTTTGACATACACAGAAATCACTTAAATGACTATAATCGGAATTCTTATCTCTTCTCCTTTTGTTGCTTGAGTACGTATAGCTTTCAAAATTGAAAAATTTTTAGATTTCACTTTATAAAAACTTTTGAAGCAGATTAAAGACTGATCTGCTTCAAAAGTTGAACAATTCAATTAATTTACTTCAATACTCTTTAAACGATTTCTGGGGTAATTTAAAATATTACTAATTATCATTACGCTATAATTTACAAAGACAATCCCTTGTTAATTACAAAATAATATAATAATTAGAGGAATATTATTTTAATGAATTCCTCACAAATCTATCCTTTTACATTAATTTCAACTCCCTCTTTCTTGATTTATTGTGTTTTTCAGAATATAGATGTCACCACTAGGATATTTCAAAGGAAAGTTTTACAAGGTATTCTCATTTTCTGAACGAGCCGCATTTACAGAAACCATTACAAAATATTGAATTTATATGCAATATAACCTAAAAATGCTAAAAGTACTAAACTATTAAAAGTTAAAGAAAGGTATGATACTTTTGATTGGTATTAATAGATTTTATATAATTTATAGAAACATTTTATACATATTTTTTGTAAATTATACTTTTGTATTCAATGTGCAATTTTGTAAATTTAGAGATAAAATCAAATTTAATGTCTTTGAGGTTTTCAAACATTTTGACGTCATAAAGTTGATCAGATCTATCTTTATTGAGGAAATTTCTTTTATTCAATTAAATTACAAAGAAAATCATTAGTACTTTACATCAACTGCACATCGTAAGAGAGCTATAATTTATTTTTCCATACATATGCATTCTTCTGTTAAAAATTTTTTTTTAAATAAAAGTTATTTTTATGAATTAGATTTTATCAATATTCATAATAATTAGTCATACAAAATACACGAATTTATTTTTATTAAAAAATAATTTAATGGAATATTTTTAGAAAAACATACATAAAAGGAAAATTTTAAGAAATTTTCAAGAAAATATATGATTTGCAGAAAAAATTCTATTCCATTTTCCTTTTTTAAATATTTTTGACAAATAATTACCAGTTTATATACACTTAATATTTTTATGCAAAATATATTCTAAGAGTTTATTGAGACCCTTGATTTTATTTATTCTTCCAGTAAGAGAAATACAGCTCCCTCAAGAAGAAAATAATACGAGTTCACTTCAAAAATACTCCGTATTTTGGAATCAGCTTATCACTCTACGTATTAAATTAGCTTAAATAGTTTGTTTGCAACAGATTTCGGGCAATGTTCTTAACAGTATAGTTGTTAAAGTTTTCAGTATTTAGAAGTATTCGTTATAGTAAAACGGGGCCGAGCACCTTACTCAAGCTGAACAACATTGCATGGATTTTCAATAACTGAAATCGAGGCTTAACAAGTAACTGATTGCTAACTTTTTTTTTTTTTTTTTTTTTTTTTTTTTTAGCGTCTATATTTGATTAGTGGATTATTTACGGAGAGATCCGAAATCACAAATTGCAATTTCAGCAGTTTGTGCGGTTGTGCTGCAACAGACTGAATCAACAAAAATTTAGAAATCAAGAGAACTCCGTGGTATCCATCTTGCTTGTGGAGTATTCCTCACCCTTGGGCCAAACAGGCAGTTAAAAGGATAGCGCTTTCACTCGGACAGTTCATGGGTCCGATTCCCTCCTTAATTGTGGATATTGTTGTCATTCAGAGTTCCACCCTAGTAGATCCCAGTTTTGTTTGTTCTCGTTTCCAAAAAATATGACGCTGGAACGAAAAACAAACTGATCCATTTCCCTTTTTCATAATGGCTGTAATCGACTTTTTGACTCATCAACACTGACATGACTCTGAAGAGCAAGATTTCACCAATAGTGAGACCGTTTCACGCTCCTAAGGCACAGGTTCGAGATTCGATCCTCGGGCTGAGCAAAGTCAACTCAGCCTTTTATCCCTTCAGTGGGTCGATAAACTGAGTACCAAGCATGCTCGGGAACTAAACTCTGGAGGTTTCGCGTTCGGCTGACCCACTCATTGGGACATATGTTTTGCAGCTGGCAGCCTCTATGTCAAGAAAATAGAGATGGACCCCGCAGGCCTTGGCCCACATAGACTGTCGTGCCACAGAAACAGAAAATAGTGAGACCGTCTCAGAAATGTTTGACTTCGCACATTTCAACATTTAACTCTAATACAAAGCTGTGCCGGCGAGCCCCGGACTGCAACTTAAGATTAACGAGTTTGGAGCACTCGCCCATCACCTAGCACTGCGTAACTTTAAAACAAGGATCAGGTAACGAGAACACACCTGAGCTGGCACACTTCTCGCCACATCCAACTCTGTTAGATAAAGGCAAGGAATTAAAGCCAATATACCTCCTGGCATCCAAACGGGCATTTCCCGTTGTGCAATAATATCTTGGATTGAGCGCAGGATCATTCATGCGGAAAATTGCGGTTTTTCTACATGTCGAATCCACATGAAACTGTTTGTCATACTCATATGAATCATTTTCTTCGTGCTAGTTTGTCATGTAATATTATGGGCAATTTTTTTTTACCTTGTCACGTAACACAGTATATCAAACTGAAGCATATGCTCTGCGTAAAGCCATTCAAGTAGCTGCTTCACAACCTCTTCCAACAAACATCTGGTCAGATAGTCAAACATGCCTTAAATCTTTATCTAATCCTCTTAACAAATGTCCTATGGTACGAGAAATGCAAGATCTCCTAACAACATCAGATAACATTAGGATTGGTTGGGTAAAGGTCCATCAAGGTACAGAAGGAAACGAGGCAGCGGACAGACTTGCAAAAGCGGCTGCACTATCAAGTAATTCTTCTCAGGTCCTACCATTACCACGTTGTCATATCGAATCTTTACTTGATAATTGGATAATGGATCGTTGGCAGGAACATTGAGATAATGGAATAACTGGAAGAAAAATGTACATGGGATGATACCGAAAGTAAGCAGGAAAACCCATTAACTAGACTAGGAATGAGGTACTTTTATTTACGGGGCACGGGCCATTTCCATCTTACTTCCACAGGTTCCATATTTCTGATTCCAAACATTGCACGTGTGGAAAAGAAGGCAATCCACTCCACTTCTTGACAACTTGCTCCTTAACATTATCCTGGCATTTAGCCATACCCAGCGAAAATTGGAAGATCCTCTGGAAGAAGAGAATTCTGAGAAATCGTACAGCGAGAGCAAAATTAAATAAAACTGTTTAATTCCTAATAAACAATGAAAACTTAGTTTGTTGGATTGGGAACTCTTCTACAACTTAGCTAAAAACATATTTTGACCAAATTAAGGCTCTTTTTTTTTGTAACTATGAAAAACTTTTTGAATATGATTCATAAATTTTTATTCAATTATAATCAAGAACTTTGCAACATTACAATTATTATGTTAACTGTATATAATTTATCATGGACTCCATTATATTGTCATCTTGTTTTCATCTTTACAATTAACCGGAAACTAATTGCATATTTAAAGCCATGTTGTAAGATAATCATGTTCAACTGTTGTAAAAATTTATATAATATCATTTTTAAATAAAAGTTCCAGCAGCTCCCATTAAACTGGTGAAGCTCCTTATAGTTAGGCACAGGGGAGTTCGCTGGTGTCAATGTCAGTGTCAACAGGGGTCTTAGGGTTATCTTTATACACACTTTATACAAAAATTCTGTAACTTCTCTTTCATCATGAATATTCAATGACTAAGATTCATTATACAAATTCTTGCACTCAATCTTGTAAAAACCTTTCTACATAGCAAAATATAAAAACAAAAATAAGGCCAATAGAATGCTTATTTACTTCGGTTCAGATTTTTAAAATATTCTGTTTCCCTTTCGATTCAAAAATTTGGTTTATTATGTAAGAAATTATTGTGGTTTATTATTAAATGATATTCTTAGCCACTTTTTAGGTTATTCTATAAAACGTATGTACCATTTTTCTTGTAAATTTTTTTGGTGTATTCGGATAACACTTTTTTCCCTTTTGGTCATGTGTTCGTACCTGATGTGCATGAGAAAGGACAAACAAGCAGAAGTAGAGAACATTTACTGACGATGGCTCGAGACAGGAACAGGTAGATGCGCCGCTTTCTCTTTCGAAACGGAGATCTATTACAAGCAGAAAGCCCGACTTGACCCTTGATTTTATTTATTCTTCCAGTAAGAGAAATACAGCTCCCTCAAGAAGAAAATAATACGAGTTCACTTCAAAAATACTCCGTATTTTGGAATCAGCTTATCACTCTACGTATTAAATTAGCTTAAATAGTTTGTTTGCAACAGATTTCGGGCAATGTTCTTAACAGTATAGTTGTTAAAGTTTTCAGTATTTAGAAGTATTCGTTATAGTAAAACGGGGCCGAGCACCTTACTCAAGCTGAACAACATTGCATGGATTTTCAATAACTGAAATCGAGGCTTAACAAGTAACTGACTGCTAACTTTTTTTTAGCGTCTATATTTGATTAGTGGATTATTTACGGAGAGATCCGAAATCACAAATTGCAATTTCAGCAGTTTGTGCGGTTGTGCTGCAACAAACTGAATCAACAAAAATTTAGAAATCAAGAGAACTCCGTGGTATCCATCTTGCTTGTGGAAACGCAGTATTCCTCACCCTTGGGCCAAACAGGCAGTTAAAAGGATAGCGCTTTCACTCGGACAGTTCATGGGTCTGACTCCCTCCTTAATTGTGGATATTGTTGTCATTCAGAGTTCCACCCTAGTAGATCCCAGTTTTGTTTGTTCTCGTGTCCAAAAAATATGACGCTGGAACGAAAAACAAATTGATCCATTTCCCTTTTTCATAATGGCTGTAATCGACTTTTTGACTCATCAACACTGAAATGACTCTGAAGAGCAAGATTTCACCAATAGTGAGACCGTTTCACGCTCCTAAGGCACAGGTTCGAGATTCGATCCTCGGGCTGAGCAAAGTCAACTCAGCCTTTCATCCCTTCAGTGGGTCGATAAATTGAGTACCAAGCATGCTCGGGAACTAAACTCTGGAGGTATCGCGTTTGGCTGACCCACTCATTGGGACATATGCTTTGCAGCTGGCAGCCTCTATGTCAAGAAAATAGAGATGGACCCCGCAGGCCTTGGCCCACATAGACTGTCGTGCCACAGAAACAGAAAATAGTGAGACCGTCTCAGAAATGTTTGACTTCGCACATTTCAACATTTAACTCTAATACAAAGCGGTGCCGGCGAGCCCCGGACTGCAACTTAAGATTAACGAGTTAGGAGCACTCGCCCATCACCTAGCACTGCGTAACTTTAAAACAAGGATCAGGTGACGAGAACACACCTGAGCTGGCACACTTCTCGCCACATCCAACTCTGTTAGATAAAGGATGTTGTAAGGCAAGGAATTAAAGCCAATATATCTCCTGGCATCCAAACGGGCATTTCCCGTTGTGCAATAATATCTTGGATTGAGCGCAGGATCATTCATGCGGAAGATTGCGGTTTTTCTGCATGTCGAATCCACATGAAACTGTTTGTCATACTCATATGAATCATTTTCTTCGTGCTAGTTTGTCATGTAATATTATGGGCAATTTTTTTTACCTTGTCACGTAACACAGTATATCAAACTGAAGCATATGCTCTGCGTAAAGCCATTCAAGTACTTTACACTTTTTTACTTTACAAGTGCTTCACAACCTCTTCCAACAAACATCTGGTCAGACAGTCAAGCATGCCTTAAATCTTTATCTAATAACCGCTCTTAACAAATGTCCTATGGTACGAGAAATGCAAGATCTCCTAACAACATCAGATAACACCAGGATTGGTTGGTTAAAGGCCCATCCAGGTACAGAAGGAAATGAGGCAGCGGACAGACTTGCAAAAGCGGCTGCACTATCAAGTAATTCTTCTTAGGTCCTACCATTACCACGTTGTCATACCAAATCTTTACTTGATAATTGGATAATGGATCGTTGGCAGGAAGTTTGGGATAATTGAATAACTGGAAGAAAAATGTACACGAGATGATACCGAAAGTAAGCAGGAAAACCCTAAACTAGACTAGGAATGAGGTACTTTTATTTACGGGGCACGGGCCATTTCCATCTTACTTCCACAGGTTCCATATTTCTGATTCCAAAGATTGCACGTGTGGAAAAGAAGTCAATCCACTCCACTTCTTGACAACTTGCTCCTTAACATTATCCTGGCATTTAGCCATACCCAGCGAAAGTTGGAAGATCCTCTGGAAGAAGAGAATTCTGAGAAATCGTACAGCGAGAGCAAAATTAAATAAAACTGTTTAATTCCTAATAAACAATGAAAACTTAGTTTGTTGGATTGGGAACTCTTCTACAACTTAGCTAAAAACATGTTTTGACCAAATTAAGGCTCTTTTTTTTTGTAACTATCAAAAACTTTTTGAATATGATTCATAAATTTTTATTCAATTATAATCAAGAACTTTGCAAAATTACAATTATTATGTTAACTGTATATAATTTATCATGGACTCCATTATATTGTCGTCTTGTTTTCATCTTTTCAATTAACCGGAAACTAATTGCATATTTAAAGCCATGTTGTAAGATAATCATGTTCAACTGTTGTAAAAATCTATATAATATCATTTTTAAATAAAAGTCCCAGCAGCTCCCATTAAACTGGTAAAGCTCCTTGGAGTTAGGTACAGAGGAGTTCGCTGGTGTCAATGTCAGTGTCAACAGGGGTCTTAGGGTTACCTTTATACACACTTTATACAAAAATTCTCTAACTTCTCTTTCATCATGAATATTCAATGACTAAGATTCATTATGCAAATTCTTGCACTCAATCTTGTAAAAACCTTTCTACATAGCAAAATATAAAAACAAAAATAAGGCCAATAGAATGCTTATTTACTTCGGTTCAGATTTTTAAAATATTCTGTTTCCCTTTCGATTCAAAAATTTGGTTTATTATGTAAGAAATTATTGTGGTTTATTATTAAATGAAATTCTTAGCCACTTTTTAGGTTATTCTATAAAACGTATGTACCATTTTTCTTGTAAATTTATTTGGTGTATTCGGATAACACTTTTTTCCCTTTTGGTCATGTGCTCGTACCTGATGTGCATGAGAAAGGACAAACAAGCAGAAGTAGAGAACATTTACTGACGATGGCTCGAGACAGGAACAGGTAGATGCGCCGCTTTTTCTTTCGAAACGGAGATCTATTACAAGCAGAAAGCCCGACTTCCTCCCCCCCCCCCCAGTTTTACATCCAAGCTTTTATTCGGGATTCGAACAGAAGCTCACTCGGTGAGAGCCGAGGGTTGCAATCACTTTAAAGGCTCGACGACTGCCCAGTTTTTCAATTAGCTTTATTCAAATGTCACCTTTAGCCTTTCTAAAGTCATGATTTTTGTATTATGTGTTTTTATGAAAACATAATTTGTTGATTAAGAACTCGCGAATCCGTATGTTCTTAAATTAAAAAAAAACTTTCTGAAGTCAATTTACTAAAGCCTAGAAGCGTGCGATATCACAGTTTTTTTATCGCTTGGACATTATTTGTACGTGAGTACTTATAATTCTCAGCCACGTTTATTATTCAATTTTATCTACTCCGAAGAGTTAATGTCAATTTCCGGAATCAAAGAAGTCTTGTGATCCGAAGTAACGCTATAATGTTCAGAATTTCCGTACTGTTTGGATTAGATTGTCACTTCATTATCACTTTCTTTACTATAAGCTACTTATGAGTCGCGGTGGCCTGGTTGGAGAGGGCATCATTTTCATTTTCGGAAGGTAATGAGTTCGAATGCTGGTTTAACAGAAGATCCATCGTGTTTGCGAAAGGAGGCCGAGGCATTTTAAATAGGTTATGGTCACAATGTCCTCCAAGTGAAATGATATATCTGGGAGTGTCTGGGGGTAATCAGTTTTCGACAAATGAGGAAGCAGCTGCTTCAAGTTTATGTAAGCTTAATGCAGCTGCATGTTTTTGACACTGGAAGACACTCCACTCATGAACTCGTCATTGGAAACCATGGTCAAAAGACGAGGTCCACGTTTGAGGTAGAAACCTATCTCCAGGCCATGCCATAGCGATGGGACATTATGCGCTATTGAAACTCATGCGGGCATAAGTTTTGTCACCATGTCAGTTTGCCACTGAGTCGAGTATGAAACCCATTGCCTCGCTATCTTAAAATCCATGCCTAGTCCTAGCATGCTGCCACTGCCGTATCTTTATGTTTCTTCGCTCAACAACTGTTTTCTGCAGATGATGGCTGAATAAACAGGAACCTACGGCTTAAAGTAATTTCCGAGCAGCTACAGACATCTATACTCGAGGTGGTATTGGAACCCACAAGCAATTAAACCGAAGGTACGACTGCCGTCATAAATGTTATGAAATAAAAATTAAGAATTAAGAGAGAGTTACTCAGTTTTTCAAAAGAATGATGACTTAATGCAAATTCAAGTGAATGACACAACGATGTGACTTTAAAATAAATATGTTATGAATTCGAATTGCAACGCGATTGAACGCTATCATTGCTTATTCCTCCTGAGCACTTGAAGTTTTGGGTGCCAGGCTGGAAGTGTCCTAACATAAAATCATATTTACTGTCGTAAAGTATTTCTAGAAAGCAACAGATCGTAATGTACGCATTATTTTTCCCAGCTCCATTAAAATAAGTATTACTTCATTAACTGCGTTTGTAACCCGGAAGTCAACATAAAAGCCAAATGCCTCGGGGCACCTTTCTGTTCCGATCTTCGGGTCACGCGTCATTCGAACAGAAGTATACCTCGGAATTTAAGCAAAAAAAACATGTTTTTAATGTTTCTAAATTATCCTTGTTAAGTCAGACAGAGAAACATTCCACGTGAGAGGGAATTTCCAACTTTTGCTATATTTTGTAAATATTAGGAAATCTGGTGAGAGTGTACCTGCACATGAATGGATGGAACTCCGAATTTTCATTGACTGTGCGTTTCACATTTCGATATTTGTTATTCAGAATTGTCGTATGACACTTTCAATTTATGTTATCTTCGGCTTTAATACCATTTCCTTTCTATATATTGTATACTTTATACATATGTACATACATATATATATATACATTTATTTATTTTTATAATATATATATATATATATATATATATATATATATATATATATATCTGCTTCTACATATCGTTTGCTTTTTATGTATAATGAGCTGATGGAATTTTTTTATTATAAAATTTTGTTTCTAGAAGTATTACTTTGGTGAAGCAAAGCTCTTTACATTGGTTTTGTTCAAATTTTCATCAGCCTGGCTAGAGATTCAGTTAATAGAATTTTGCTCGTCCACGCTATTTTTTTAAAACAGATTTTGGCGGTGTCTTTGCATTGGTAATTTATCTTCAATTTTTTTTTAATTCTTTTTTACAAAGATCTATGAGCATCTTAGTTATGTTTCTAAATAAAATTCCGAATGTGGGGTAAATGTATTTTCACTAGAAACTTCAAAAATTGTGTAAGCTGTATCCTGTAGAATGCTATTACAAGAAGATAAAAATAAAAAAAGAATAAAAACAAGGAAAAGAAATTGCCTAAGTGAAGACATCCCCAAAATCTGTTTTCAAAGATAAAGCTTGGGCGAGTAAAAATATGACATCGCAATGTTAAATCCAACGCCAAACTATTGAGTAAAGAACTTTGTCAAAAAAAATAAATAAATAAATAAATAAAAATAATGAAAATACTTCTATAAACAAAACTTTAGAATAAAAAAAATTCTACCAGCAGACGATACATAGAAAGCAGACGATATGTAAAAGCAGTCAATTCATAGAAAGCAAACCATGCACATAAAGCAGAAAATATAAATGAAGCAAACTATATACTTATAAAACAAACAATAAAAGCAAACGATATCTGTAAAGCAGATGATATATAGGAAACAAACTATACGTAAAGTAGACGATAAAAGCAGTATAAACTGAAAGTGCCATACAATAAAAATCATTAAACAATTTTTCATCTTGTAATCAGGTCTTACATATAATTATAAAATTCGCAATTGTATTTATGATGTATACAATGTAACTACATATGTTTTTGTGCTTATTTTCTCGCCAAGCTGATAGATGAATAATAATTATTTTCTAGGATACACTTTATAATGGATGAAAGTCGATTTTATACTATTAATCCCAAAAGAATAATCTCTTGCAGGCAAAATATAACTGTATAGGGGTAGGCAAAGAAAACACACGTCCTTATTAGATACGTATTTGAAAATATTGGACATATTCAAAACTCCTTTTGGTGAATATATTGCATTAGAATACGAAGATTTACTGTCCAAGATGTCACGGAATTCTGGCGGTAGCACTCATTGTTCTCGAGACCGGAATATAGTGAGTTCTATATCTGACCTAATCATCATTCTGAACAACTGTGCCCTTTAAGTGCTCCATTCGAGGCAGAATACATTCCCTGATGTAACGTCCATAGGAGAGTATTCTCCTCTTTTTATGTCACATGAGCTTGGTTTAAAACAACGTGGCAGTCAGTTGCATTTTTGACCATGGTCGACAGAATCATACCCATAGACTTAAGTATAAGTACGTTGGAATATATATATCACTTAGTTACACTTACATGTGCAAGGAAATTTGGAAATACATTTAGACTTTGATATTTCCTTAAAATTGTTAACAATAGTAAAATATTCGGGAAATGCTGCTCAATCAAATCTTAAAAAGGAATTTCTGAATTGCAATTCTGAATGCATATATGATGTGTGCACGTATGTGTTTGTTAATCCTAAAGTGCGGAAATCAGTTATTCCGTAAATTATTCCTTTGATGCAATAATTAACGAAGGAGATCTGTTTAAAAAGAAAATTTCCTTTTTCAAATTACTGGAATAAACAACGTATCATTTTATTCGGCATTCGTTAAAGTGGAGTTTAAATCTTTGTCGCAACACGTTTCTCTCTCTCTCTCTCTCTCTCCCTCTCTCTGAAAGCCTAAATTAACATACATACTTAATAATATAAAAATACTTAAATAATAAAGTATATTTCGAAATCGAGAGAATCAGCTTAATGCAATCAACAATTAGTTGATACAATCAAAGAATGAAGTGGTTTAAAATATAATTACAATGAAATTAATATATTTATATTAAGGTCTTCTTCAGCATCAAATGAATTGAGTCGATCCATTCAAACAATCAAGAAATGAATCACTGGAATTTCAGGAAATGACTTATGAGCTTTAACGATGCAGAAGCGGGCGCATGACTTAAATTTACTGGAGAAATTTATTGATTCCGCAAATGAATGGAGCTGATTATAATGATTAAATGAATGGATCAATTATCATTGCTGATTTGCAATTTAGACGACCTCGCCCTTGTAACGCAAATATTAAGGGTGTTGGAGCAGCCCCCCGATCGTAACATGTGTGCGTGTATAATGCATTAAGTAGTTACCTCCTTGTACTGTGGTGAAATTGTTATTAAAAACATTATTGCGGAGGCAGATTCTGAAGAATAAATTTTATTATTACAGGAATATTTTCTTTGTGTGAAGACCGCCTGCTCGTTAGGAGAGCTCAACCGAATGAAAGCCGCGAGAAAACGTAACCCCCTCAGAAGAGTACAACATACTGGTCAATAGAGGCGCGAGATGGTATCATCGGTCAGTTCCAATTCTTTAACCATATTTGGTAATGTACCTTTTGGAATTCTACTACAGGAGTGATGTAACTCGTGCATTTGTTAAAACTTATTGATTCCGCAAATGAATGCAGCTGATTATAATGATTAAATGAATGGACCAATTATCATTGCTGATTTGCAATTTAGACGACCTCGCCCTTGTAACGCAAATATTAAGGGTGTTGGAGCAGCCCCCCGATCGTAACATGTGTGCGTGTATAATGCATTATAATGCATTAAAAAGGGCTATACATACAATAAAAAGGTACAATTTACAGAATAAGACACACACACACACACATATATATATATATTGATCTGCTTCTAAAAATTTCTAGAGGAAGTTTATCTGATAATCTACTATTCAATAACCTGTCTATCCGCAATCGTTAAAGCAACTATTCGTAAACTGTTAATAATTTCAAACACAAGTTGAAACAGTAATGCATTTGAAAGATTTAATTATCACTGAATATACATTTTTGATGAATAACTAATAACGGCATGAGTAACCCGTTATTATTCATAAAAAGTATTAAAAGCACCGTTATTTGATTCTATTCAAATGTAAAATTGTCAAATAATACGTTTACCTTGACGCCTCTGAGAAGAAAGATGGACAGACAGGCTACGAATCCCTGACCCGCTGGTCCCCATGAAACAGTACTGTTCCATACCGGGGGGGGGGATGTCATGGTTCTCCGTTAATGCAATAGAATAGAAAAATTCCTTAGAAATAAATGAACTGAAAGAAATGAAATGAAAAAAAATTATCTACCTGTTTCTTTTGTCTTCATTTCTATCTGATGGCTGAATCCGGAAAATTAAACAGATAATTATTCCATTCCATGAAATGACGGGGGGAGGCAAAGAGAGCCTTGAACTGTCACCTGAAGAGCTAATTGGCGTGCTTGGCGACGGTTGTGAAGAATGATCGGGTCATCCTGTCATTCACTGAATGCTGAAGGTGAAATCACTTAAGGCCGTAGAGATTGAAAATTATTTTCTTATGACCAGCGATTCTTTGTAATTCGTCACGCAACGTTCAGGTAAAATAAATAATACGCAAAATAGGTGGGAAAAAAAATTAAATGACTTAATGAACTGCAACTTACCGTTAAGAGTCACGATTATAGACTATCGAGAAAAAAAGAAATTGAAAGCTCTTACATTTTTTTTAAATATTAATTGATAAAAGCGTGATTCATTTCTTGCTAATTATAATAATAACATATATAGAGTTATAATAGTAATCATAATGAATTGTTGTTATAGCTAAATAAGCAAAGGGTAGGAAATGGGTCATATGTCAGGAATTCAAACATGCGAGTTAAATCCATTTTAAACTTAGAAAACATGTATTAAATAATTTGTAATGTAATAGTATGTTTTTTTCACTTATGATATATTAAATATTTACTATCGCTTTTAAATCTAGAAATTTGGAAAAAAAAAATAGGTTATCGCGTAATTTTTATCGGAAGTGATACATTTCACCAAGTTGCAAGATTGCAAATTTTCAAAGAAAATTATTTCAAAATGGATGAATGCAAATTTGAAATGATAAAGAAAAATCTACTTATAATGTACGAAACGAAAATAGCAACTCTTATCATTCATAACTAAGTTTAACGTTAAATTAGAAAAGAATTCATCTAAATAAGAAGTCTGAATTTAAACATAAATATTCAATTATATTTCTTGCTATTAATATATCTCCGCATTACTTAGTAACTCTACGTTTATACAGAAATCTTTCGATGGTCATATAATAGATTAGCAAAGTCCATTTTTTAGGAATAAATTACTTCTAGAGTTATTCACGTGTCAGAAATGCGTAACGGAGTCTTGACTCGATTTAGTTGAAGATAGTTGCGCATGGAATGATTTTGTACTTGGAGTGTTTCCTGAGTCCCGTGTCCAGGTATACATAGAAGATTGGATGCCGACTGAGATGTTAGCGATGTCACTCGAAGGTCAATCAAGATGAGAGAGTATCGAAGAATTAATTATCAGGAGAAATTTGATTCGCAGAGTTAGCTAGCTGGAAACGTATCATAATCATGGACATCGGATACCTGACCCAATGTTACGATGCGTTTTACGCCAGGCCGCTTCGGCCCAGAAAGCAGGGCGTTTGTTATCCAAATCATCGAATTGCTGATAGCCTGTAGAAATGCTGAAACCTCTTAAAAGTCTGCTGTTTCACGACTGGTAGCACGCATCCTTCACGAAAAATGGAAAAAAGAAGATAGTTTCTGGCCATTCTTTGGAAATAAGGGGCTCTTCGTGGTCTACTTCTAGAACAGGGCACTTCTGAATTTTATGCACCGTGTTTAATACCAACCAATTTTGGTCAATGGAAAGCAGATGTCGAGTTTCTGCGTGCATGTCTGTCTGTGTGGGTATTTGAGATGTAAGGGAGCTTTTCCCCTTATGAACAGTGCATCCCAATAAGTGTAGAAAGCTTTTGCGGAAGGCTGTTTATACTATTATATTAAAATGTGTTAAAGCCTTTCGATTGTTAAGCTGTTTACTACATGGTGTCAAAGTCATAAAAAATGAGATCAACTTTTGGCCAAGTTGTTGTTCCACTAGCATGCTTACCTGTACATAGCCTAGAGTTAGACTTACCACTTAGGTAGAGTCGCGGTGGTTTGGTTAGTTAAGGCGTCGTTATCATTATCGGAAGGTAGTGAGTTTGAATCCGGCTTAACTGAAGATCCATCGTGTTCGCTAAAAATGACTGAACACGTTAAAACTGGTTGTGGTTGCAATGTCCCCCAAGTGAAATTATACGTCTGGGGATACAGTGTTAGTATTGAGGATATTCTGTTGGTCCCTGCTTCAAAATCACGAAGACTTTACCCGGCTGCCTCTATTTAACTGGTAGAGTGCAACTCAAGGCTAGGTAGAGGGAAGCATGTTGGTGCAACAATCACTTAGGTAGGAGCACCGGGGTGGAGTATTTGTGATTTTGAAGCAGAAAAAAACCATTTCTCGATTTGATACTCCAGAGGTATCATTTAACTTGGAGGACATCTTTAACGTTCTATAAGCGTATTTAGAGAGCACAATAGATCTTCGATTAAGCCGGAAATTGAACTCACTACCTTCCGATAATGAGAACGACGTCCCAACTAACCAGGCCACCGCAGCACCCTTTTCTTCTTGTGATAGGACAATTGCCTTCGGATTGAAATCTCCTGGATTTACCCCCCTTCACTATAAAAAAAAAGGTCGATAAGTGCTGTGCTTCCACTTGCATATCAGTCGGGGTAGATTCCTGCAGTTCTCTGCTTCTTACCTCGTGACCGGTGAACAGGGCAGAGTACCTACCAAAAGTCTTCTCTTAAGGTCAAATAAGCAGTGGATGCTTAAAAAAAATCTCACAACAGCTTCTAGCTTTTAGGCTTTTCAATATGCAGCATTAAAAGTCGATTGGAGTGTAGTCATTGCAAATTGTATCTTCCCTCTGTAGAAAATGCTTCCATTTCATTCAGTAAACATGTGTTCTCAATGTGGTAGTGGAGATAAATTCGGCTTCGACATCTCTCGTCTTTCTTGGTATTAAATTTTTAAAACCCAACAGATGAGCTCTATTTATATGTGTTTACAAATAAATTTATAACTGATTAAAATATTTTTGGAATTAAAAACGTTACTAAAAATATATTTTTTAACACTTATATTATAGTTAAATTTGAAGTATATATATTTCATTTTAAATGTTTAAATTTCCTAAAAATATGTAATTCTCAAAAAAAAAAAAAATATGTGAGCATTTTTTTAAGAATTTCAATCTTTGTGAAATACATATTGTAAAAAAATTCCTTTTCTAGTTAATTTTATTCAGAAGCATTGAAAATGCTCTCACCTGTGATGGGACCCAGGAACGATAGAATTTAAATTCGAAACTAACCATCCCTTCATTATCTCGGATGCTTTAATAAAGCAATTGAAAAATAACTAAATTAAATGGATATGAATTGATTAGCATATATAATGAATATGTAACTGAAAAATAGTAGAAATATAAATTGAATTGATTCATTTAAGCTACATTCACACACAGATAGATATTAATAGTCAAATGCTAATTTTTACTATTTTTCTATAATTTTACGATCAATTGCTATTTTTTTTATGATTTAAAAAATTTAAAAATGCTTGAAATAAGGAAAAATTATGTACTCTGATTGAAGAGGAAAAATATGCAAGTATTCATATCCGGGAAAATATAATAAAGCTTTCAAATTAAGAAAACATTTCATTCAAGATTTCCTTTGTTGAGTGGTAAAGGAGAAGCTAATATCCAATAATGTTGAATGATGTTTGTCGAGGGGAATTCTTAACTGTTAAAAATAGTAGAGCCAGGTATTTGGTTGAGTCTTAAATTGCATTGATGTGACTATTATGAAGATGTTCATCACTAATTTATGAATTAATGAGATTTTTGATAAGAATAATATATTTTCTAAGATATTATATGAAGAATGTTTTTGATAATGTGAATCAAAAAAAAAAACAACGGCAGAAAGATGGCTTCACGCGGGTGGAATGCGATAGATATGTGATTGTAATTTGAGGGAAAAAAAAAAAAACAATGGAAAGAATAGAAAAATTAAACTAAGTTGAGCTGAAAAAGAATAAAAATAAACAAGAAAAAAAAATTAAACAATTTTTATTTAAATTGCCCGTGCCGAATTCAACTTACCATAAAGTGAATGTTTCGTCTTGTCTTAATATTGCTTCCTTTCTGTTCTATTTTCGATGCTCGAATTTTGGAAGGAAAATCATAAAAAAATTGAAAACTTATTACTTAGAACAGCAGGTCATTTTCAAACGTGGAAAACTTTTAAAAACTGAAAAGATTATAATTAAAAAATACATTATTACTGATAAAAATCATGAATGGTTTTTTTCTCATCGCCGACGACACTCAGTGGTGAACTTCACCTTGTTTGCTTTAGCTCGAAGAATGCGAATGAAAAGCAGACCTCAAATTCGTTGACTTATCGGATATACGACGGCTTCTCAATATGATATGACGTCGGTGAAACGTTATCTAATATCATGGATATTTTAAACCAATGAAAATTTTAATAAAGTGGCGTTATCATAAGTCTCAAAAAGAAAAAAAAAACGAAACCACGAATCTTTGGTTGATAAAAATTAATAATAATAATGAATAATTGAAGAACGAGGGAAATTTTAGTTTCCTGATGAAATAAAAAACATTTAAAAATCCAGGCAGAAAGTCTGTCTGTATAAAATGAGAAGGGATCTACATACACGCTCTTATCATTGAAACCATGAATACGGTGAATTTTCTTATACATGTGTTAGACAATTCATTTAAAATTAAATAAAAATGAAAGGTTTGTTTGTTACAAAAGGACACTTTTATCCATTATAGTTCAATTAGCGCAGAAAATAATTTGATCATGGTATAAAATATTTTAAAAATAAATATTTCTTTATAAATCCGAAAGTTTTTATGTGATTCTCAAATGGAGAATCACAATGCATTGAATGTGTTTAATTATTTTTCCATGTTTTAAATGTATACAATTTTATGCAAATTGCAAAAGTTTTATAGTTAGATACAGCAGATTTTAATTATTTATCTAATTTTATTTAATTTAATACTTTCTCTTGGTGAGGTATAATTATCTTTTACATCTTGAAATTGACGTAGGTTTTATTCTTCATTGAAGCTTAAGCAATTCCGACTAGTCAACAAAACGAGCACTTTTTACTTGTCATTTAAATTTTAAATGACAAATAAAAATCTCACAGCCAAAAACACTTTTTGCTTGACAAGGAACAAGGATATGAAACAAGGAGAAACATATATTTCTAAAAATGTTACGCACGTTGTTCGAATCATTATTCTGTTAGATGCGTGGGTGATTGCTTTTAGAAGCATATTTACAAAACGCTAATACATAAAGAGTAGCTACTTACATACTTAACATGCTTTTCAAATTTAAAGTTTAAAATTTTTTGGCACACTTTTTTTATAACATTCAAAAGAACATTTTGAAGATTGTTTTCATGAGCAAACTATTACAAAGATTTTTTTACGGTTAAATATAATAGTTCGTATGACACAGGTTTACAGAATAAAATTTATTAATATATGCATACATATGTACTAAAATTTATTTAAAAGAAGTCAGGATTTTATGTGAAAGACAAAATCATAAGCTTTCGTTTTAAAAAATAATTAGCAGAATTGTCAGTAGCTAAAATTACAGTTTAACATGCGAAAACCATTATCTCTTTTGTTTTAAATACTGGTATCGTGATTGAACCATTTTTCAAAAATATTACGAATGATTGTATTGTTATTTGAGACACTTTACTATCAGAGTAAAAGCATCCATTAAAATTATATTATTTCCCGTGAGATATTGTTTAACCATGGAATTGACTATGAAGTTTTCCATGCAAATTGATTCCAAAAATTTAATGTAATTCTTAATATCACATAAGGAGCATCACTAAATTATTCATTGGCAATAGGTTTGCTTAGAGTGGAGCAAAAGAAGCACTAGATATGATGAATGATTCTAAAGAACAGATAATTATTACTAATGAAGTTAATTATTAAAGAATTTTTTTTTCAATATTACCTCATATCCCAAAGAAAAATTCGTCTCTCTTTATATTACTGAATATAATTCTTAATATATGTTCATGAATAGATTTATTTCCAGTTTTATAATGTCTAAAACTTCTCTGAATTTATTTTAATTATTCGTTTAATAAAAGAAAATTTCGAAATTCAGAGATTTTTATGTCTTAATAAAGGTTTTTAATTGCGTTTTCAAATATGAAATAAATAATTATAAATATGAATAAAATATATTCAGAATTAAAAGATTCTTAGAAACTTATTTGTAATTTTCTTTTTTTAATAAAAGATGTATTTATAATTTGTGAAAAAAATGCACTTCCCTTCATTTTGAGAAAAATATTTATGTAACTTATTTTACATTTGTAAAATAATTTCTTCTTAAAAAATGGATCCCAAACAAATATATTTAAATAATGCAATAAAATTAAAGAAATTTCCTTGAGCACCATTTAACTACTGTAAAGTTGTTGAACAAAATTATAATGGTAATTCTAAACTTTCAAAGTCATCAGAGTTTTCAAAGATCAAAGTTTGTGAGTGAATACGATCAAAGTTCAAAGTTTGTGAGTGAATACGATCAAAGTTCAAAGTTTGTGAGTGAATACGATCAAAGTTCAAAGTTTGTGAGTGAATACGATCAATTTATAAACTTTTAAAATGAGAGTAAGTTTTACAGTATAACTTTTAAATAATCTAAAGCACATAATGCTTATATATAATGACTTTATATAAACATCATAAGCAGCTGTTTTGATTTATGTATGACTCGTTTCATAACACCTGGAATTATATTCCATTTGTTAATATTCAGTTCTTTAGAATGCTGATAAGTGATTATGGCAGGAAAAATTAGGTCAAAAATTTTTCTTTCAAAATGCTTGCTTTATTTATCACAATATATAATTATATATAACATATACAACGCTTTTATACTACAAAATGTACGTATATATATACATAGGGGCTTCCAGGAAGTAGAGTATGGTGGATACATGCACCAGCACCCGGAAGCAGGAAACACTTGAGGAAGCTTCCTCAGGATCCACACCGCCGGGGGAGGAAGAAAGGAAGAGCAGTGTCCCGTCACCAACCTCAGGGAGGGAATCCTCAGAGTTACAGAAGAAAGATGTTAGACCCACAAAACGGAAACGAATCGGTTAGTCAGGAGAAGTTTAAACACGCCCCTTCACTTGGAGAGAGAGAACGAGACACTTATTTGGCAAGGACTAGGGAACGGCTGCAACTGCGGAGAGGGAAACAAATAGCGTTAGTTCAACGGAAGTCAAGATCAGTTACTCGGAGGAAAAGAAGAAAAAACTGGCAGTGTCGTGTCTTATCGTTGGCTATGTTGAACAAATTGGCAGTATTCTACTGGATTTGAATCAACAGTAGCTGAATAAGAGAGTTTTCGACTGATATAAAGAAAGGAAAGTAACAACAACAACAGGTATGAAATCGGAGATGTGCGTTTCATCAGAAAAAAATGAAGCTTCAGCTACTCGAAGGGGGAGGAAAATTGCTTAAAGAAAAAATCCCAAAACGTACCAGCACCCCGGAATAAAAAAAGAGGCAATTTATCCTACGATGGAATGGCTAACCACCGATTGTGGTTCTGCAGAGAAAGAAGAGAGTTCTTATGGTCTGTAGCATGAACTGGTAAGCGTAGTGTTCCATATACACAAATCGATTCATGCCAGTTCCTGGAACGGTTTTTGAGATCTCAATGATGGTCAGACCTTCACCATTGGGCAGCCACACTCTTGGAAGGGGGAATGGTCCTAATCAGCAGCTTACTTCTTCTTGCCCTGGATGATTTGTTGGGCTCGGGCGACGTCCTCGTCTCTGAGGAAGAGGGCATCCTCGATGCCGATGTTGTCGTTGACGTAATAGAAGTCACGGGCGTTCTGGCAGGGGACGGCGTCCTCAGGGAAGGCACAAGTAAGGGTCAGCTGGTTGAAGACGGTCTGGTTGCCGCAGAAGAAGCTGTAGTGGAGGGTCTCTTGGTTTCCATCGGCATGGGTGATGGGGTGGCAGACGTGGAAGATCTGGCAGTTGTTGTCCACGTCAGCGTAGTAACCATATCGGAGGCCCTCACAATTGAAGTTGGTGTTGATGGGACCAACAATGAGTTCGACACCGTCTGGGAGGAAGAAGGCTTGACGCTTCATCTGGAAAAAAGGAAAGGTGAATCACTCAAGGAGTTCTACTGTCTGTCAACCACAAGAATATCTTTCACCAAAGAATCGGGTGAGTGGTGGTTGCTATAGTAACAAGAGCCACCGATTTCAAAATTGATTTAGAATGTAATGAATTTGTTATTCTAGCATTTTTCATAAGGCTATTCCTATGAAAAACGGGAACAAGTCTTGTTTCCAAAACAGGCGCAGACACATTGGCGTAAGTTACAGCCATACCGTTAAGTTTAACTCGACTGATTTACAATTGGTCATAATGCAGGCATTAAAACCGTATATGCTGAAAGTCAAACGGAGTCGAGAGGGATTCGGAGTCTGTTGAAAGAGTATTGTTCCTATAATCATAAGAAACCATCCAAAGTAAATATAAGAAAGCTTTATTATTAATTAGGATTAGTGTTCGCCGCATTAGTCTCCTTCTTGTGTCCGGCAGAGAGCGTTTTTTAGTATAGTGTACTGTGAAAACCTATGCTTGCTTAATGCCCAATATCCCTGAGTTGGTGTGGGTAGGAGCAAGATGGTTCAAAATTTACATCGTGACGAAAATTTTACTATTCATAACAATTAAGAGAAATTTTAACTGGATATTTAATAATTTATAGATTAATATTCATTTTCTTTTATACAAATATGAAATTGTTGAGGTAATTTAATCGAAAATTGTCCGTTTCAAGATAATAGATTTTCCTTCAACTTTAAGTAGGATAGAGAGAAAAACAATGCACTTTGAAAACACAAGCTCATGACGCAAAAGATTCTCAATATGCAACTGTGTGTGCTTAAGTAATACTTCGTCTCTTCCGCCTCTCGTGTGTTTGTGTTGCATGATAATAATATTTTCTTATCTAATCTTATCTAAAACACTTTCCCCGCAGAACCGGTTACGATGTCCCAAACCCGGAATTATTTTCTCATCAACCTTGACAGTCATCAAGAAAATAAATATTGTCACATCCTCAAAATAGTCTCGTTAATTGCTGCCGACCTCCGTGACCCTCCCGCGCGAATTACCGCTCCTCGCTGACGAAGTCGTAATCGACGCGCTTGTTTTGATGAAGATTTCGGAATGCCTCCAGCGAAAGGAGAAATCTCGTTCGTGACTGGCAGATTTCCTCGTTTTCTCGTCAATCGCTGGTATAGACAATTGAAGGAATAATCACTGCTTCTAGACCCGATTCCACTCAAGATTTTTTTCCTCCTGGATCGACAATCACCATTACACAACTGTTGCTGGAGAGTAATGTATTTTTTAATGGCATCACGAATGAAAGAAACTTAGTACTATAAATCAGAGCTACTTGAGATAAATATCGAATTACATTGTAATTAAAAATTCTCTTTCAAAAGCGTCTTTAATGTTTGCTGAAAAAAGAATTGCCTTGAAAGAAACAATTCAAATCCTTTTAGCACCATTCTCAAATAGTTTTACATTTTAAAAGTCTCTTTCAAAATTCGAGAAGTTATATCGTCTGCTGAAATAGTCCTCCACCTCGTTTCGGGAGGGGGGAGCTCACATCATCCATTCCTTTTAATATATGCCTTTTAATTCATAGGTATTGGACATTATTCACATGTCCCAGGGGAGAAAATCCGGAAAATTCCCAGGCACTTCGTGCATACAAAAGCGTAACATCTATCTCCCGCTGTTCAAGGGTTTTGGGGTTCGAAATTGATTCTAAAACAGGTGTTTATATTTTTATATTGGATTTGTCTTATAATTAACTCTTGATAATAATAAATGCATAAGATGATACAGCTTCACATTTAATGCATTTATTGTTTTGCGATTCAATTAGAATTCGAGTGTTTAATTTTACATTAAGCATTTGGAACTCTAATTGAATTATATCTGATTGAATGATATATTTTAAAATTAAACAGAACAGGATAATATATGAAACTGCTGAACAAAATTTGGAATTTTTCTAACAATTTCTATACTTCTTATTGTGACTTTTAATTCAAATAATATAACTGTTGAAACAAAACTGTTTCCAAAATACTTCCCGAAACTATATTTATCCTCTATTAATTGTAACCTTAATAACGAACCAGAAAAATAAGCGTTCGTTATACTAATTTGACAGGGAAATTGAATATTTTGGATCTGGATGGATCGCAAATTTATATTATCACAATTGAAAAATAATTCCCGGAACATATTTATAAATCCAAGCATTACCCGCGTTTAAAAGTTGCTTTCCTAATTTCAGTTTGCTTAAAATTTAAAAATTTATATCAAAATGCATTCCATATCATTTTTTTAAAATTATGTCCACTTTTTTATTTATTTATTTTATTTTTTTTTTGGTACGTTTCGAAATAATGGAAGATGAAACAAAATAATGGAAGAGTTTTTAATTGAAACTATGCGTTTATGCTTCAATAAAATGATCATAATAAAAACATTAGAAAATTAATTTTAAAATAAGATAATATAAAATTTTCATAAAAGGTATCTATGTGAAAATAATTTGAAATAAAATTACAAAATATCCATCAAATTATGATTTTCATCTTTTATCAAAATTCGAATTAATAGCTGCACTATTAAACATAGTAAAAAAAATAGCTGTTTGAAAGAAAAATGTTTGTTGCGTTTCGAATCAATGTATTTATAATTTAAATCTCTATTTTTTCCCTTTTTATAAGATATTGAATAAAAACATTGAAAAGGAGTCAATAACCAGCCATCTGAAGCCTTCAAGAGTAGTTTTTCGTCTGCTCCATTTTATACCATTACGAAATTGACTCGTTTTAAGTCTTCACGGCCAAAGTTACTCAGAAAGCTAGAGAACGAGATTAAGATCTTTCGCCAACATGCATGGAACGCATTTGGAAAAATAATTTTAAAAAAGAAGCCTTTTACTTTCATTCATGAAATGGCAGCACATTTCGTATTGCAGACACGTTCTTTTGCGAGTGACGGCGAAAGTAGAATCCTCACTGACCCCTGGCCGCCTGCCTGATATTCCAGATTTAAATTTAGGCCCTTCGTGGGAAACTGCCCACTTTGCTGTTTATTCACACTGAGGTGATAGTGAAGCGCGCTTGGGGTCAAAATGCTGTTATTTCGGGAGCACCTTTGAACTCGTTCGCCATCCATCCTCGAAGATAGCTTTGTCCAAAGGTTTGATCTGAAGATCTTCCTGTGTGCAGCTCATAATTTTAGATCGAAGAAAAATGATGAAGATACTCTTGGTTTTAATTCGTATTTTTAAATGCTGTGTCTCAGAGGAATCAGAAAGATTCTCTCGGTTTTATTTTATGGTTTCGAGTTCATTGTCTAACAGAAGTTATAGTAAGAATTCTCTTGGTCTTTAGCTTGCATTTTCAAATAACCAAGCAAAAATAGAAATCGGAAAATTTTCATTGAGCTTTTAATTTTCACTTTTGAATCGGGGCACTTTTGAAGTAAAAGTTAGAGAGATTCTTCTGATTTTAGTTTGCTTTTCAAGTTTAAAAAAAAAAAAAAAAAAAAAAAAAACTAAAGGATTATTTTGATTTGTATTTTTGAAGTCTTAGTCGTATAAAAAATGGATGGTTGAAAGATAGAATGAAAAATCAAAGATATTAAAATACAATAATTCTTTTGGTTTCAGTTTACATTTTAGATTATCCGATACATTAGCTCAGATACATTAAGAAAGTTCCTTTGGCATTAATTTGAATTTCTGAAATTTTACCGAATTTCAGAAATTGCGTTCAAAAGAAATGAAATAAGATTATGCATATTAATGTCATTCAACTTGATTGTAGAATAATTTATATTCAGTTTATTCTAAATTAAAAATGTTTATTTTAAAACTTTTTTTATTGAAATTCAATAAAAAGAAGTCAGAAATTCGTAAAATAATGAATTTAAAAATTACAAATCTTAATTGCATCTGAAAATACATTCATAGCAAAACACAAATCGAGATAAAAAAAAATGGCAATACTTACCCTTGGCAAAGCGACGGCAAGGCCTAAGGCAACGAGGGCTGAAAGGAGAATAATATGCAGATTTATGTTTCTTTTAGGCAACACTTTTTATACATTAGTTTCAAATTTGAGTAGTTTAGTAACAGAAAAGCTTTTATTTTTATGATATACTCATTCATAAATAAGATACGAATTACATATTTTATTCATTAAAACGATTTTTTATTTATTTTAAGATTTTAAAAAATGAATAATAATTTTGATGAAGCTGAAGAGTTATTACCGAAATATATAGCTGATCTTTTTAATTTAATTTTTAATTATTATGTTAATGACGTAATACATAAATTAAGCTATATTTATTAAATTATTCTACCATTTTACAAACACACAAAAATTTATTTTATAATTTTTATTCAATCATTTTATTAACATTTAATTTTTTCGTTGGTTATAAAATGCTTCAAATATAAAAGAACTTATTTAATTATTTCTACTAATGTCTAGAATAAATATATATTTTTAAATGGAGGATTTAGCAATTTATATGCACAAATAATCATCTACATTTTAGGAGATTTATTTTAAATATTCGTTTCAAAAAGTGAAAAATGTAAAACTTTATTACTTTTAAAATATTTTCGTAATAAATAAAACTTAACTGAGAAGTTTAAATTTTGAGAAGGTTTTATTTCTGTTTATAAATTAAAGATATTTACACTTACCGATAACTGCTAAGGATCTCATACTTCTAAGGTAAACTAGTACAGGAACTAATAATAACTGCAATAAAACAGAATACAAGTTATAATTGCGTGAAATTTTATAAAAATATCACGTAAAAATATTAACTTTAAGACATTTTCCCACTATACGTTTCTGTATCTATACTGCCCACCTATAGTATAAATTGAGGAAATTATTTATGAATTATAAAGGTAATTAAGTAATGGGTTTATAACATAAAATATATAATATACATCCCAAAATATTAGTATATTTTAATATTAAATACATCGATTCTTTTGTAATATATGATTGGAAACAAAATTAGCGTCAAATTTTATTGCTGAATTTAATAGATAAATTTAATTCTTAAACAGGAATTTCATATTGAATATTTGTTCAAAATCAAATTACTTTTGATCATTTTTAAAGTTTAACCGCGCAAGGTTGATGTTTACTCCGCAACACTTACCAAGTAAAGTTGTTTTCACGGAGCAACAAGGAAATAGCTTTCTCCTCAAAGCGATCTTATCTTTCCTGACGAAATTAGCGTCTGTGCAAAATTTATATTATTCGATGCAGCTCTAGTTTTTTTTTTTTTTTAAATTTTACAGTAATGAAAAATAAACAATAACAACTTTCCATAAATACTTTTAATTACATAAATAGACTCTTTGTTCTTTGGATATATATATTTTTCAATATAAAGAAACATGTTACATTGCATATGAATAATTTTAAATGGAATAGAGGGCTGTTAACTTCAGAGAAAATCGTTTGTTATTATTTTAATATATATATATATATATATATATATATATATATAAATTTTTTAAAATTTATTTTGAAGTATAGAATAATAATCCACATGACTGATTTTACAATGATTTAATGAATTATATTTCAAATAATTCTCCTCTGTCATGTTCAAATTACCAAAAAAGAGAAAATATAAGGCAGAGTTCATTTTAGAAACATCTTATGAATGCAATGCAATGTAAAACAAATACTTACTTTTTTATGGTGTGAATACGGAATTTATAGAAATTAACACATTATTTTAACAAAAAATAAAGAATCAATTATTTAAAAATTTTTATCATTAATGTATTCTAAAGTGACAAATATGTAAAAAGTTTATCACTAAGTAATTTGAAATAAAAACAAAACAATATATTTATTTTTTAAAGTGTCTTGCGTTTATGCATTGCTATGTATAAACGGTATTAAGAAATACGAATGCGATATTATAAATTACGTATATACGAATTATTTACTTAAAGTTGAAATTGCTTAAAATTATTTTTTGCCAGAATTTATTTTTTAATTTATCTTTAATCGTAAAACCATTGTTAAAATCTAAATGATATAATATTGTTACCTGAGAACACGCATTTTCAACACTTAGTAATGGAATAACATAAGATTACAATTTTCAGCTATACCAACATATATAACGAACATTTAAATAAAATAATGTACAACAAAAAATGAAAACAATTAAATTATAAAAGCATTCATTCATAATAATAATTACGATAAAAAAAACCAATCGCTATTATAGAAAAAAATATGTTTAATATATTATATTCCTTTATTATCATAAAATTGATAGTGAAAAGAATCAATTATATATCCGTATATAAGTATATGTGTGTGTAACTAACCAATAATTAAACGTTGAATTTTAAAACTTTTAAGTAACCCCCCCCCCAATCTATTATTTTTAAAAATAAATAACTCCTAAATTTCATTGCAGTTGTTTCACTTTCCTGCATTACTTAAATTATATTTTTAGAAATATCTGTATTTTAAAAAAATATCTTAATTTAGATTTTTCAAAGCAATATTAAATGAAATATTTAATAAAGATACAAATGTTTAAATATTAGGAATAAGATTTTTTGCATATATATACATTCAAAAATATTTTTGTAAAGACATTTTAAGGCAAACATATAAAATATCTTTGATTTACAACTTAAAATATTAATAATAAAAAACATTTAACAATGATGATAAAGTAAAATTATGTTATATTTTAAAAAATATTATAAAGTTAAATATTTCCTCATTGTTTAAAAATTAAATATTAAATTGAAGATCTAAAAATTTAATACATAAAAAACTAATTTTAATTACAATTAGAATTACTTCTTTAAAATACAAATTCCGTAAGAAAAGTTAATGGTGATTAAAATTTTAATTAATGAAGTTTCTATGCAAGAATAAATTCAAAAGATTACAAATAAATTTTATCAGTTCTAAAAATTTCAAATAACTTTTGCTCATAAATGATCCTTTAAGAATACCATCATCTTTATTTGCTAAATATTAAACAATTTTAAAACATAGAAAAGGGAATTAAATGAATAGAAAAATATACCGATAAGAAACTTCAAAAATGAATACGTAAAAAATGTAATTTACTTTTAAACTTTAATTTTTCAGACTAAATAAATAATGATAGTATAATAATTGAAAAATAATCACATTAATAAAATTAATTTGCTTTTTCTTCTAAATTTATGATAGAAATAAAAATTAATAATCTGAAATAATCAATTAAATAAAAATTTTCATAGAAAACTATTTTAACAATATTGAGCTGCTATGAATCGATGTTAAAACAATTATTCAAAACTAATTGCAGTCAATTAATTGTCTACAGTTTTATGTACCGGGTGAAAACAAGGAATAGCAATTATTTCTAACTTAATGGAACTCTATTAGAAAGAAATTTTCACACCGTGCAATTTCAAAACAATTGGACAGATTGTTTCATCTTTTGCAATGAATGGATTCTGGGCTATAATGCAATAATCCATACTTGGAATTACTATACAAAAATGTAAATTAAGCATTATTTCAAGCGGAAAATTTAGACATTGTCCAAAAAGCGAATAGGGCAAGCGATTTCGCAACGGCAGAAATCTTCCGAAACCGAAGAGGTGATGTAAAAATTGGCCCCGAAACCACTGAAGCGTGCGGCCAGGGGGCTCTCCTGGCCGTAATCCACAGGGGAATAATCCGAGAGCGGCCTCCTTACCTGGAGCAGCGGATAGTCCGAGAGACTGTTCCCTGGATGTGGAGATGCTTTGGAAGGGATGAGGTGGATTGGATGCGGAAAGACTTTCTCTTCCATCTTTTATACTCCTTGTCGGCGGGAGCATGCGCAGTGGGTCGCGGGGTCATCCTGATGGGCAGAGGAAGAGCCCGAACAAGATAGTTTTCCGCCAATGTGTGTCACGAGGAAGCTTTTTTTTTTGTTGCCTCTTTTGTTTGTTTGGATAGTTTTCTAATTCGCAGAGAGTGAATCCCCTCGCTTTTCGAAGTGAATGGAGGGGGAGGAGGTAACGGTATTTTTTATTTATTATTATTTTTTTTCGTTCCTTGGCTTGTTGCTGGTGAGAAAGTGGCCAGACTGGTTCCTGCTCACTTCGGACCTACTTCTCTCTCCGCCGTGGTTTTGGCCTGTGACATTTCGGCTGACCCCTAGCGAAGAAAAAGAAAACCACCGCAGAAAGGGAAAAGAGAGTTAACTTTCTTATCTTTTTTATTTCTTCTTTTCCGATCTTCTCACTGGATTTTCCTTTTCTTGATCTTTTTTCTCTCCTTAACCGTTACAGCCGCATTCTTCTTGACTATTGCGGGAGGAGTGGGGGGAGGAGAAGATTATGGATTTTGTTGGTCACTGCGTATTAATTTGTGGTTTCCGAGCTGGGGGGGGGGCGCAAGCTAGCGTAAGTGCTCCACTTGTTGCTGTCCAAACAGAATGGGCGTAACTCATTCTAATGGGGAAATATCCAAAAAGAAGAGTTGAGTAATTGCAAAATTTGACAAATCTAATATAGAGAGTTGTTTTATTTTTCATAAACCATTTTTAAGAGAACTGCCTCATCTTGGGTGATCTCAGTAAAAATCCAGAAATTGTTTAAGTTGTGCTACGCTTAACAACAAGTTTCGCATAAAATTTTAAAAATCAATTCGTATTTATTAATTATTTTAATGATGAAACATTAATCATCCCAGAGCTCATGAATAATTTATTTTCAAGTCAACATGAATTTTAATCACTATACATGATTTATAATCAAGGTTAATGAATATTTTAATAATGATTAATTTTAATATTAAATATCAATAATTTAAAATATTGTGCTTTAAATGCCTTTTTTTTTCTTTCAAAAACCAATTCATATATAAATAAATAAATAAATAAATAAATAAATATATATATATATATATATATATATATATATATATTGCCAACATTTTACGCTTTCATTGCTCATTTTTTCCCTCCTTCCCCTTATTTTTTTCTCTCCATTTTATTTTTGAAGGTTGACTGCCTTCGTATATATTCCTGTTCTTCAACATGGGAATATGGGCAGTGACATTGTCACAATCATCGTTCAATCAAATCACAGAGCTCCTAAATCGTCTGCTATGACAAAGCCTTTATAAATTTTACAGTTTTTAATGCATTTCGTAGCATGTTATTTAAATGTTTTTAGTGACTATGCCAAGAAAAGTAGGTGCTACCAAATTAAATTAAAAGCATAAAAAAGCAAATAAAATAACAATAAATAAAAAACGAAAAGGAGTTTTTAAGCAACTTTTCGCTTTCATCTAGGTTTGGCTGAATACAAAATGGATTAATGTTAGCGATAACGACAATTTACAACAGGATTCTTTTCCCATAGTACGGTACGGCATTCAAACATGTCGATTTAATTTTTGAGGTTTTTAAAATTATCCTAAAAAACTTGAGAAACTAAGTAGTTTGCTTATGTGTTTCTATACTCTAAATTTGTAACTATAATTATAACACACTAAAGTCCATACAAGTTTAGGAACATCAAATGTACAAAGATTCCAAATCATTCATGTTTGCAAATTATTTGCTTAATTTTTTATTTATTTTTTATGTTTTTATTCACATATTTATTGGATATTGCGAAAAAATCATTTTTTTATATTCTAATATAAAGAATCAAACCAAAATATTACATGCAAGTGTTGATTTGGATGCTTAACTTTTTACGGGTGTTAAAATAAATAATTTTATCATCATAGAATGTGTTCGATATCGATAAGTTACAGTTGTGATAATATCAATCTATTCATCGTCAAATTCATTTCAAAATCATCCATCATTTTTTATAAATGTTTAACAAAAAGCATCATGAAAATATTTATTGAAAATATTATATTAATTTTGCGAAGTGAATTACTTTGTAGTTTAAGCTTGAGGCCAAATAAAATGTGACGGCGAAAATCGTACTGACAAGTTTTTGCATCGAATGAGATATTTCGGGATAATAATTCATCGCAATATAAATTGACCAAACTTACTTCGAGATAATAAGAAAAGGGAGTTAATTAATGATTCATTTGGATAGAGAGGATACGATTCCTGATTAACTGTTTAGTTGATTGAAAGTATGGCGCTGGTGCTCTCTCTCTCTCTCTGGCATGTCCTCTTTGGCATGACAGAGAAAAAGTTTCCAGAGAAAGTCTCTAATGTGAATAGTTCCTTAAAGTAATTATATCTGTTTAAAGAGAGAGAAAGGGTTATTACATATTCCATTCGTGCAATATTTTGATTTTCTTTTGTGCACTTGTGCGTTTCAAACTATGTTCTTTATTAGCCATGTACTTTAATTTTGAAAAGATTTAATTGCATTTAAATAAACTTATAGTATTTTATCATTCTAGAAGTCTTGGCTCTATTTATCTTTTTCTATTAATTCACAAACAATAGATTAGCAATGAACTCATTCAGAAGTTTTCAATATTTTCCCTTTCTCAATTTCTTTTAAAAGAATGGCACTCTGATGTTTTCTCAGTGTATGGCGTTGTTATGCATCGTTACAATTGCTCATAAAACGGTTAAAAATTATAGAATTATTGAAAATACGAACAAAAAGTTTGAAAAATCGTCCATAAGATTTAATATTTTCTCCCAACCTTAATTTTTGATTTCATAGTTAGAAATAAAATTTCAGAAATACAAATTCTAATACTTTGAGCTTGTTGCGTTGATTTAAGTTTCTAACTGTTGGTTATCATCATATAATCATAATATAATTAAACGAATACACTCAAAGCTATGTGTGTTATTGTGTGAGCAGTGCATATAATTTATTGTATGTGAAAAGATAAATAGCTAAATCCCATAACGATCAAATATTGTCAATTTAAATACAATTAAACTTTTTCAAAATTAAAGAAAATGGCTAATAAAGAATATTGTTTTAAACACGATAGTATAAAAAAAAATCCGAAAAATTTACAAATGAAAAATAAATATGAATGTATGCATTATTATGCAATTTTACCACTGTATAAATCATTTTAATGTAATTTGCTTTAAAATTTTAATTCAACTCTTGTGGTTGATGTATTTCAATAATGTTTTTTTTTAATGAGAAATTAGTTAATCATCAAGTTCTAAAATATAAAATGGATTGTAGTTTTTCATAACAAAATGTTAAAATGATTGAATTCATTCTCAAATGAATAAAACATAGGAAAAGTTTTTTAAAAAAAGTTCCCAATATCGATTAATTTGTGGGGTACTTTTAGTCCAGATTTTTATGTATTCCAAAGGGTTAAATAATATAATATATTTCATTCATAAAGTATTAAATTAAACGAAAATTTACCATTTATTTTTGGATCATACACCCTTTTTAAATTTCTGTTAACTCATAAGAGTTCCATAGGAGATAATAATTCTATAAGAGTTCAAGAATTCATTGGAAATTCTAATGAAAACCCATTACTTATTTTAGGCGTTAAGCAGATTTTTAATTTTACAATAACAAAGGTTCGAATTCTTACGTGAGGTGGAAAGATTTGCTCTTTATGACACAAGATAAATCTGCCCACATCAGCAGAATGAATATCTTCCCTGGATTCCATTGGTGTAGGGCCAGCACACTCATTAGCTTGAATTTTTAAAAAATGGATAAGGTCCTTTAGAATCCTCAATAGTTTTTAGGCATTTTGTATATTCTGGGATTTATTGTAATTATCAAGTTGTGCTAGACAATCTGGGACTAATAACAACAACAAATCTGATTATTTAAATTGATAACTAGATTTATGAGTTCATAATTTTAATCCTTTTAACTGCGGCTACTTTAATTTTTATCAAATATAGAAAAACACATATCTATGGTAGAAATGGCACTAAGCGCACAGCTATTAGCTTTCATTATAACAAATGGGCGTGCTATCATTACATAAAAATGGAGGCAAAGATCCAAATTTAAAAATGTTTTTCCAACTCTATAATAAATTCTTATGCCCTAATAACTGTATTCTTTTCATAGGCTCAGTGACGCGAGGAAAGACTAGGGCATAAAATATGTAATCTAGCTAACCCTGCATAAAACTGCACACATAGGAACAATATACATAAAGGTATCTCTCGATGCCAATGCAAAATACTTTTGTTGCATATATATATAAGAGAGAGGTCTAGAAATTTACAAATCAATAAAGAGCTCTATTGAAAAAACAATTATTTTATAAAATTGAAATGCGAGCACTGAGTACTTTGCGGGGATTCAAAGCACTCGCACAGGAAAGCAATCCATGAAATTATTTCGCTTTCCCATTTGCGGCACGTTCTGCAGTTTCATCAACAAGTTGATGAAGAGTAAAAAGAAAAAATGTCCGATCCATTATCAGTAGAAGTGAAGACATTTCAAAATATCCAGGTTGAAGCACTTTTTGTTTGTTCGAGTGACGGCGAATAAAAGCGGCGCTTTTTAAAAGCGAGACCAGATTATTTACAACTGTGTGCGGCCGCCGGGAGGTCAGCGCAGAGGTGTGAGGGAAGCCTGTTGGGGCAAGAGAGAGGCGAGAGGCTCTTATCAGTGGAGGAAGAGTTACGGCGGCCTCGCAAAATATAAATCAGCGAAAAGCTGCGACATCAAGCAGAGGAGGCAAAATGACGCAAAGCCTCTTCTGTCACTCAGGGATTGTCGTGGTAGGCGTGGGATCGCGACAGGATCGTCGAAAGAAGACATGCGTATACTTTAGTTTGCACTCAGAATATAAAAAGTGTGCTATACAATACAAGAAATGAAAGAATGAAAAAAATCTTACAGTCTTAAAAAATAATGTAATGCAAAAAATTCTTCTCTTTACCCAATCAAGTTTGTTAGCACTTTTGTGATAAATATTGCCACATATATAAAAAAAATGTCCTTTCATTGAATGATGTGACAAAAAATTGTTTATATTTATCAGTGGAAATAAAGTCTACGTATCAGTTATTTCTAACAAATAGCGAAGTATCCATCGATATATTTAAAATTTTTAAGCAAACGTTTAAAAATGCATAGTCTAAGATAAATATATTCGAAATTTTTCTTACTAATTAATATTTTCAAATATGAATTTCTGTGAAAAGTTGTTAACATTAATTGGATAATTTGCCAACTCGAACAAGAAGTTGAAAAAAATGATGAATATAATATGATTTTTTAGATAAAGTTTACAGTTTTTAATTTTATTTACAATTATTTTTTGTGGTGTCGATTCTCAATATAAGTAAAAAATTTTCTGAATGTACACAGTTCTACGTATAATATAACTGAATTTATTAATTCAAATTGTAAGAAATTCAAAAGTGGAATTAATTGAATGGACAAGGGCATATATGATTCACTTTCACATAATTTAGACAATAATAGTTTAATTATATGAAATTAAAACTTATGTGGTATAAATTTATATATTTAAATTTTTGTAATAACAATCATCTTATGTTGAAATTAATCATCAATCAACTGTTATATTTTATTTTTCACGTTGTTAAGACCATTGTGTCGGTTGATTATTTTATTCCCTTTCTAGAATATTTTTAATATCTTATAACGTACTGGACCTTTTATTAGCAAATCGACTTTTCCTTTCACAGTGAAAAAAAATATTATGATAAAAATATCCTTCTTTTTTTTTTGTTTACTCAAAACTATCTCGGAAATGGTTTTATTGGTTTGTGGCTCAAAGATTTTTTTTCACACAAGGGTTTATCCGACAAAGTTAGTTAAAAGTGAATGACGTCTATCCACTACATGCCTTTTTGATCGAGATAAGAGTCAAATCCAGAAACTATTAAACTGAAGGACAAATCGATAACCATTCAGCTACCAGACCCGCTAAACACACTACAGGAGATTATCTCACTGTGTTCAGCCCCTTGGAATTTCTACTATTTTGAATAATATTAGATAATAATGTTTCTGATCGTATTTCCAATGATGTCTCTGCATATCATAACTTAAAAAATATACATGCCATATAAAATGAATCAATCAATATAAAAGGTTCTTAAAAGAAACCAAAATTTACTCAAGTTTGAGAATGTAGAAAATTTGGAATTTTAATTATTGAAATGTAGTGTAGCGCCGTCTTCATGGAGCAATCTAATTAACTCTGAATCAGCAGCTTTGACTCTCTTTCGAGTCTTCTTTTTGTTGACGGCTTCAAAGAACGATTCCCTGCTCACACACCCCCTTTCCAGAAAAGACAACGGTGGCCCTCTTTAGATATGTAACTGGACACGATTCTTTGCAAAATCACCTCCTCAGAGCTGCAGGTGTAGATTCTAAAAATTGTATCATCTGTGCCATTCTAATCAGCCTATGATTTTTGCGCATTTCAGCATGCCTGCACCGCACCGCACCGCCCTTCCTCGGAATGAGGACATCATCAGAAAGTATTGAGCCAGAGCTCGTGAACTAGTGACTTGAGGGTAAGACGCTGCATGACTGGCATTGATTAAATAAAAGAGAAAGTTGATGAAATTCGTGAATGTTCTCAATTAAAGTTTATAAGTATACATTTACAATGACCGTTTGTAAAAATAAGTATTTAAATCTTAAATTAAGTTTTTATTTTCAAAAAATTTCATTGTGGAATTTTAAAACTCAATTATGTGAGATGCTCAACAAAGTAGGATAAAGATTTCAAGTCTATTTAGTCAGGGGTTTGAATCCAGTCACTGCTGAGCAATGAATGAGCTTTGAATTTCTCGTTTTCTCATACAAAACTGTGAGAATGCAAACTTTCGGAGTTTTCTCCCTCTGAGAGCCTGTCGATTCAGCCGGTTACCAATGAAAATTTCTTTTGTAAGGTAGTTACACTCATCTGGTGTTCACGTGTCTTGCAATGATATTTATGGGAGAATTCTGCTACGTCTCTTCATGGCAGATGATTTGTAGAGATGTTTAGAGGTTAGATCTGCCCTGTAATAAAGTTTTTAAATCTCTTCTTGATTGTTGATATGCATGATTACCCAAAACGTTACCAACTGACTAACAAAAAAAATCTACAAATATAAAACAAAAACTCGCTTAACAAAGCCTTATTTTACAGGTTTTTCTTTTTAATCGTCACAGCAAGTGAGTGGTTTCTCAAAGCGAGACGCGATCCTTCGTCTGCAATTGTTCCAGAGAGTGATACATTGAGTGAAACGTAATCCATTTTCACACAATGACACCGTGTCACGAAGTGGGTCGCGTGAAAGCGAAGGTGAAACAATGATGCGACACAGTGTGTCAGTGGGGAACGTGCCCCGTTAACATTGGAATTGCTTGAGCGCCTCCCGGGCCGGAGAGTAATCATTCGTGATGCAAAACAGAAGACAACCACTGGAATGATCATTAGATGCATAAATCGAAATCATTTAAAGTACATAGTTTCAGTATATATTTTAAATTTTATAACATGTGATGGATCTTATCTTCCTGCCTCCTCTTTCTCTCGCATTCTCCTCAATATCATTTATTTATTGATTTACAAGTGCTCACTAGTGTTTGCATCATGGCTGCAATGGAGATGAATGCTGTTGGATGACTTTTGAAGAGTTCATTCATAACAGAAATGATTTATTATTATTCGAAAATGTATATAATTAATATAAATGAAATACTATAAAGGCGGTAGTTTTTCTTTAAAATATTTGCGAAAATAAAAAGCAAAGTATGAATGTCTGCAAAAAGTTGATGAGAAATCTATCTGTAATTAATTAATTAAGTAGTACATGCATAGCATTTATTTGTACATCTGCACATTTTACTTCATAAAAATATTAAGAGAAATAGTCAAATCAATCTCTATATATACAAAGAATATCCCTAAAGATATTCCTTGAGACCACTGAGTATCCCCAAAATTTCTCCCTATCTACATATTGTACTTTCTAAATATATCTGAAAAATCACATATAATGCAAATTATAAAAATACATTTTTGGATTAACTCCAAAGAAATTGGAACTAATTCCAAAACATACGCAAATAGTAAAATAATATCGCAAAAAATGACATATTCTCACAGAGTTTCCTCCCAAAAAATATCTTCCCAAAAAGTGTTCTTTTCTTTCTTTTTTTTTTTTTTTTGGAAGTATATTTCCAAAAGATGGACATTTTCAATGAACACAAAAATGGACATTGCCAATGAAGCACATTCCCGAAGAATGACTGTGAAGATCAAACACTTAGCGGACGGGAGCCCTCGAGTTCGTTAAGTGGTAAGACACTTGAGAAATAGGGGAAGCTTGTCGAAAAAGAGAGAGACAGTACGGGTATGCCACGACGAGTGGTAGCGGAAGTACCGCTTCCAGGCGATGAAAATTTCGAATGTAAAATTAATCAACTAAAGTTATGTCTTTGTCTATAAATTAGTGTTATGTGTGTTAAGTTAAATAAATATATCTTGAAAAATCGGATCTTTTGTTATCAATGAGCGATCTTGGAAACAACAGGGGAAACCAATCACATTGGCGCAGTCGACAGGATGTATTCCGGATTAATACAAAATGATGAGATCCTAATGATGGAAAAATACCTACAAAATCGTGAGTCTGTATATTTTGATTGCTTCTCCTTCCATTAAGAGCCAATATATGTTTTAATTATGTATGATTTAAAGGAAATTTTGTTTTAGAATTTTCGTAAATTTCTTTGTAGGGTTTTGTTTAAGAAGTAAATGTAATAAATGAAAAAAAAATGTTTAAATATTCAAAATATCAAGATAAAAACAAATATGTATAATGTTTAATTTAATTGAGAAAATGTTTAAAAGTTCGATATTGGTTCGAAATAATATTGGTTATTAACATTTGTTCATTAATATTCAGAAAAGTTTTCTCTAACTGGTGATATTACTAAAAAAAAAAAATATATATATGTATATATATATAATTTTGATTTATTAGAAAAAAAAATATTTTTGGAATAATCTGTTTATTAAAACAAATTTATGTCGAATAATAATGTTGTTGCTAATTGTCAATTTCTTGAGTTATGTGCATTAATTTAAAAGATACTGTATTATTGAATAGTAAATTGTTGAAACGTATGTTTGGTGTAATGTGTTAATGTGATATAGTAGGATATAAATGTTTTTGCTTTGAATTTTCATTATCATTTTGTTGTTCATTATGTAAATGATAAAAGTTTATGGAATAAGAAACTATTTCAAGAAAGTTTAAATGCTTTTACTGAGTATTGTTTTGCATTATTAAAAATTGCATTTTCACAGAATTATTCAATGTTATTAGGTATATTTATTATTTACTATGATTGTATTTAGTATTTATGTAAAGTAACTAAGTTTAGATTTTAAATTTTGTATCAAAACCAAGATTGGGAAGCATTTATGAGAGGAAATTTTGAATTATTTTTATATTTTGAGAGTAATTGTGCTTGCAATGAATAATAGTTTTTGGTTGTTTCGGTAACTCTGATTCATATTATTTTAAGGTAAAATTACATATATTAATAATGATAAAGATATAAATGCATGTTACTAAAAATTATTTTAGCATTTTATTGATTTAAGTGGTTATATGTTCAATGATCTTCTGTGATAAAGATTTATTTAAATTGAAATACCTAAACTGGGAGTATGATTCGTATATGTATATTTTTAGCTTGTTTTGAATTGTTTTCATTCATTAATGGGTATTATGTAATTGAAGTTTTATACATATTATAGTATATTATCGTGTGTATTAAGTATATTACAGTGTGTTGAAATGAAAATTGAAACTATAAAATTTAAAATTTATTATTAGAATAAATTTCTTAAATTTTTGGTACATTAAGTAAACGAAAGTGTTTTATAGATTAAACAAATGAAAGGTGATTTGTGTGATTTAAATGTTTTGCTTTGAATAGTTGATACTTAAGTTTGGTAATTTGCGATAACATTAGTTGTTAAAATGGCCTTTGCATTCTTGGGTAAAGCTCGAAAGGAGGATCTGTTAATATTGGCTAGTGAGTTAGGAGAACAGATTCCTCCGGACGCGAAAGATTATAGATTTAAAAATTTGATTACACAATCTAAACATTTTGAAGAATCATTTGTTCGAGAATTAATAAATACAATAATTTCCGATCGGATAGAAAGAGAAAAAGCCAAAGCAGAACAAAGAGAACGTGAGCATGAAATTAAAATGCGTGAATTAGAAATAAAAGAAAGGGAATATGAGGGCAACTCATTAAGCACGGTAGAATATGGGCGAGATAAATTAGGAAACACATTTCTAGGTTATTTAAATATAATGAAAGGGGTAATTTTAGATCCCCAGAACAAGCAGAAGAATGGCCTTTCTTTTTTCCATCATGCAGAAAGGATGTTCAAGCTTTATAGAAGTACCCGAACAGTACGAAGAAGGAAAATTATTTTACAGTGTTTAAAGGGTCGTGCTAAAGGTATTAATGCTATGTTGTCGGAAGAAGATTTAGATCAGTATGACAAAATCAAAAATTTCATTTAAGGGAATATAGAATAACTCCGTTACAACACAAAAAGAATTTTGATTCTTGTTATAAATTACACAATGAAAGTTATGCTCAGTATGCGTCCTGAGTGGAAGCTGCATTAGAACTGTATTTAAAATCAAGAGATGTAGAAACATTTGTTAAACTTAAAGAGCTTATTGTAGCTGACAAAATAAAAGAGAGTTTGCCTACTCATGTAAGATCTCAAATATTTCTGAAAGAGACTGAAAATTGGCTTCCAGTCCCTGAATTGGTAAGGGAAATTGATAATTTCCTAGTTTCGATGCCAAAAAGTTTTGCAAATAATTCCCACAATTATACTAAATTTATTCCCGGCCCACATGGAACAAAACAGAACGAAACTGTAAGGAAACATTTTCCAGGTGAACTTAGAAATAAAAACTTTGTGGAAAAGAAAGAATATTATAATTATCAAAAGAACCCAAATCCACGACCACAGAATCGTTTAGGAAATAATGCCTGCAAGTTGCGCTCAGATAGAAAGGTATTGAAGTGTTACAAATGTCAGGAAGAGGGACATTTGAAGAAATTCTGCCCGCAAATGAATACGGTAACTCAAGTTTCTAATATAAGTGAAACTGAGGTAAGCAAAAAGGGGTTAAATGAACTTTGCATTAAAATGGGTAATGCAAGTTTCGATTGGGAAATTCCAATCAGTGAGAAGGATGGTGAGCTTTTGCGAGTTGATTTAAATATAGGAGATAATAAGTTTCAAGGAATCATTGATAGTGGTGCGGAAATTACAGTACTGCGGAAGTCAGTGGTACCAGAAGAAATGTTGCAGTCAAGTGGGAAAATTTTACTTGAGGCCTGCAATTGGATCTCCGGTTGAAGGAAAGCTTGTTTCTATTCCACTAAGTCTTTGGTCAGCAGATGATGATATCAGGCCGTATATCATGGTGCATGCTGCGGTTGTGGAAGGATTGCATGAGCAAGCTTTGATCACTCCTAGAGTTTTAGTTTGTTGGAAGAACAAAGAAGAAAATATCTTGGAGAGGAAATAAAAATATCCACGGAAAGGAATAGTTTCTGAGTACTTTCAATGTGGAGGGAAGGAAAATAGAAGCTCACCAGGCAATAGAAGCAAATCAAGGAACATTTGATTTAGAAAATTCTGAAGTAGAGGTTTCAACTACTCCAGTGGAAAGTAACTTGGCAAATAAAGAAATAACTGCTATTAAGGATGAAGAAAATAGTACTCCAATTTCGCAAGCAAAGATATTTAGAAAAGAACAGTTGTCCTGTGCTACATTAAATCGGTGATTTGTGAAGCTGCCAGACAGCCTAAGAATAATTACTGTTTTGAATCATATTTATTGTACCACACAGTCAATGTGGCAGGACATAAGTATGTACAGCTTGAGAGTTCCTGAGTGCAGGAGAAAAGAAATTTTAAAATTGGCTCACGAAATACCAACAGGAGGACATCTTGCTTCTAGGAAAACAAAGGAAAGAGTTACAATGTCTTTTTGGTGGGAAGGTCTGCCAAAGGGATGTAAAACGCTGGTGTGAATCTTGCCACGATTGTCAATTGCGGAGGAAAACCAAACTGAAAGACAGAGGACCTATAGAAGCTGTTGGTAGACCAGAACTTCCCTTCCAAGTAGTCAATGCTGACATTTTAGGGCCTATTGAACCTAAATCTTCAAGGGGACATCAGTATGTGTTGTGTGTTATGGATCAGCACAGTCGGTGGCCAGAGGCAATTCCGATTAAAACTTTGACGGCAAAAGCGACATGCGATGCCTTTATGGAAATTTTTATGAGGACTGGCATTCCTCGAATCATTGCTTTGGACAATGGAACAAATTTTGCTGCAAAGTTAACGCAAGAATTTCTTAAAAGATTAGGGACTGTACCAAAATTCTCTACACCAGGTTACCCACAGAGTAACGGATTAATAGAAAGATGGAGAAATCAATGTTGCATCATGCCATAAGGTCGCAAGGTAGAGGATGGGACAAACAGTTGCCTTTTCTCTTGTGGGCATATCGTGAAGTGCCAAACGCTACTACTGGGGTCTCACCCTACCTACTCGTTCATGGACGCCCCCCAGTTGGACCTTTAGCTATTTTAAAATCTACATGGGAAGATGAAGTTGTTTTACCTCAAGGTATTGGTGAATCAATCACTGATTATCTTCAGAAGGTTAGAAATAGGTTACAGGAAGCTGTGGAATACGCCGATGAACATACTAAAAATCAACAGGAGAAATATGTACATTATCATAATTTAAGATCCAAAGAAAAAGAATTATCTATTGGAGATGAAGTTATTGTGCTGATTCCAGACTCTACAAACAAACTTTGTTCTAGGTGGAAAGGTCCAGGGGAAATTGTAGAGCAAAAATCACCACATTCTTATGCAGTTAAGCTACCGGATGGAAGCATCCGTCATTTGCATCAAAATAAGCTAAGGAAATATATCCAACCGATGAATATGGTGGGCATAATATATGAAGCTGATGAAGATTTTTGGAGAAGTTCAACCTGTACCTTTGGGAGGCCTTGGAGAAATAAAGGACAGTTGGAAACAACTAGAAGAAAAGACCGAATTTTCAAATCTATCTCCGAAGCAAAAGACTCAGCTTTTAACAATTCTTAAGGACTACAAAGTCGTATTCAATGGTGAATTGAAACGAGCTAAGGTACCACCTCATAAAATAACATTAAAACCTGGAATCGAAAGGAAACAGCCTCACATATACCGCATACCAGAATCACTAAAACCTCAGGTGGAAAATCAAATAAAGAACTATTAAACAAGGATTTGATAGAACCATCTTCCGCAGAGATTGTTTATCCTCTTGTATGTGTCGCAAAGAAAGATGGAACGATTCGACTATGTGTCGATTATCGGGGACTGAATTCTGAGTCTAAAATAGCTCCATTTCCAATGCAAAATTCAGAAGAATTACGATTCAAAGCTGGTGCGGCAAAATTATCTATCAACTCTAGATATCCTTAAAGGTTATTGGGAAATTCCATTGGATCAAGATAGTCGAGAACTAACAAGTTTCGTTTCACCTAAAGGACAGTATCAGTGGAAAGTAATGCCATTTGGACTTGCAGGTGCTCCAGCTACTTTTCAGCAAATTATGAATCAGATTCTAAGGCCTCATAATGATTTTGTTGAAAGTTTCCTGGATGATATCATAGTTTATTCATCTAGTTGGGAAGAACATTTGAACCATCTAAGAACAGTTTTGGAAACATTAAAAACAGTGTAATTTTACGCAAATTTAGAGAAATGTACCTTGCTCGATCGAAGGTAAAATACTTAGGTCATGTAGTTGGATCAGGAGAGCATGGGCCCGATCCGGATAAAATTACAGCTATCAAAAACTTAAAATCGCCAAGAACGAAGAAAGCCTTAAGATCGATTTTAGGACTGTTTAACTATTATAGGGAATATGTACCTCATTATGCGAATATTGCTAAGCCATTAACAGACCTGACCAGAAAATCTATCCCAAATGATATTCCTTGGTCTGAAGAGACAGAAAAAGGCCTTCATCTCATTGAAAGATAGTTTGTGTACTGTCACTTCATTGTCAACCCCTGATTTAAATAAACAATTTGAACTGCACACAGATGCTTCGGTTACTGGCATTGGAGCATGCTTAATGCAGAGAGATACAGATGGAAATCCTAAGCCTATAACCTTCGCCAGTCAGAAATTAACTCCAGCGCAGACCAAATGGAGTACCATCGAGAGAGAAGCGTATGCTGTGATATGGGCACTTGGTAAGTTTGAAGCATGGACTTACGGAACTTCCATAAATTTGTTCACAGATCACAATCCTCTGAAATATCTTACGGAAAGCATTCCGAAGAATGCCAGATTACAGAGATGGTCATTGGCTCTTTCTCGCTATCAGGTCAAAATAGCTCATAAGCCCGGTAGTAATAATGTTATCGCAGATGCCTTATCAAGGGTTTATGAGGATGATTAATTATTTTCTTTTATAATGAATCTTGTAAGAAATAAAAAAAAAAAAAAAAAAAAAAAAAAAAGAAATAATTTCTGATATATCATAATATTCATATTTAACTTTATATAATATAATGTAGTTATTTCTATTTGTTATGGGTCGTTAATTTCATAAGGTTTGTGTGTGAATAATATTTGCACATAATTGTTTTTTTGTGTTGATATTGATTCTTATTTTCTTACTTTATAATATTGTGTTGTAATAAATATAATGAATATAGCAGTAGTATAGGATATTTTCCTTTAAAGAGAATATGAAACAAAAGTGTAAGCTGAAGCATGTCAGCACCTAGGTTAAGCACTAAGTTAAATTTAAAATGTTGGTATTATTTGGCTCTTGATGGAATGGTGATAAAAGGTAAAAAGGAACTTTCTAGAATTCTTCGTAGTTTCCATTTGCGGGGACAAGGTCCAGCAATGAAAACTGGAGGGAAGGTGTGAAGATCAAACACTTAGCGGACAGGAGCCCTCGAGTTCGTTAAGTGGTAAGACACTTGAGAAATAGGGAAGCTTGTCGAAAAGAGAGAGACAGTACGGGTATGCCACGACGAGTGGTAGCGGAAGTACCGCTTCCAGGCGATGAAAATTTCGAATGTAAAATTAATCAACTAAAGTTATGTCTTTGTCTATAAATTAGTGTTATGTGTGTTAAGTTAAATAAATATATCTTGAAAAATCGGATATTTTGTTATCAATGAGCGATCTTGGAAACAACAGGGGAAACCAATCACAATGACATTACTTATTATGAATGACGAGAGCTACTTTTATGATCTGATGAATTGTTGTCCTGTAAATGGAAAGTGAATGCTTTCAAATAATGCTGCTGAACCAAAGGAGACATGAAAGAGAATATCTCGCAGGAGATGCCGGGGGCGGGATGCGAAGAGAAGAGCCGCAAGTTCAATCGGACATATTCCGCTCTGAATGTGGGTTTATTGGGAAGCGGGGATGACTTCATCGGAGCACCTGGACTGCTGCTAGGCCATTCCAATAAATAATCAAATTAATGAAATTCGCGGTTTTCTATTTCTCGCGCTGAAAATAGGAATGATTTCTCATTACATCAGAGCAGGTCTTTGATGACGGGTCCGTAATGAATGACCCATCTGATGAAATACATAGGGAACTATTGAAGGGAATCAGCAGCTTTCAATGAAATAAAGTTCAGATTGTGGCGCATATCACTTTTTTTTTTTTTTTTGCATGGTTTCCAAGCTATCTGCGATGGAATTCGAAAGTTAATTCGTTTTACGTGATTACAATTAAGAATAAGGGAATATTCTTTAACCGCAAACCCTTCCAGAAAAATTGTAGGGAATTGTTTTACCATTTGAATGGCTCGTCTTTCGTATCAATGCATTTCTTTTTCTTTTTATTATTATTATTTTTTTTTATTATTATTTTTTTTTACTTTTATAAGTAACATAATTTTTTTGTGAAAATGAAAAAATACTTCAATATTAATTCCATTGAAATAAATTATTAAAAAGTTGTGTCTTAAATCTCTTATTCTTAATTTACACCTTAAGTTCATGTACCTAAACTTAAATTTTCTGTCATTTAATATTTCTTATGTTTAAAGAGCATATTTTCATATTTTCAAATAAAATATCTTTTCTTTTGTTAGGTAAATTTAAATTTCTCTTTCTGCTTTAAGTCTTTTTATGGAATAAATTTTTATTAATAAACTTTCTATAGCTTGAGTGGTTATTTCCATTAAGTTTCTTAGCAATAAATGTTTTGCATTTACATTGGTAGCTTTGTTAAACTCATTTATATATCCACTTGTACTGTATTTTATTAAATTATTTAAATTATACACACAATTCTTTACTTATCAATAGAAAATATTTGTTGCATTTAATATAAATATACATGTGTGTGCATGTGTATGTATATATATATATATATATATATATATATATATATATACACATAAAGAAATACATACATGTATATAGTCATTGGAATGAATGTTTAGATTCTACTACAAGAAATTGCTCATAATTTATAACGATACAAAAGATGTTCTTCTGACAAAACTCAGCTAGCACAGTTTTTATATGAAGTTTTAGATTTTGTGTGACCGGAGGAAATGAGGAGTTTATGAAGTCACATTCTTGTTGCCATTTCAAGAAAGTTTAAATAACCCAGCATCAAATGTTATTGCAATCATTTACACAAAAACAGAGTTCTTCGTAATAATCAAGTCTGAATTGTTAAGAAAAACTTTTCAATGTAAAATTTTTATACCTTAACAATTTTTAAATTGGGCTTTTCTATTTTAAACCTAGCAATGACGTTTCGCAAAAAAAACAGCTATCTTAAAATGAAAGTAAAATGATATAATATAGTAATGTAAAATTCTACTTCGATTATATTAAACTAAACGGGTGCGATAGCCCATATGGGGTATACAAGGCCTACAGTGCCCATATCTGTTTTCTTGGCCGAGAGTCTTGTAGTATAAACTACATGTCCCAGTTAGTCTAATAACGAAGCCTCCATCGTTGAGTTTTCAAGCATGCTTAGTACCCAATCTTTTCGACCCACTGAAGGTATGGAAGGCTGAGTCAGCCTGAGGATCGAACTTCAGGCCTGTGATTTGGGTGCGCGAAAAGCTAAGAATAAGAAACCAGCCTTTATTTGCCGTTGAATTAAGCAATATAATTATTCTAAATTTTATTTATCAGTGAAAAAATTCGCATCTGTTTCCCCATTTAAGGAATAAATTAAAATATTTAAAGAATGAAATATATTTTCACACATATTTTAAGTAATTTCATGGGTATAAAATAAAAATATAATTCGCAATCTTTTTAAATAAAATTCTAAATTTTCATGGACATTCTTAATCAACACCTTAAAATTCATGACCGAAGAAACTTTTTACCATTTATGCAATCTGTTTGTCCTTGAGGTCTTTCAACAATCCTTGAAGTACTTTTAGATATCGTATTTGTGTTTTCCAACCGAAATGAGAAATATAAATATGCTTAAATTTCTCTTGGAAAATTTTATACATTTTTTATATTCCCTGTGACTAAATTACAAGAATTTTTCATCAAATTGATTTTCATATTTTTATTATTTAAAGGTTGTCTCAACACAGATTAAAATTCACATTTTAATTAGCAGAAAATTACATTTTAGAAAAGGAAATGGGAAAAGGAGTACATTCTAAGTATTATATTATTTTTAGAGAAACTCGGGAGATGACATGCAAACAAGAGAAGCCGATCAACAATGAAAGAAGAGGAACAATGTGCATGAAACCATTAAGAGAATGTAAATTAAACGTTATATAATGCTTTTTAGCATTGTTTAGAGAAATTCACCTAAAATGTTTTTGCTGCTGTAGCACACTTCTGTGTCTAATCCAGAGTTGGGGTCTACCAATTAGGTGGAAGCAGCCGGGGAAGTCTTCATCATTTAGAAGTAAGGACCAAGCAGACGACCTCACAACCTCTGAGGACAGCAGGACGTCCTGCTGTCCTCAGAGGTATCATTTCATTTGGAGAGCATCGCTACTGCATTTTATTGAAAGTGCCCCAATCACCTTTAGCAAACATGACGGATCTTCGGTTAAGCCGGGATTCAAAGTTAGTACCTTCCGATAATGAAAAATAATGCTCTTCAACCAGGCCACCGTGGCCTTTATCATAAAATGTTCAGAAAGAGAGTTTTAAAGGAATAAATATCAACAAACCAAGTGCTTACTATATCCAAGGACCGGGCAAGGCTACTTCAACCTTCCACCCCTTGAGTGGGTCTCGATAAATTGAGCACCAAGCATGCTTTTGAACTAAACACTGTGGGTGCCGCGTTAGGTTAAGTTGGGCATATGCTTTGCACTCCGATGCCTTTGGTGAGGAAAACAGATATGGGCATTTTAGGTTCTTACCTACATTAGCCTATCTTGTCATATGTTTAGTTTTAAAATGTTAACTATTAGTACTTACCAACAGAAATATCTCTTATATCGCACCAACTTGCATTATTTGAGTAAGTTGTTATGCTCTCATGGCTCAAGTTTGATGGGAAAATTGTGCGATGATTGATAAAACAAATGAAGAAATTTAAATACTCTGAAATTTTAAGAATAAAAAAATCGTTTTGCTATAAAATTGGATATAAGATTTCGATTAAAAATCAAACCCCTCATTTATTAAATACAAAATATATGTTTGTGGAATGTTTTTATGAAAAGAATATGAAACATAATGTCAGCATTTAAAAATAATGCAAGTAATTTATTTTGGAATTTGAACTTAGTTTCTACGTGAATAGCTTTTTTTCCGAATGAATATTGCATAAAAGATTTATGGTAATTAAAACTTATTATTTTCTAAATAAAATTCCTTATTTTTTTTATGAAATTAAAAGTTTCCGATATATAGGTAATAAATAGTTGGTTTCAAGTAAAAATATTGTACTATATATATAATAATATATACAATAAAATATTATATTATAAATATATATATAATATAATAAATGAAAGAGAAAAAAGAATTATAAGTTTAAAAGTGAAAATTCTGAAAGCGTGTTTAATTGCAATTTATTTTAAATGTATATATAGACAAGATTAGACTATCCACATAAATTGCAGTTAAAATGTCTTAAAGAAACCAATTAAAGGAAGAATTACTCAAAGAACCACTTATAAGCTAGAATCTGAACAGTTACAAGTTTAAGCCGCTTATACTTGTAACTGTTCAGAAGCCGCTTAGAAGTCATGCTTTCACCGATGTCCAGTTTATGGTTTATGACTGCGGGTAAGACAAGTAAAGGAACTAAGCAAAGTCATCAAAGAACCAAAACATTTTCGCAGCATCAGTTCCGCTGGATCACAGATCTACAACTGCTGGGCATCTGCCTCAAGATCTCACCATCGCTTCCACATAAATGATACTGAAGCAAACTTTCTAGCCATTTAGCTGAGAGGAGTTTTTACATTCTGAGGCTAGTGATACGCGTTCATCTTACGCAATGTCTCAGGTGAACCCGCGTGTCTTGAACAAGCGAACTCTTGGATAGATTAGATTGTCAGCATTTACAAGGTTATGAGAACATGAGATAAGCTATCCTCTTGCCAATGTCAAAGTTTTGATTTTTTGCTCTTTTTGTATGGGAAAAGGTTCTGTTTGAAGAATGTACACTTCTCCATACCTTCTATGCTCATGCAGTGACAACATATGTATAAGGATGAGATTCTTGAACTTTACGTGTATCTTTTTCTAATAGTTGTAGAAGTAGGCCTTTTTGCATAGTAAAGATGCCGGCCATAGAGAGCTGAACTTGTTAATATTAATCTTGAAGAGGGTATATATCGTATGGTATTGTTCTCCTGACTACATTGCCATAAAGTATTTGTGAGATGCTCTAAGGAGAGCTATTATATGTTGTAAATTTCTACCAGAACACTAAAAGCGACATCTACAATATGAATTCTTACTGTGACGTGTCAGCTGTACGTGAACTCTGGCGCTTATAAATGTACAAGGTGTGCACGCTTTTTATCAGACGAATCAATATAGATAAAGCAATCAAAAATAATGTGACACACCCTGTTTCGATCAATGTTACATTCATTTTGATTGAAATCTACATGAAGCTCCTATGCAATTTATTTTCGTATAATTTTTAATCTCACTGCACGAAATATAAATGCATCAAACTTTCATGCCTTAAACCTATTTTTAAAATAGAAATTCTCCCTTTTAAGCTTATAATCTTAATTTTAGAAACTAGTGTTCATCTTGCTCATTTGTAACAGCTAAATTTGGACGAGGAGTATCAGACTATAAATCAGATGTTATGATATGTTTAATATTTATCCATTCGTTAATGCATTATTGCCAATTCAGCGAAACTGGATGAGCGCGAAAGAAGATTACGGATATACAAATTCTTTACACTTTTGTTAATTCGCAACTTACTTCATAATGGGACACTTCGCATCAATTGAACAGCGGGGGAAGAGTTTTCCACACATAAAGGAGCAACTTAAATATGCAACACTTTCCCAGGAAGTTCCATCAAAATCAATTCGTTATCTGACAACGTAAAACAAATTTGTGTCGGCGATTCATCAACTTTAGCGATCATCTTAAAGAACAAATGAGCGGAGAACGCGTCTCATCCGAACAGCAGAGAGAATTCAACACATTATCACCAACAATGAATCACTATCTATCATTATCTTCTTTTTTTTTTCGCATGCAATTCATTTCTCTGCATCTAAGCGGGAAGATGCATTGACAGGAAATTTAAATATAAACAGGCTTCGTACTACTTTCTTAATTCGGGTAATACTTTTGATCATGGTATAGTAAAGTTCATGTAAAATGATGATTTATGCATATGAGACAACGCAAAGACCTAAATGATCTTTTTAGTAAAGCTGGATGCGTTGAATCATACAGTTGAAAGTTAAATGATAAAATAAATACTGTGCACTCTCTAATAATGCTCATTCAGATTAAATTAGTGATGAAGTATTTAAATTTTTGATTAGGAAAAAATATTTTACGGTCAAACTTCTAATACCTTTATTGCCTATTCTAAGCATTCAGTTGTTCCACGAAAGACTAATGATGCTATTTTGAATATATAAAGTAAGATGACATTTTTTAAAATTATATTATTTATCAATCATTGTTATATTAAGAAGCAAATGAAGATTCTCTTTCCAGGCAAATATTATATATTTAAAATAGAAAAACGTTTATCCCTTCAAATTTATGATGAATTTTTTTACGAAATATTTTAAAATTTAAACATTTGTAGTATTTTTTGTTACAAATGTATTTTTTGTCACAAATTGAAACTAACAATAGTAGTAGTTGTTCGCTATAATTATATAATAAATAGCTTTTTCATTAGTGTACGCACTATGTATTCGAAAATCACTGCACAATAGATTTTGTAAGTTCGAAAAAGAATAAGCATATAAATAATGTGTGGGATATATATATATATATATATATATATATATATATATATATATATATATATATATATATATATATATATATATATATATATATATATATATATATATATATATATATATATATATATATATATATCATGCGTTCCTTTCCTTAGATTTCAGATTTTTCTCCTGGAGTCTAATCAATAGGTTCTGGGGAACTATAGACAACAATTAGCTCCATTTCTCCGGTACGGTAAGTAGTTAACGCTGGTTGAGAGGTTCTCGCGCACAACCAACGCTCCAACCATTCTAAAGATATTCAGTAGGTTTCTGGCCGGGGCTCTGAACTAGCCACATAAGGACTTCACGTGATTTTTATAAAACCATAATGCAATGGTCCTACAGTGTGAACAGAAGAATTGTCACGTTGATCCAGAAAAGGACATATTCTAAATTGTTGCTGCAGTGTTGAAATGGCGATATTGCTCAAAATGTCTTCGTATACTGCAAAAAAACATTAACTCATCATTTAAAACTAACACGTAAAGCTTAAACCAGGAGAAACAGTTCAGAACAATGATTAATATTGGCTTCAAGTGAAAGAATGTCTTGTAACTACTGGTTGTATAACGTTTAGTCTTTGAACTAACCGCAACACCGCTTTATAAAGGATAAGGTCCGGTTTTGATCCCAACTGCTGAACAACTGGAGGTGGAGGATGCTCTTCTAACTTAGGATTCACAGGTGTAAGTGCTCAGGAATTTTTCGATTTTTCTCTCTTACAACTCGTAAATATGTCCCAGTATCGATGGCGCTTTCTCCCGAAAGGCAATTTAAGCAGTGGATACAAAAATGTCTTATATTGGCTACTGGCTGTTCGTCTGTCCACTAATTTGTGTAAGTGTTCGCGATGGCCTGGTTGATTAGGGCGTCGTTCTCATTATCAGAAGGCAGTGAGTTCGAGTCCCGAATTAAAAGAGGATTCGTCGTGGTCGCTATATGTGTCTGGAATATGTTAAATATGTCGTGTTCTCTAGCGGCATCAAACAAGGCGAAGTTCATCATCGAATGTTGGAGAATAGTGCCGCAATTCATTTTGTTAATAAAACGATTTCTTTTATAAAATTGAAAGCATCTGTTTGAGAAGCCGTTTTTCACTGATTCAAGCCATTAACGTATTGACAAAAGAACAGAAGAAATATCAAAAGGAAAGAGACAAGGAAAAGCGTACAGTTTATGGTTACCTTAATGCAGCCAGGACGATGTAAATTTTTAAAAATTTCTTTAATGAATAGAATTATAAATTAATAATTCCAATATTTGTAAGCAATATCTTTTAAATGTTAAAACTAATGCCTTGCTTACGCCAACATAATTTTTTATATTAAAATTAACTTTTTTATTTTTTATTTGCTTTTTTTGATTATCCCTCACGACCATTTCTATATATGAAAGTTAATTAGACTGGGATATACTCTTAAATTGGATTCCAAATCACTGCAAAAATCCAATTATCAAGGGGTAATTCAAACTCATAAACCAAATTCAAGTGCACTAACCACACCAGCTAGACCCCCTTTTTTTTTTACTTCTAATGTTAGAAATGTGTTCTCCTCTCTATAAATAAATACGTAAAATCCTATTTTTGTCAGAAAGAGGTTATTTGCAAATATGAATTTATTGCTTATTTGCATTCAGTTTTATCGGATTCTAAAATGAATTTGGAATTATAATACCGTAGGGTTTTTCAATTTTTTTTTATTTTCTTAATCCACACACACAATTATTTACTATTCTTATTTATTTTAACCATCCAATTTTGTATCTGTACTTGTATATAAATGCCTCTGTACATGTGCGGGACGACTTTGTCGCTTCAATTCAAACACAGGAAATCTTTCAAAATGAAGAGCGCATGAAGCTTGTTTCAGATACAATGATGTAAATACAGCTCTTAAATGTTTTAACCATATAATTTATTTAATTTTTAAGAGCATATTATAAAAATGATCCAAAAGATTTTGGAAAAGTTCTTAAAAATATCTCCATTAGTTGATAACTTATGACGTTTTTCTTTTTCTTTTTTTTTTTTTTTAATCAATTTTTCTTAAATTCAAATCATCTGAGTTTGATTTCTGTGTGAATAAACGCGTTTATTTATAAAAAAAATATTTACGAAGTTGGTGACTTGTGATGGTAAGGAGTGTAACTCCACTTACACTGAATATTGTATTTCATTATCTTACTGTATATTTCGTCTGGGTCGTGGAGTTGTACATGGATAATGTATTTCTATATGAAAGATAATGATATAATATGAACATAAAAATAGTAAGTGAGCTTATGTGGACTCAGCGATCTTTCCTGTGCCTGACTTCAATGGAGTTCTACCAGTTTGAATGAAAGCCTCAGAATGGAGTAAAATTACAGAAGGGAAATATTATAGCCACAAAAAACATTTAAATGCTGTAAAATAATTAGGAAGATTGATAAGATTAAAATAAAATTGAAAGTTACATTACTGAGAGAAATAAAGCACATAATACTAAGTTTCCCAAAATTTACTAAAAGTCGTACAACAATAGTGGTAAACGTTATATAACAATTGTATTTAAATATGAGGATATATTTGCATTACAGTGCTATCAAAATGGAAAAGTAGATTATTGCATTGAAATAGTAATTACATGCTGCTGTTACGCATATAATATAATATCATATTATATAGAAACGAAAAAGAAGAGTTTTGCAAAAATTTAGAATCTTAATAAGGAATACAATTAGTATTAACATAAAAAATATTAATATATGTACTGAAATAAATAAAAATTTCATTATTTATTTCAGTACAGATAATAAAATAATTGTTCAATTGTGTACCATATTGCAAAAAATATAACATTAATTAAATTCTGATTGTTTAAACGTATAATTGTAATATAAGGATACAGAATTGATGAATAATGAACTAATGTCGCCGTTCATGGATAAACATAAATTTTCACGCAGTTGTTAATATTGAAAACTTTTACATACATTTACAGATAAAGAGCTATAAAATGATAATAAAAAATAAAAAAAATAAGAAAACTTAAGTTAATATATGCAATGAAGAATGAAACAATTTTCAACTCATTCCAGTTCAATCAGTTTAATTTCAGTAGATTAATTTTAAACTGTAATCCAGTAGGGGAGAATTTCGTTCTTTGCTTAGAAATTCATTAATTTATTAATTAAATTTCTATTTTTTTTTATAACCCTATGTTGCCCTATTATTTCCCGGTGCGGAAAGATGCCAAGAAGTTGTTAGTGGACAAGTGGCTAGAAAGGGAAGGAGATTACATTCTGAACTGCATATGTAGTTCTTAGAGAATGAAATATTGAAATGATAAAATTACGGGGCTTGAGGGATGGTCCATGGCCAGTGAATAGAAGAATTCGAGTACAGTTAAGAGTTTTTCTTTCGATTTTGGACATCATCGGACATATGTTTAGTCTTGTGGTGCCATTATCAAATTATGATTGCCAAGTGCTTAAAATCCTATCCTCTAAAAGACTCTATAAATGATTTTGATATGAGTAAATGAAAGGAAGATAATTTGAGTTTGCAGGATATTTAGCGATTTCATCTGCCTTTACATTGTCATATACTCCTATATGGGTTTTCACCCGACCGAAGTTGGCAATTTTTGTGTCAGGAAGAAGCATCTAAATACCACAAATTAATGAGCTCCTGTTTAGTGGATTCCTGTTAGCTGTTAGACCAACTTGACTATCAGTCCAAATGGAACAGAGAAAATCTTTGCTGATGCCAACTGAATCGCATTTTTCAGCTAGTAAAGCTCTCACTTAAATATTGAATTTTCTTTCCACATTTTCAAGTGACTGTGAGTTAACAAAGACCTTTTTATTTTATTTATTTGTTTATTTTTTTTTTATTTATTTTTTTGTTGCTTTTTCATTTACTAATTATTTTTCGAGATTTTTGGAAAACAAACATACAAAATAAGATATGAAGCAAGTAAATATGAATTCGATTATTTTACCCCCCCCCCCTAATCCAGGCATATTATTTTGATTTTATTTTCAACTATTCCATTTTCCGTGTGCAATATTAAAAGGCTTATAGAAATAATGCTGTAGCAAAAAGGCCCAAAATACTGTAATAAAAAGAAATCGTCAATTTGATAGAAAATTCGATTTGTGTGTCTCTCTGCGGTAATTTTTTTTGCCTTGAGCTTCATTCTTCTGAGATCTTCCGTCTAAAATATGTTTCCAGTCTTAAAGACATCCGAGGAAAGATTGCGTCTTTCGTTCCATTGACCATATTGGTGATCTCCGTATCCAAAGTCACTATCCCTGCATAATACAGTGTGACTGATGTTATAAAAAACATACGTTTATATTAATTATATCATGATTAATAAAAGATAATAACATAACCAAAGAAATATTTTGAAATCTAGGGAATGAAAAAAGGGAATAAAACTAATAACAAGGAACAATGCAGCTTAAACGAAGAATAACCTTGGAGGAGGTCACAAAGAAATTCACATGAATTACGCTGAAATAATATTCGAGTAAAAATGTGGATAATTAATTTAAATAAAATTTTCGAAAGAACTCGGTGGTTAAAAAGACGCTGTGATTGCCATAGTGACAATTCTTTTTTTTTTTAAAGTTCGCTGCACTTTTTTTTTTTTTTTTTTTTTTTTTTTGCCATAGAATAACTTTTTGGCTATTTATGACAGGTCTGTATGCAGATTCTGTAATGTAAGGGTTGTTGCATTAAAACCGTACAAAACAGACCCCATTGGCCAAAATCTCGGGTTTAAGTCAATAGCGGCAAATGACAAAGAACATTTCATTTCTCTTGACAGTGTGACTTTCTGTGCTTTTAATCACCCTCGTCCGTTTATATCTTCAAGCACACATTCTAAAACAAACACGTGACTTCGTTTCCTCACCGGTGACCCTGACGTCAGTTTTTCTCCCTATAATCGAGTCTTTGTCTTCTTCACTGATGAATGCCTAGAGACTCATTATGAAGAATTCAATTTCGCTGTAATGAGTCAGCAGAAACTGTCGACTAAAATCTCTTCTTTCCCAAAATGCTCACGAACCAATTGCAGGTGCGCGGCCATTTTTCGTGAGCACTCGCTGATCACCTGCCCCCCTCCCCCTTCCGCTGATAATTAAGCCGCCTTCTCTTCCTCCAAGACTCCTTCTATTCAGATAGTAAAACAACTTGCATAACGACTGTCCATTCTGTGAGTGCATTAATGAGCGAGTATGGACGGAAAATATTTTCTGGTGCCAAACTGTCACCATCGCTTGCTAGAGGAACAAATATATCGATTTAATTTTGTATAATCACTCTGAAATAAGTTTGGAATGTAAACATATTTTTATGCTTGAACTCAATCTGAGCTTTTAACTCTAATGACTTCTTTCACTTTTCAGAGGCGGATCCTGAAGGACATGTGTCTCACAGGATGATATTTTGATTCCCCGACTTAACACAGCCTATTAAAAAAACTGGTTTCTTAAAATAAATAATATTATAAAATAATTCTTATATCTTTCTCTGACAGCCATTGTTGGCCAAGCTGGTATCTGATTTTGAATCGCACTTCATGCGTAATTCCATAAGATTGGCATTAGTACCAAAGATACTACAAAAGTTTCACATTTAGTAAATTCTTTGTTAGCAATATCCACCGCATGGAGTACGCTTCTCCGTGCACCAAAACTTGAACTGGGTTTCATCCGGGAGTCCGAATGGTTAGCGCTCTTGCCTTCGGTCCAACAGTTCGTGGGTTCGAATCCCACCTTGGGCATGGATGTTTGTAGTGATTCGGAATCCACTTTAAGCCATAGATCCCGGTCTAATTAGTCCTCGTGTGCAAAAAATGACCGTTGAGCGACAAACAAACAAACAACATCCGGGAGTGAGTTACTCGTTGTCCCAATCACTCAGATGTCTCTCTTCTCTTCTTTAGATCCGGAAAGTCACAGAGAGAAAGATCCGGAGAGTAAGGGAGTGCTCAAAAAGTTTTAATCCATGGACCAATGCTGGATGCGTGGTGAGCTCGAGCATTGCAATAGTGGAGGAACCAAGTGTATATTATCGATACTGGGCACAGAGTTTTTATGGACAGAATGATTCTTTTAGGCAGGCCCTGTTCAGTGCAACAAATCGGTGTGACTTCTATTAGAAGTTTAAAACAACAGGTTTCACAATTCCGCGCCCAATATATTCCTAAATTCACTCTTTAGATATATCACACGTAAATAATAGTTAAATGAACTCCTCACTGAATAATAAATTATCTAAAACTGTTGTTCCAATTAATCTAAGTTCGTCTGAGCAAAAAAAAAAAAAAAAAAAGAAAGAAAGTAAATCAGAAACCAAAATTTCAACTCAAACCTAAAAGTACCCAACTCAAAGAAAAGAATGCAGTTCTGGAAATTAAGAACATGTAAGACTGCATGGAAAAGTACAATTGGTTAGTATAGCCAGAAGGTTTGAATCGGCCATGAAAAATATCGGTTTTCGTGACTGATATAAAAATTATTCTCGAATAAATCATGTGAAAGATTGTTCCTATTTATTGAGCTTTCCTCTGTCATCATCCAATTACTTTTCACTGATGTCGGCTATTGGGTAAAAAACAACAGTTCCCATTGAGAGTGAAAGCGATTCTCCGGGTAACAATGACAGATCCCTGCGGAACAATGGCGTATGACCCGACAGGGCGTCCATCAAGTCTCCGCCAATCACCAGTTGACAGCCAGACGGTTCCCGCCATCTTTGATGGATTGAGAGTTCATAAAAATGAAAACCTCAATAAAGATTACGCGGCATCGGAATGGCAACAAAATGTTATGAGGCGAACATAAAAACCGTGGCTGCGTAGGCCTGCAGTGGAAGGACGCATTGAGATGAAAGAAAACACAATGCATTGTGGGATACAAACGGCAACAATGAACACTTAAGATGCCCCGCGTTCCGAAGAAATGACCATTATCATTTGCAGCCTCTTTCCACGGACAATTTCTCAAGAAGCCATTTTCGAATCAGAAAGAGATTTAAATTTAAAAGAAAACTTCAAATGTTTTTTAGCGCTTCATTTTGGCTTTTATTGCTTCCAAGCAATATATCTCCTAATGAGCAGAGATGTGTTTTTATTTCATTCATTTGTTCTTTATTTTTCACATTCCGTAATATTACCACTTGACATATTTTCCATTTTTTTTTCCTCATCTTATTCCGGTATTTTTGCTGTTTTCACTGCCTTGAACGATTTCTAAATTTTAAAAATTGTCGATAAGTGCCATGCTATTCGTCATATTTACTTATATTGTTAAAAAATTAAAGATAAAATTAATACATACACGTGTTTGTGTAACTTTATATACACACATAACTTTATTCATCTATTTTTTTTGTGTCATTATTAAATAAATTATTTATCTCTCTAAGAGAAAGCCCACAGTAGTTATTTAATTCACTTAGAGTTTGCTGTGTCTATCAAAGCGCTTTTATAACTCTTTGTACCCTTACTAGACTTTCATTTTTATTTTTTGAATGTTAATACTGTCAATTTGCATTATATATATATATATATATATATATATAATTATTTTTATTTTATATAATCCAATTTTCTTCTTGTGTGCAAGTTTACATTAAAATTTTATTAAATATTACTTGGGCAAAAAGGTATACAAATAATTTTAACTACATGTATTTTCATATATATTTTAGTTCACAACAATTCCTTAAGCTTCCTTAATACTCCTTTGAACTTTGATAGTATCTGTCATCGCTTACTTGACCACACACACAATGAAATTCAAGCATTTATCTTAAAGTGTCAATTTTTTGTCGGAGAAAGATTCTAACTTCTAAAAATAAAAATATTTTTATTTACTAATTTGATTTTTGATAATTTAGGCATAATACGTAACACGTCGATGTGGTGATGTTAAGATTTGGATTATATGTTTATGCATCGCCTTTTGATAATCAATTTTTTTATTATAAAACGTTCACATATGCTGATGGTTATGAATTGGCGACATTTTTGAAATCCTATCCAAAGGCATAACGTTTACTAGCATTTAACCATGATTTATAGTATTAGAAATGAATATTTTAAGAAAATACACAATATCTTTATATATATATAGTCTTTATTTAATTACTATATCCAGGCAGCGCAGGAGAAAAAAGGGCATTAACAATAAAGTGATTGTATTTCTTTCGTTCCAAATGAAATCCTGATTACTCCACTTTATTACAGTTTTCATTGGTTTAAATTATCCATGACGTCATACAACGTTTCATCAACATCACATCGTATAAAGACGGCGTCATAAATTCTGAATTGCGATGCATTTGCTGCCTGCGTTCCAATCGCATGTTCCAACCGGCAGCAAACAAGGTGAAGTTCACCACCAAGTGTCTGAGAATAGTGTCGAAGTTCATTTTGCTAATAAAACGATTTCTTACATAAGGACCAGAACATCTATTAGAAAAACCTTTTTCCATTGATTTAAGTCCTCAATACGTTGATAATAGAACAGAAGAAAAAGCAAAATGAAAAAGACAAGATATTATCCATTTTATGGTTAGTTCAAATCGGTAGTGGCGATTTAAATTTTTGAAAATTTCATAAATTAATAGAATTTTAAATTAACAATTGCAATATTTGCTTACGCCAACATTAAAAAAATGTCTTTCTTTTATATCTATTTGCTTCTTTATTTATAACAATAAGCACCATGTTAGATTCATGAATAATGAATGATGTATTATGTTACTTAAAATTGGCCACAATAAACTATAGACATACTCGCGATTATGTTTCAAAAGTATAATGTCTTCATCAATCTTAAATGTGCCATCAAAATAATCAAAAATGAAAAATGAGTTTCTTTCTTATTCTAACACTCTCTGTGCGGTACATATATGAAAAGAAGGAACACTTCTATAGATTGGAGAAAATAAATTTTCCTAAAGCCCATGTAACCCTTTCCCCTTTGTGCTCATTGACATTCGGCAGGGAGTGCTGCCGCAAACTGAGCAACACCCAAAATCACTCTTCGGCTCAATTTTGTTAGAATAGGGATTTTGGAATAAACTTCTGTAAATATGAAAATATTCTTTGACGATAACTGCTTCGCGCACCTAAACAAGTGGTGCTTCCCAAACAAAGGCGGTATCGTCTGCATTAAAAGGTGAAGTGGGTCGACGGGCAGGATGACCCCCTGACATCTGACCCCCCCGGCAGGTCTTCTTCCGCTGATTTGAGCCCCTGAGGTAGCAATGATTCATAAGAAAACGAACGAATCTCATCCAGAGTATATTTTTTAGAATTCGCGCTCGGCCCTCAGCAGTTGTTGCGTGACGGATTTCTGTGAAGGATGCAGACGAAGGAAAAAGAAAATCTGAAATCAAATATTTCGGAATATTTAATTTTATTTATTCATTCATTCATTGCATAATAGGAACTGTCTTCTTTAATACATTTGTTGTTTTCATTTTATTTAGCTTTTTGCGTAATTATATTATTTTGTTGATTTGAATAAAAGGAAAACTGAGAAATACAATTATAGCTCATTAAAGGTTTCTTTAGGTGAAAATTTGTACAGATCTACTTAGAAAAAATGTGTCCTTCATGTCAAATATATTTTCGTCAATATATGATTCTAGAATTTCTATGTCGCAATTTGTCATTAAAATAAAAATTAAAAATAAATAATTAAAATATTACAAAAGATGCAGTGGATTATATTAAATCATATTTATACATCTTTATTCGTAAATGCTATTTCCCGATTTTTCCTGTTGTTGCTTCAATAAATGACCATCGACGATTCATGCAAAGAAATTCTTTCAAGAAATTCTCATAGATATTTTGTTCAAATATTTTTCTTTTCTTTTTCATTAACATTAGATTGATTTATTTTCAATCAGAAAACCATCTACCGCTAATGTTATATTTTTTAAAATGGTTATATTTTGAAAATTATCACTTGAATGTTAATGACACTTTTTTTATTTTAAACAAACATTTTTATAAAATTATAAATCTTTTATTGATAAATACCATTAATTTATGGGAAAAAAAAAAAAAAAAGGTTCAGTGTTTACATTTAAAAAATAAAATTTTCATCATTTCGGCGTTTCTACCCATGAGGCGCGGTAACAAGCTCTTTAATAAAATAGTTATTTTACTACGTGGATTGCAAAACAAGTGACTGAAAGCCTGTGGAGGCATTGAATTCAAAGAGGCTGGATTGTATCCTCATCCGTGCTATAGAATGTACGTGCTACAGATATTCTGTTTCACATCCTTGCGATAGAGGTCGCAGAGAAAGGAGAAGGATGCAACGATCAAGAATTTAAATTCTTATTCAACTCAGGATTTGGTAGCAATTTTAATCTGGATAATGAAATGCATAGTTGTGAAGGTGTCTAATGATATACAAATTTAAGTAATGTTTGATTGAAATTTTAATTTTTTAAATATTTTTTTTAATTTCTCAAAATATATTTTGAAGTATAATCATAATAAATGAAAGCGCACCTTAGTAGAAAAAGCATCTTTTTTTTTGGGGGGGGGGGAAGTTAGTAGTTTTTGCATGAGATCCAGTGTAATCATAGATGTAGAGCTCTTTTGGACTTAGCGGCACAAAACCTAATTCCTCCAAATGATGATCACTGATACATCATCATCTTCGGGAATTGCTCTTCAAATATATTAAATATAATTGTTATTTCTCATAATATTTTATCATACTATAAAATATAGATCAATAGATAATACTAACATTCAGTATTTTATTAATTTAATTTTCTGTTATTTATCTTAAATATATCTTTTTTTCTGATAGCAATATGTACTTTTGGTGATGTACTTTTTTTTCTTTCTGAAATATATAAATAATATTTTTTACTTAGTAGGAAAATGAAAACCCTTTTCGACACAGCAATTAGCTTTTAAGTTAAAAAGATGATTTGTTTTCAATGAATATAAGCTTCAATAATTTATTTATCTGCGATATGCGCACATACATTTTTTCTACTTGTGGGAGTAAAAAAAATAATAAATAAAAAACTATATTACACATTCTCTTTAATTAGACTTAATATTTGAATAAAATAAAATATTATGTTTGAAGGAAATAATTTTAAAAGAAATTGCGGAAGAGATAGATCATTACAATGGTTTTTTAAATGACGATTTGTTACGAATGATGCGATATGAACCCGGTCAGTAGTGTAAAAAGGAGAGTTCACCTGCACGCGGATTGCGGATTGCGGAGTGCGGAGCTAATCTTATCAGCAGTAGCGGTGATGTCATAGGCTTGTAGTCTTATACGAGGGTTCAGAGTGACGTCATTAAATAGTGGTGCCATCTATTGACGAATTTTCAAACCTTAATTTTTATACTAGTGCTGCCCTCTATGGGATTAATTTGGAATTGCATATTTTTATTTTAAAAATAGAAATTTGTCATCAGCGGGGATAGAACCGAGAACCTCAGCAGTGGTAGTCCGTTATCTTACCAACTGAGCTATTCGGACTTCATTGATGGAGTGGTTTTTATGGTTTATGATTATAGGAAATGATTTGGACTTCGCAGTGATTTCAACAGAATATTTTTGTTTAAGGATTATAATATATTTTAAAGTGTATAATATTATGAAAATTTAATAAGTTGTAGAATTTAATTTCAAATCGAATATATTTTTCAGAATTTTCACCTAGAGTTTCATTTTAAAAGGAAATGTGTTTTTTATACAATATTGAGAATTTTAGAATATTAATTAAATTTTATCGGAAAAGAATTTATTTTTACGATATGAAGATAAATTATTTTTCGAATACTACTGACAGAATATATTTTTAAAAATATTAGTAGAATTTAAAACAAGTGTTAATCGTTATTTAATTAATGAATTTTTAAATAAAATTATAGACATTTTGTAAATGATTTGAACTTAGAATAAATGACTGAATACTAATTACTTACCTTTATGGTCACATTATCTGTAAAATATAAATTAGTTAAAATAGTGCTGATTTCCACACCACGCAAGGCGTACAGCACATTTGGTGCATTATCTCCTTTTATTTTATGCTTGGAGATTCCCCAGTAGGTCTATTTTCCAAGCTTTAGAAATGAATATATACAGCAAATGATTTATGAATATATACAGCAAATGATTTATAAATATATTTAATAAAGAGTTATGAAAGGATGTCTGGAATTTTATGATGGCCGTAAGAGTATGAGGATATACCGTTGTCTAAGAGATACCTTTTATCATCAAATGGTGAGAGGGAGATTTTATTTAGGGAAGTTGTAAAAAGTTGATGGTTAGAATTCTGAATGCGTTTTCGTTCCATTCTTTTCATTTCTCTTTGAAAGAGACATTGCTTGTAGTTATGATGCTTTAACAGTTTTCTAACAACATTTCTGTATTTTTCAAGTACTACTAACAGAATTTATTTTTAAAAATATTAGTAGAATGTTAATTGTATTAAATTTAGTTCAGTTAATAAAAATGTTTTAGACTTAGACTCGAACCCAGGATCTAATAAAAAGACTTCGTGGCATGTGCAGTTAATTGTAACCTTGAATTGAATTTTAATTCACAGTGATTACACGCATGTATTTTATTGCGCTGTTGAGTTAACACATGCCTTTTTAAATCACAGTTATGTGTAAATATTTTCTCACAAATGTCGCATGTGAACTTTTTAATACCAACCTTTACCACATTGATCTCACACCTAAAAACCGAAATAAATCGTTTTAGAATTTTTATTTCTATTTTATTAATTTATGAACATTTAATATTTTAATCGATTTTATTATTATAATTTTGTAGAGTATATAACTAACTATATTTTATTAACAACTGTGTTATAATAATTTCTGAATATAAATTCAAGTTAATTTTTTTTTCAAACTTTAATAAACTTTGAATCAATACTAATGTTAGATAATTTAAATTGTAGAGAGGGAATTCTATTACTAACATGGATAAACTTTAAAACTGTATTAGTTATCGAAAAAAGGGATTGGCATAAATTTTATATAGTACTCTGATTACAAAATAATATCATAAAACATACAAGTACTCACATGAGCATATGAATTTAAAGTCGTTGGTTCAGCCTTTGATTGTTTTATTGTTGATGATTCGACATCCCAAACAGGGTTTGAGTCATTCCATTCATTTTTGCAATTCTGCAGCGTTGAGAATTTCTCTCAATTCCTCTTCGGGAATGCCAAAGTCAACAAACTACGGAAAATAAAAGTATTAGTATAATGATCTAATCATGTTTTTCCTTTAATTAAAATATATTAAAAACAGATTGCCTTAAACTTTTTCTAAGAGAACTAATGTATTTCTAAATGTAAATTAAATTCAAAACGTTTGAAACATATTTATGTTAATACACATAACACCTATTGAAATATATTAATGCATTATGTAAATTAACTTAAAAACTATTTCATCAAAACATTTAAAATATATTTATGTTAATGCGTGTGAAACTTATTAAAATATATTCTACACTATGCAAATTAAGTTAAACACTTTATAAAAATATTTTGATCGAAACCATTAAACATTTATATTCACAAACTATATGTAAAATAATTTAATATTAAATAGTCTTAAATATGTAGATTGAAATCATTAAAATGATCAAACATTTATATTTACACACTCTATTAAATAAATTAATATGAAATAGCTTTAAACGCATAAACCATTAAATATTTACAGACGATTGAAATATATGCAAATTAAGTTAAACACTTTATAAAAATATTTTTGATCGAAACCATTAAACATTGATATTTACAAACAATATGTAAAATAATTTAATGTTAAATAGTCTTAAATATGTAGATTGAAATCATTAAAATGATCAAACATTTATATTTACACACTCTATTAAATAAATTAATATGAAATAGCTTTAAACGCATAAACCATTAAATATTTACAGACGATTGAAATATATGCAAATTAAGTTAAACACTTTATAAAAATATTTTGATCGAAACCATTAAACATTGATATTTACAAACAATATGTAAAATAATTTAATGTTAAATAGTCTTAAATATGTAGATTGAAATCATTAAAATAATCAAACATTTATATTTACACACTATGTAAAATAAATTAATATGAAATAGCGTTAAGCGCATAAACCATTAAATATTTACAGACGATTGAAATATATGCAAATTAAGTTCAAAATGATTAAAAGTTTTTTAAAGAAATTAAACATAGCACATAATCAATTGAAATATTTACTATATCAGTTAATATTAAATAGAGCGTTAAACATGTAAATTGAAATTAAAACAGTTAAAAAATTTTATTTATACACGATATGAAAGAAATTGAAATGTCTATATTAAAATAAGATTGGAAATAATAGATAATTTATATCGACAGTTAGAATATCTTTAAACTATACAAATTATATTAAAAATTTTGATCTAAATAAACACTAAACATAAATAACAATAAATGTGTAATACTTTAAATATTAATTCTGCCTAAGAAAAAAATTTACTTGTAAAGATTCCATACCTGAATTCTGAGAAGATTCCATGTCTGAATTCTGAGTAGGTTCCATAGCTAAATTCTGATTCTGAGTAGAGATTCTATAGTCGATTGAAGAACTAAAAGCGTACTTTCACTTAAGCAGGTGTGAGTAAGAATGAAATGTTGATAAAGTTTCACCCCTTTTGATACCCAGCGAAGAATGTTCCAGAATTGATAACTTACCATCATCTTATCACTCTCCTTTTATTGGTTTCTATCAGATTTTAACAGATGAATATTTAAATCGACTAACAATTTAGTTTAATGTTTAAGATTCGATTACTGCAATTTTGTATTTTATATCAAAGTTTGTGTTGATTATGAGTCGTTAAAATAGAATTTTAAAAATCAAAAGACTTTTATTCGTAACAATTTCTGAGGGATAAGGAAATTCCAGCTGTACAAATCACAAATACACTGCTGCAATTTATCTAATACAACAGGAAATGGCTTCCAAACACAAATACCTTAGACCGATAACAGTTTCTATGCACTAGAATAGCATTCAAGACTGAGAGTTTCACTCTTGGTCTAGAGATTTCATGAGGTTTCTAGCAATTCAGCCATTTTCATCATTTTGTAATGATTTGTATACCTTAAAGTTGAATTTAACTCTGCTATTTAACCAACCATTATAGTTTTATAACACACAAAAATTGTGTTTAAGTGACCCAAATAGGTTGATAACAATCCACCAGCGAGATACGAACTCGCGATCTCCTGTTTACTAGACATGTGTTTTAAGCAACTATGACATAGCGCTTTTGTCTTCACTACTAAGCCTTCTATCCCCGTGGGTACTATTCATATTTGTCTTGACGTGGAAAGAATTTCACCAAGAATCTCATGAAAAAGTCCTAAAGTCACCAAGAATCACGCTAAAACTTGCCAATTCACCAAATCACTAGAAAGGCAGTTTTTAATATTGAACCCTACTGCATTGAGCAATTTCTGACCAAAATCTATGTATTTTATATATTTGAGATATTTTAAGACAAATACACATACAAAATTTTTAATGGTATAAACAGTTAACAGTAAAAAATTTATAACAGTGTTTTATTGATTTATATGTAGTGAAATTTATTTTAAAAGTTAAATAATTTGTAATTTGAATTTTAATATTTAACAATTTAATTAAATATTTCATAATTTAGTACAACAGCTTAAATGCATTGAATTAAAAAACATTCATTTATCTAATAAAAGGAAACATAAAAGAAAATTGAATATAATGTAATTGAGTACAAACATTTTACATGCTGAATTATAACTGTTTTTATTCCATGATTTTTTGCTGTTAAGACCGAAATTTATGTCTAATAATATTTAAAAAATGTTTTTAATATTTTTAAATGGTAAAATTATATTTTTAAAAACTCTATAATCTTACAACTGAAATACAATATACTTTTACAATTTTAAATATTCCCAAACATTATATTAAAAACAGACATTTGTTATCATCTCCTGCGAGAAACGAAGTTGTAAAACAGGAAATTGTTAAAAAGAGTGTCTCTACAGGAAAGAAATCTCCAGATGTAAAAGCATGGTTATCTTGGAAATAAATAATGTATTTGATTTGAAATGCTCTTATTCTTAAAATGATTTTGATAATTTTATTTTAATATAATTTACTATTATAAAATATTTTTTGAATAGTAATATTCAAAATAATTTACTATTATAAAATAATTTACTCTTTAAAAACAACTGCTATAAAATAACTGACAAACACATGAATATGTGAAACAATAATATTTATTTATATATTTACATTCAGTTTTAAAAAGTCATTTGCAACATATCTGCAATTTTACCTTTTACATACATTAATGACCACTCATGAAAAGTGGAATCATTCAAATTACAAATACAATACTTTGTACAAAATTCATTCATAACATTAAAGAGATTAACAATTAATAAAATATTTTCTCCTAGAGTTAAAGTAATTTATTGTAATCATCATAATTTAAACAATTATGCTGTCTCTGAGAAGGGTGATCTATCTTACACCCATAACATTTAAATTTTTCGTTCACTAAAGAACGAGTTTCTGATAATATACACTTTCACACACATTCTATAAAGTCCTTGTTGGGACAATCATTCACTCCTTTGCATTTTAAATTCAATTTCAATTTTTCATTTGATAACATAGTTGGAAGAATTTCACAAATTGAGTCATTAATATACACTCATTTATTTCATAAATGAAATCTGTTAATTTGATAATATCACATTGATATAAAAAATTTTACTTTCCTCGACATTGAATTTATTTTGATTAATTTTTAATAATTTTAAAATGCATTTTTCAATTATATTCATCACTAGCAGTTCATTATTAGCCTCAAAACTTGTACCTTCATATTTTAAAGAAAATTCGGTAAATTTTTCACAAAATTCATACCAAGTTCTTAAATTTATAGATAATCCATTTTTTGTGGGTAAAAGCATATCACCATTCTCCCTAAATTCACGAAATTGAATTTTCAAATTATTTTTATAACAGTTTAGAGTGATAAACATACCGAATCCCAAATTCCACCGACGAATTTCTTTGAAAGAGGGTTTTTTCTTTTCGATTAATGAAGAGTCCACTATGTACTTTTCTAACCAATCTCCGCTTGGTAATTCATCACAAGATTGCTGTGAAAAAAAAATAATATTTTCAACATTTTGAACACAGTAAATTTAATACACAATTACATTCAATAAGATTAATATTTACATTAATTTCTCCCCAAATTGTGAGACTCTTCAGTTCGCAATCGCTTAGACGGTGGAATACAATTATTAGTAGTCTCTTCCTAAATAAAATTAAATTCATTTTAAATACATTGATTTAAAGAATTAAATAAAATATAATAATATTCTATAAGATTAATACTTACATTATGTGTTTCCTTATTAGACTCCAAGTACTCGTCGTTTACGAAATTTTTAATGCATTTAATTTCTAAGGCCATTTTATTTTAAAATCTACAAACGTGCCTTCGCACTGCAAATCTCAAGTTGAAATGAGTTATCACACGTTACTCTTATCTTACAATTGATTAGAATGTTCCCCAGAGTTGAGTTATACGGATACTTCTCTAATCATTTCCTTAAATCTGATTAGTCGAAAGATATTTGTTATCAAAAAAGGGCAACAGGATTGAGGTACCTTTTACGACTCACGCGCTCGATGAGTCTTCTTCATATTTATCTTATCAATTTTAAAAATGTTAATAGTTCAAAGATATTTTATCACTAAAAGGGAAAGAGGGGAAATGTTGCCAATCTTTTTTGATAACAAATATCTTTCGACTAATCAGATTTAAGGAAATGATTAGAGAAGTATCCGTATAACTCAACTCTGGGGAACATTCTAATCAATTGTAAGATAAGAGTAACGTGTGATAACTCATTTCAACTTGAGATTTGCAGTGCGAAGGCACGTTTGTAGATTTTAAAATAAAATGGCCTTAGAAATTAAATGCATTAAAAATTTCGTAAACGACGAGTACTTGGAGTCTAATAAGGAAACACATAATGTAAGTATTAATCTTATAGAATATTATTATATTTTATTTAATTCTTTAAATCAATGTATTTAAAATGAATTTAATTTTATTTAGGAAGAGACTACTAATAATTGTATTCCACCGTCTAAGCGATTGCGAACTGAAGAGTCTCACAATTTGGGAGAAATTAATGTAAATATTAATCTTATTGAATGTAATTGTGTATTAAATTTACTGTGTTCAAAATGTTGAAAATATTATTTTTTTTCACAGCAATCTTGTGATGAATTACCTAGCGGAGATTGGTTAGAAAAGTACATAGTGGACTCTTCATTAATCGAAAAGAAAAAACCCTCTTTCAAAGAAATTCGTCGGTGGAATTTGGGATTCGGTATGTTTATCACTCTAAACTGTTATAAAAATAATTTGAAAATTCAATTTCGTGAATTTAGGGAGAATGGTGATATGCTTTTACCCACAAAAAATGGATTATCTATAAATTTAAGAACTTGGTATGAATTTTGTGAAAAATTTACCGAATTTTCTTTAAAATATGAAGGTACAAGTTTTGAGGCTAATAATGAATCAGTTAGTGATGAATATAATTGAAAAATGCATTTTAAAATTATTAAAAATTAATCAAAATAAATTCAATGTCGAGGAAAGTAAAATTTTTTATATCAATGTGATATTATCAAATTAACAGATTTCATTTATGAAATAAATGAGTGTATATTAATGACTCAATTTGTGAAATTCTTCCAACTATGTTATCAAATGAAAAATTGAAATTGAATTTAAAATGCAAAGGAGTGAATGATTGTCCCAACAAGGACTTTATAGAATGTGTGTGAAAGTGTATATTATCAGAAACTCGTTCTTTAGTGAACGAAAAATTTAAATGTTATGGGTGTAAGATAGATCACCCTTCTCAGAGACAGCATAATTGTTTAAATTATGATGATTACAATAAATTACTTTAACTCTAGGAGAAAATATTTTATTAATTGTTAATCTCTTTAATGTTATGAATGAATTTTGTACAAAGTATTGTATTTGTAATTTGAATGATTCCACTTTTCATGAGTGGTCATTAATGTATGTAAAAGGTAAAATTGCAGATATGTTGCAAATGACTTTTTAAAAACTGAATGTAAATATATAAATAAATATTATTGTTTCACATATTCATGTGTTTGTCAGTTATTTTATAGCAGTTGTTTTTAAAGAGTAAATTATTTTATAATAGTAAATTATTTTGAATATTACTATTCAAAAAATATTTTATAATAGTAAATTATATTAAAATAAAATTATCAAAATCATTTTAAGAATAAGAGCATTTCAAATCAAATACATTATTTATTTCCAAGATAACCATGCTTTTACATCTGGAGATTTCTTTCCTGTAGAGACACTCTTTTTAACAATTTCCTGTTTTACAACTTCGTTTCTCGCAGGAGATGATAACAAATGTCTGTTTTTAATATAATGTTTGGGAATATTTAAAATTGTAAAAGTATATTGTATTTCAGTTGTAAGATTATAGAGTTTTTAAAAAATAATTTTACCATTTAAAAAATATTAAAAAAACATTTTTTAAATATTATTAGACATAAATTTCGGTCTTAACAGCAAAAAATCATGGAATAAAAACAGTTATAATTCAGCATGTAAAATGTTTGTACTCAATTACATTATATTCAATTTTCTTTTATGTTTCCTTTTATTAGATAAATGAATGTTTTTTAATTCAATGCATTTAAGCTGTTGTACTAAATTATGAAATATTTAATTAAATTGTTAAATATTAAAATTCAAATTACAAATTATTTAACTTTTAAAATAAATTTCACTACATATAAATCAATAAAACACTGTTATAAATTTTTTACTGTTAACTGTTTATACCATTAAAAATTTTTGTATGTGTATTTGTCTTAAAATATCTCAAATATATAAAATACATAGATTTTGGTCAGAAATTGCTCAATGCAGTAGGGTTCAATATTAAAAACTGCCTTTCTAGTGATTTGGTGAATTGGCAAGTTTTAGCGTGATTCTTGGTGACTTTAGGACTTTTTCGCGAGATTCTTGGTGAAATTCTTTCCACGTCAAGACAAATATGAATAGTACCCACGGGGATAGAAGGCTTAGTAGTGAAGACAAAAGCGCTATGTCATAGTTGCTTAAAACACATGTCTAGTAAACAGGAGATCGCGAGTTCGTATCTCGCTGGTGGATTGTTATCAACCTATTTGGGTCACTTAAACACAATTTTTGTGTGTTATAAAACTATAATGGTTGGTTAAATAGCAGAGTTAAATTCAACTTTAAGGTATACAAATCATTACAAAATGATGAAAATGGCTGAATTGCTAGAAACCTCATGAAATCTCTAGACCAAGAGTGAAACTCTCAGTCTTGAATGCTATTCTAGTGCATAGAAACTGTTATCGGTCTAAGGTATTTGTGTTTGGAAGCCATTTCCTGTTGTATTAGATAAATTGCAGCAGTGTATTTGTGATTTGTACAGCTGGAATTTCCTTATCCCTCAGAAATTGTTACGAATAAAAGTCTTTTGATTTTTAAAATTCTATTTTAACGACTCATAATCAACACAAACTTTGATATAAAATACAAAATTGCAGTAATCGAATCTTAAACATTAAACTAAATTGTTAGTCGATTTAAATATTCATCTGTTAAAATCTGATAGAAACCAATAAAAGGAGAGTGATAAGATGATGGTAAGTTATCAATTCTGGAACATTCTTCGCTGGGTATCAAAAGGTGAAACTTTATCAACATTTCATTCTTACTCACACCTGCTTAAGTGAAAGTACGCTTTTAGTTCTTCAATCGACTATAGAATCTCTACTCAGAATCAGAATTTAGCTATGGAACCTACTCAGGAATTCAGACATGGAATCTTCTCAGAATTCAGGTATGGAATCTTTACAAGTAAATTTTTTCTTAGGCAGAATTAATATTTAAAGTATTACACATTTATTGTTATTTATGTTTAGTGTTTATTTAGATCAAAATTTTTAATATAATTTGTATAGTTTAAAGATATTCTAACTGTCGATATAAATTATCTATTATTTCCAATCTTATTTTAATATAGACATTTCAATTTCTTTCATATCGTGTATAAATAAAATTTTTTAACTGTTTTAATTTCAATTTACATGTTTAACGCTCTATTTAATATTAACTGATATAGTAAATATTTCAATTGATTATGTGCTATGTTTAATTTCTTTAAAAAACTTTTAATCATTTTGAACTTAATTTGCATATATTTCAATCGTCTGTAAATATTTAATGGTTTATGCGCTTAACGCTATTTCATATTAATTTATTTTACATAGTGTGTAAATATAAATGTTTGATTATTTTAATGATTTCAATCTACATATTTAAGACTATTTAACATTAAATTATTTTACATATTGTTTGTAAATATCAATGTTTAATGGTTTCGATCAAAATATTTTTATAAAGTGTTTAACTTAATTTGCATATATTTCAATCGTCTGTAAATATTTAATGGTTTATGCGTTTAAAGCTATTTCATATTAATTTATTTAATAGAGTGTGTAAATATAAATGTTTGATCATTTTAATGATTTCAATCTACATATTTAAGACTATTTAACATTAAATTATTTTACATATTGTTTGTAAATATCAATGTTTAATGGTTTCGATCAAAATATTTTTATAAAGTGTTTAACTTAATTTGCATATATTTCAATCGTCTGTAAATATTTAATGGTTTATGCGTTTAAAGCTATTTCATATTAATTTATTTAATAGAGTGTGTAAATATAAATGTTTGATTATTTTAATGATTTCAATCTACATATTTAAGACTATTTAATATTAAATTATTTTACATATAGTTTGTGAATATAAATGTTTAATGGTTTCGATCAAAATATTTTTATAAAGTGTTTAACTTAATTTGCATAGTGTAGAATATATTTTAATAAGTTTCACACGCATTAACATAAATATATTTTAAATGTTTTGATGAAATAGTTTTTAAGTTAATTTACATAATGCATTAATATATTTCAATAGGTGTTATGTGTATTAACATAAATATGTTTCAAACGTTTTGAATTTAATTTACATTTAGAAATACATTAGTTCTCTTAGAAAAGTTTAAGGCAATCTGTTTTTAATATATTTTAATTAAAGGAAAAACATGATTAGATCATTATACTAATACTTTTATTTTCCGTAGTTTGTTGACTTTGGCATTCCCGAAGAGGAATTGAGAGAAATTCTCAACGCTGCAGAATTGCAAAATGAATGGAATGACTCAAACCCTGTTTGGGATGTCGAATCATCAACAATAAAACAATCAAAGGCTGAACCAACGACTTTAAATTCATATGCTCATGTGAGTACTTGTATGTTTTATGATATTATTTTGTAATCAGAGTACTATATAAAATTTATGCCAATCCCTTTTTTCGATAACTAATACAGTTTTAAAGTTTATCCATGTTAGTAATAGAATTCCCTCTCTACAATTTAAATTATCTAACATTAGTATTGATTCAAAGTTTATTAAAGTTTGAAAAAAAAAATTAACTTGAATTTATATTCAGAAATTATTATAACACAGTTGTTAATAAAATATAGTTAGTTATATACTCTACAAAATTATAATAATAAAATCGATTAAAATATTAAATGTTCATAAATTAATAAAATAGAAATAAAAATTCTAAAACGATTTATTTCGGTTTTTAGGTTTGAGATCAATGTGGTAAAAGGTTGGTATTAAAAAGTTCACATGCGACATTTGTGAGAAAATATTTACACATAACTGTGATTTAAAAAGGCATGTGTTAACTCAACAGCGCAATAAAATACATGCGTGTAATCACTGTGAATTAAAATTCAATTCAAGGTTACAATTAACTGCACATGCCACGAAGTCTTTTTATTAGATCCTGGGTTCGAGTCTAAGTCTAAAACATTTTTATTAACTGAACTAAATTTAATACAATTAACATTCTACTAATATTTTTAAAAAATAAATTCTGTTAGTAGTACTTGAAAAATACAGAAATGTTGTTAGAAAACTGTTAAAGCATCATAACTACAAGCAATGTCTCTTTCAAAGAGAAATGAAAAGAATGGAACGAAAACGCATTCAGAATTCTAACCATCAACTTTTTACAACTTCCCTAAATAAAATCTCCCTCTCACCATTTGATGATAAAAGGTATCTCTTAGACAACGGTATATCCTCATACTCTTACGGCCATCATAAAATTCCAGACATCCTTTCATAACTCTTTATTAAATATATTTATAAATCATTTGCTGTATATATTCATAAATCATTTGCTGTATATATTCATTTCTAAAGCTTGGAAAATAGACCTACTGGGGAATCTCGCCAAGCATAAAATAAAAGGAGATAATGCACCAAATGTGCTGTACGCCTTGCGTGGTGTGGAAATCAGCACTATTTTAACTAATTTATATTTTACAGATAATGTGACCATAAAGGTAAGTAATTAGTATTCAGTCATTTATTCTAAGTTCAAATCATTTACAAAATGTCTATAATTTTATTTAAAAATTCATTAATTAAATAACGATTAACACTTGTTTTAAATTCTACTAATATTTTTAAAAAATATATTCTGTCAGTAGTATTCGAAAAATAATTTATCTTCATATCGTAAAAATAAATTCTTTTCCGATAAAATTTAATTAATATTCTTAAATTCTCAATATTGTATAAAAACACATTTCCTTTTAAAATAAAACTCTAGGTGTAAATTCTGATAAAATATATTCGATTTGAAATTAAATTCTACAACTTATTAAATTTTCATAATATTATACACTTTAAAATATATTATAATCCTTAAACAAAAATATTCTGTTGAAATCACTGCGAAGTCCAAATCATTTCCTATAATCATAAACCATAAAAACCACTCCATCAATGAAGTCCGAATAGCTCAGTTGGTAAGATAACGGACTACCACTGCTGAGGTTCTCGGTTCTATCCCCGCTGATGACAAATTTCTATTTTTAAAATAAAAATATGCAATTCCAAATTAATCCCATAGAGGGCAGCACTAGTATAAAAATTAAGGTTTGAAAATTCGTCAATAGATGGCACCACTATTTAATGACGTCACTCTGAACCCTCGTATAAGACTACAAGCCTATGACATCACCGCTACTGCTGATAAGATTAGCTCCGCACTCCGCAATCCGCAATCCGCGTGCAGGTGAACTCTCCTTTTTACACTACTCCGGTCATTTCCTATCCCCAGATATCTTTCAATGGATTGGAAACCTTTTCACCTGATACACCCTCACCTTCGGGAACAAGAGTATCTTGACCATCGGTCACCCACCGGAAGCTAGACGCGCTCTTATTTGTTTATCTTCTCATTTCGGATAAAAAACTCCAGCGGGATAAGAAGCGGGGGTGTTCAGGGGGGAAAGATCCAATTCATTGTTATCGTTTTCACGGTCCGCGTGTCTCGAAAGATCGCCCGCACAGATGACCCAGATGGGGAGAAAAAACGCAGACACGGCTTGTGTTTTTTTGATAAAGGACGTACACCGTGGCCGGGAAGGCAGGATCGGTCAGTGATGAAAAAACGAATTAATAGGAGTGATTAAGCAAACAAAAGCTTGGAAACCGTTCCTAATGACAAGCGAAGAAAGTTCAATGGAGTAGCCACTGGAAGGCAATGGGAAGATGAAACGTGCCGAAGAAGAATTAAAAGAAAAAAAAAGACACGTACTGAGTCCATGAAAAAAAATATGTAGAGATTTTTATGAGAAAAGGGAATTCATCACAAGACAATGCGCACTCATATTTCTAAAAGAACAATTGATTAATTTTTTCGTAAAACAAATCACTGCAAGCAGTTTTTCAGTTGGTTAAGTTTTTATATTCAGCTGATGAAAAGAAATTAAATAGAATCTTCAAAAATTCCTTTCAGCAATTTTTCTATTCATAAATCGATATTATTGAATTTTTTTAAAAAATAGAAGCATAAATTTAGTAATTTACTTCATTAGACGTATTATACTAAAGACACTGAAATTTGACACTAGCAATCAAAATTAATTCCAGAAATTTTTAATAAATTTAAGTCTTTGCAAATAAGAAAGTTTGAGGTAAACATAACAAAATAATTAAATCTGGTGTTAATGATAGACATAAAAATATTGAAATAAAACTTTTTAGTGGATTACAATTGTTGCTAATGTATTGAATTAAGATTAATCTGACTATGCACACCATTTTCTCTAATTATTGGAGCAGGAGCTTATGTTTTAGACGATAAGTTCAACAGTTTGTGGGTTCGATACCATCACGGAATATGAACTGCCTTTCTAGCTGTTTAATCAAAGCTGTAACTTCTCCGATCGAATAAACCTTTCTGAACAAAAAGTGACAGGATAATGAGAAATCGAATCACTCGGATTTAATTAGGACTGCGCAGTAGATATGCAGCTTTTTTAAATGGGAACTCCTGAAATTGACACCAGCCACTATTGAACAATGAGGTATAAATTTTCCAGTTTTACATCTTAGATTTTCCGAGTTCCCTCCTCTGCAAAGCAGGAATACTGTATACAATCTACAAAAAGTCCCCTCGTAATGTTTTGAATGTGAAATGCATTTGATTGCTCTCTGATGTCAAGCTGTTCACTATACATGTTGCCAAAATTAACAATTCCATCTTAAAAAATGTGATGATTTCGAGGATCACGATATGGCGTTATTGAGGCAGCAAAACGTGATTTAAAAAGAAGATAAAAACGCAATCTGTTCTTGATTCTAAAAGCGAGGAATGATGGGGCTGTTGAGAATGCTGGAAGTATGTGTCTTTATTTATAAAAATTTCTTGCAAATTTATTTTTTGTTCTGTTAATTCGTAGAAGATAATAAACAGTTGATTGTTAAAATAATATGTTATAAGTTTAGTTGAAAGTACAAATTTAATTGAGCGTCATAACAGTCATGCTATTCGTATTGGAAATTCTCGAGTTCTGTACCAGCCACTATTGTAGAAAGTCAGATGGATGATGCGTTACTAATTTCAGCACTCTCATCTGGTCAAGGAGCAGATGCTAGGAAAATTTTTTTTATCTTCCTTCCCCTTTGGAACGCGGCTCATTATTTATGGAAAATCCTTCGAAAGCCGCCAATAACGCTGAGGATGTTAAAAACTCTCGCAACGCTTTTCAGGATACTGTGTCAGAACACATTGTGTACTTCCCATTTTTATAATAATCTTTATTTTTTAACTATTTTTATTATCTTTGATTAACTACCTTTATTCCCTTGCTGTTTTCATTGTAGTATAGTTTCCAGCTCAATTTTGCTGTTTCATTTCTTTGTGTGACAAACTGAATTATTATAAATTAATGATTAACCGTCTGACCTTCTGTTCTTATGTTTATGACCTTTGGAATGTATGTTTGGAATCCACTTCACATCGCAGGTCGAATGAAGCCTCGTGTACAAAGAGTGACCCTAGGCTGGAAACCAAACAAATGACCCCACTCGTAGCCTTTTCATGGTGTCTGATGTCTAAAATTTATCTGATTTCATGAATATGAATTTCAGTCATTAGACAGCGTGAAAAGGCTATGGACTTCTAACTACCAGCACTGCTTCAGATCCAGTAAAGATCCAGAAAAAGGTGAAAAAGTACCACATGTGGGAAAATCAAGAGCAGCCTCTGACACACCTTAATCAGGAAAGCCCAAGACTACAGATTGAATCACGCAATGCCTTCTGCTTTATTCCAGCAGCATGTCTTCTCTTGATCAGTGATTTTACTGAATGGACATTCAGAGGCCTAGTAGCATGACTGTCCTCTTCAGTACGGAAGGCCTAGAATCGATACCAGTCACTGTTGATGAACGGCAGTTGAATGTCGCTCTTCTGCTTTCTGTATGCACATTTGTCGGCATAAATGACTGGGAAATTTCCTGTTTCTCCCCTTATACAATATAAATGCGTACATTGTAAATTTGCCTTCTTCTCTTTTTTTTTATGAGACTCTTCTATATAATATATCATTTTATTGTCTGTATATTGGATTTTTATAATCAAAGATACTTGAAGTTTTAGGAGAAACCTATTTTTACAATTTTTCGTGCATTGTTTACCCCATGTCGCGTTTCTCGTTATGGAAATTCTGTTAAATATTTTATGTATGATATTATATTTTTGTAAATTTTGAAATCTCTAACGTCAGCAGAGCTCCCCTGAAATGTATTACTGTAATTCTCTTTAGTCTATCTACAGCAAATGTCAATAATTACTTTGTTCTTGGTGTACATAGTGTAAATAGTACTTCGTTGTTTTTGATCAATATGTATCTCCTTTTTTTTATTATTTCTTATTTTATACCTTATATTTTATCTCACTGGTGTGCAAAACTTAAGCAACAAGTGCGTTTTTTGTCATAACTCTACGAGAAATCATCCGATTGACATGAAATTTGAATATGATGTACATTATTCTGTACTTAAACGATGGAATGAATAAGAAATGATGGATGAAAAGAATAATGGCGCAGAAATGAATATAAAGCTTAAAGTAGGGTATGGAACAAAAAAGGCTTTATTTGACATATAGTGGCGTTACACATGATTGCCTGAAGAAGCGTAAGTACAACTGGCAGATGTTCCCTAGTATGGGATATGCCCTCCCCTTACTGTAATTTTTGATTTGCATCGTCTCTCCATGAAAAGCACCAGATTATCCGGGAGTTCTTGGGGAAAACGTCTCCATTCCTCCTTTAACGCTTCTTTCAGCTGATGGGTGTTACCAGGAGGATACTGTCGTGTCGCAAGACGTCTCCCTAATACATCCCACACATGCTCTATGGGATTTAGATCTGGAGAGTAAGCTGGCCAGTCCATTCGTGTGATATCTTCTTTTTTGAGTAGCTCTTGAATATTAGCAGTACGGTGTGGACGGGTATTGTCATCCATAAATATGAATTCTGGTCCAATGGCCCCTCGGAACAGACGCACATGTGGGGTAGGATTACCTCATTGCAGTAGCGGTCTCCAGTTACAGAACCTCGATCGAAGATCTGAAGCTCAGTCCGCCCGTTCAACATAATGCCACCCCAGACGAGAACTCCAGGACCACCGTAACGATCTCTTTCCGCGATGTCATTAGGATGAAATCGAGCTCCAACCTCTCTCTAGATCAACTGACGTCGAGAATCGCTTGTAGCACTAAAACGACTCTCATCTGTGAAAAGGACGCGACTCCATTGACGAGGTGTCCAGGTTTCGTGTTCTCTGCACCACTCTAAACGGTGCCGCCGATGGCAAACTTTTAAAAGTATGCAGCGTTCAGGACGTCTAGCAAATAAGCCACCTTTGTGGAGGCATCTGGACACTGTAAATCTTGATACTTGTCGTCCTATGGCTGTGCACAGTTGCTGAGATATGGCGCTCGCTGACTGAAAACGGTTTCTTTTCGCCTGGAGAACAATGTAATGGTCATCTTTTCGTGTTGTTTTCCTTGGACGGCCACCACCAACCTTCCGAACAGCTGTACCAGTAGTTTTAAAGGTATTCCAAGCACGAGAAACAACAATTTTGTTGATCCCGAACTCTTCGGCGACACTGGTCACACTACGCCCCTCCTCAAGCTTCCCAATCATTCTTCCTCGAGTAAAGTCGTCTAAATGATTTCTTGAAGACATGTTCCACAAAACAAATCACTTGCACTTACAGCGAATGTCTTTAACTACGGTGCTCTTCATCCTTTTATCACAGTTTTGACCTGCGCGCGCCGACCCACAAGGTTTACGTACACTTACATCACCTATGACGTTTTATTTCGAAAATTTGCATGCAAATAATCTTTCTATTGAATTACGTGCATATTATACTGAAATTTCATGGCTATCTTATACTTTGTTGCGGAGCTGTGGCCGAAAAACCACTTGTTGCTTAAGTTTTGTACACCAGTGTATGTACCAGAGCTGTGATGTAGAAAATTATTGCATAATCCACTACAGGCCTTCGTGCCCCACCTATGTAACCTAGTGTCAATAAACTTGTCGGGTTGCGGTTCTCGGCAGGCGCCCCTGGGTCCCCGTGGGGTGCTCTTTGCTCATTATGATGTAGAGGGGACATAACCTGATAACCTAAGGTGTAGTGCAGGGTCCCCCCTTATCAAATCTAAATCCTGTAATTCTCTTTTGAAAATCTGTGGCAATTCGGTCACAACGAGATGTATGACGTGGAAGAACAATGTCTGATAAACTAAGATAAAGACCAGGTGCTCCGTCGCGTATGTTCACACCCACCCACTGAGTGGTTTCAAAATCATAAGATCAGGTAAACTGCTCAATTATTTTCACAATATTAACTTCATTGAGGAGCAGGAATCCTGTACCTTCTGTAGAGTTTTACACATTTCCCAAGGATAGAGATGCAGTATGTTAGGTATAATACTTCCTCCAAGTGTGATTAACAAGTCCTTAAAAATATATATACATTGCGCCATATTTGGAGCAATAATTTGGAGCTATAACTAAATTTCAAATTCATTTGAAATGAATTTTGGAACTCATTCTTACTATAGTGTAGGATTTTTCAATGAGCTAAGATAACAGAATTTATTGTTTGTGTTCTTTAAATTTGAACGAATTGAAATTTACCGGATTTTGAATTTTTTTTAAAACACCCAACTCAATGCACCCATTACATCACTTTTAAAATCTGGCTTCCATTTCTGAATAATTCATTGCAAAAAAGTAGCTACGGCGGATGAACAGAGGCAAAACACCGGCCTTCCCTGTTTTTTTTTTCTCCTACTTTGCTTGTTGCTGTTGTCCAAGGGTGATGGACAGCTCGGGGTTAGAGTTCAACTCGGAGGTCAACGCGAAAGAGGGGGGAGGAATTCTTAGAAAAATATCACGGATGAACTGCAAACGATAATTGGGACGTTTTTATCAACTCATTGGGCTGGAGGGGGTTCGGGGATAAAAAAAAAAAGAAATTAATATGAAAATCCCATTCATTCCTCCAAGGATGGCTGCGGTAATCGGGTTGATTACCTATCCCCAGAGGTCGGTAAGGAAATTAATTTTCGAATCATAAATGCGTGATGCTTCATTAACTGCGAACCGCGCTCTCAGTCGGAGAAAGGGTTAAAATGTGAAACAAAGTTTCGAAACTCTACGATTACGTTTATTATTATTATTAGAGGAGTGGCGCAAGAGCTCTTTTGATGTTCTGGACATGGAACGCTCTGGGAATGGGTTGGAAAGTGACGAAAATCAGATGTTAACAGTTAAGAAAACGACATCGTATGCATTTAATCGCAAAAGGCGTAGGGTGCTTGTCGGTTTGTAGGTCTTCCATTTCCCCCTTATTTGAATAAACATCGGTAGCTTAATGTATTATTATATATTTCATTACAGTATTATTATATTTCACGAATATACACACACTCTTAGCAGCAAAAATTCTCAACATAATTGCCTCTTAATGTGGAGATGAAAGAGAAACAAAACACGTTTGTTCTAATCGAAACAAAAAAATATATTTACGCATTTTTTTAATATGTGTGTTCCTATTCGCAAGAATATCTGCGAAATCAGCAATAAACATCACACTTAGTGAGGGCTTTGTATTCAGTGAAATATGAAGCGGTTTATAGAACATAATGGAATTCTTTTCGAAATTCAAGCGAAACATGACCCACTTTTTGTTCTATTTTGCTTCATTTTTTTTGCACCAACGATGCATTTCTTGAGGTTATTAAGAAAATAAAAACAAGAAATGTGTTAAGAGTGCTGTTACCTCCTTTGCACCTAAACATTCTCATTTATGTAAACAAAATTTATAAACATTATGGAAAGATTCTAATATCAAAATGCAAATGAATGAATATTAATATTTTTAATTTGTTAATCTCTACAACTGTAAATGTGTGTTTTTAATTCGTTGCAATTTTGTGGTAACCAGAGCAAATGGAAAATCAAAATCTGAGCATCTTTACACACATGTGAACGAGTGGCACTGTTTTCTTTTTCTGTTTTTGAAACGTAATAAAATGAAAAGAAATATTACCAGAAAATGATTATTATAATACTCTGCAAAAAAAAAAAAAAAAAAAAAAAAAAAAAAAAAAGGAATGAAAGCCATTAGTTTTCTCAAAAAATATTTGTTTTTAATTCCTTCAATAAAAGTATCCACCATTCAATGAGTATTCCATTAACTGCTTCTTTTAAGCATCGATTGTTGAACTACAAAATAAGCCTCTCTTCAGAGGAAGAGACGGCAATCGAGAGATTTTTCTCAACTATTATAAAATTTCCGGAATAATTTTTTTCAAAATCTATCTGATACTAAGAGACAAGGTTTCCGTCACCGAGATTCGTTCTTTGAAGTGAAGCCCTGTTAAACAATGAAGAAAGGCCGTCAGTTAAGCTAAATCAGTGTGTAATAGAACGCATTTTACTACATTGGGTGATCGGTTAACGAACAGTTCGGACTGTGAACAATGAACACTTTCACGAGAGATTTTTTTGTTCGCACCACGAACGTGTTCAGATAACGAACTAAAACGAAATCTAAGGAACACTTCTTCTGGGCTTTCGGAGCATAATGTGCAAAGTTGCCAAACCCAACGGAATAAAAAATTGTTTTTCATCTCACTTGAATTACGTTGCTTGCCTATTAAGCTTCAAAATTCTATATTGGAAAAAAATTACAATAGAATATTTATTAGCCAAATTAGACCATTAGTTTCAGTTTTAGTTTCATAACAGAACACACGAGTTAAATGAGAAGAGTTCGAATGATTGAATTACCCTAGGCACAGAACAAAGTCTGATGTCTCAGGGAACGGTTGATTACCAGAACTGAAAAGTGGATTACCTATGAAAATATGATAAGGAAAAGGGCTAGTTATGGAATGGGAAAAATCCATTCACTGCTACTCTGAATCAAAGGTGAGTCCGAATAAAAGAATTCTGAGACAATCAAGGGCCATTATATTTTTATCCATTGAAACAAAACGTAAAGTTAAATTTGGAGTTATACTGTCAGAAATCAAATAAGGGTTAGGAGTAGATACGAGTACTCCTTGTTTTGGAAAAAATTTGGCGATAAATATTGGTGACAAACTTTAATTTTTGGTTATTCTAAATTTTCAGCTCTTTAACTAGCGTAGATTTTGGGTTGCCATTTTGTTAATCACGTTTGGGATGTACAATGGGCGTCAAAAAAACTACCAAAAAATCAAAATGTACACATAAGTAAACTTTTACCATTAAGTAATTTAAGAGCAGCAATTGTAAAAAAGAGGCTGTTCAATAGCTATATTAAAAGTAGTATTCAATAGAAACTATACTGATTGGGGACAATGCTAAGTCATCGCATGCATCCTTGGAGACTCATCAGAAGCTCGCAGATCTAGGGCTGGGAAATGGTTGCATTCATCATTTCTCTGCAGTTAGTATCCTCTGATTGTCATACATTCTTTCCTCGCAAATTTTTTCTAAATGTAAAAAAACAAAGTTTTAAAATTAAGAAGATAGTAGAATAACAATGATATGTTTATTTATTTTTGTCTTCAGGGTAAAATATTTTATAAAATGGGATGTACACTTGTCGTCACGCTATCAAGAAACCATAAATAATAATGACAATTTAACTATTCAATAAAGTTTAATCAAAATATGATAAAGTTAATGTGTTTTTTCCAAAACGGCACAGAACTTTCCAGTAGACGTGATATAAGATGAGAGTGTTTCTCATGGCTCCCCTTATGAATTAAGGCAGTTCGTATAATGTAGACTAATTTTTTGCAGCACTCACTTGTAACCTTCATTTATCTTTCCCAACCCTTTGTCTAAATGGTGTCTTCGTCAAAAAATAGGATTTACCTAATAGGAATTTCTTATTAAATGACAAATTACTCGGTGCATAATAATTCAAAAATTTCTTTTAAATTGTTGATTGTTTTTATAGTTTTCAGTAATTTCATTGCGTGGATGTATTTTTTCTGAGTTTTCTCCTTTGAAATCTTTGGCCACCAATGAAACATCTTATCAAAATGGAAAAGCAAAATAATATCGATTCAACCGCTAAATTAAACTTTCTCTTAGAGCGATTAGAAAATTTGAATCGTTGTATTTAAACATTCTAATATCTCAATCAATCGCAAGGTAGTGTAAATATGCAAGTTTGTTACAGTATATAATTATATATGACAGTGTGTTCTGTGCCTATGAACTTTTGTGCTCTATCTTTCACAATACTTTAGCATGGACTTATTCTTGAATTTTTGTTGTAAAGGAGTTATAACAAAGAGTTCTTGAAACATCCCTTCATTCTTGAATTATTCAGCTGCGAATTGTCTTAATCTTCAGTCCTTCATTTTACCAATCACTTACTATATATAGTACGTGGAATTTTTTTTATTCAATGCAATGTATTCCATCCTGTTTCCTGGTATCACATGACACATTTAATAATTTAACATAACAACTTTTCCCTCAGTTTATCGTGCATGATTGCTTGTTTTTACTACAAATGAATGATTATTCTAACAAAAAGATCAACATTTTCTTTACAATTTCTTTAATATTCTGTTTGTTATATTCTTTTTCCTTTCAATATTTCGAAAAGCGTGGAAGCAAAAGTCGGTGAAGATTTCTCCTCCCGCTAAGTATTTGAAAGATGAGACTAAAAATAAAGAAAAGAATCTGAATTAAAATCTGCGATCCCATGCACCTTCCTCACCCCCGCAGCAGGAACATCCGAACACCCCTGCCGTCAGCGGGTCAAGGAGAACGCCAGACAATTTTACATACTTGTTACTTTTTTTTCCTCCCAATCCACCCTCGAGGTCTTTTGATACCCATTACATGGCAATAATTATCTCTGAAACACGATAAGTAACAGTGATTCGCGGTAGGAACCAGTATTCCTCTGGCCACATTCCAAGGTATTTTTGTCTATTATGAATACATATTTTATTGTCTGCAATGAATTAATATCACGAATATGGCACCGGGAGGAACGCATCGCCGAGAACTTGTTCAGGCGGACAATCGTAAGAATTAAATGATGAGGATCCAAATTATATGAGTTTAAGATAAAAAAGTGCTTGCGAAACAAACCATGTTTTAGGCACAAAAGGATTCTGGGTGGTGAGAAAATAACGCATGTTACAAAATATCTAGGCAGTTCTTGGGTCCACATCCCAGGTTTTCGAAAATAGTGTGTTCCTTAGGAAATCGAGTTCAAGCCCTCACCTACGCATCGCGACATTAAATTAAAGCCAACAAGTACCGCGGCAATAAATGCAACAAAGTTTGTATAAAACATATTCGATTTCTGAGATATGTGTAAAGGGTTCACGAATCATCTCTCTACCCGAGCGATCCAAATGGGAAATGCATGAATCGTTTCATCTCTATTACCTTCATTGTCTTTTTTTACGTTTCATAATACTTTAAACATTGTGAAATTGTAAAATAATACGAGGTGTTCAGAGCCCTCCACTGAGTCATGTATTCGTTGAAATATAATAATTTGGGGCAGTGGAATATCTAATCGTGATTTTCAAAAAGAGAAAGAAAAATAATTCTAAATATCTTGATGATTGTACAAGCACCAAGCACTGCTACGGAAAGAGAAAAAAAGTGAAAATAAATAAAAATAAAGATTCAAATGTCACTTTTAGGGGTTATTTTCACTATAGTAAGCCTCATTTGAAATTAAGAACAAACATTTTCACCCATTCTTAACAAAAAGATTGTTAACAATCTCGTTTGATATTTGCTTACTTCATTCATAATATTGCGTCTGTAATTTGCAGCACTAAAATTTTCCCTAGTAGTTATATTCGGAACTAATTTTTTTAAAATTCAAAATGTCATGTTCTATTGTGTTGATATCATTTCATATTCGATGTGCACTCACCAAATTTCCAAACATTTCGAAGAATGCATTAAGCGTTAGGCTGATAGGAGTACATCTGGTTTATGAATGGTCACCCTGTATTTCACTATTTAAGTATGGTTTAGCCCGTCGTTATTTTTTTGAAATTGATGTGATCAAAATCGCTTCAATTAAGTAAAGTAGAAACGATCTTAACAAAATCGGTAGAGGAAAGTTTGCCCACAATCACAATTACTTTCCACTTATTTTAATAGTCACATTAAAACAACATTTATTTTTTAAAAAAAGTAAAATTTACAATAATTTTAGATGAAGCAAATTTTTTTTTCAAAAAAATATAAATAAATAAAATAAATAATGATATGTTTTTCTGAACGAAAAGTTACATAAAAGATAGCCTATAGATCTTGAAACAAACGCAGGAACAGCCAACAGGTGTCTTCAAATACCAGTAAATATTTTCCATGTAGCATCTTATTTCATTTTTTGAGAACATTTTATAAATTTCTTGCTATGAAGAAAAGAAGTATTGATGTAATATATACCTAACGTATTTTGAAAATATTTCTCTTAACATCCATAGCAATCTGTTAAAACCATGATCCAATTTTTTCTTAGATTCTCCCTCTGACAAATTTTAAAAAATAAATGCGCACAAAAAGCAAGAGTAAAAATAAAATAAAAAATATAAGTATACACCATTAAAATTTAATTTAAGAATAAACATGTCCCAAATTCAATCCGTATCACCATTGGTTCATCAATCCCGTAAAGATCAGCAAAGTGAAGCACTATCTGTGTGTGTGTGTGGGGGGGTGATTACATTCTCTCCCCCCTCACTGGGTTAATGGAGCTCCGTGGATTGGGGACTTACCAACCTTAATATGTGACGTCCAAATTCCTGCTGTTGGTGCCGCGTGGATGTGCAGAGGAAGATCCCAGCTCAGGTGGGACTTCGCCACCTATCATTTGCTACTAAATCTAACTGAATAACCTCCTTATTCAATCTAAAGTGAACTTTTTTTCCTAAAGTTTTAAACTCTAAGTTAGGTATTCCTTTGAAATGTTTGTCGTATTTTTAATTAAATAGTGGCTCTCTTGCTTTCTGTGCAAATTAATTTGTTGTTAACTATCATTTGTGATATAAGCTGTAGTTTATGAGTCAAGCTCTTCCTTCTGACGACAATGCGTGTAGTGGTTCGAAGCCCACTTTAAACAGTTTGTTTTGATTTAATGAGACATTCTGTGCGAAAAGTTGCTCTCATTCCTCGAATGAACAGCTGATATGATTGCTTTTTTTCACAGGCGTAAGAAAAAGGCTTGCACTTGCATTTAAAAGTATCTTCTAGAGAGAATGAATGATTTTGAAAACCCTCTGACAGCTTTATTTGGTAATATTTAGACTAACATTCCTTGATTATTATACTCAGCTCAAAGTCATCATACAGAATAGACATAGTTTTCAATTACTTAAAAAATTAAATATTTTCATTTATGGATATCCACTAGGTACAGAAAATTGCATCCATTTCAAAGTAGTCTATTTGATAACCCTACAACAGGGTTTTCTAAACTTTTCATAACGTATATTCCATCGAAAAGAATGATTTTCTTGATAGAAATTCTCAAATATTGTCTAAAATACACAGGATGAAATATAATAATGACGTTGCAAACTGTACTTAGAACACCAAAATTAACTATTTAGTAAAGAGTATGATAGGAAAAGGATTCTCTTATAATTTCTGGACTAGCGAGTAAATGTATCAGCGACTTTTAATCGATTCAGGAATTCTGTGAGCCCATTTAAAACGACCACCGATGTCCGCAAGGAATCCTCCCAGAAAAGGCTGGAAATCAATAACATGTTGGGAGGACTCATTTTCACGAAAAAAATAATTTTAGATCTTTTCTGTTTCATTTTATCCCATTCCTGCTTCTTTTATTTTTCAAGCTGTATCGTATTTTATTCTTTTACGACAATTTTTTGTTTTAAAGGGTTAAATGACAGTGAAGAAATAAATTTCGCGGTATATTAAGAAAAGCTGACAGGGAAGATATCATTTTAAGCTAAATGTGTTTAGTTTTCGATGAAAAAAATGACTAACATTTTATTGACTTCCAAAATAATTAACCAGATGAACTGAAGATTGAAAAATAATTTTTTTAAATAATAGCGGGCACTAGGTGACTAACTTTTTACTACAACAAGGCCAGAAACTGCTATTCATTTATTGTTATCCGATGGGCACCTGTGAACCAAGTCACGGAGGCGATTAGCATTACCCACGGTAATCCAACGCAAACCTGTTTATAAGGTGGATCATATTCATTCATCATCTTATAAGAAAGGATAAAAAGAAGGATACCTCCATGCCAGAACCGGGATTCGCACCCAGCATCAACACCCTAAGAATCAGGAATGCTAACCACTCAGTCATCACCCGGCACGTGTTACAATTTAAGCATCTGAAAGTTTTAACAACTATTTTAGCGTTTAAGCACTTGTAACTAAAAATTGTCCTCCTTTCACGAGAAGTATAATACGCATGCAGAATAAAATAAAATGGATGAAGAAGATACTTAACTTCTACTGAGACGACAGTAATATTTTTACACTCAGAAGAGGTCATTAGTATGAGAGGCGATGTTTCCAAATACTATAATTACGTCTCAAAAGACGAAGTATCAGAATTTAACCTTTCAAGACAATTAAAAAACCGCTATCTCTGATTGCACATCGGCGTCTCTTTTTCCCACCTTCTTCCTCAACGTAAAGGATCTTCGCTCCTTGTACGCCTACGAAACCGTCTCAAACAGGGGGGAGGGAGAGTGATCAGAATGTGACAGAGAGAGACTTTTAATGTGACAAAGGTATGAAGAAAATAACGATGTTCCACGAAACAAAAGTCGTTTGAATGATAACATCGAACATCTAGACACAATTTCGCAAAATTCAATAAAAATTGTTTCGTCTGACTACAGTCACGTGAAAAATTGGGCTTCGAACACGTCAATGAACGGGATTATTTGAAACACCCTTTCTTTTTGAAAACGGTGTGTTGAAATGACGTGGGTAATGGAGGCTGAAAATCTTTTCTGGGTGATTTTAAGGGCAGTTTAAATAGGAGGTGACATTTCTGTTGCGACATTTTGTGGTGAAAAGTATTCATTGTTTTTGCCAAAAAAGAGCTGGTGGAAGCAGATTCGTGACAACAGCCTTTTTAAAAACATGGTCTTTTTTTTTTTAATATTGCAACAAATTACTTTAAATTTTTCACCTCTTTCTTATTTTTTTTTTTTTTTTTTTTTTTTGAATGAGAGGGATTTAATAAGATTATGTTTCCATTATATTAGAGTAGACAAAAACTTTGGAGAGATTTATCTCAAACATGTTGCTTAAATTAAACCAACAATACTCAAAGTTTTGTGGATTCGATTCTACTGAACCAATCGGAATGCAACTTTTGCAAGTTATTGTTACTCAAACCATGTGGTTACAGTTACCGTTAAAATAATTTGAAATCATGCTTTTTGATGATATTGTAATATTTAAAAGAATAGGCACATTAGTATTCCATGAAATTTCACTATAAAAGTTCCTGGGGTAAATTGTGCATTTTGCTTTCTAAGACCTTCATCAAAAGCAATCCTTAGAAATGACAAATTTAATCTGATTCTCGGACCAAATAGAGGAATCATATTTTTCCTCTGTGAAATTTTTATCCTTTTGAAATTCGCTTTCAGGAATACGTGTTGAACTAAAAGGATTTAAAAAATATAAATTATGCAGTCAGAAAAATACTCGATTTCAGAATTTCAGGGTGATATAACATGAAATTGAATATGAGATCGAAATAAAATGTTGAATTTCAACACCTCTTATTAAAGGAATAAGATTAAATTATTTATAAAAGAGGGTTTGTTTATTAAAATGGTAGCTCTGTAATGCAAACGCTATTAAAATCATGAACAAGCATTTTGGTTATTTATAATAAACAGTTGACTTTTGCATCTGGTGTGAAAAAACTAAATTAGAAAACTTAATTTATTATATAGGAAGACATATCATATTCTAAGTGGAAAACAAAAGCCTTGTAAATTCCCTAAAATAGATGATGTCACTTTGGACGAAAAGTTTGCTTCTAATAAAGATTTAAATGGAGAGAAACACAATTTTTTTTCAATACTTTTGTAAGCAAGCGAATCTATAAAGCTACAAGAAGGGAGAAATTTTATAGTTTCTCATATAAATTATTAAAATGTACATTTGTTCAAATTTTTCACAATATTTTTTCAAAGTTTGCAATATTAATGACAAGTTTGCTCCCAATTTCGTAATCAAAACTTGCTCTTAAATTTATGGGAACGAAGATCATTGAATGGGATTTACATTTTTAATAGAAAATATTTAACAAAAAATATTTTATGTTACATTATTGATAATTACACACAATAAAGGCTCATTTTTAATTTTTTATGATGCAAATTTGAAGCGCTTCTGCATGTTCTCACATAATTTTTTTCTCTATTTTAAACCAGTATTACAATTGGCTTTTAACAGCAATATTTTTCTAAGATAATCTATAATAAATGTTGATTTAAAGTGCTTATTTAAATTAAGAAAACTCGTTTAAGGAGTTAACATAATTACATCTTCATACGTCACATGTCTCCTGGTTACATCTTTATCAAATTCCGCCACAAATACTGCATCGGAACTCATTCCTGACCTTGACACCCTTCCTTTGATCCCACAGATTTATGACAACAGCATTCAGCAGCGCCTCTTCTCATGACAGTGGCGGATTTGTTTATTTTCGAACTCTTTGTCCATCATCACACTGAAGAATGAGTTAATTTCCAACTTATGCATGCAGAATTATTCCGCATTTTAATAGCTTGACTCATCAATCGGTGATGCAATTTTCCCCAATTCAAGTAAAAACAGTTTCGCGATTTTAAATAAGAAACTCATTATGTGTTTCCATAAATACAAGAAGCTCATTCAATAATAATATAATATTCATATTTTTGCTCTTCTTATTGTTTGAAAAGTTTCATTTTTTTTTAAATAAAGAAGGTTAAATTTTGAAAGAAATTTTCCTTCTTCTTATATACCATTTTAATTTTATTTATTCTTGATTCAATCGATATCCTATCCATTTCAACGGATAGCTTAAATTAAATATAAATAAAGAAAACAGTAGGTGCCCTCTGTAGTTATATTTAATTAGTGCCGAAATTAGCATGTGCTTATAAATGATGCAAGTTTATTTTCTACACCAACTTCTCTGTCAGTTTTTCATCAATTTTAACTATGAAAATTAAACGTACGTTTTTCAGCCTTTATAACGAACCTAGCTCTAGCTTTTTCACCATTTTGAACTATGAAGAACTAATAAGTTCACCACCCCATCTGGCGTTCTTTCTGGAAGCATGGCAATTCAAGTAAGAATCTGCTTTTAGGGTGGTTTCCTTCGGATTGTTTATGCTTACAATCAGCTTTTAGTCTCCAGAGTTTGTCCAACGGAAACCTACAATTTTTTTAATTATTATATTATATTTATTTAAACCTACAATTAAACCGGCATATATGAATCTAGCCGTCAGGCCGTTCATTCCAAACCCACTGAGGTGTTTTCAGTGCGAGCGGTTTGGACACTCGAAGAGCGCTAGCAAGGGCAAATTCACCTGTGCTCAATGCGTGATAATTGGCCACGATAGTTTGACCTGCATATCGAAGGAGAGATGTGTCAACTGTCATGGGAACAACCCCTCCGACTCTCGAAGTTGTCCAAACTGAGTACTAGAAAAAGAAATAAATACAGTTAAGATTAACCATAAGATATAATATCCTGAAGCTAGAAAAATGGTCACCTTGCGAACTCCACTAGCTGAAGTTAGTTATGCAGCCGATGCAGGGAAAATCTGTAAAACCAGTAGCACGCAGACAGATCCTGTGATAATTGCCTTATCTACATTGCCTTGAGGTCCAATACCAAGATCGAAACCCTACTGATGATAGTGCTGTGTCTGGTGGTATTTGTATATTTACGTCAAATGATTTCACCAGTACTGCCCATCTCTGCAGGCAGTAGCTAAGAAAATTCACACAACATGCTAACATATAATTACAGTCTGTAGTTTGTATTTACCACCACATGATGTCATCCGCCAAGATCAAATCGATTTTTTAGTTGATCAGTTGTCAACAACATTTTTGTTGCTTGGTGATTTTAATAGACCTAATACTTTGTGGGGAAGTGATGATACTAATTCTCGCAATAGGCAGATAGAACACTTTATTTCTGATACCTGTCTCTTGTCTGATTAATACCTACGTGAAAACGTACTTCCACTTACCCACGAGAACATTTCATCCTCTCGATCTTGCCATTTATACACCATCTCTACTGCCAATGTTAAATTTAACTGTAGGAAATGATCTGCATAATAGCGATCATTTTCCTCTCGTCTTCTCCCAGACTGGAGGCAGTAGTGTAGAACAACGTCTGCCTACTTACGTGTACAGTCCTGCAGATTACACATTATTTACACAATTGGCAGTTATAGATGTTGAAATAGTTTCGATCGAAGATATTGATGACACATTCATAAGGTCACGAAAACAATAAACAATTCAGCTGATGCATCAATTCCTAACAGTTCCTCTATACGAAACAAGCGTTACAGCATACTTGGAAATATCATGCGAAAGGTCTAATATGCGATTAATTAAGATATAGTTACAAACATCTGTTAAAAAATTGGCTGCATGGTGTCCTGAGAATGGCAACATTTTATCACCAAGCAAGAGTAGATGTGTACACTTCTGTAGAAAGACTAACCTGGATAATAATCCAAAGATATATAACAACAACACTCCGTTAAAACTAGTCAATGAAATAAAATTCCTGAGTTCTATCCTTGACCGAAAATTAACCTTTCTTTCGCATATTTTGTATTTACGAAAGAAGTGTGAGCGATCACTTAATATCCTGAAGGTGTTGTCAAATACATCTTGAGGGTATAGATCAAAAATCACTTCGTCGAGTTTATACGTCATCGGTTGTATTCCACATTGACTATGGATCGGATGGACCTTCCGTTTTACGAAGATTGAACAAAGTTCATCATTCTGTCTTAAGGATATGTTCAGGCGCTTTCCGCACATCACCCGACCAAAGTCTGTATTCAATTTGCCAGTAACTGCCTTTAGACCTGCGACGTATGCAGCAATCTCTCAATTATTATGCTAAGATCATTGTTATGTTATTGTAGTTGGTTTAGTTATATTTTAAATCTTTTCTTCACTATTGCTAGCAGTCGTACTAGTAGGACCTTGTGATTCCCCAGGATTTTGGCAAGTAAGTGTGTGCATAAGCAATACACACAAATGAAAAGAGAGACATTGTTTTTTTTTTTTTAATATGCAAAAAATACCTCACAGTTTATTTTTGTAACAACCAATATAAGATACCAAAAATACATTTACTTAGAGTTCTGCAGCAAGGGAATGATATATCTTGTGAAAGAAATAAGTTTGGCAGTGAAGATCCCTTTAAGAAATTCTTGTACAAGGGGAGATGATTGACCAAAGAGCTTGGCCTAACGGGGAAAAACGTGGTATGATTTATAGAGAGAAAAATTTCTGGTAAATGCGATGTATTTTTGTAGGGACAAAATGCAGTAATGTCTAATACATGAAATCGGCGATGAGTGGACGACTAAAATAAAGGAGGTTGAAACAGTGTTAGATTTATAACAGGTTGTCCTTACCTTGAGGTAGTAGAATAGGATGTAGACAATCAGTGCTATATCTATCTCTTGAGAAAAAAGACGCTGCAAGTCTTCACGGAGTCGGATCTGAACCAATCGACAAATCGAAGCAAGACAAATTAGAAGCTGCCCCAACAGGAAAGGCACTACAGAGGTGAAGCCAATTCATTCCATTCTCCAATTTGCTGCTAACGGCTGAGAGATCCTAGATGAATTAGACGACAAGAACACCAGCAGAGCAGATGAGAGAAGAAGACTAGAGAATACACCAAGAAGCAGAGAGCACACCAGTGTTGAATTCACCAGAAAAAATTCATGATATTAATTCAAAGTTGGCTAAACTGAGTAATACGGTTTCAGCTCTCTAATCAAGGGGAAAAAAAAGAAAAAAATACGACCAAAGAGTTTCAACTTTCGTCCATGCCGCCTAGCAGTTAAGAGCGAAAAAAGGGGGAAATTCCCTAAAACCGAGGAGAAACATTTTGCTGATAACGGTTGTAAAAGAAAAGGTATCACAACTAGAGGGCGCTGCAAACAGCTTCAACAAATAAGAAGTTGGCAAGGGTAGGAATTATGTGAAGTAATATCACAATCATGTCGATCCCCAATCATCCCATATGTTCTATGATTCCTAATGCCTCACTTATAAGACTCTATGATGCTCGTCCCATGAACATCCCACCTTTTCTCACACGAGCTAAATCACATCTGTGTCTCAGAGACCTATGGGATGTTCGGATAAAAACAATTGAACCTTTTGCTTAGCCTCCTTAGTATGAAAAAACAAAAGCATTTACTAATAACTTTGCCTAGTATAGAAAATCGGACACAAAATCTATTTTTTTTCAACATTTTTTTTTCTCATCGCTGTCAGTATCAATCATACACACTTGTATTCACATATGGCTCTAAAACAGCAGGACATGTGAGCTGTGGAATTTTTATCAATAACACAGCTTTTAGTTACGGCCAACATTCATCCTGCTCAGTCTTTACTGCTGAAGCAACAGCCATCTACTACGTGCTTCAAGCCGATCAGCCCCCCCCCCCGAGACATATTCTTGACCGTCTGAATTTTACTGTGAACGAGATTTTTGAGAATCCTATTTTATTTTTAAACTTTGTAATGATTTTTAGTTTTATGGAGACGGTTTAGCTTAGCTACACAATCTGGGATCTGAAGCAACAATAACGCGCTTCAGTATGTGAATACAGATGATTATAACTAATAAAATATATGTACTGACAGTATGAGTATTATAAAAGCTTTGAGAATCAGTAGTGTCAGTTGTCACCCTGTTGTCTCGTGAATTATCAGAGCATTGGACTCTCTTGGTAGCAAGGGCTACAAAATAGTATGTTAGATACCAAGCCACGTATGTCTTGATGGAAACGAGAGAGTGGATGAAGCTGCAAAGGCTGCAGCAGATCCAATTTTACCATCGGTTCCGCTCTCTGACGTGAGAAAGGTTATAAAAAAGATTCGCTCTTTTTCTTTGGCAGGAATCTTGGAGGTTGCAGGTCAGCAACAAGCTGTGTAACATTTTCTCATCCCTTACTTCATTTACCGTTACGACGTGCAAATGTTAGAGTGACTCGCCTTCGTATCGGAAACACACAGACATTTGTTTGTACGTTAGTTAAATCCATGGTGTGAAACGTGTGATGAATCTTACACTATTTATTATATTTTAATGTGTCGTCTTGATTTTAACTATGAACGTATACAATTTTTTAACACTGACATTTCAGTTTTGAATGATTTATTGAGGGATCCACCCACAGAAACCTATTTGTTTTTTGAGAGCAATAAGGTTTTACATTACATTTAAAAAATGGATATAAATAAATATAATTATTTTTTACTATAGCTTTTAATTATACTATATTCACTTATTTCTATTTTTTAATATTTTAATGTTACTTGGGTTTTAAAAAATTATTAATATGACACGAAATTAAATTTTGGCGCAGCTTGTCCTAGTTTCAGACCTTTGTGCCATGAAACCCAACCAACCAACTTGATTATTCCTGTGTGTGCATAATTTGTTTTACTATACATAGTAAATTACGTCTTTGTAAACAATAGTAAATTATGAATTTATATATTAATTAGTAATATAAAATTGTACTTTTTAAATATATTTTGTTGGTTCATCCATAAATAAAAGATAAAAAATGTTCTAATAATGCATAGAATTTGTATTCAAAATCAAGAATTAATTATCTAATACTAACAATAATAATAACAAGTGACTACATCTTTTGCAGTTAGGACAGTATAAATAAACGCATTACGCACACTTTGACACATTTGATAAATTCACCATGTTTATCAAGAAGATACACTTGCTAACCATACAGGTTTATCGCTTTACTTACATTGGCAAGTCAATGAATCTTAGCCAAAATCTGTTACCCTGTGTGCATGCGTTAGAATAGCTGTTTGGAGCCAAATTTCAGGGCTCTGTCGTGAGACTCTTAGTCTAATATATTTAATGCATCCACCACCTCCAAATAATCAGTTGGCTGCCTGTGTGGTTTTCCTTCCGCAATCCTCTGCAACAAGTCCATCACGGACATGTGCCCAGCTATCATTTCTCTCGGAAGGCTCGGCTCCAAATTGCATATTCCTTCTCTTAATTGCCACACAGACACGTGACCCGAAGGTCAGCAGATCTCTAAAGACATTCCTGTGAAAGAAACAGGAGCGGAGGGGGGTGAGGATCAGAGGGCAAGTGTCCATCAACTACAAATGATACTCGCCAACCTACTAAAGCGCTGGCAGACAGATGGACGTATTGATGCCGCCTCATCCCGCTTTGATGTCACGTGTTGCGAATTCATTCCGTTTGCATTCAAGAGTTGCACAGATGGAGCTCTTTTCGACACAGCCTTCTCAGTTGGGTCAACAGTTATTTGCACAAGAAAAAGCATAAAAAATAAAATATGCTCAAGGAAATTTCCGAAACAAAAAATTTTATAAATTTCTTCATTTATTCTTATTTACCTCATCAAAAAGAAATTATTTTGGATAACCAAGTATAAATTTTGACGTATTGTGTGTACGTGTTATCAGATTGAACAACTTGTACATTTCTTAAATTAAATTCCAAAATGAACGCAGGTGGAAACAAGACTTTTTTCAAGTATTCTTAATCAGAGAAAACTTATCTCCTATTTTTATATATACGAAGTAATATGAAAAATATTATATATGAAATAATACATGAGTAAAATATTATCCAAATATTATTCACAATACGTAATACATCATATGAATTACAGTTACTGAAAAGAATTAAATTTAACAGGCAATATTCGTGACGTCGATCTCCAGTGTTCAGTGTTGCGGGTTTGACAGTTGACCCAGCTATAGATCGTCATGTTAGGAAGCTCTATACTGATTAGAAATTCAGTCGGATCCATGGTCTGTCAGCGGGTGTGTTTGGAAGGAGGAATGGTGGGTACCATCTCAAACATCTGTTTCTTTCTTTAACCATGTTTCAGAATGATTTGTCAGTAGTACTGTTTTTACAACACATTCAAGTAATGATGCTGTTTTTCAAACGATGTACGCGGTTAGGATAAATAATTCATTCATTTTTAAAAAGCGTTATTCAAAAAAATATTACTCGTATAAACATGAAAAATATATGAAAAGAACCACACAGGTTTTTTCACCCTCTACAAACTACCTGCGTGCAAATGTTCAAATGTCCACGATACTCGCCTAGACGGTTATCGAACTCATTCATTGCATCTTGAAGCCAACTAGTTCATAAATTGTCTGTACTACTACAAAATTCTTTGTGTATATGACGGTACCTTTCCATATTCATTTCTAACAACTCATTGCACAACTATAGCATACTTTCATCGAGCACATTCAAGAACACAAAAGCTTTTTTCTTTCCCCGATTTCGACTGATACTAACCTCGTACCGTCTCACTTGACGACTGCTTTTGCTTGGTTGATTAGAGGGTCGCTCTTTTTATCCGCAGATAGTGAATTTGAATCCCGGCTCAACCGAAGATCCGGCGTTTTTGCTGAAAGTAGCGTGTTAAATGGGTCGTGGTCGCAATGTCCTCCAAGTGAAATGATACCTCTGAGAGTGGTATGTCTACCTAACGGGTAGGTATAGGGAAGCGTGCTAGTCCAACAATTGTCTTATTTGATCGGAAAAGTAATGGACTCGTAGTATACGATACAAACTTGGTGACTTCATGGTTTTTTTTTTTTTTTTCACATATTTCTCAAATTTACGTGAGTTTTTATTTTTGGAAATATAGCTTCTTCAATACGAAAGCATTTACGATAACTCTGTATATTTACTTCCTTTAAGCAATTACAATTAAAATAAAACAAGTAAGACAGTTCTATCAAACTGCCCTAAGACATTCTTAAATCTGTTTTCTCTTATCAACTATGCATTAAATAATAACCTAATTTTTAAGTCTATAGGACATATTTGTTCATCAAGTTTCAGTGAAAAATAGGGTCCCCATTTGTCTTGGCAAAAATTTTGGGGATAAATATAGGCGATAAACATAAATTTCTGGTAACCTGGTATTTTAAACGCTTTAACTAACTTCGTTTTATGGTTGCTATTTTGTTATTTACAATTTGGCGCATTCCTTGGTGCCAAAAAAATCGTTAAAAAAATCAAGAGTACCAGTAAACTTTTACCATTGACCATTGTTAAAGAAACATAAAAGTTAGATTCTTATTGTAACAATCTCACTTCCAGGTTTCAGTGAATAAAAGTAAGCAGACAGAAACAATCCTAATAACTTAGTTATTAAAAATTCGTAGCATAAATAAAACAATTAAGCAGTTTAACATCTTCTTTCATTTGAAATCTAATGAAATATTCATCAAAATGGGATATAATAAGGAATATGCTCGAAAACGCTGATGACTTTTTATGTTAAAAAATTACATCACAAGTCATTGCGTTACATCAGTTAATTCAATGATATGAAACTTATCAAATGCCCTTAAAGAGCATCTCATGGGCAGACAGCTGCAGCAAACGGTGACCGGAATCGGGATTAAGGGAAAAGTGGGACGCCAGTGGATTTAAGGATGGCCCCAATCACTACCCCCCCCCCCTCTGGAGTGAAAGAATTTCTTTGTAAGGGGTATTACTGCGCGGACATTGTTCTTCCAAATGGACTGGTGAGTGCTACAGGAACCTTGAGAAATTTTTTTGTTTCAGACTGACCACTTGCAGATACTGAATGGAAGAATTGGAAAACGATTCGGAAAGGAGGGGGTCGGAAGATCGTTTGGAATGGTTCTCTTCAGCTGCTAACGAGCGAGAATTTCAATTCAGTGAATTTCAGCAATGGGTTATCCTTTATTTTAGGGAAAAGCTTTTGCATTTCAGAATAATCTTCATTGGCTTGGGATTTGTGGATATTTAATCAAAGGTATTCGACACGGCATCAAGATAAAACCTTTCTGATTTATTGAAAAGAGAAATATCAATAAAATAATTTTCGAAAGTATCACTGTTGAGGGAAATTCATTTTTATGGAGTGTTTATTTCATTTCACTTGTTTCCTTTGTGCAGCAAATGTTCTTTTTTGTCTAAATAGAGATGACCTTTTATTCTAGTCTTGCTGGTTGACGAATTTCGACTAAAGTTAATGTTACAATACAATCGTCGTAAGTGAGAGGATTTTGAATACCATTGAAATGATCACCCTCAGGAGATTAACTTCCTTCGTTTTAAATGGAATAGTTTCCTTTGCGGTGAATAAGCGCACGACGGATTTCAACATTATTATGAGAGCTAATCAGATAAAAGTATATTTCCCACTTCTGTTAATAATTTGGTTATTATAGTAAGAGTTCCAAAGCATTATACACCCTACATTTGTTCACCTTTATATAATCCACACATAAGGTTTATTTTGATGCAAAACATCGTTTTGAAAAACCGCTCATTAAGTTATTTTGTAGCGTGTACACTTTTATGTGTTGAAAACTTTATTTTTTATTATTCAAAGTTAAAACTTTATTCAGATATGATTTTTTACATTGCAGCCTACTGTGTACGAGAAATATGTAATGTTTATTTTTGTTTCTAATGTCACTACATTAATTCAATATTTGCCTTTTTAATTCATAATTAGACAGGATCAGAAATCTTGGTGAATATTTTCCATTAGTGAAAATAAGTGACATTATCATGGGGTACGTGAAATGTGAGCAGTAAATTCATTCCATCTGGTGTAAAATGATATAAATGCACCTGAGTGGGTATATTTCGCAAGTGTTCATATATTTATCAAATTTCTCGTTGATGACAAGATCCAGTTAAATACACTGCTTTTTACTATCGCATATCCAACTGATTTCACCGTAAAGCAACTGAGTAACAATTATTTCGCTTCCGATTTCATAACAGGACTCAATACTTGACGCGCAAATGAATTCAGAGTCTAGAGCTGATCTGCTTGAAATTGCAAAACGTGCTGACGATAGATGCGGAATATACAGAGGTAAAGTGGTTAAGCACTGCACGCGACACCTGACGTCAGAATGTGAATTTTTTTTATCCCTGCACAGAACGTGTCTGCGACAGCAATGAACGCGGCAAGATTTTACAATGTATTTTGACTTTCTTAATGATGGATTTTCTAGAGGATGCATTGAATCTTAATGAAAGTGAATGTCTTTCACCATGCAAAAGTTTTTGGGCTTTCGTAAATATCAATTTAAAATTTAATTTGAGGATATGTTATCTTTATTATTCTATTGGTCCGAAGTTAATTGGAGAATGCACGGAACGAATAGAGAAATTTATATATGTGTCGGTCCCAGGATTTAATTTAACAAAAATTAATTTTCTCCTGATTAATTCTGTAATCAGCTTAAGTCATAAACAACGCTGATTCGAATGCACTGTAAAGTCGCTTATGCAGCGGTGGCCTGCATTTAAGTCATTGAATGCGCTTTTGCGGAATTCTTTTCACTTCAAGAAAGAGGCGTTTCGATATTTTCCTTCTATGCAACTGTTGAGAGCGAAGAAAAACAATTTTTATCATTTGATCCTCTCTACACCCTTACAGTGTCATTTGTTTATATAAAAAAAATAGCAACATATACTTTTTTTTTTTTTTTTTTTTCAAGTTTGGTAAATTTATTCTTTCTAGTCTGTTGAGTAAAGGAATTTTTGCCTCTTCCAAACTTCCTCCTCGGAAATGTTCTAAAAGAGGAGAAAGAGAGGGAATCCCAATTTTTCAACATAGCCTCTAAAGGTTAATTTTAATAATTACGTAAGTGTATCGATTTTATTAGCCAATTAATACATGGGACTTTTCTTCATGATGCAGAAAGCCGTTATAAGTTACTCATTAAATTATTCTATTAATATGTACTTTTTTATGTGTTGAAATTTTAAAATTTTGTGCCTTCAATTTTAAACTGAAACTTCATTAGAGGGGATTTTTTAATTGTTTGTTTTCGGTTTTCCTCTTCAGTGTGCCGTATAAAAATATTTACTTTAAATTCTACATTTTTTTCCCTTCCACTCATTTAATACTTGCTGTTTTAGTTCATTATTAGATTTGAACTTAAAAATGTTTTGCAGCCTAGCATATACACTCACGTGTGACTATAAATTCCCTAAAAGTACACGAACGCGTACGTGTGTGTGGCTGTAGATAGTTAAATCTTATCGCTCATATTTATATGATAACGAAATATGCTGCAAGGCTCTGATTGTGATGTCACATAGTATTATAACTGTTTTTTTTCTTTGCTTTAAAAATTGTATTAGTTGTGGAATATTAAAACAGAAGAAGTGTTGAGCAATAAATATACTCTTATTATAAAAAAAAGAAATTGAAAAATTATTTAAGAGACAATTATTTTTTTTAAATTGGTATACACGTTTAATAAGTCATTTCTTAATTCTACATACATTTTTAGGCATCATTTTTGCGAAAAGGTATCTATTATCATCTTACGTAAAATTTGGATTTACACATCCAATTCTCACTTTGTAATTCGGCCGAGATGATAAGCACCCTTGCCTTCGGTTTAACCTCTTATGGGGGCTTCATTCCCACATCAACGTGGTGTGTTTCCCCTATCCGGAATCTAAATTAAACTGTTGAGCCTTGTCTAATGAGTCATCGTGAGCGAAATATGTGTGGCCGCCCACTAAACAACAAACAACTCAACTTTTGTAATTTGTAATCATTTTTTTTTTTGCTATTTTAATTAAAACTTTTAATCAGCTTAACGATTGGCTTAATAAAGACAAATAGGAATACTGGACCAATTAATCTCACTCAGAGAGAATTTCCGATTAGGCTTTTTTATGTGATTCTGATTCCTATCAATGTTCTATACCTCCTGAATTTATATGAGAAGATGCGGGGCAACCTGAGACGAGTTCCTTTTCAACCCTCTAGGTCCTAACGATCAATATATTGGATGTAAAAAAAATTATTTAAATATCAACCCAATTAACAGGAAGTAATTGAATATGCTTGGTTTTTTTTGCACATTTATCGAGAATAAGCTGTGTTTTCCTAAAATCTTTAGGAAGAATCGCAGCTTCTGCTCGATGTTGTAGGGAACGATTCATTTGTTTCCACCAAACAAAGCAACATTATAGGAAAAAGAAGAAAGACGCACTAACAGGGAAACAGATCCTTGGACAGGATCGGTTGCGTCATTGCGAAAGGATTCTATTATTTTCCTCCGCCAACCCTGACCTTAGGGGTGAAGTTTCCCAACTGAGCCCGTTTTCAGAAGCGTTACACAAATCCGCAGGTTAACTAGATGAGAGGCGAATTATAATGACTTTCAGGAATTTAAAACTTATTTCGTTTTGAAATGGAATGCCTGTGACAGCCGTGGATAACGCGTCTCTTCCAGTTACTTGTGACACATTTTCGGGTCCACCCGCTCCAGAATTAACATTTCTCGAACATTTTGATTTGTAATATGCCGAATCAAGAATTAACATTTTTCCAAAAAAGGAAAATTAATGTATTTTGAAATCAAACATTGGATAGTTATGCCTTAAAAAAAAGTTTTTTCAGTAATGCATCGCTTACGTGCATTTTAAAAAATAATAATATTTTATGGTGACTTGTAAAATTAAAAGAAAATTCAAGAAAATCGATGGGAAATATATTTAGCGATATCATGATTTAAAAATTCTGAAATCACACCCTTAAATAAAAATATAGTACAGCAAGAGGTTAAAAATGCTAACCTATCATTTTAAGATTATCTAGATTTTAATTTAGGTCAGGATTTATTGGAATTGTTAATTCGGTTATTGAAGAACCAGATTTTGAGAGATTCTCCGGTACTCGTGGGAGAAAATGAGTATTATCGTATGGACTTCTTTTATTGAATCTAGTTACTTCGTTTAATTTATTGTTTTTCCCTAGCTGAGGTTATTGTTTTTACTGTATCGAATGACATTTTAATCATGGACACGTGTTACACATTACGTTGTTAAGGCTACTTGAAGCACACCCTATGAATCACTCATAATGGGAAACAAATCCTGAGCCAGTGTTCTCCATTTTACATCTTTCTTTTTGCACTATCCGAAGATTCTTGCATCAAAGATATCTTAAAATCTTAGATTCGAATTCCTACTTTATAGAATACACGCAAACACAAACGTTGATTTTACTGTAATGATGCCTAAATTTTTTGAAATATGATTTCGAGTTCACTCTTATTATTCCATTTTAAGCTGTTTCTTCCTTCAAGACGCAAGTCTCGATCCAGTTAGCCTCCATGTGCCAAAAATGTGCGTTGAACGACAAGCAAACCAAACCGAAACCAATCGTCCTACACGTCAATATGTTTCCGGGTGTCTCAACCTGACATTGTTCGACGAGAAATATGCATGCTGAAAACAGAAAAAATTATATAATAACTTTAAGGAAAATCTTCATACATAACAATATGTCATCTATTTTCGGCTTAAAGAAACTAATTTGGCATTGAAATCGCTTCATGTATAAATACATTGACATTGTTACAGCCTATTAACGTGGAGTAGTTGCCTTCAATTGGCAGATTATCTCCTCGATTTAATACCTGACTAATGGCCACGCATCGCATTGGGCCGATGCATCCATCATCCATCGGAAAACAATCCTGTCTGCCAAATTATTTCTGCGCGATAAACGAAATATTATTATTTTTCTGCTCTCCCGTCTGCAGGTGACCTTCGCCTCCGGTCCCGACCTGCGAAAAGGATGACGCAGCTTGCGAAGCAGCCATAATCGGTAAAGCTATTTACCTCGCTCCTAGGGATTTTCCCAGCCCTTGAAATAGAAATTGAAGTTTCATCTATTGAAAACGCAGTCACTTGTTATATAAATTTTGATAGCAGTGGGGGGGGGGAGAAAGAAAAAAGAAATTGTTAGATTAATAACAGGCTTCATTTTCATAAACGTGTTATTTTATTCGAATACAAAACGATAAAACACGAAGCATGGCATTTTTATCGTAGCATAAAATTATATTCATAAATTGTATTGTTATTAAAAACGAACACTTCTTCCTCAAGGACTACTACTGTAAATCGGCTTTCTTTAATAAATATTTTTGTGAGCTGCGGATTGAGAATCCTATCCTATCAGCGAAAACAGCAGAATTTGTTGTTATTGCAGCAGTATGCCTCCTTGTGCCTAGTTCTGAGTTGGCCTCTACCCGCTAGATACAAGCAACAAGGTGAGAGTCTTCGTGATATTGAAGCAGGAACCCAGCAGGAGACCCCCAATACTTGGCCTGGCAGCCACCCCATAGGTATCATTTCACCAGGAAGACATGGCGACCACTACCTATTTAATGTACCCCAGCTGATTTAAAGAACACGCTGGATCTTTTAATTAAGCCAGGATACGAGCGTTTGAAAAAGAGAACGACGCTCTAATCAACACGTCCCCTTCAGAAGTGGTATCCCATACCTCATTGAAAAGAAATGCGAAGAGTATAGCTTACGAGCTTTTAAAATTTTAAAAATGTTTGCTTTCTATTAGCTTTTAAGAGGGTTTTTCCAAAATAGTTGTAAACACTCACATGCCACAAAGCGAACGAATCCCTCTACCTGCTGAGAATGCCCTCAAAGCCACTGCAAGAGGCAAATGTTTTCCTTGTACGTAATAGGGCGCTATTCGGAATTGGAGAGTCGTGTCTTTGATCTCAGTCGCCATGGAGCAACAGGTGGTGCACTTTTTGCTTGGCACAGGAAAGTGTGCCATGGTGAGTACTTGCGAGTTTTCATCAATTATTATAAAACAAAAATAAAAGAATTTAAACCTAATGGATTTATAGAGAACGCAAAAATGCATTCACTTCTCATACTAACACTTCAAAGTTTTATCATTCGTACCATTTAAGTAACTCTTTAACTCCCTAATTTTCCAGACAGCCATCATTTTAATACAGGATAATCCAAAAGTTTGTTGAAAGTTTAAGAGATTAATAAAAAAGAAAAAAAAAAGGGTAAAGAGATGACAGGATTCGAGATTTGAAGGAAAGGAATTATTCAAAGAAGTCAGACTCATTAATTATAAAAAAAATTAGTTAAAAGAAGAGAATCAAAGCACTTACTTAATTCATTCATTCGCGTGAAATAAAAAGCTCTCAACAAGGGTGCACTCTACAATATCACTGGGGGCCATAAGATCTTGCAACAGCGGCAATTGATCATTCAGTTTTGCAGCAGTAATCATTTCACTGTGTGAAAATGCGCCATCCTGCATAAAGCTGATGACTGACAACAAATGTCTCTTATACAATGCCTGAACAACTGTTTGGGCAGACGAATGAGGTAATCCTCATCGTTCATTGTGCACATTTTAATGCTAGATTTTAAACATAATTATTCAAAGAAGAATGGTCGAACAATTTAAGGAGAATTTGTATTTTGTTAGATATTTCTAAGCGAAATCCATCTCTATTTCTTGATCTGTTTCTTTCAAATGCACATATTTATCATTATTATTTCCTTTTCTGCACAAGTAAGTAGCAAAATGGTTATTTTAGAGGTTTCGGTTAAAGAGTTCATTGATTCAAGCCTCACGTCTAGTCTGGATGATTGTAATGGTTTAAAATCCACTTAAATTCTGGGTCATCGAAAAAAGTCATCGTAGAACGAAATAAATTTATTAGATTTTGTAAGTTTTTATGGAATTTTTAACTTACTCGGTATAAGTATAACAAAAATCAGAAAGATATACAATATATAAAATATTCAAATCCACATTGTAATCAGAATTTCTCTGGTGTGTATTGCAGTTTTTTTTTTTTTTTTTTTTTTTTTTTTTTTTTTTAAAACGTATAATTTGAAAATTATTTCCGAGAAATTTGTTTGCATTAGATATCTGCAATCTGTTTCTGTTTGTTTGATATCTACATAATCTTCGTTGCCATTTCTTTGATAGACTCTTATTTAAGAGATACGTTTGTCAAAAATTTGCAAATTTTAAAAATATCTGGGGTTTATTTTGGACTTTATTACATCCAAATTTTTAAAAATTTATCAGCATTAATCATGAATTACATAAACACATCAACTGTTTCTGGAATCATTCGCAATTAAAGTTCTTTGTTTGGCATGCAAATTCTAAACTAATAAATTAAATAACTCATATCGATCAATGGTTAGGGACAATTTTCACATTTGAAGGCTTAAAAATTGAGAATTGAATTGCAATTTAAGATAGTTACAAAAAATTTTGTTTTCAAAGTAACAGACAAAATGAAATGCCATCACTTGTCACTAAGACAATGTATCGAAAAGTTGTGAGAGGATTGTGAACGGGTCACCCGCCCTTGATGCAGAGAAAGATAAATGTTCTCTCTTGTCAAATTATAAGAACAAGACAGTTTCCTCTTTGCAATTAAAAAGGGGAGGGGCACAAAGTCAAATGATTCTTCTCTCTCCTTTTAAATGCAAATGCCGAATGTCCTTGAATGCAAAACAAACTCTATCTTCCAGAAAAATGAAGCACCGGGTTCCCCACTATCAAGGTCGCCGTCTGAGGCTGCCCGTGTCCAGAGCGTTGATGCCGACCAGGGGATGAGGATACTTTCCTATACCACTTTCATCTCCATTTGCTCGATTGTGTGCTATAATATTCGCAGTGAAACAACTCAAGCTGCGTTGCTTGCATCAGCTTTTGAAGACGAGGAAATACGAATTTTGCATTCAGAGGCTCATACTCGAATAATATAAATGCACCATTTTTAGTTTTATCTTAGAGTTACATTTGGCTTTCGTTTAAATATCATAGAATATCACTCGATCCCTTGAAATTTTCTTCTTGATAAAAAAAAAAAATTGTTTCACGAGAATGAGGTGTTGAATTGGAGAGAGCAAAATTGTTTAAAAGAATAACGAATTTATTCTCAGTATAATGAATATTCATGAGTATAATGGCAGCATCATAAATTCGAGTAGTAACAGTCGGTGTGGATGTTACTCATTTTGATTCAACATGAAATAAAATAAGAAACAGGAATTCTTAAGTAACACAAATGCGCATCTGTCATAGTGAATTCTATGCAAAATCTTGAAATTCAAAAGAAGTAAAATTTAAAAAGAAAAAATAAATAAATAAAATTAATTTTTTAATGTTGGCATTAGTGAAGCATTAGTCTTAAGATTTAAGAGAGATTGTTTACAAATTCTGCAATTATCAATTTAAAATTCAATTAGTGAGTGAGACTTTTGAAAATTTATATTTTACTTGTGCTCATAACTAAACATAAAGCAGATGCTTTGCCTTGTATTTATTTCTCATTATGAATTTTACTTCTGTTCCACTGTCAACGTGTTGATGCTTTGAATCCATAGAAAATGACTTCTGAAACCAATGCTTTGGTCTTAATATAAGTAATCATGGAACTAGTAATATATCACCCATATTGGCGACCATTGCGTATTTTTTTTTCGTCGCCAAGTTAAGTACATGTTTTTTAATGCGGGAATTTTCCCTAAGTTCCAAAAATACGCATTTTCGAAATATTAAATCACATAATAGTATACAAAATCTAAAAAAGTATTAGTGAAACAAATGAGTGAAATTTTTTTTTGTTCGGTTTACCTTCTCTTCAAAACAAGCAGTAAGGACTTACTTGATATGACGCCAAGCTCACATGTCGAATATGCTCGGTAATATTATGGGAAAATACATAAGAAAAATATAGTAATACACTAACAAAAATATGTAAGACAAAGATAATAAATAAACAAATAGAAATTGGAAAAAAAGAACAGTTTACGACGTTGAAAATATAAAAGAAAAATATAATGATAAATTTAAAAATGTATATAAAAAATACATATAATAAATAAACAAAACAAAAAAGATATAAATAATAAATAAACAAACGAAGAGAAAAATAACAGTTTACGGTGTTTGGATGCTGGCGACAACGAAACACAGCAACAAACGTAGAACAAAAAGTTCGAATTGAAAGTATAACAAAAACTTCAAATGCTGTTGCCACTGAAAATAACCATATATGTGATGTAAGACACGAGCAAAACCAAATCTGCCAATAAAAAATCTGAAAAATAACAAAAATTTAAATTGGCAACAGGATTATCAAAACAAAGGAAGCTAAATTTGGTGGTAAATCTCTTGGGTGGAGGGATATCATACTTACACCGTAATCGTATATATAAGTAGTAACCAATGTGCTTTGGTAATTATATAATTTACCTATCAACGTAGGCAGGTAGCATCATTCACTTGGTAGGCACTCAAAAATATTCTAGATTCAGTTCAAACACAGAACTGAATAGAACAATAGATAACAGTACAAGTGAAAACCATATGTCAAGACATGCAAAGTGCCGCCCGTGTGCCATCTCATTAAAAGTATAACTATCTCTCTTTTATTGTTAATTTACATTTCAGAGTTCATTGTTGATTTTTTGTCAATTGTTGATGGTTTGTAATAATGTTTATAATTTTTCATAACCACAAGTATTATTTTTATAAATAGGACACAAGAAAATGTGCTCCTTTTTTTTTTCTTAACACCCCCAGGGTGATATTTCTTAGGAGTTTTTGGAATATAGTAGAAATTCAGCAGCAGGGGGTCTATCGAAAATAGCATAACTTTAAAAATGGTCCACGAGAAAAAAAAAAGATTTGGAATCCATTATGTAGATAATGTCATTCGCGAGTGAAATATAAGGACAGGATGTGGAACAAAATGGCGAAATAAATTTTGGTGCCGAATTGTCTAGTATCCTATTTTTATTATTTCTGTTACTCCAAGAGATCACAATTTTTAACTCTAAAATTTTATATTTACACTTTAATATTTAAATATAATAATTTAACTCTACATTTTAACGCTAAAATTTTAAATCTACACTTTTGTAATACTTGTTCTCCAAAAGTTTTCTTAATTAATTTGCAAATTTTCGATTTTTGTAAACAGAAAAAATTCTTTCCTTTAAAAGTGTAGATTTAAAATGTTTAGCCAAAATACGACCTTTATTGTTGAGCTAAACGAATTTATTTGAATGGTACCAATTTGTCAGAAAAATATTAAGCCTTTTAATATACTTTCATGGTCATATTTCATTTACATTCTTCAGATTTGACATGACTTTTGTTTTTCTTCCCTTCTTCGTTAGTCAGTAAAGAGGCACCTAAGATGTCAGTCAGTCCCATGGTAAAAACGTCCTCTTAAATGAAGGTCCGAAGAAGGCGGGGCTTATATTTTCAAAATGGAGGAAGTTTCTATTTCAGTTCATCTCACTGCCAAGAAATTTTCTTGTTTCAAAAAGCGCGTTTTTATGTTTTACACTCCCAAGTCCATTAATTGAAACAGCTGACAAAATGGTTTGAGGTCTTCCCCTTGAAGGAGAGCGGAAACTGGCGCGATGAGAGCAAACAAGGTTCAACACTGCATACAGAGGCATGGGGATTTGCAGCCCTGACGTCATCAGGGCAGCGAGGAGGCGAAGAAAAAGAGCAAATATTATTTTTCCGAATATTGACATTTAATCGTATCGTGACAGCAGAGGAATGTTGCGGGCCGATAACGGTCTGTCTCACGATAACTTCTCCCTATTGTTTCGTGTGAATGAGCCGCTTGCGCCATCCAACGGAATGATATCAGATCATATTGTTCCATGAGAGCGTGAAGGCGATCTTTTTTTTTTTATTAGAATTCAATCGATCCTTTTGTGCAATTTTGCACTCATCTTTTAACTATGTTATCAAATACTTTCATTTCTTTGTCCTGCCTGATGAATTAAACATCCAGGAATCTGTTCCAAATGAATTAAACGCTTCTTTATGAGGATTGGACAAAAGGCTGAAGAATTAATCTTTGTTTTGCATTATGAGGACGGTTTCGAAGATTCAGAATTCGTTTTATGTGAGGTTTGTTCTAAGTGTAAAAATTTCTCGATTGAATGAATTCTTTTATGATCAATGAAAACGTCATGCGCTCATTTTTGCGCGATTATATGAGCCATCCCACGATGTCGGAGGACATAACAGATCTCCTAATCCCACATAATTAATTTTCGTGGATTCATATCTAGTGATAAAAAACATTCCATTGAATACTGAATAGGCTACGCAACTAGGAAGGATCACTCAAACAAAGTGCTCCCAATCACTAAAATCTCCAAGCGGATTACTGTCGCCAAATTTAATATTTACGTCTCCGAATGAATAAAAATGTGGAACATGCAGTACGAAATCCAATAAAATTATATATATATATATATATAATGGAGCCTTTTACTAGGATGCTTATTTTATAAGAGCTTTAAAACCGCTCCACACAGGCGCGTGTACCATGCCCTATTTCAAAGTTTCTTTTCTACACACGATGCATTTATTTCTTTCAACTTTTTTAAATGAATGTAAGTGGAAATTTTAATTCAGTTACATACTTAAAATATGATACGTGCTCACTTTTCAAGTGTTATATTTCATTTAGGGGTCAAAATAATAATTTCAATTTGTACTGCTCTTAAGCAAATGGTGTAAAACTATCTTATTTTGAAATAATTTACCTTTTTGTCTTTTTAAGACATGTCTTTCACTCTGGTATTAGTGCAGAAAGGGCGAGGATATGTTTTGTGTGTGCTTGAGATCTTTCAAGGTTTTCTCCCTGGGGACAACTATCTGTGTCAGAAGGCAACAATTTGCGGCGAATATTTAAAAATGTTTCACAATTGCGGGATATCAACTTCACTTTGTTCACAGATTTGTACAGTTCACTTGCTTATTTAAAATAAATCTATTATAAAAATTAATTATTAAGTTACTCAGATCTATTCTGTTTGGAAATTAACTTTAAAAGCTGTAAGGGGAAATTCTGAAGTTTCTATTTCTTTGATTACTACAGGAAACCGTGATTGTTGTCAGCTAGCAACAGATCGTAAAATATATCGATAATATAATACATAGAAAGAAAAAAAATGTTATTAAAGAGGAACGCCTATTATAAGATAGGTAAGGCAGACATCAGTATACATCAGACAATTTTTATTAAATTATTGTGTATATAAAATGTTATTTAATTTAGACGAGGGGTGATAAATTTATCATTATTTCTCCATTCAAAAATTCCTTGGATTCAATTGTGAGATTAATAAATGCATAAGGAAAATATCCAATTCACACAGACATAAATAGAAAAAATATTTCTCAACTCTTGTAAATTGAGCAGAGCCAACATGCAACCATTTTTAGGGGATTGCAAACAAAAGTTGGATTAAATTACTCCTATTTTGCAGTGGCAAGAAAGTGATGAATTCTCAAATTGCCAATTAGAATTTAAAACGCTATCTTTATTTACAATGGATAATAAAATCATATTTTGAAAAATTAAAATTCGAAATTAAAATGTGAACCATACGGATTTTAAAAACCCCATGCTTTAAGTATTTTCAAATATAGCTTTGCTACTACCACTATGTAGGCAATCCTTGTCCCGTGAGTGAGAACCAGCCACATGACTTGGACTTTGAATGGTTACTCAAATCCTATCGTTAAGCCTTGCTGGCTTGCTGCAGTAGGTTTCTTACCTTTGAGGATTAAAATGCCGCCCAGGTTCGATCCCAGACACTGCTTAACAATTCGAGGGGGTGTTTCTTTTCTGCGTGCATGTCTGTCGGGGTGTGTGCATGAGAGTTTTCTGAGCGATAAAAGAAAGCCCTCTCTTTATGAAAAGTCCTTTGAAAGACAATTACGCGTTGTGAAAAATAAAAAGACTTACAACCTTATGCTGTAAGGCTATGCTGTTAAAATGATTTCTCGTTTAGTCGTTAAAAAAAAAAGCCCCGAAATCCTTAGAATATTCACTTGCAAGAGAGAAAAGAAAAAAAAAACTTCTTACTGCTTGTAAAAAGTTTTCACAGATTTAAAATGACGCAAGGTAACATTTGGATACTATACGGATACATCACAAAAGCATGAACATTGTTGCAACATGCCATTATGTAATTTTGCAGTTTGTGTCTCTTGGGACACACAAACGGACAGAGGTCAAGCCTCGAATAAAGAGGATGTGTCGTCCGGTGCTCTGGATATTAATCCAGCATGATTTATACAAGGCACTTGGCGAATGAGCACCCCAGTGTCACAACATCTCTCCGCGACCACCGGTGGGTGTTCCCATTGGTATTCGGTCAACGTCTCCCTTCCATTCCACGTGAGGATGGACTTCAGCCGTTGCTTTCGAAAATGCAAATGCTCGCTCCTTAGAACCATTTGAGATCTCGGAAGAATGCATAAATCAGCAGACGATGAATCTCCTCAACGTTGTTTACGGTTCTCGGGAAAAGAAATTGCGGAATGGAGCTGTCACCATTGCAATGAATGAGTGTCAACCGGGGCAAATGCGTATGTTTTCCATGCTTATGTCACTGCCTGAATTATTTAAAATGAATTATGGATTACATTCGTATATTAGAGTTTAAACGCAATAAATTCTAGAGAACAGTAAAAATTGCAGATTCATCAGGCGAATATATATTTGTGTTGCAACAAAATTAATGAAATGATCAAATCAAGAATGCATTCATTTTGTTGCATAAATTTGTACAACAGAATAAACATTTGTGTTTATGTTGAAGCAAAGCAAATGATGTTGATCTAACCAAGAATACATTCATTTTATTGCACAAATTCGGAAACAGGAGCTTACAAGTTCAAGAATATATCTAGCTGGAGATCCTCAATAAAAGGGAGCTCTCTTATACACATTAAAATTTCAGCAGGCTTTAATCACCCTCTGCAAGTGCTTAAGTGGGGTGTCAGTCACAGTTGAACAACAGAAGATGCGTGATGGTCTGTCAGAGTGAAAGTTTTCCGGGCTTCCTCCCCTGCGATACGTGAATATGACCTATTGTCAGGGAAATATCCTTCCAATTATGCGGTGGGAGTTTAAATATTCGTACAAAACTTTGGGCCATTAGGTACTCTAAAACTTGTTGTTAGAGTAGCAAACTTTGAAAACAGGGGGGGGGGACAACATAGGTGGCGGACTCCTCACCTGAACATGGATCACAATGATGAGGTGCTTAATTCTGCTGCGAGGCATTGTTTGGTAAAAACAATAAGCTTTACTTGTATCAAAGGATTAATTGCAGTTCCGTTGCTTTAGTTTTGTACAGAGGGTATTAACACATTTTTAGAACAATTTCGCGGCCTTTTAATTAATATTTAAAATGTAAAGATTATTTTTTAAATGTTTGATCTGAGAGCCTTTTTTCTGGATTATAAGTCTGCATCGTGATTCCCACAATAGAAGAGCTTTCCGCAATATTTCCAGGAGTATTGCTTTCCATTCCTCTTCCACTGCTTTCCAGAGTTCATCTATCGTGGTGAGTTTGTGTTTAGAAAGAGCTCTTTTTAACTGACCAAAGGCACAATAGTCCATTGGTGAAACGTCAGGAGACTTTGCAGGGATATGTTGAAAATGAATACATGCAATACTTGTATTAGTCATCATTTTTTCAAGGATTGCAGTGGTAGTTTTCGAAGTATGACTTATAGATCTGTCTTGATGAAATTTCTCTCTTTGAAAGTGATTGGGATAAAGAAGTAGAATTTCTTTTGTAAATATTGGGCGTAAGACCTTCTCCTGATAGTACGATGAGTTGATTTTAACATTTCTTTCCACTCTTTTTATCTTTTATTTCCCACTGTAGGAGAAACCTGCGACAATCATAAACCCATACTGAAACTTTCTTTACATTGATGGAAACGGTTTTGTACATCCCCCCTCATTTTCTATTGTAAAAAGACCTTTTTTTTTTTTTTTTTTTTTTGTTACAGTCATTTAGGTAAACACATGCTTCATCAAGGAGCACAATGTTTTCCATTTATCTCCTGCTTAGTGGTCTTCATACAGGATTCTAAAAAAATTTTTGCGTTGAGCCACAGGCCTCGGCAAAAACTGGTGAACATTGTGTTTTTTAGCATTTTTAAGTTGTAAATATTGGCTTATTATTTTATTGTTGCTACAAATGTATCGAAAGACTTTGCAATTGATTTCTGTGTTGGCGGATTACCAGCGATTTCACTTTAGAAACACTTGAAACAGTACGTTCTTTTTACGGATATTCGTTTGGAGTCTTCTTTCTATGTAGAAATAATGATTGACAGTTTTTACCTGTTCGATTAATAATGTTGCTTATTTTGCACTTAGAAATTTTAATACCATGCATTTCACAACGTTTTTGAATTCTGGAATAAGAACGTTTATCTTCGGAAAGTGCAAAAACATATCCTTCAGTTCACAGCATGTTTATATGTGACATTTTGAACGAAGAATAAATTTAAAAGTAGCAAACGATATTTATCATTTCAAATAATAAGTTGTTACCAAAATTTTTTATTCTAATACATTTTTTTTTTTAAATTCGTTATCAAAATCGTTCTAAAAATATGTTAATACCCTCTGTACTTTGTCATATCGTGGGAAGGTTACATATTGGATACTGACCTATTAGAAGAGCGTTATAGTGATAGAGCCTATTGGCGTAAACATGTTATGATCTCATATTTTTAATTTCTTTTAACATGGCAACATCCTCTTGATATGATATGCAATTTTTTAAAATTATATTTAATTGGATTGATATGTTCTGAACTTTGTTCTTATTTATGCAAGCTAATATCAATACTATAAAAAAAAATAAATAAAAATAAAAAATAATAAAAAAAACAAGAATTTTATAAAATTGAAAATACTAATCTAATATTCGAAACATATATTTCTTACATAAAAATTATTTACGACAAAAATTATGAAAATTTAATTTTACATTATTTACTAAAAATTTGAAGTTAAATTTTTATTTAATACTTTATGAAAAGATTTTTCTGTTTTTTTTTAAACATTTTCTATATATTTATGAATTGAGTAAGATAATTTTCAATTATTTACTTTCTGTACACTTTTCTCATCGCACATTTCGCCTAATTGTAAATGCATAATAATTATACATTTCACTTATTTTTATATAAAAACAGAAAATATAATCTCTATTTTTTTCATTCACAAACTTATTAATGAAACTATGTAAAACTAACTCATAAAGCATTTCCCTTGCCCAAGCAAATAACAATGAAAATCAGGAAAACAAAATCATTAGAAATCCAGTTTGTAATTTTCAATATCAGTAGAAATTAATGATGTAAATATTTAACTAAAAATGTGTGTATGCGTATTTTACTAATTTACATCATGAACCTTCATCTTGATTTCGTTCTGGCATTGATGAATGTAGCATAAAAAAATTATTAATATACTTTGAATTTTTTATTTTTATTTTCAGCTGTAATTTTTTACGCGTCTTCTTTAACTTCCATTTATATTTCGCGCGCGTGTGTGTGTGGGGGGGGACTTCTTTTCAGAGATGAATACTAGTAATATTTTTAATCTTGATCTCCAGTTAATCCTTGTGAGCAAAGATAAAAGGAAAATTTAATTTCAGATCATCATACAAATCAAACAAAATAACTTAAGCTGCTATAAAAAGCATGCGTTATGATCTGTTTTCTGGCAACCCAAAAGAATGTCTCAAAAAGGGAAATTAATCAATTGCTTGTAAAATTTCCTACAAGTCGAAATACAATTTTCAATACATTGTAAAATATAGAATAAAAGTAATGGAAATTACGAGTTAATTCTGGTGATTTAGATAGTGTTCTCTCTCTCTCTCTGTAAAGGTAAAATAAAACAAGTTTAATCACAAAAAAAACTGAAAATTCCTAAATATTTTGAAATTTCGCATAAAACTTTCAATGTTTTCGAAAATTTTAAAATTTTTCACATGATATATAAATTTTAAGTTTGTATTTTATTTAAAATTTATTAAAATGAATAAAAAAATATTGTTATAATGAAATACTTAAAGATTAAGAAGGGGAAAAAAGCGGGTTTATTCCCACAGAAAATTTGAACATTTTCATATCTGACAATAAATTCTCAAATTGTTTCATGAAAATTATTAAAATAAATAAAAAATTGTTTTTAGATAATTTCTTATGAAGCTATTGGAAAGTTGATCGAGTTTTACCAAAATTTTCAAGATAGAACATCACTATTTATATTTAAGTATTTTTCAAAAAAATATAAGGTGCACAACACACTTTCTTATTATTAATAAATGAAGGAAAATAGTTTTCCTTGCAAAGAAAGCAATCAAGTGTTAAATAACAATTTAAAATTATTTTAAAGAATAAATATTCCAGAGAATAGCTTTTTTCTTTCTTTCTAAGCTTGAATCTACAACAAAAGAAATATGAATCTCAACTTTCATTCAGATAGTGTTGAAAAATAAAAATTGATAGCTTTTTATTAAATACGTAATTAACAGTTTTTATTATTTTGAAGATTATTTTTGTTTTCCTCCTGACCACACACATAGGAATTATTAATTAATTTTTCTTTAAGTGACACAGAACAGTTTACTACATTTTGCTTTATATATGTAAGGTAAAACTACCCATTAAATGAAATGTGATTGGTTGCGTTTATTACCTGAAAATTCCCAATATTTCCCGAAAATTTTACATCTCCAGTTATAGAAAATGTTTACCAAACTCTTACTAGTCTTTCCCTTTACCAAACTCAATTATTTTGAAATCAATAATTGAGTTGAGTTTGGTAAAGGAAAAGTTCAATACACACAAACTATGGTAGATTGAATATTTATTTGTTTAAGTTTGGTATAAAAGCTGTAGAGGTTGTATTGTTTGCTTGTTTTTTAACCCTCCAGATTGTTTTAGGAAAAGTTCAATGCACACCTTTAAAAGCATTCTAATTCTCTTGGTAAACCATTCCACACATGTTCCATGGAATTAGGATAGATGCTCCATGCGCTCTATTGATTATTCTGCGTATTGAAAATGGGAAAATGTTTTATTCTGCGTGTGTTCTAGGTGATTTTCTTGCGCTTAAAAGCATTCTAATACGCATACGAAACCATTCCAGAAATGCTCGATAGAATTAGGTCTAGAGATCATGCATGCGCTTCATTGCATATTCTGCGTATTGCAAAAGAGGAAAAAAAAAGATTGCTTATATTCTCTGCACTCTCGGTGATTTTCTGGATTGCGCAGGAAGTAGCATGATAGGTTATTATTTCTTACTACAATACAAAACAACAAGGTTGGAAATCACCACCTGTTATAATGATTTTCTACGTTGTGGATGATACCTCCGCAATGCAAAATTTATTGTAATTAGCAGCTGATTAGAATTTAGCCTATATTTCCAACACGACCATCATTCACTAGGGGCAAAAGTGACATTGCAAACTTTGAAATTTTGGTGAAAGTCATTTTCATAAAAAAAGATGATATCTACTTTTCACTTTATGATGAAAGTTATTGGTGAAAGGTTCACGGTAACTCCCTTTTATTATTAAATGAACTCGCAAGTTCCCATTTGCCTTATTTAGAATCTGAGGGAAGAAGAGGCGCTCTCATATGAAGTTTCATCGATATGCACATGGATTTCATGCAAGAACGAATTAAGATATTTTTTATTCTGTGAAAAGTTGAAATATAACCTATATCTATACACTTATCGTAAACTCATGATCGAGTGCATTTCTTCTAAGTGAATGTTTCCCCATTCGGTACCAGCTATAATTAAATGACGAGATTGACACTTATTGCGCTTCTACTTTCTGCATGCTCGCCTCTTTGGGTGGCTGCTCAGAAATTTGGTGGATTTTCTCTCTTGAGACACTGGAGCATGAGCAAAGCGATTTCTTCCCAAAAGGTAGTGCGTGGCAGATATTCGAATGCTTTTCAGTAATTGTCATCTGTTAGGTCACCCAGTATTTGGAGCCACACATACCACTGGAATGTTGCCAAAAGTGAGATTAAAATAAAATATTTCAATATTTTATAAAACAAAACATAACAAGTTGCTTGAAATTATGCTTAATGTTAAAGTTCTTATGATTAAACCAAAATTTTGCAACTCATGAGCAAAGCTAGTTTGCTTTAAAATCAGTCTAAGAAGCAAGAATTTTTCAATTATTTTCCATTAGTTTCTTTTTCACGTGTTAATTTCTAGAAGAATTTCCTTGTTAAAAATATTTCAATTAGACTTTAAGGAAACCGTCAAAATAAAATATTACTATATATGATATTTCATTTATTAATTATTATATTCAAATAAGCTTTCTTATTGAATTACAAAGAAGTCTTTAGCTCTGTTAGCAGTCATTAAAAATGTTTTCATGAAATACTAAAACCAATATCGTTCTTTTAGTTTTTATTTGAGAAATTTCGATTATCTGAGTATTTTGCTGATGTTACTAAATGAGTATTTAGTAACATCAGCAAAATACTATACAGAGTATTTGCAAGAAAAAAAAATTAAATTAAAATATTTTGCAAAAATTGGTATTCGGAAATCAACAAACTACTCGGGAGGGGCTCTGCCCGAACGGTGAGGATTTGTTTTGACTTGTGGATTCCTGAACGATCATTTTTCACTCACGACGGCTTTTTGGACTGAACTTAAGAGTGGGAAATGCATTTCGACCTCTTGCAAACACGCATGCCTGAGGTGAGAATCGAATCCACGAACTGTTGAACTGAAGGCCAGACCGCTAACCTTTCTGCTGCCCATTCCGTACGTGCCGAAACGAGAGGGCGCTCAGGCAGACGCGTTTCTAGTCGAGGGAAGAGCGTGAACAGCATGCAAATGTACAATCACTCATTCTGGAATCGGAATGCAAAGCGCCCTCATCACCCGGTACTCCTTGGTACCCTTTTCTGATTGCTTTATCCGAGGAACGATCTGCCAATCATGTTTTATGGATGACCCCTCACCTCCGGGGGCAAGGTTGCCAACGGCCCTAAATCAAAATGCTTCTTCCGATGACAACCCGATGGAACAGATGCGCACGTAATAGGATAGTATCATTAGAAAGAAGGATATTGAATAAAAGAAATCAATTCTTTACAAGAATCTCATTTGAAGATATCCTTCCACTTTAAAGAAACTCATTTGATATCTTCCTTCTCTTCTCTTATCACGTTCATTGCGATGATCTAAAAATAATAAGTACTCGGGGGAGTTCTCAAGTCACAGAAGCGAATTAGTTACGTTGCAATCCCTTCTTTTAGAGAAAAGCTTGCAATCCTTTATTTTGGAGAAAGAAAATTTCGATCTAATGCTGAAGTTAACTCAAAAACTCTGACAATTGAATAAAATGTTTTTAAAAGAAATAAACTTCCATAGATTACGTAAATGGATGAATGACATCTGTTTCATTCGTTTATGAAATAAAATTCATGAGAATAAAACTTTCTAAACTTGATTCTTTATTTTAAATTTTCTTTTTTAAATACTTTTCAATTTAGCTTAGCTTTTTTCAGATTAGATTGATCATTCTAGCATTTCAAAGAAAGTTCTTTTTCAGTAAAGGAAGTAAATTTTCATTATTAATGCAAACAAAGCAAAACAATGGTTGTTCTTTTGGTTAAATAAATATTAGCAGCAAACTGTAGTATTTCGTAAACATATTATATCCGTTATCTCAAATTATATTTAATTAATTTATATTAGATTAAAATGGTAATTTCAACATATGTGTGTAAATCCATGAATCGGAAAACATTGAGATACTACGTCATTACATATCACATAAAATTTTTGTGTTTAATTTTCATTGTTAAAAAACACAACAAAACGGACACTTACCACAACCTAAAATGGCATGAAAGGAAATTGATAAAATTTAATGTTGGCATTAGCAAGGACTTAAGATTTAAAAAAGATTGTTTGCAAATATTGTAATTATATTATTTTATAATTCCATTAAATAATAAATTGAAAACAAAAACGCCCTTGCCAAGGTACAGATGCTGTATAATCCAACATGAAAAGTTCTGAGGTTTTTTTTTTTTTTTTTTTTTTTTTTTTTTTAATTTTATTGTGGCTGATGTTTTTTTTATTTTTATTTATTTTTTTTTTTACTGGCAATCTGGATTTTAGGTAAAAATAAGTATTACGGTCTCACATTAGCGAACTTGGCGAAAAACTTTTTGCCAAGCACCTGAGACAGACATTTTGGAAACTGATTGGCAACCCCAAAAAAAGGGTGCCAATCGGAGTAGAATTGGCGTGAAAAACGGCTGGAGTTTCAACCCTTCTAAACACTGAAATAAGAATAATAGCACAAACGGCGGGAGAATCTCCCGATTTAAAATTACTGAAATAAGGAAACATAAATAGCAATCATTATAAGCGTTCAATTAAAATTGCTAAGCGTAACATTAAATTAGAATAGCAATCGTCTTTTAAATATAATGATACAAATCAATATTACATAAAAGTAAATTTTATAATTTCACTACAAATGCTTTTTACACTATAAATTAAATTCAAAATTAATATTTATATATTTGGTAAAACGTTTTTGATAAATCCATTGATTTTAAATAGAATGATACAAATCAATATTACATAAAAATAGGACATTGGCAAGATTACTCGCTCCGCAAGGTGAGACCATAATACTCAGTTTAGCCGGTTTTTATTATGTCATCGAAGTGGAGGCCTATAAGAATTATGTAGAAAATTCTATTTTTGAAACACAAGAGGCATTTGCGTCATCAAGAGTCATCATAATTCGTCATCTTGGCAACATTTTTTCGTCGCCAAAAAAATTCAGCGGAATTAGTAGGATATTCCCCCCCAATGGCGACCAATGCGACATTTTTTTCGTCTCCAAGTTAGGCGCATGTTTTTTTTAATTTTCCCTAAGTTCCAAAAATAAGCATTTTAGGAAATTTTAATCACACAATATTATTAAAAAAATAATAATAAAGTATTACTGGAAAATGAATAAAGACTTTTTTATAGGGCCTTCTCTTCAAAACAACCGATAAAAGAGATAAGTAAATAAAAATAATGCACTTGATATGACGTTAAGCTCACATGTTGAATATGCTCGGAGATATTTTCTGTTTCATGCATTCGTTGTATAAACCGTTTTAAATTTGAATATAATAGGTTACTATTAGTTCTGGGATGATATTTATTTCGTCATTTTGTTCGTTTGTGTGTGTGTTTCCAATCCGTCCATTTTCGTTTCACATTTCAGTGAAACTTATTTTGTAAAACGTTACTATGTTAAAGTAAAATGGTGCCTAATTAATATATATATATATATTATATACATATATATATTATATATATATATATATATATATATATATATATATACTATATATATATATATATATATATATATATATATTATATACATATATATATTATATATATATATATATATATATATATATATATATTTGAGAAAAAATTTATTGTTATCTGATTTTGCAAAAAAGTATCCAAATGAATATTTTTCCAATGCCCGACTGTAACTAGTATTTAATAAATTTTACTCTATTGATTTAAAAAAAGAATGCGCATGATAATTAATCGATTTAAGAAAAATACAATTTAATTAAGAAATATATATATATATATATATATATATATATATATATATATACTATTTAATTAATCATTAATAGAATTTAAATAAAATAATTACACTTTTTTCGAAATCTGGTACTCCTCCCGAAACGTAATTTCAGAAACGATTCCTAATAAGTTTATTAAATCAATCAACATTTGCCGCTATACAATTTTTATGGAACATATACACTGCAAGGTAGAATTGAATTTAAAATCTGGCCTACGATTGTACGTAGGTAAACACGCTTTTACATGCCTCTACGTATTTTCAATTGTATTCGTGTGACATCTAATTTCGGGATCAACAAATATCAACTTATGGTTGACTTTTTAATGTTCGAATCCCTTCTGAGTTAACAATCACAAATCCTCCAACAGTCGGAATACACGAAATTGCCTGGTAAAATCAAACTCTTAATAATTTTCAATAAAGTTTCTCTTGTTCTATCGTGAACAGCAACTCGAAAAACTCTACCGGAACCCCTTTCAACCCCTCACAACACGCACTAACCCTCAACTTGATACCTCATATGATATTTCCGTTTGCTAAATTTTGATTCATCAATTTCTACGGTTTTACCCTTCCCACTCCCACCCCTCTATTTTTTCTGATGAAAGTTCGATATGATCTAAAATTGTCTCATTGATAAATCACCTCCAATAGGCCAAATTAGATTTTACAAATTGACTCCTCAATTATCTGTACTGTTTTATAACCCCTCAAAGTTGCCTGATTGATTTTTTTGTATTACATTGTTTCCCTCCAATAACTTTTCTACATGCCAAAGTAAAATCATCGGAATAACCTTTCTTGGCCAAATCTTTATCTCCGAATTGCGCAATTCGCGCCTTTTATTAATTCAAGCTCCATCAAAATATTAAATAATAAGTGCGGATTCTGTCATAAATGAAATACAAAAATTCTATTCACATTTCCGGATTTCTAACTGTTGATCTAGAGCTTAAAAAAGTAAATTACATATGATTACTTGCTTTAATTTTAGTCCAGATGATCTCTTAGAATGTCTCAACAACGCTATGCTCAGCACACTTTAACGCGAGAATTTTCCTTAAGTTCCAAAAATACGCATTTTAGAAAATTTTAAATCACATAATAGCATACAAAATCTAAAAAAGTTTTACTAAAAACTGAATGGAAACATTTTTGTTGGGTTTACCTTCTCTTCAAAACAACCCCTCAGGGGGTTTACCTTCTTTAGGTAAACACGGGTGTCACAATCCCGAGGTACCCTAGTGATCTTTCCTCTTCTATATTTTCTTCTCTCCTCTACTCTTCTGCTTTTTCTTCCTCTTCTCCCTCAGTGTGGTTGCCTCGTACGAGGTTGAGGGCTCCCCTTGAGTAGCTTTCGCCGCTCTGTTGCTATTAGCTACTCTTGTGGACTAAATCACCCACGTGTTTGCCGTGCGTGGAGACCCGTGTCCCTGGAAAGGAGGATCCTGGTAATTGAGGCCTCCTGAGACCAACACATTGCTTTGGCCTCTGCTTCAGGTAAACGGGAGGTGTGTTGTGGTCCTCAGCACATCAATCGGCTTTATGGATCAAGCGATCGGTACATCTACTGGGTGACTCGTTAAGGGTGGAGTCCACTTCAGGGATGTACCGTGAGCGTATAGGGACTGACTAGCACTGATACAGCTAAACTGTATCCCCTCGTAGGGCTCCGTGGTGGAGTGGTGCCGTCTGGTCCCTGAATTTATATTAATCCTATATGGATAAGAACACATTCTCCTCACTCCCTCGGAGCAACAAATGTTAAATGTTAGCGCCAAATATTTTATCATAAAAAGGATCGAAATACTTTTGAATATGTTTCACCATTTCTAATTCAAAAGGGTATTACTTCTTACCTTGGAGAAGTAAAATCAATCAAGAAATTGCGTTCGGGTGTTCTGCTAGTGGAAACTGCAAACGAAAAACAATCAATCCTGATGCAAAACCTAAAAACAATTGGTGACATCGCCGTAAGTGTTGAACCTCATAAAAATTTAAATTTTCACGAGCTGTTATTTCTTCGGAGGACTTGTTTCATACTTCCACCGAAGAAATACTGGAAAATTTGAAAACACAAAAAGTCTGCGCTGTGAAAAGAATAACGATAAAGAGAGATGGCATTGTTATAAATACAAAGCATCTCATCTTGACTTTCTCTACACCAGACTTGCCACAAAACATCAAAGTGGCTTATATGAGATGTTCTGTACGGCCTTTTATACCTAATCCTCTAAGATGCTTCCAGTGCCAACGCTATGGACATTCAAAATGGCTTGCAGAGGAAACCTACTTGCACTCACTGTTCTCAAGTTGACGACCATGATAGCACTACCTGCAAAGCCAAAGAAATGTGTGTCAACTGTAAAGGTGATCACACTTCTTATTCTAGATCTTGTCCCGTTTGGCAACTGGAAAAAGAAATTGTCACCTTCAAAATTAAAAACAATGTCTCCTATGCAGAAGCTCGTCGCACAGTTAATTCCCGAACTCCCACTCCTGGTGTCAGTTATGCAACTATAACAAAAAAGTGACCCGATCCTCCAGCACCCAAACAGAAACAAATTCTGTTTTTACAGTTAGTTTGCTCCCAAAGCAAAAAAAACACAGAAGCACCAACATCTGTAATTGCTAAATCAGCTTTGGCAAAATCAAAAGCCTTGAAGGCTAGGAAATTAAAAATAGCTAAAGAAGGCGTTCGGAAGCCTTCGTTAACAGCAAGAAAAGCTCTTCTGTGTTTGGATGCAGACACTGTCAAGCTGCATCCATCAGATGATGATTTCAATTCTGAAGACTCATCTGAGATGACCATAAGCAACAGTGATAAAGGTTAGAATATATTCCATTCATGACTTCCTTTGTTTCCTGGAATTGTCGCGGTTTTCGTTCTCGCTTTGATGACATCAAATCCATCATCTCTCGCTTTAACCACACATGTGTGGCTCTAAAGGAGACATTCCTGAAGCCCACTGTTGTCACCAAACTGCGTGGGTTTCAGTGCTTCAGAAAGGATAATGATGGTGATGCTGCTGTGTCTGGTGGAGTTTGTATAATTACATCAAACAATTACCCCACTACAGCACATCAGTTAAGAACTACACTCCAGGCAGTGGCTGTGAGAATCCACACCACATGTCTAATAACAGTGTGTAGCCTTTACTTACCACCAAATGATGTTATCCAAGAAGAGGAACTGAATGATTTGGTTGCTCAACTCCCAACTCCCTATTTATTGCTCGGTGATTTTAACAGAAATAGTCCTCTGTGGGGTAGTGATGATACGAATTCTCGCGGTCGTCAGATAGAAAAGTTAATTTCTGACAATTGCCTCTGTCTGCTTAATACCGACGAGAAGACTTATATTCACGAACCTACACGGACATTTCACTCTCTGGACTTAGCTATATGTTCTCCATCACTCTTGCCATTGCTGGATTTTGAAGTTGGAAATGACCTCTACAATAGTGATCATTTCCCTCTAATCGTGTCTCAGGCTGGAAGTAATAGTGTGCGTCACAAACCACCTAATTATGTGTACAGTCGAGCCGATTGGACATTTTTCACGCAATTGGCTGTGATCAGTGAGACAAGAGTTAAGACAGATATGATAGATGATGCCGTTAAATATATCACCGACACAATAATCAGAGCTGCGGATGTTGCTATCCCTAAAAATTCCATCATTCGACATAAACATAGGAAACCTTGGTGGAATAAAAAATGTCAACTCTCCTATAAGAAACAAAGGAAACAATGGAATATATTCCGAAGATACCCTACTACGGAGAATCTTGTTGCTTTTAAAAAAGCCAAAGCTGAAGCTCGCAGAGTTAGACGTCAGAGTCAAAGAGAATCTTGATTCGCTACGTGTCGTCATTTAATTCATCGACAACAAGTCAACAATTATGGAGGAAAGTTAAAGCAGCCAATGGTATTTATCAGGATTATTCCATTCCTGTATTAAAAACCGGAGCTGCAATACACTCCTCAGCGGTAGATGTTGCTAATGTCATCGGTGAAACCTTTGCTAGTGTTTCCAGCTCTGATTCATATAATCCTACTTTTCTAAGGATTAAAAGAATCGCTGAGCGGACACATCTAAGCTTTCATGATCGACATATTCTACCCTATAATTGTGAGTTTGAACTGTCAGAATTGAAATCTGCTTTATTTAAAGCAAACGACACTAGTCCAGGACCAGATGGAATCTCGTATCAAATGCTCCATCATTTAAATCATGATTCTTTATTAAACATACTTTCAATGTTTAATAGAATCTGGACTGAGCATGCTTATCCTACTTCATGGAGAGAAGCGATAGTGATTCCAATATTGAAGCCTGGAAAAGATTCATCTGACCCTCTGAGTTATCGTCCAATAGCTCTTACGAGTTGCTTATGCAAAACATTTGAGCGTATGGTCAATGCTAGACTCATTTACGTCTTAGAGAAGAATAATTGCATACATCTTCATCAAAGCGGATTTCGAAGAGGACGATCCACTATAGATAACATAGTAGATCTAGAATCCCGAATTCGAAATGCTTTCGTGAGGAGAAACCATCTCGTTGCAATTTTCTTCGACGTTGAGAAAGCATATGATCGTACATGGCGCTATGGTATTCTCCGTACTCTGCATAATCTTGCCAGCTTTAAGGGGTAATCTTCCAATATTTATCCAAAATTTTCTGGCCTCACGCGTTTTTAAAGTGCGCGTTGGAACTACAATTTCAATACTTTTATTCAAGCTGAGGGTGTCCCTCAAGGTAGCATTTAAGCGTAACCCTTTTTAACCTTTTCATCAGTGACATACTCCATCAATTACCATCTTCTGTTCATGGCACTTTGTATGTTGATGACTTACAAATTTCATATCAGGGTTCAAACATGAATATAATTGAGAGACAATTGCAAACAGCTGTAAATAATTTAACCACTTGGTGTGAACGGAATAGTCTTAGTATATCTCCTAGTAAGAGTTGCTGTGTCCATTTCTGTAGGAAAACTAGCTACCATAATGATCCTGTGATTCACATAAATAATAGACCTATTCCTGTAGTCAGTGAGATAAAATTCCTTGGCGTGATTTTTGACAAGAAGTTAACTTTCCTTCCGCATGTTTTACATCTGCGGAAGAAATGTGAGCGACTGCTTAACATCCTCAAGGTGCTTTCGAATACATCTTGGGGTGCAGATCGCACTTATCACTCTAAGAATTTATCAGTCTGTAATTTTATCTCGAATTGACTACGGCTGTGTTGCTTATGGATCAGCTAGACTCTCCATCTTACGCAGATTGGACACTGTTCACCATACTGCTTTAAGGATATGCTGTGGAGCTTTTCGCACATCACCCGTGCAGAGTCTATATGTAATCTGCCAACAGTTGCCATTAGACCTGCGGCGGATGCAGCTGTCTCTTAATTATTATTCAAAATCATGTCCTCACCTCATCATCCCTTGCGTTCCACGATTCCAAGTGCTTGTTTTAAGAGATTATATAATGCTAGACCATCAAGCATTCCACCTTTTCTCTCTCGTATTAAATCCATTATTTTGCTTTCTCACCTATGTGATGTCCGAATCGAGTCTACCGACCTTTTCGGATATCCCCTTAGTATGATCCACACATTATTGTGCTGAATCCCTTTGGAAGTAATAAAAATCAGACACAAATACTGCTATTCTTCAACAGCTTTATTCATTCCATCGCTGTCAGTATACTATGTACACTCCAGTATTTACGGATGGATCCAAGTGTCCGGATCAGTTGGTTGTGGAGTTTATCTTGATGATACTTCCTACAGTTATAGCCTTCACAAATCCTGCTCCATCTTCACCGCTGAGGCTACGGCTATATACCGAGCACTTCAGCTGCTACAAACTAAAAATGAACGTAAATTCTGTGTGTACACTGACAGTATGAGTGTATTAGAAGCTTTGAGGAATAACAACTATAATTGCCATCCAGTTGTGTCTAAGATATTCAAATTAATTGATACTCTTACTAACAAGGGATTTGAGATACTGTTTTGTTGGGTACCAAGCCACATAGGTATAGATGGCAATGAGAGCTGATGCTGCCGCTAAATCTGCAGCTACTTCCATTTTGCCTTCAATACCATCAATGGACATGAGAAAAGGATTCAAACATTTCATATATTCTCTTTGGAAGGAATCCTGGGACCTGCAAGTCAGCAACAAACTCCATTCCATATTTTCATACATCATTCCATTATCTGTTTTATCTCCACGAAGCGCAGATGTCAGACTGACTCGCCTTCGAATTGGTCATCACACGCGTTTCACCCACAAACATTTGATCTTAAGTGATCTCCTACCGTGGTGTGAAAAGTGTAATGAACCATTTACAGTATATCACATTTTAATTGTGTGTCCAGATTTTAACCATCAGCGTTTTAGATATTTTAAAAGTAATATTTTAGCATTAGAAGATTTGCTTGGGGAACCACCCCATCGCAATTTATTTGCGTTTTTAAAAGACATAGGATTTATGAATTTTATCTGATTTAGAAATATTTTATTTAAATATCAAGTTTTTAATTTTATACATGTATATATTGTGTGTTTACAGACTTTTAATATATATTTTAACTATATTTCTATTTTATACCTTTTAATATATATTTTAATTATATTTCTGTTTTATACTCTTAATGTACATTTTAACTATATTACTATTTTATATTTTTAATTGGTGAAAAAAAAAACTGTTGTATAATATCTTGTGATTGGCGCAGCTTGTCCTTATCTGGACCTTGCGCCATAAAAACCAACCAACCAACCAACCTCTTCAAAACAAGCAGGAAGAACTTAACTGATAAGACGTCAAGTTCACATGTCGAATATGCTCGGTGATATTATGGAAAAATATATAAGAAAAATATAATAATAAATTAACAAAAATATATAAGATAATAATAAATAAACAAAAAGAAATTGGAAAAAAGAACAGTTTACGAAGTTTAATATATATATATATATATATATATATATATATATATATATATATATATATATATATATATAATAAACAAAATAAAAAAGACATAAATAATAAATAAACAAAAGGAAATTGGAAAAATGAACAGTTTACAATGTTTGGACCCGGGCGACAATGAAACACAACAAAAAACGCGGTCAAATAGCTTCGAATAATTTATACTGAGAACAAAAATCTCCAATCGAAACGTAAAACAAAAAGTTTGAATTGAAAATAAAACTAAAACTTCAAATTCTGCTGCCATTGAAAGGAAGCATATATGTGACGTAAAATGATGTAAAACATGAGGAAAACGAAATCTGGCAACAAAAAAATCTGAAAAGTAGCAAAAACTCAAACAACACTATAACAAAACAAAGGGCCCTAGATTTGGCGAGAAATCACTTGGGAAATGATATCCAATTTAAAGCAATTCAGAATTTGGGATGCTGGATTATATGACATCTGTGCTTTTACCGATTTAAATTAACCATTAAGTAGACGTTTTGTCTTCTTTATTTCATTTTGCTTTTCCTTCTGTTCTATTGTCAACATGATAAGGGTTTTAATCAATTTAAAACGGCTTCTCAAACCAATGCTTTGGCCCTAAATTAAGTAATCGTTTTATTAATCAAATGAACTTCGAGCGTATTCCCAGAATTCGATGGTGAACTTTGCCTTGTTTGTTGCCCCTCGAAGCAGGCGAGTGGAAGACATGTTGCAAATTCATCGACAAATCGGCTGCACGACACTGTCTCCATATGATGTGACGTAAATTAAACGTTTTCTGACGTCATGGATATTATAAATCAATGAGAATAATAAAGTGAAGTAGCCATAATCTCATCTGAAATGAAAGAAACAGCCACTTTATGATCTGAGTCTATATTTATAGAACTTAGCATGACTCAGAAATAGAATCATTCCATTGGAAGGTAACGTTTGACTCTATCCGTTCTTGAATATCAAAAGATGAATCTTGACGCCTTGTAATGGAACGTCTGACGACCAAGGCCATTGTGAGGCATTCCAGTGTCCCCAGCGTAATTTGTTTCCTGGAGCAATTTTTACAGGCACTGCGCCGTATTCACGTGTTGCAAGGGAAGGAAACATGAAAAATTTCCCCGCAAGTATACCGACAAATGCAGTATGCAGAAGAGAAACACCCGTCTGACTTTGTTCAACAGTGATTGGAATCCAGCCCGAGACCTTTCATTTTGAAGACCACTTTCCTACCATTAGGCGATGTTGGATCTTTTCAAGAGATGAAAGAACATGCAAGTTATAAATATGGAACAAGGGAAACAGACGAGCGCCACCCACCTTCTTGTTTGTCTACATAATCCTCCAAGACAAGACTTGCGAATAATCTAAGAGAAAGGCATAAAATTCGGTACACATCTCGGATAATAAAGTTAAATGGCCAAGTTAGCAGCTGTCTAGTATTTATCTCAGTAGTCCATGGATCCGATTCTTACTTCATGGATACTTCGGACGAAGATGTTTGTCATGGTTCGCAATCCACTTTAAAACATGAGTCTCGGTCGAAGGATTTCTCATACACAAAATGTAACTACAAACCAATAATAAGGGTAACTAATGAAATATATCAGAAAAAATATATAAAAATATATAATTTCATAGCGAAAAGAAATGTATATTTTTAAAGTTTGAATTGCGTTTTCGAGCATAAATTTATCTTACTTTAGGTAATTTGCAAAGTCATTTGCCAGCTAACAGTTCACATAGAAAACAAGATTATTCAAGAATGGGCAAATAACAATATTTTACATTTAATATGCAAGTTTCCTGTTTTAAATCGTATACTTCCGGTATTTTTTTCCTAACTGAAAATTACACTAAAAATCATTTCCATCATGAAGAAAATTGTCTTGCAAATGATTAAAACTGAACTTAAATGCTAGAACCCTTGTAAGTACACTTACGAAACGCGCTGTGACATGAATTGTTTGAAAGGGGTCTAAGAACCTTTGTTGATTTGGTTATTATTCTTGTATATATTATAAAATTTCAACACTTAAATAATATTGTCAGAATGCAAATTATAATTTGTGCAAAAGGAGAAATTTTTGATTATGCATTGCCGAGCGATACAATTGGAATAGATAAACTTTTCTTTCGCATGAAGAATTACATAAATATTCTGAAATGAACATTTTATTTTCCCATTTAATTTTAACATGACATATTTTTTTAAACTATGGATTGATCCATAACTATGAGTATAATACACACTTTCTGCACAAACATGAGAGTTAAAAGTCTCGATTGCTCCGAGCAACGATCGGAGCAAAATTGGCAGAACTCACTTGACAGCTCGACCACCGTTCACCACTGACATGTTGAACGAGGCAAGGGCACTCTGACGACTTTATTGTACAATACTTAAAATTGCACTTAAGGTTCGCCATTCCACTAAAAGTGCAAAATTGTATTCTGTCAATCACTTCAAAATGTTTACTCCTTAATCGATGTCTCGTGGCCTACATTTCTGACAGCTGGTTTTAAAACATGCAAACTCTTTGAATTATTGGAACAAATTGAGTTTGGAAACATTTAAGTTTCATTTCCATTTTGCAAAACTTAATTTTTCTTTTTCACTTTAGAGAGTTTTTACTCATTTCCACAGTAAATTTTTCTAGTGGAAGAAATATAAAGGCATGGCGACCAAAAATGAACGGAAAATGTGAGAGCCCTCTATCGATTAATACATTTGACGAAACGCTTTTAAATTCGGTGATCATAAAGAATGCGATGAGTTTCGATTCAGAAATTAGTTCCAAATATAATTTCCAGGGTATATTTCGGTCCTGGAATGTACAGACGTGGTGTAACGGGAATCATAAATGAACAAATGTTGAATGAGATCATTGCGACATTATTTTTGCCAAGAAGGCATGGTAATTCAATTAAGGGATATTAAGGCCTCACATTAATTTATGTGCATAAAGATGCATTCTTAAAAACAAACTTGCTTTTCATGTTTGATTGTATGGGAAAACTGGGAATAAAGGAAAACTGAAGCTCATGTTTGCCTAAGTAGTTAAGGCATCGACCTTCCATTCGGAGGGCGGAGTTTGATTCCCAGGGCTGCCAAAGACGCACCGAGTACATGCGACAAACCTGCTCGTCAAATCTATTGAATTGAAAGTTTTGTGGTCGGTCATTGAGCAGTTACCATGGGTGTAATGGTCTGGAGAAAATTACCACCCCCTCAAGATCAATGTGAAAATTGAAAGAGTGGATTCTCTGGTGGTGCCATCAATCGGAGGAGCTTAGAGCAAAATCTTACTTTCACCTTCGTGGTGCTCTGGTTAAAGTAAAGACGCACATACTAACTTAAATTCGCATAGCTGAAGGCATCGCGAGCTTAGCTTGTCCAAGGACCATAAATAACAACAACTAGGGATATTGGAGTTGTAGAATAATCTTGTTTCTGGAAAATTTTTTTTTGATTAATACATTATTGACATATGTACTAGACTATATCGGATAAAAATAAAAATTGATTGGCAGAAAAAAATAATTTTTATTGAGAATTTTTGGGCACAAAAGAACAAAACAAAATGTGTGCATATGAAGAGAAATTAAAATGGTGTTTCTTTGAAAGAGAATCATTTTTTAGTTCCTTTCTTTAAAAAGAAACCATTTTCCAAGTTAGCCATTGTTGTGGCCTACAATTGACGTCTATTAACATAAAGTCCTCTTCAAATTCTGCAATTTAGGGAACTAAAAATAGGTCTCAGGTTCTCATTCTTATATCGGCTGAGGTGCGATCCCACCACCTGACCGTGGTTCATAATGACGAGTGATGGGTGAGTGTTCCAAAGCCGTTAACCTAAGTACAGTCCAGGGCTCCCCTACACCTCTATCCATGTATGTCAATTTATGCATATGCTTGAGAATCCTACCGGGATCTACAGTTTAAAGTGGATTACTAACACTGTAGACGTCCACATCTGAAATGGGAAGCCAACATGTGTTTCAGTAAATCGAAGCACTAATCATTCAGCTGCTATCCCTGCCATTGGAATAAGGAGACAAAGTTCTTTTTCCTTTCTTGACCGAAACTCCAACGCAGAACTGAGACTTGTGTGCATTGAGTATTTGTATAGTTAATATCTCTCTGCTGTTGTATTGCAGAGAAGGGGATGCCAACTCTAATGGTAACCTCATTTTTTGATTACTGTACAACATCACAAGTCATTTGATGGTAGAGGAAACTTGTTGCAATCTCCTATCTATAAATACTTATTCGAAGTGTATAAAAAAATGACAGCGAACCCTTGGCGATTACTAACACTGTAGGCGAATGATAAAATGATCCGCGTGTTCACCATATTAGTCCTGATCAAGATGTTAATCTGGAAAATAAAAGCAAAAAATGTGTTACGATACTAAATGGACATATTTATATAATTTAATTGAAATTTTAAGAGAAAATGTAGCTTACTAGAAGAATAAAGAAAGAAATTGACATGGAAGGATCTGATTAGGTAGAAACGAACTTTTCACAAATTTATGCAAGTATCATTATAGGAACACCAGAGGGCTTACATTAATTTAGTTGAATTACATGTCGTTTCTATGATCAAAATCTTTCATTCTTCATGCAAACCAGTAAAAGACAATGACATTGCTGGGATAACAGTTATGCAATAATTGTTATATAGTTCTTCACAGATATGGAGTTCAGAAACCATGATGTAGGCTCAGGTGTCACCCCCGACATTCAGCAATAATTAAAAATGCAAGATTGTTCTTGATGTCTGGTGATTATCAGTCTACAGGCAATAGCCAGATCCCCTAAAATGGATTGATACTTAAGTAAGTGATAATTTGATTGATAATTGTTATAAAATATTTTCCATAAGTTAATATTAAGAAGAATGATTCATCATAGTGAATACTCAGATGGAATTTAAAAATTAGGGATAAGTAAGAGCAAACGCTCACGTGACTCAGGAATTCTCGCAACCCTTTGACCTTAGCTCGCTTCATTCCCCTCTTCTAAGTAAAGACAATTACTATCTGACATAATTACCCCTTTTTTTTATGAAAGCTTCCCTTTGCCTGGGGGAGGAGAAAGGGAGGTCACGTGGGATCATTCCGAAACATCGCTAAAATCATCATTTTTAAAGGAAACTAATCTTCAGTACCAATGATTTCCACATTAGAATAATTCTTTTATTCAAGAAGGAAATTGAGCATTAATTATGAAAATAATACTGAAAACAATTGCAATTTTCTAATGATTTTACAAATGTAAGAAATAATTGATGGAAGAAAATACAACCACACACAATTAAAAAAACGCACTTTTCATTTTTACGAAGAAATTAATTAGAAAAGTTTTGTTATATTTGTAAGCCATTTTCCCTAGTGAAAACTAGTAATTACTCAATTGTTTGAAAAAGAGTTTTTTTTTTCAACATTCGAAGCAATCGTTTGCTGATAATTTATGACTATCAATTAATATCACTGTGACTTAAAAATATTTTTAATAGATAATAATCATTAAATCATTTGAAATAAAGTAATTTTCAAATGATTTAATAATTATATATATATATATTTAACATAGTATAGTTATAAGTAAGATATATTAAATTTAAAGTTTTTAATTAAGTTAGATTTAAAATATAGTAATTATTAAATCGTTTGAAAAAGAGATATTTTTCAACATTTGAAACTATCGTTTGCAGATACATTATGACTATAAGTTCATTTCGACGGCTTAAAAACATACAGTGTCCCACAAAAGTGATGAGACACTTGTTCTTTGAAAAAGAAATTGTAATAAAATTAATTAAAAATACATGGACAAATTTTTTGTGGGTGTGTTTCATATTTAAAGCTAGTAACAATTATTATATAAAATACATTTTGACAAAATATTAAAACATAATTAAATAAAAATACAATTGTTTAGAACGGAGTAAAAAAAAGCTCACATAAGTGATGGGATGCTTATTTTTCCATCAAATATTTATCCCAAAATTTTACTTTTTAAAAGGTTTTAACATTTTGTTGGATTTTCTTTTACTTTTAAAACATGATTTATTCTTCTTGGGATGTATTTAACTAATTTTTTTGAGATTTTTGGGTTGATTTTATTTCATTCTTTTTTATGCACCGATCTTAATTGTCGTTTTGAAGAAACAGTGTGTTTGCGAATTCTTCATTCCAATTCTTGTCAAATATTCTCTATGGGATTTAAGACTGGAGATTGTTTTGGTGTTTTTATTATTTCTGGACAGTTATACAGCAGCCAGAGTCTAACGTTCAAAGCAGTGTGCTTGGGGTCATTATACTGGTAGAATTTAAAATCGTTATGAAAGTTCAATTTTCGTGCTGAAAACTTCAAATTTTGCTTTAAAATGTCAATGTACTTGTACTGTGTGATCCGTTTTACTGACAGTAAAAACAAAATTACCAACTCCAGCGGATGACATACACCCCCATACCATAATTCCTCTTCCACCATGTTTTACTGTTGGCACTAAGTTCTGTTTAGGGGGAAATTCTTCTCTCGGTTTTCTCCACACCAAGATTCTACCGTCAGAACCAAATATATTAAATTTACTGTCATCAGCAAATATAACTTTATTCCAGTAATCAGAATTTTTATTTATGTTGGATTTTACGAAAGCCAGTCTAAGTTTTCTATTCTTTTCACTTACGAAGAATTTTTTTCCTGGCTATTCTACCGTGATATCCAACACACACAGATCGAATTACTCTTCTAATAATCTCAGAATTAACAATTACTCAATATAATGATTGTAAATCAACAGCAACTTTAAGATCACTCATTCTTCTTTTTTTTTCTTTAATAATTCAAACGACAATTCCCTTTATTCCATTGGATAGCTTTGATGGTCGGCCTTGTCTTCTTTTATTCTGAATCATATGATTCTTTTTATATGGTTTAATGATATTGAAAACTGTTGGATGACTCAAGTTAACTGTTTCAGGAGTTCCTCTAATAGATTTTCCTCTTTCAATATGCAAATTAATTACTAATTTTCGAATTTCAGGTGAAGTTTCTTTCGTTCAGCATTCATGGCTGCACACAGCTAAAAAACGCAAAAATTTGAAAACAATCTGTAGAGAAATATAGCACAGCGGGCGCGCGATTTTATATATTATTGCCAATTGCTTTTGAATAAATTTAACACACCAAGAAAATATTTTTATTGCTTATTTCAGATGATTTTTGTTGCATATCTAATGGTGTCCAATCACTTTTGTGAGTTATTTTTTGCTCTGTTCTAGACAATTATATTTTATTAAATTAATATGTTAATATTTTGACAAAATGTATATTATATGTAATAATTGTTACTAAATTTAAGTATGAAACACACCTACAAAAGATTTGTACACGTATTTTTAATTTATTTTATTACAGTTTCCTTTTGTAAACCACAAGTGTCCCATCACTTTTGTGAGACACTGTATTTAACACAATAACATATTTTTTCGCTTTAAATTTGCTTTTAATCATCAGTATATGACTAAGATCTAACCCATGTAATACTATATTATAAACAGAGACCTCTCCTTAGAATTACCTAAAGCGAAATATTTTCTCATTTTTAAATTTCAGTTTTTTTAAAAACTAGATTTGACCATTTTTGCATTTCTAATCTACTAAATTTTTACTAATCTCAAGAATTTAAATTCTTTTTGTAATTTAATCCAGTTATTTGGGAAATTCACCACAGATACTATATGTATAGTATCTATATGGATATTTTATTGGCTTCAAATGAGCATGGTGACAATAGTTACCGCTTGTGCTAACAAGAAGAGAAATTGGCGGCATCTTACTAGAATAGGACACCCACTGGGTATTCCATCATGACAAGAAAGTCTGAATTTTCGTTACTTAAGAGCAAAAGTAAGTCCCCAGTGTTGCACGTGAAGAATTTCCTGTGTTTGCGGCAATCGGAAAACAGAACGCAGCAGATATTCAAATACTTCACAGAAACATTCAGGTTTTTGTGTGAATATTTGTTTTATAGTGACTCATATTATAGATGATCTTATCTAAACAAGTTTCATACATATTAATCAAAATCAATCATCATTTCAATGAATTCATGATCTTTGTCTCGCGGTATTTATCTATCATTTTACTGACCAGTCATCAAGTAAGCAAATTATAACATGGATGGTTTGTTTACTCAAAGAGAAATTATACTGAATATCTGCATACATACTAAAGGTTGACAATTCATGGTGTATGCAGTTCTCTTAAAGGCTCCTGGAAAACTGAAATAAAATTTTATAACTGATCCCAAACTCATTAGCTCTACGGATGAAAAAGATCATGAAAAGGAAACTTATGTCTGGATATGTGTGAGAAGATGCGTAATTCATTTCCTGTCGATATAACAAGTTGATTGTACCGATTGGGTGTTCTGCACTTACATTTCCGGATGAAAGCTAGTCGCTGAATGCGAAGAAAGCCGTGAGTTTTAATTCTTTAAACATAAAAGTAAACAACTCTCAGCGGGACGTCTTTCATAAGTTCTTGCTTCACTTCAGTTCTGACAGAACATGCGATTTCCCTAAGCTTCAACCCAAACTCGCAGGAACAATAGGAGAGCGAAAGCCATACGCTACGGAGAACTCAATGTTTTCGAACAGAAAGCTCCTTCTTTAGCATCACAAAAGGATGACCTGCATTATCTTTTTTTCCCTTTCTCCTCGGCTAGCTCCTTCCCGCACTGATGGCATGACCCCCGACCGAGAGAGCGTTGTAATTTGTAATTGAGCGGCATAAACCGTTCATTGAGGCAGTCTCATTGCTTTTTTTTTTTTTTTAAACATCGTATTAAAATAAAATATTCCTCATGGAGTGATACAGGCATCTAATATCGAGAAAAAGGATTTTTGTTCATGTATATCTTGTTGATAGCTCTTTCATGGCTTATAGCCAAGTCACAATAAATAATAACCGACACTTAAAAATTTAAAACATTTTTCGCATTTGCGATAAATTGAATTTTTTTGAAGACTGTGTATACATAAATTACCAATGCATTTTTTCAAATTTTCGATAAAGTAGTTTACTCGCTTAAAATGTATTTATTCCATTTTGACTGTCCATAAAAGAGATAGGGTTTACTGTCCAGAAAATTGGTTTAGTAATTTGAACCAAGAAAAACTTCGCCTGAAAATAAACTGACCCATTCTTTTCTTATTTTATCAATTATTGCGTAAACAATTCTAGCCTCTTTAATGATCATTTATGATAAAATGTTGCAAAATATATATTTTTACAATAGTTCTAATTAAATTATAAAATTTGAATATCTAACATTAACTTTCGGAAACGAAATTTTTATTTAACTGTATGGATTAAGGTTAAAGTAAAATGTGAATTATGAATTTTGTGAAGTTGATTAAGCTTTGAAATTCATTTTCATTCTTCTCAGTATAAATAACAAATTCTTTGTCATATTCGTAAAATGTGGTAGGGAGATTTTGCGTACGAGTTTGCAAATGTTATGAATAGAACTTTTTGCACGAAACCTGAATGTTGATGTATTTGAAAAAGTAAGTAGATGCTTTTTCTTTTCTTCTTTCGATACAAAATGTACAGAGATGTGGTCTGTATTTGAGGATTTGAGACATTTTTTACGCTTGTCTATTATAAACAGGATCTAAAAATAATTATTGAAGATCCGAATGTTATCAGCATAAGAAGCTCTTTTTTGTGTACTATGTAATTTCCTAATCTGCCACGATTCCTGGTGTATTAAAAAAATTAATACTGTAAGATGAATACTTAAATTACGCTTTTGAAGTATAATCATAATGTAATTTTATTTTCAAATGTTCATCAAGTTTTTTTATAAATATAATTTAAATATGATTTTATAAATAAATGCTGTTTAATGTTTTTTTTTCTACAATGGTCGGGGTATATCGGGATGTATTGTCCCCTTATACCCAAGGAGCCGGCCAGAAACAGCGACGTCTTTGCCGCCAAAGCGTTGCACCACAGGGGTGGGCCACCATTGCACCCTCAAACATGCCATAGGGACACATTTATAGCCTAGGCACCATTCATACCTCATTCATACACAAGGAAAGGACAAAGACAAGATAGAGAGAGAGTACATCCATGCCTGAATCGGGATTCGAACCAAGGACCTTCCTATCCGTAGTCAGGCACGATGACCACTAGACAAGTTGGCTGGCATGCTGTTTAATGTCAACCAACCGAATTTGTAATTTTAATAATTTACCTTTAATTCTGTGCATGTATTTTCTAAAATCTTAATGAATTCTAAAATAAGATAAACCAATTAAGTTTTATTTACTTTAACCAATAAATTATTATAAACTAATTAAACCTCAGATTAATTTACTGGCCTCTGAATTGACGTCATGATTTTAATTTAAAAGAAAGGGGGAGATTGTGCACCCGATCAGATGGAAGGTTTGCCGTGGCTGGAGCACATACATTGGTCGTCCTTGTAATTTCGTTCACTTAGTGGAACGTGGTGCGGGGCGTAGAGTGCGAACTCAAGTATCGACCTCGTCATGTGACTGAGTTTCACAATTACTTGTTATTAGTTAATTGGTTGTATTTGTGGGAGTTTAGATTATCAGCAATAAGTAGTGGCAAATGTATCACAAGCAAACATGTAGAAATGCCTTCCGTAGTTGATTAAACTTTAAAATAAAATTTCTAAAAATAGTAGAATAATTAAAAAACCCTTTTACTACAAATTTCCCTTTTTTTTCTGAACATACCGTATAATCGAGATTTTACTTGAGCCACGAGTCATTCAGGAGTTTTTTAACGCATAATGCTCATAAACAGGGTTGTTCGAAATTTCAAGAGCTTTTATTTATTTCCTGTTGTTTCCATTGTTTCTTTTCCAAGAGCGAGATGAACTGCATCACGCTCGCTCGATTCACGATTCGAATTATGCTGTCGCCCGTTTGCACCCTTCTGTGCTTAAAGACGCTTTTTATTCCATTTAGTCCATAGAAAGACAGACGAGGTACCCCCGCGCTTTTCTCCATGTCAGAGCATATTTTGAATTCTCACCCAAACTACAGACGAATTCCTTTATGCTCTCTGCGAGTAATGCCAGCCACTTAACTGCTCTTAGTCTCGAGCGACTACAGACACAGTTACAAATTCTAACTTCCTTTCTATGGAGCTCACACGTGTTGGGTTTTGCTCCCGGGAGGAAAGGTTAATGCGCTTTCCAAGTAACTTTGCGATTTGTGCGAAGTTTTTTAATTTTTTAATTTTTATTTTTTATTTTATGAGGGCTAAAATTGTAACTGGATTACTTGCCCGCAACGCACTTACTTCTCTCAATCAATCAAAATCAGTTTATTTTCCCTGTTTTCAGCAAAGTAGGATCTGCGATGTGTATAAATTATATGGGAAAAATTCAAATTGTATCACATTATTTTGTATACATTGTCTTATGTAGTATTTAGTTATAAAACTTGTCTCTCTGTGGCTTAATGATTGGTCCATGCTGTTTGCGATTGGAGCTCCAAAGTTCGGTCCCAGACACAACTGAACAATAAGAGATCGGTGTTCCTTCACTGTCGAGAATGGAGCTTGAGAATTTCCCAGGATTTCAGGCCTTACCGAACTTTTAGAAGTTTCACCAGAGCAATGGAAGCTTAGTAATGTTACCTAAACTCAAGAATTTTTAAAGAAGTTCGAGTGCAAAGTTCAGAATCCCCTAGTCACAATTCACTACACTAAGATTTTTTTTAAATTGAGAAAGCTCCTAAATATTATTTAGAATATTAAATAAAATTATTTAGAAGATTATTTATTATATATAATAAATAATCTTCTAAATAATTTATTAAATAAGATAAATATAATTTATCTTATAATATATTATAATATATATTAAATAATATATATTATATATATATATTATTTAATATATATAATATTATATTTAGAAGCTCTTTCTCAATTAAAAAAAAATCTTAGTGTAGTGAATGATTTGGACAATGATTTGGAAACAACTGCTGTGCTATAGAAGCTAAAATTTCGGTCCCAAATTCAATTGAGCAGTTAATGGTCGGTGTTGCAAAAGATCGAAGATGGAATTAGACATTATTTTTTGACCTATCTAAGTGGAGAAAGTTGCTACCTCTTTCAGACTAATGATAAAATGATTTGATGGTCATGTGGAAAATCATCAGTTATCATGAAATAACTTTTTGTATGTTCTCTTTCCAATTTTAATTATTTTTTAAATCATATTTGCAATCCCCTTTGAATCCACTGATATATTTTCAAGCGAATTTTGTTGTCTCAGACCATTCCTTCCTTTCATTTGAACGATGTATTTGGCGAATCCAGCGCCACCTACCTTTGAGAAACAAGAAGATGCCTATATACTTACGATGCACTTAACATGTCGACAACGAATCATATTTTGTGGAGATGATTCACCTCAAGGAATGCAGGCTTATACATCACAATAAAGAGTCAATGACAGCTTTTTTCCTTCAAAATACATGTTTTTAAATATATTAGTGAATTATGAAAAAATGATGAGTAAAGCCATTCCTTTAAATGTTCAAATAGATTTCATTGCATTCCCTGAGGTATAATTTATACTATCATTCAATTAAATTCATCATTATTTAGATATTTTTACATTGTATTCCATTCAAATCTCTTCATTTGCAATACATTTCTATGGAATGTATTGCAAATGAAGAGAAGAATGTATTGCAAATGAAGAGAGGAATTATATAAATATAGTTTAACTGTTAAAAGCTTTAACGCGCGCGGAGATGTATTACCTAATACACCGTGATATTATTAACTAATCTATGTTTTTTATTCAAAAAGGCTTCATTTGTCACTCTATTTTCCTTTTTTGTTTCCTATAATCCCCATAACAGGAGTATCAGTTGAAAGGGTATTCCGTCAAACTACAAAGCTCCCCGGTGGGAAGTGAGCTTTTGGACGGGAAGTCAGTGAGCTAATTCTCCTACTGGTAGTTCAGCAGCTAACGATTAGTCTTTGAAATTACTATATTAAATTTAATAAAGGAATGAAACACAGTATGAATTACGCTGATAAATTGTAATCAAGTAGGTAAAATGTCACCAAACATTAATGCTATTATCATGAATGACATAATTAAGCAAATATAGATTGCATTCCTGTTTAAAAATTAATCTTTATGTTCTACTCCTCATTAGCGATACAAGTTTAGTAATTTGTTCAGTTTAAAATAAAATAACAAATGGAATAAGCCAGTAGCAGATATTATGTCACTCTCGTGAATGACGTGTTTAAAAAATTTAACAGTGTTACACCTCCTAAATTACACAGTTACCGGGATCATCAATGCAAGTTCCACTAATTTTTTGTTTTTCGTTCCATTTAAGAGAAAAATAAACTCTGCAAATGTAGCAATAGACTGGAACAGCTGTGTTCCCAGAGAGCATTCCAACAATGCCCGCTCACCTCGTGCCATGAGTCATATCGACTGCAGCATCTCCGCCGAAGCAGCTGAAGATGCACGAGATGAACCGTGTCAAGGATTTCTCATCCCTTCCAAGGTGTGAGAGGAGCACGATGGCTTAAATGGTGACTCCCCCCCTTTCTACACCATCCGCGGGGTACTGCGGGCAGCATTTCCCACACTTGAATTCGTCTTCCGAATTCCATTCAATGCCAAATATCCGAGAAAAGAGTTGATGGGAATTCGATCCCCCCCCCAAGTGATTCGCGCTCGGGAAAAAAAAATTTTTTGATGGCTTATTTCAGGATTTGTTGGACGGCATTCTTTGGGGGTTGAGCAATTGCTCTTTGTCTGCCGCCCGGAACGAAAGAGGTTACAGTGATTTCCTTCGGTAATGATTCTAAGAGGAATGCGACGCCGTGTCTTCCCTGGCATGGAATTGCGAGAAATCAAAGTGATGTCATTAATTTACAGCATGTGCAATAAAATACTTCACTTTTTAAGTGGAATAGCAGTTTCAGAGTTCAAATCTTAGAAACCAAAATTTTATGCTCCATTAGTAATGATATTTCTGATGTTGAAAGTGAGACGGATAAACAATGCGATAAATATTTTCATACGCATTGAATGAAGATCGGGGTTACTTTTTTAGGGTCACAGTATTTACCGAAACTTATTTTCTTGTCGTTGCATTTACACTTATCATTGCTCACTTACCTTTATATAGGTTACTGTAGCACCAGCAAGCTTCCCTGTACCTAGCCCTGGGTTGGGTTCCAACAGTTGGATAAAGCAGCTGGGTGGAGTCTTCGTGATTTTGAAGCAGAAACTAAGCAGTAAACCCCCAATACTTGGCCTGCCAACCCCACAAGTATCATTCCACTTGGAGGACATTGCGACCAAGCCCAGTTTTAACATGTCCCAGCAACCTTTCATGAACACGACGGATCTTCGGTTCATTCATGATTCAAACTAACTACCTTCCGATAATTAGAACGACGCCCTAACCAACCAGGTCACCTAAGACACTCCCATTACTTGTGGAAGGTCCATTTGATTCACATCCTTACAATGACCTTCAACATGTTAAACTGTTCTCTCTTCGTATCAAACGCCGTATTTAATGCTGCAGGGAAAGACCAAGCAGAAGACCTCTAGACTTTGTCTGCCACTTAAGAGATATCATTTCACCTACAACTCATGAGCTATTTTAGGTGCCTCATCCGTCATCAGTGTACATGACACATCTTCGGCAGAATCTGGTATAGAACCTTCCAGGAATAACCCTTTTCCCAGTTATGAGAAGGTTGCCAAAATTTGTGGTTTTCCTTTAATATGAATATAACTTGCACGCAGGTTGGGGTGGTGGAGTCTAACTTGTTCCGATGGCTATCTTTTGGAGGTTTTCAGCCACGCCATCAGCTAGGTAGTGCTTTAACACGTCCGGAGTGGGGAGCCACTGCTGGAACGGTTGTGTGTTTTCCCTATCCGACAGAGTATTTTGGTTACGTCCCAGGGATGGGTTTTCTTCTACGCAGTAGCGTTTATTTTCGCTTGTAGGCTGGCCCCATACGGCCTCGAAACTGAATACAAAGGAGTTATAAATCTACGGGAATTTGAGCACCAAGGACAGCAATCCTATTTATTGTTTTTCAACTGTTTCCTAATACACATTTCTTGAATACGCGTTCAATATTGATATTGAATTGCCATGGATTTCCTCAAAAGCAAATCTTGAACATTTAAACTTCTTCATTTAAAAGTATAAATAGAATATTGCATGAAAATAAATATTATACGCGTTTTCCATGAGAATTTGGATTTCTCATCCATATCTTCATCAGTAACTTACTGAGAATGTAATATTATAAACGTATAATTATAAAAATAACGTATAAAAATAAAAATTGAAATCGTCCTTAATGATTTAAATTACCTATTAAGTGAATGTTTTGTCTTGTCTTTTTCACTTTGCTTTTTCTTCTTTTCCATTGTGAACGTATTCAACATTGGAAGCCATTTTGCTAAAGATTTGAAAACTAATTATTTAGAACAACTGGTTATTGTCCTTATTCTTAAAACTTTTACAAATAGAAGAATTTTGATTAAATACACATTTTTAATCCTGGTAAAAATCATGAAAGAATCTTTTCTTATATCCGACGACACTCAGACATTCGATGGTGAACTTCGCCTTGCTTTCTGCGGATTGAAATATGCGATTTGAAGTAGGCAGCAAATGCTTCGACAAGACGGAATTACGACGCCATCTCAATATGATATGACATATATGAAACGTTGTCTGAAGTCATAGATATTTTAAACCATTGAGAATCCATGATCTCAACTATCACGAAAGAAATAAACCACTTTATGGTTAAAAATTGAAACATTAAAATTGCTTGCAGAGCTCTCCTCTTGTTCGCTTAGCAAATTAAAATCAACTAATAGAATTCACATTTCCCGCTCTGCAAATGCTTCAAATTTGCTTCCCTATACGCAAAGGCATTAACTATATGAAAATCATTCAAAATTGCTAATTATTTTTTGCAATAGCTGGAGTTTTAATAATTCTTCACAACTTACAGAAATACAAAGAATCCTAATGCTTAAAATAATATTCTATGGTGTATCTGCGACACTCGGTCGGGCGTGAAGACGCATTTTAAAGCCTCTTGTCTTCGATTTGCAGTTTAAGGTTAATTTGAGATTTTGGTAATATTTGTCACCCCCCTCCCCGCAAGGTTTCTTTTTGGTTCCTGCAAAAAATTTCTAGATTATGCTTTTGATATTTACATGTTAGCACACATGAAACGGCACACGGAAGCGCATGTGAAAATGAGCAGTTAGCAGTTGACTCTGATGTATTCAACATGAATTGAGAAGAAAACTTCTCAGCTTATGCAGCCCATTAAATAATACTTGAGACTTTGATATTATTACTTGACGAATGCATTCATAAATAAAGCAATTCACTTGAAATTGTGTGTCTAAATTAAACTCAGACTCTCAATTTGTTTATCGTTATTTAAAAATTTCATCTCCTTTTAATTATTGACACATTCAATATTTACAATGGTGATCATATTTAAGAATCATAAAGGAACAAATTAATCAACTTCACCATAAAATAAAGCTCAATGCAGTCCTAATCGAGGACATAAATTTATTGCCGAAGTCTGTAACTGCACAAAGCCATTCCCACATATAGAATCGGAAAGAAAAACGATTTAATGGGATAAAATGACAGATGGGAATCATGAAAAATGATCCTCCCCCTTCTGCTAAAAATCACCATTTAAGGGTGATTACGCAGTCTTTGTTTTGTGCATTCCATCATGCTATTCTGAGAAGGTGGAAGGTCGGATGCGCTGGCTCTAAATCAGTGGTCAAGGAAACATGGTGAAGACGACTCGTTGTTCCTGTATCCGGACCAGAAGTGGCAGGAAAGCGAAACCTCAGCGGCGGCATAAAATTACACGTTTACGAAAAGGAGGCTGATGGACAATTGAATGCTCGGCACAGAAACGTGATCGTTCTATTCCGAATCCTTCGTTTATCACTTTCATGATCCATAAATATGTGAGGCTGTAGTTTTAAATCTTCGCCACTGCATCCTAAAAATGGAAATAAGAAATACCTTTTATATATTGCTCACAGCATAAAGTTGAAAGTAATTTTTTCTGATTGCTGTAATTTAAAGTAATTTTTCTAATATATATATATATATATATATATATATATATATATATATATATATATATATATATATATATATATATATATATATATATACATTATAGCTATCTACATCTATAACTATCTATCTATATATATATATATATAAGATATAACAAGAACAATAAAACAAATAAGACAAAATTTGAAAAAGTCACTGTAATTGGTTTCCCCTGTTGTTTCCAAGATCGCTCATTGATAACAAAAGATCCGATTTTTAAGACATATTTATTTACATTAACACACATAACACTAATTTATAGACAAAGACATAAATTTAGTTGATTAATTTTACATTCGAAATTTTCATCGCCTGGAAGCGGTACTTCCGCTACCACTCGTCGTGGCATACCCGTACTGTCTCTCTTCGACAAGCTTGCCCTATTTCTCAAGTGTCTTACCACTTAACGAACTCGAGGGCTCCCGTCCGCTAAGTGTTTGATCTTCACACCTTCCCTCAGTTTTCATTGCTGGACCTTGTCCCGCAAATGGAAACTACGAAGAAATTCTAGAAAGTTCCTTTTACCTTTTATCACCATTCCATCAAGAGCCAAATAATACCAACATTTTAAATTTAACTTAGTGCTTAACCTAGGTGCTGACATGCTTCAGCTTACACTTTTGTTTCATATTCTCTTTAAGGAAAATATCCTATACTACTGCTATATTCATTATATTTATTACAACACAATATTATAAAGTAAGAAAATAAGAATCAATATCAACACAAAAAAAAGAAAACAATTATGTGCAAATATTATTCACACACAAACCTTATGAAAATTAACGACCCATAACAAATAGAAATAACTACATTATATTATATAAGTTAAATATGAATATTATGATATATCAGAAATTTTTTTTTTTTTTTTTTTTTTATTTCTTACAAGATTCATTATAAAAGAAAAATAATTAATCATCCTCATAAACCCTTGATAAGGCATCTGCGATAACATTATTACTACCGGGCTTATGAGCTATTTTGACCTGATAGCGAGAAAGAGCCAATGACCATCTCTGTAATCTGGCATTCTTCGGAATGCTTTCCGTAAGATATTTCAGAGGATTGTGATCTGTGAACAAATTTATGGAAGTTCCGTAAGTCCATGCTTCAAACTTACCAAGTGCCCATATCACAGCATACGCTTCTTCTCTCGATGGTACTCCATTTGGTCTGCGCTGAGTTAATTTCTGACTGGCGAAGTTTATAGGCTTAGTATTTCCATCTGTATCTCTCTGCATTTAGCATTCTCAAATGCAAGTAACCGAAGCATCTGTGTGCAGTTCAAATTGTTTATTTAAATCAGGGGTTGACAATGAAGTGACAGTACACAAACTATCTTTCAATGAGATGAAGGCCTTTTCTGTCTCTTCAGACCAAGGAATATCATTTGGGATAGATTTTCTGGTCAGGTCTGTTAATGGCTTAGCAATATTCGCATAATGAGGTACATATTCCTATAATAGTTAAACAGTCCTAAAATCGATCTTAAGGCTTTCTTCGTTCTTGGCGATTTTAAGTTTTTGATAGCTGTAATTTTATCCGGATCGGGCCCATGCTCTCCTGATCCAACTACATGACCTAAGTATTTTACCTTCGATCGAGCAAAGGTACATTTCTCTAAATTTGCGGTAAAATTACACTGTTTTAATGTTTCCAAAACTGTTCTTAGATGGTTCAAATGTTCTTCCCAACTAGATGAATAAACTATGATATCATCCAGAAACTTTCAACAAAATCATTATGAGGCCTTAGAATCTGATTCATAATTTGCTGAAAAGTAGCTGGAGCACCTGCAAGTCCAAATGGCATTACTTTCCACTGATACTGTCCTTTAGGTGAAACGAAACTTGTTAGTTCTCGACTATCTTGATCCAATGGAATTTCCCAATAACCTTTAAGGATATCTAGAGTTGATAGATAATTTGCCGCACCAGCTTTTGAATCGTAATTCTTCTGAATTTTGCATTGGAAATGGAGCTATTTTAGACTCAGAATTCAGTCCCCGATAATCGACACATAGTCGAATCGTTCCATCTTTCTTTGCGACACATACAAGAGGATAAACAATCTCTGCGGAAGATGGTTCTATCAAATCCTTTGTTTAATAGTTCTTTTATTTGATTTTCCACCTGAGGTTTTAGTGATTCTGGTATGCGGTATATGTGAGGCTGTTTCCTTTCGACTCCAGGTTTTTAATGTTATTTTATGAGGTGGTACCTTAGCTCGTTTCAATTCACCATTGAATACGACTTTGTAGTCATAAGAATTGTTAAAAGCTGAGTCTTTTGCTTCGGAGATAGATTTGAAAATTCGGTCTTTTCTTTTCTAGCTGTTTCCAACTGTCCTTTATTTCTCCAAGGCCTCCTAAAGGTACAGGTTGAACTTCTCCAAAATCTTCATCAGCTTCATATATTATGCCCACCATATTCATCAGTTGGATATATTTCCTTAGCTTATTTTGATGCAAATGACGGATGCTTCCATCCGGTAGCTTAACTGCATAAGAATGTGGTGATTTTTGCTCTACAATTTCCCCTGGACCTTTCCACCTAGAACAAAGTTTGCTTGTAGAGTCTGGAATCAGCACAATAACTTCATCTCCAATAGATAATTCTTTTTCTTTGGATCTTAAATTATGATAATGTACATATTTCTCCTGTTGATTTTTAGTATGTTCATCGGCGTATTCCACAGCTTCCTGTAACCTATTTCTAACCTTCTGAAGATAATCAGTGATTGATTCACCAATACCTTGAGGTAAAACAACTTCATCTTCCCATGTAGATTTTAAAATAGCTAAAGGTCCAACTGGGGGGCGTCCATGAACGAGTAGGTAGGGTGAGACCCCAGTAGTAGCGTTTGGCACTTCACGATATGCCCACAAGAGAAAAGGCAACTGTTTGTCCCATCCTCTACCTTGCGACCTTATGGCATGATGCAACATTGATTTCATTGTGCCAATCCATCTTTCTATTAATCCGTTACTCTGTGGGTAACCTGGTGTAGAGAATTTTGGTACAGTCCTAATCTTTTAAGAAATTCTTGCGTTAACTTTGCAGCAAAATTTGTTCCATTGTCCATAGCAATGATTCGAGGAATGCCAGTCCTCATAAAAATTTCCATAAAGGCATCGCATGTCGCTTTTGCCGTCAAAGTTTTAATCGAATTGCCTCTGGCCACCGACTGTGCTGATCCATAACACACAACACATACTGATGTCCCCTTGAAGATTTAGGTTCAATAGGCCTAAAATGTCAGCATTGACTACTTGGAAGGGAAGTTCTGGTCTACCAACAGCTTCTATAGGTCCTCTGTCTTTCAGTTTGGTTTCCTCCGCAATTGACAATCGTGGCAAGATTCACACCAGCGTTTACATCCCTTGGCAGACCTTCCACCAAAAGACATTGTAACTCTTTCCTTTGTTTTCCTAGAAGCAAGATGTCCTCCTGTTGGTATTTCGTGAGCCAATTTTAAAATTTCTTTTCTCCTGCACTCAGAACTACAAGCTGTACATACTTCTGTCCTGCCACATTGCCTGTGTGGTACAATAAATCTGACTCAACCAGTAATTATTCTTACACGCTGTCTGGCATCTTCAAAACACCGATTTAATGTAGCACAGGACAACTGTTCTTTTCTAAATATCTTTGCTTGCGAAATTGGAGTACTATTTTCTTCATCCTTAATAGCGGTTATTTCTTTATTTGCCAAGTTACTTTCCCACTGGAGTAGTTGAAACCTCTACTTCAGAATTTTCTAAATCAAATGTTCCTTGATTTGCTTCTATTGCCTGGTGAGCTTCTATTTTCCTTCCCTCCACATTGAAAGTACTCAGAAACTATTCCTTTCCCGTGGATATTTTTATTTCCTCTCCAAGATATTTTCTTCTTTGTTCTTCCAACAAACTAAAAACTCTAGGAGTGATCAAAGCTTGCTCATGCAATCCTTCCACAACCGCAGCATGCACCATGATATACGGCCTGATATCATCATCTGCTGACCAAAGACTTAGTGGAACAGAAACAAGCTTTCCTTCAACCGGAGATCAATTGCAGGCCTCAAGTAAATTTTCCCACTTGACTGCAACATTTCTTCTGGTACCACTGACTTCCGCAGTACTGTAATTTCCGCACCACTATCAATGATCCCTTGAAACTTATTATCTCCTATATTTAAATCAACTCATAAAGCTCACCATCCTTCTCACTGATTGGAATTTCCCAATCAGAAACTTGCATTACCCATTTAATGCAAAGTTCATTTAACCCTTTTTGCTTACCTCAGTTTCACTTTATATTAGAAACTTGAGTTACCGTATTCATTTGCGGGCAGAATTTCTTCAAATGTCCCTCTTCCTGACATTTGTAACACTTCAATACCTTTCTATCTGGGCGCAACTTGCGGTATTATTTCCTAAACGATTCTGTGGTCGTGGATTTGGGTTCTTTTGATAATTATAATATTCTTTCTTTTCCACAAAGTTTTTATTTCTAAGTTCACCTGGAAAATGTTTCCTTACAGTTTCGTTCTGTTTTGTTCCATGTGGGCCGGGAATAAATTTAGTATAATTGTAGAATTATTTGCAAAACTTTTTGGCATCGAAACTAGGAAATTATCAATTTCCCTTACCAATTCAGGGACTGGAAGCCAATTTTCAGTCTCTTTCAGAAATATTTGAGATCTTACATGAGTAGGCAAACTCTCTTTTATTTTGTCAGCTACAATAAGCTCTTTAAGTTTAACAAATGTTTCTACATCTCTTGATTTTAAATACAGTTCTAATGCAGCTTCCACTCAGGACGCATACTGAGCATAACTTTCATTGTGTAATTTATAACAAGAATCAAAATTCTTTTGTGTTGTAACAGGTTATTCTATATTCCTTAAAATGAAATTTTTGATTTTGTCATACTGATCTAAATCTTCTTCCAAACAACATAGCATTAATACCTTTAGCACGACCCTTTAAACACTGTAAAATAATTTTCCCTTCGTACTGTTCGGGTACTTCATAAAACTTGAACATCCTTTCTGCATGATGGAAAAAGAAAGGCCATTCTTCTGCTTGTTCTGGGGATCTAAAATTACCCCTTTCATTATATTTAAATAACCTAGAAATGTGTTTCCTAATTTATCTCGCCCATATTCTACCGTGCTTAATGAGTTGCCCTCATATTCCCTTTCTTTTATTTCTAATTCACGCATTTTAATTTCATGCTCACGTTCTCTTTGTTCTGCTTTGGCTTTTTCTCTTTCTATCCGATCGGAAATTATTGTATTTATTAATTCTCGAACAAATGATTCTTCAAAATGTTTAGATTGTGTAATCAAATTTTTTAAATCTATTACTTTCGCGTCCGGAGAATCTGTTCTCCTAACTCACTCGCCAATATTAACAGATCCTCCTTTCGAGCTTTACCCAAGAATGCAAAGGCCATTTTAACAACTAATGTTATCATAATTACCAAACTTAAGTATCAACTATTCAAAGCAAAACATTTAAATCACACAAATCACCTTTCATTTGTTTAATCTATAAAACACTTTCGTTTACTTAATGTACCAAAAAAAAAAAATTTAAGAAATTTATTCTAATAATAAATTTTAAATTTTATAGTTTCAATTTTCATTTCAACACACTGTAATATACTTAATACACACGATAATATACTATAATATGTATAAAACTTCAATTACATAATACACATTAATGAATGAAAACAATTCAAAACAAGCTAAAAAAATATACATATACGAATCATACTCCCAGTTTAGGTATTTCAATTTAAATAAATCTTTATCACAGAAGATCATTGAACATATAACCACTTAAATCAATAAAATGCTAAAATAATTTTTAGTAACATGCATTTATATCTTTATCATTATTAATATATATAATTTTACCTTAAAATAATATGAATCAGAGTTACCGAAACAACCAAAAACTATTATTCATTGCAAGCACAATTACTCTCAAAATATAAAATAATTCAAAATTTCCTCTCATAAATGCTTCCCAATCTTGGTTTTGATACAAAATTTAAAATCTAAACTTAGTTACTTTACATAAATACTAAATACAATCATAGTAAATAATAAATATACCTAATAACATTGAATAATTCTGTGAAAATGCAATTTTTAATAATGCACAAAACAATACTCAGTAAAAAGCATTTAAACTTTCTTGAAATAGTTTCTTATTCCATAAACTTTTATCATTTACATAATGAACAACAAAATGATAATGAAAATTCAAAGCAAAAACATTTATATCCTACTATATCACATTAACACATTACACCAAACATACGTTTCAACAATTTACTATTCAATAATACAGTATCTTTTAAATTAATGCACATAACTCAAGAAATTGACAATTAGTAACAACATTATTATTCGACATAAATTTGTTTTAATAAACAGATTATTCCAAAAAATATTTTTTTAAAATCAAAATTATATATATATACATATATATATATTTTTTTTAGTAATATCACCAGTTAGAGAAAACTTTTCTGAATATTAATGAACAAATGTCAATAACCAATATTATTTCGAACCAATATCGAACTTTTAAACATTTTCTCAATTAAATTAAACATTATACATATTTGTTTTTATCTTGATATTTTGAATATTTAAACATTTTTTTTCATTATTACATTTACTTCTTAAACAAAAACCCTACAAAGAAATTTACGAAAATTCTAAAACAAAATTTCCCTTAAATCATACATAATTAAAACATATATTGGCTCTTAATGGAAGGAGAAGCAATCAAAATATACAGACTCACGATTTTGTAGGTATTTTTCCATCATTAGGATCTCATCATTTTGTATTAATCCGGAATACATCCTGTCGACTGCGCCAATGTAATTGGTTTCCCCTGTTGTTTCCAAGATCGCTCATTGATAACAAAAGATCCGATTTTTAAGACATATTTATTTACATTAACACACATAACACTAATTTATAGACAAAGACATAAATTTAGTTGATTAATTTTACATTCGAAATTTTCATCGCCTGGAAGCGGTACTTCCGCTACCACTCGTCGTGGCATACCCGTACTGTCTCTCTCTTTTCGACAAGCTTGCCCTATTTCTCAAGTGTCTTACCACTTAACGAACTCGAGGGCTCCCGTCCGCTAAGTGTTTGATCTTCACAGTCACTGACATAAATAAAATAACAGTGCTTATTTTTTAAATTTATCAATATTGAAAATTCGATAACTTACATTAATATTTTTGATAAAACTGATCATTTAATTTTTTTTTTAATCTAACAAATTAATAGGCTGAACACTAATTTTTCTTTAAAAATTTTTTCGAATATTATATTGAATGAATTGAATAGTACCTACAATATTTGAAATTGTTATAAATTCGCTAGAAATCAAATAAAACGTTTAATGAAACATCTTCAAGACAAAGATTTACTCCTGTCAATTTTATTTTAAAACATGCAGGAAAAGTAGGCAATCATTTGAAAGATTGAAGTAAGGCGCAGTTTTTACGACTACGGAAGCGCCACCCAAGCATTGAAGTTTTTTACAGGAATCCCGAAAACTCTTACTTTTATTCTAAATTATTTTAAGTCTCTTGAAATATAATTTCTTTGAATTTACTTCATGATTCCAAAATTACTTTAAATTTTTGTGAATTGAAATCGCAATTACTGTTGTTAACCATATCTTCATTCCAATTTCTTAAATAGGTTCTTATTTGCTGGTATTGTTAACCTTGATGTGTCTCTTTGCTTTCTTCTACTATGGATTTGGATACACTGCCTTGATATACTGTTTACTTTAATTTTTGATATAAATATCTTCATGCTTCTATACAAGATCTCTTCGGAGGAATTATTCCAGGATCTATGTGTCCTTCATGCGTGTCAGAAAAGAAAGTTTAATTAGCATAGCGATCATCTCCCTCCTGACCAAGATGGGGTTTCTCCTATTATTTGTATTGTATATATTTTTTTCTTGTTAGTGATTTTTTAAATTTTGTTTAACTCGTTTTATTTTCCTTCTTGTTGAAATTTATCTATACTGGCATATCTCTCTTTAGCTATTTTTGCGTTGATTATATTAGTCGGACTGTCAGTAAGATATATCAGTTGATTTTGTATGTTTTGATTTCATGTGTTGTATTTTATTTTGTATACTATATCTATTGCTTTAAATTATATTTATATATATATATATATATATATATATATATATATATATATATATATATATATATATATATATATCTATATATCTATCTATATATATATATATATATATATATATATATATATATATATATGTATATATATATATATGTATATATATATATATATGTATATATATATAAATATATATATATATATATATATATATATATATATATATATATATATATATATATATATATATATATATATATATATATATATATATATATATATATATATATATATATATATATATATATATATATATATATATATATATATATGTATATATATATATGTATATATATATATATATATATATATATATATATATGTATATATATATATATATATATATATATATATATATATATATATATATATATATATATATATATAATATACATATATATATATATATATATATATATATATATATATATATATATATATATATATATATATATATATATATATATATATATATATATATATATATATATATATATATATATATATATATAAAAGATATGAATAAGTTGGTTGGTTGGTTGGCTTGTTGGTTTTTATGGCGCAAGGTTCAAGTAAGGACAAACTGCGCCAGACACAAAGTCGTATCTGCTTCCTCTGTTCAAACCATTAAAATGTTAAAATTATATTAAGATATCAAAATAAAATATAAATGTTTGCATCTTCTAAAATATATAAGATTTAAAATTGAATTATAAAATATCAAAATAAAATATAAATATTTGTATTTTTTAAAATGTATAAGATTAAAAATTAAATTATTTTTATTTTAAATTCTAAATCAGATAACATTCATAAAACCAATTGCTTTTAAAAACGCAAAGAGATTGCGATGTGGTGGTTCACCTAGTAAATCTTGTAAGGTTAAAATATTACTATTAAAAATGTGAAACGATGACTGTTAAAATCTGGACATACAATTAAAATATGAATCTCTGTGTATGGTTCATCACATGTCTCACACCAAGGATTTATGTCACTTAAGAATAAATGCCTATGAGTGAAACGTGTTTGACCAGTACGAAGGCGAGTCAGTTTAACATCAGCGCTTCGTAGAGTTAAAATTGATAATGGGATGATTGATGGAAAGAGGGAATAAAGTTTGTTGCAGACTTGCAAATTCCAGGATTCCTGCCAAAGAGACTTTACGAAATGTTGAATTCCCTTTTTGACATCCATTGATGGGATTGAAGGTAGAATAGGAGTTTGTGCAGACTTAGCAGCTGCGTCAGCTACTCATTGCCATCTATACTCATGTGGCCTGGTATCCAGCAGAACTGTATATCAAATCTCTTGATAGTTGGAGTATTAATCAGTTTGAAAATCTTAGATACAACAGGATGACAATTTAGGTTGTTATTTTTCAACGCTTCTAGTACACTATTACTGTCAGTGTAGACACAGTAATTACATCCATTTCTAGAACTCACCTGCTGCAGTGCACGGTATATAGCCACAGCCTCAGCAGTAAAGATGAAGCAGGACTTGTGGAGACTGAAACTAAGCGAGGTATTATCAAAATAAATACCACAGCCAACGTATCCTGCAGTTTTGGATCCATCTGTGAATATAGGAATATAGTGTTTGGACTGACAGCGATGAAATGCATAAAGTTGTTGAAAAATAGACGGGGTTGTATCTGCCTTTTTGTAATTTTCAAAGGGATTGATAACAACGATATGTGGATCATACCAAGGTGGATGTGCAAACAAGTCTGTAGACTCTATCCGAACATCAATAAGGTCAGACAGGAAAACATAGGCTTTAATGCGAAAGAGAAAACGTTGAATGCTTGATGATCTAGCATTATATAATCTCTTAAGAGTAGCATTAGGAATCGTGGAATGTAAGGGATGGCGAGGAGAGGACATGATTTTTGAATAATAATTAAGAGACAGCTGCATCCACCGTAGGTCTAATGGCAACTATTGGCAGATTACATATAGATTCTGGACGGGTGATGTGCGAAAAGCTCCACAGCATATCCTTAAAGCAGCGTTTTGAATAGTGTCCAATCTGCGTAATATGGAAAGACTAGTTGATCCGTAAGCAACACAGGCGTAGTCAAATCGAGATAAAACTACAAACTGGTAAATTCTTAGAAGTGATGTGCGATCTGCACCCCAAGATGTATTCGAAAGCACCCTGAGGATGTTGAGCAGTCACTCACATTTCTTCCGCACATGTAAAACGTGCGGAAGGAAAGTTAATTTTTTATCGAAAATCACACCAAAGAATTTTATCTCACTAGCTACAGGAATGGGTCTATTATTTATGTGAAGCACAGAATAATTATGGAAACTAGTTTTCCTACAGAAATGGACACCATAACTCTTTTTTGTAGATATACTAAGGCCATTCCGCTCACACCAAGTAGTTAAATTATTTACAGTTGTTTGCAGTTGTCTCTCAATTATATTCATATTTGATCCTTGATATGAAATTTGCAAGTCATCAATATATAAATTACTATGAAAAGAAGATGGTAACTGATGAAGTATGTTATTGATGAAAAGGTTAAAAAGGGTTACGCTTAAAACGCTACCTTGAGGGACACCCTCAGCTTAGCTTGAGTAAAAGTATTGGAAACTGTACTTTCAATACGAACTTTAAAGAACCTAGTAGCTAGAAAATTCTGTATAAATATTGGAAGATTACCCTTAAATCCAAGATTACGCATATTACGGAGAACGCCGTAACGCTACTTACGATTGTATGCTTTCTCAATATCGAAGAAAATTGCAACAAGATGGTTTCTCCTCACGAAAGCATTTCGAATTCGGGATTCCAGATCTACTATGTTGTCAATAGTGGATGGTCATCTTCGAAATCCGCTTTGATGAAGAGATGTGCAATTGTTCTTTACTAAGATGTAAATGAATCTAGCATTGACAATACGCTCTAACGTTTTGCACAAGCAACTCGTAAGAGCTATTGGACGATAACTCAGAGGGTCAGAAGAATCTTTGCCAGGTTTCAAAATTGGAATCACTATCGCTTCTCTCCATGACGTAGGATAAGCATGCTCAATCCAGATTCTATTAAACAATGAAAGTATGGTTAATAAAGAATGATGATTTAAATGACGGAGCATTTGATACGAGATTCCATCTGGTCCTGGACTAGTGTCGTTTGCCTTAGATAATGCAGTCTTCAATTCTGACAATTGAATTATAGGGTAGATTATGTCGATCATGAAAGCTTAGAGGTGTCCACTCAGCGATTCTTTTAATCCTTAGAAAAGTAGGATTATATGAATCAGAGCTGGAAACACTAGAAAAGGTTTCACCGATGACATTAGCAATATCTACCGCTGAGGAGTGTATTGCAGCTCCGGTTTTTAATACAGGAATGGAATAATCCTGATAAATACCATTGGCTGCTTTAACTTTCCTCCATAATTGTTTGCTTGTTGTCGATGAATTGATTGACGACACATATCGAATCCAAGATTCTCTTTGACTCTGACGTCTAACTCTTCGAGCTTCTACTTTGGCTTTTTTAAAAGCAACAAGATTCTCCGTAGTAGGGTATCTTCGGAATATATTTCATTGCTTCCTTTTTTTCTTATAGGAGAGTTGACACTTTTCATTCCATCAAGGTTTCCTGCGTTTATGTGGAATGATAGAATTTTTAGGGATAGCAACATCCGCAGCTTGGATTATTGTTTCGGTGATATATTTAACGGCATCATCTATCATATCTGTCTTAACTCTTGTTTCGCTAATCATAGCCAATTGCGTGAAAAGTGTCCAATCGGCTTGACTGTACATAATTAGGTGGTTTGTGACGCACACTATTACTTTCAGCCCGAGTCACGATTAGAGGGAAATGATCACTATTGTAGAGGTCATTTCTGACTGCAAAATTCAGCAATGGCAGGAGTGATGGAGAACAAATAGCTAAGTCAAGAGAGTGAAATGTCCGTGTAGGTTCGTGGAAATAAGTTTTCTCGTCGGTATTGAGCAGACAGAAACAGTTGTCAGAAATAAACTGTTCTATCTTACGACCGCGAGAATTCGTATCACTACTACCCCACAAGGAACTATGTCCATTAAAATCACTAAGCAATAAAAATGGAGTTGGGAGTTGATCAACTAATTCATTCAGTTCTTCTGCTTGGATGACATCATTCGGTGGTAAGTAGAGGCTACAAACCGTAATTAGACATGTGGTGTAGATTCTCACAGCCACAGCCTGGAGTGTAGTTCTTAACTGATGTGCTAAACTGGGGTAATTGTTTGATGTAATTATACAAACTCCACCAGACATAGCAGATTCACCACCATAATCATTTCTAAAGCATTGAAACCCACGCATTTTGGTGACAACAGTGGTATTCAGGAATGTCTCCTGGAGAGCCACACATGCGGGGTTAAGGCGAGAGATAATGGATTTGATGTCATCGATGCGAGACCGAAAACCACGACAATTTCATGAAACAAAGGAAGACATTAATGGAATATATTCTAGCCTTTATCACTGTTGCTCAACGTCATCTCAGATAATCTTCAGAAAGTAAATCATCATCTGAAGGATGCAGTTTCACAGTGTCTGCATCCAATGACATAAGAGCTTTTTTTAACGTTAAAGACTTTCTAGAGCCTTCTTTCGCAATTTTTAGTTTTCTTGTCTTTAGGGTTTTAGATTTTGCTAAAGTTCTTTAGGTTATTTCTGGTGAGTTTACTTTTGAACCATTCGGTTTTGGATTTAATTTTACACTTGTAAGGAACTCTGTTTCTGTTTGAGTGCTGGATGACTTGGTGACCTTCTTGACAACAGCAGCGTAGCTCACACCTGTCTGGGGAGTACGTGATAGAACGATTCGCCTAGCTTCCGGGTAAGGAACCTTATTTTTAACTTTGACTAATGTGATTTCCTTCTCCAGCTGCCATATAGGACATTGTCGAGAAAAGGAGGAGTGTTCACCGTTGCAATTTACACACTTTTCTTTAGCTGTGCAGGTAATGAAGTCATGGCCAACGCCTGCGCAACGGGAACATGTGAACTTTCCTCTGCATGCTATTTTGGAATGTCCGAATCGTTGACATTGAAAACAACGCAACGGATTTGGAGTATAAGGTCTTACGGAGCAACGCATGTACGCAGCTTTCACGTATTGCGGTAAGTCTGGAGTAGCGAACGTTAACATAAGATGTTTCGTATTCAACACGATGCCATCTCTTTTTATTGTTATACGTTTTACTTCACAGACTTTTTGACTCTTTAGATTATCTAGTATCTCCTCCATAGACGTGTGAAATAAATCCTCAGCAGATATCACACCACGAGAAAAGTTTAAGTTCCCATGAGGGGAGACGGTTACGTCAATATCACCAAGCTTTCTCATTGTCAAAATCAGTGCTACTTGCCTTTCTGAAGCTGTCTCAACTAGAATGTCACCAGATCTTAATTTTTTCATGCATTTTACCTTACCTAAAAAACCAGTAATCCTCTTTTCGATAAGAAAAAGAGACACAAACTGAAATGTCCATTTTTTTTTTTCACGACAAAAAATTTTGCCGAGCACATCAACAATTGTTGCTCTCGTGAGAGAGAAGCAGAAGATTTATCCATGTAGGAGAGAATTTAATTTCGGGACCTGACGGTACCACCCACCACCGAGCCCAACGAGGGGATGTAGGTTTCCTACATCAGTGCTAGCCAGGTCCTATACGCTCACAGTACATCCCTGAAGTGGTCTCCATCCTTAACGAGTCACCCAGTAGATGTACCAATCGCTTGATCCATAAAGCCGATTGATATGCTGAGGACCACAACACACCTCCCGTTTACCTGAAGCAGAGGCCAAAGCAATGTGTTGGTCTCTGGAGGCCTCAATTACCAGAATCTTCCTTTCCAGGGACACGGGTCTCCACGCACGGGAAACATGTGGGTGATTCAGTACCAAGGAGTAGCTAATAACAACAGAGTGGCGAAAGTTACTCAAGGGGAGCCCTCAACCTCTTACGAAGCAACCACAATGAGGGAGAAAAGGAAGAAATAGCAGAAGAGTAGGGGAGAGTATGTATGATGAGAGATTTAAAAAAAAGTTAAAATAGAATACAGTCCCTGTGTGCAAATAAAAAATGTTTATAAAAATAATTCCATTCGATTAAGAAAAAGCTATTTTTTATCAGAGGTAGGTTGATTGTAATTGTATCTTTCATGGCATATCATTGGTATCAAAATGAAATAATTGAAGCAATTGTATATTAAACTGTGAGCAATGGCCATAGCGTTAGAAATTCTGGCATCTTATTCATACAGAAAACTCTTTTTACTTTTAAAATTTTTCTTATTCTTTTATTTTACTAGTTGTTTTATATTTTTACTTATTTACAATACAAATTCCTTAGTATGCTAAATTGTCAACAATATAATTATGCATTGCATTCTTATTAATTAATGCAGTGTCTTGATAATACTCTTTAGATCCTGTAGACCTGGAATAATCGACGCTCTGGTCTTCAGTTTAATAGGCAATAGATTCGATTCCTTCATCAGAAAGTGTAGTTTCTGGAGTGCTTTCGATTCCACTTTGAGACTTACTTGGTTTGGTTTTTCAATTTACGGTTAGTTTTTGCACATAAGGATTGTTTGAAATAAGCGATTCATTTATAATGGATTAAGAATCACTATAAATATTCACACCTGAGATCAGATTTGATTTCATGAACTTTTGAACTGAAAGCCACGGCGCTGATTTTTTTTCTTACTAACTTGTGTTTAAGGACCAGAATAGAAAAACTACAACCAAAATATTGCAATTTAAATGTGTCAAGATATTTAAAATATGTTAAGAAGAAAGAAAGTGAAAGTTGGGAGATTTTTTTTTTTTTTTGGGGGGGGGGGGGGGGCAATTAATTTTTCCGTTTGATGCTTCTTCAGAAGATGTGACTTTGAAATTAGTTAAAAAGGAAATTGAATCATCCCAAGATAAGTCTCCATTCTCGCATATTATTGTATTGATGAAGTTCACAAATTTCATATGCATTCCTTATTTACATCTTTAAAAATACCTATGACATTCTTCATGATTTGCATTTAAGTTCTCATGTAGCGGATTTTCCTGCATATTTGCATATGCAGTAACAAATTACCCTTATTTTATCTTCATGATGACATCAAAATGTTGATTTTATGAATTCCTCTACGTATTCCAGAGGAACTAATGTAATTTGATCACTTCGGAGTTAAAGCGAAAAAATCGAAAAGAAAAAAAATATATTCATCCCACTGAGCAATTACAATAACTATTTAATATATTAATCAAAGAAGCTTTTGTTTCCTTTCAAAACAATATCATTAAAATCAGCCAACTGAATTATTTATTCATGTAAATTATCTCCTCAGTTATGGTTTATTTAGTTATTCTTAATATTCTGTTTGTTCCGGAAGTAACAACAATTATATGCTTCCAGATTCAGTACTGGTTGCATCATTTGGAACAATGCCAAGGAGGGGGAAGAGCATGACTTCAAATGTTGGTGTACGAGAAATTTGCTGATATCAGCGCAATTTATAGCACATATCTGAATACGAAAATAATAAAGGTAAATAAATCGTAAATATGTATTCCTGCAGAATCATCACAATACAAGAATGTTTTGAAATCTGTTAAAGAATTATTCATAATTATGACAAAATAAAAACATTTTTATTTATTGGAGAAATTTCTTTTTCTTTCGAAGAAGCAGATTTCAAGTTTACAAAATAAAGTAATCAATATAGAGCTACAAGAGTTTTCTGTTACTTACTAAATGGTTATGATTTTTTGCAAAGTTGGCGGATGCTTAAAATTATTTATTAAGTTGGGTTTAATGCAATAAAATTGAATGGAGGCTTTAGATGGAGTTGTTTGTCGTTGTATGGTCATTCTTATTCATTAATCATGAGAGCTCATTCATCTGAGATTTAAGGCTTAAAGAAGATTCCGAAACACTATTAGCAATCATTAACAAGGTGGACTTGAACTCACAAGCTATTAAAATAAAAAGCCGAATAGTAACTGTTCAACAGTCAGCTTAAAGGCAGTAGCACAAAGCCTATCTTCTTGAGGCACAGATCTCTTAAAAAAAGACAAAAAGCTATGAAAAAGAAGAAAAATGCTTTAAACCTTATTCATAACTGTCTATCATAACACATTTTCTCATGCTCTCATTGTACCGCGTTTCTTCTTCTACTTGCTTTATATACTGCTACAAAGCAAAAATCTAAAATGTCTGGCTAGAATATCTCAGGTAGAAATCGTAGCGTTTGATTATATTTCGTTACCAATTATTTCCTCTGAACTAGAATGTATCGTATATTTTAGAAAGTTAAATGTTTTAGTTTGTTTTTACAAAACTGCATAGTGCTCCCTTTATAAAATCTAAGCCAATCAATTTATTATCAGCTCAGGAGCATTCCTTTTATGATAAGAACAAAGTTAATACAAATAATAAGAGAAATTTATCTTGAACACATGCAATTGTATATCATACACAGCTTAGTATTAGAAATTCTTATATATTCAATAAAATGTATTCAGAATATCGGTTTAATAAATTAAAGAAATGAAACATTCATATATATATATATATATATATATATATATATATATATATATATATATATATATATATATATATATATATATATATATATATATATATATATATATATATATATATATATATATATATATATATATATATATATATATATATATATATATATATAAGAGCTTGTAATCGCAATGATATCACCTATAAAAATGTCATTCACCATTACTCAAGATTTACGTCTCACTTTTGACACATTGCAATAAAAACAAACACAACTTCCTATGCTAAGACCTCAGCGATTGGATACTAAGCAAGTTTTTAGGAAGCTAAAAGTTTCGTAATAATTTTTCTCTTATTAAGGAAAATAATGAGTTATGCTAAAGAAATGTTTAACTAGTTAGTGGATTGTACAAGGTTAAGCTGAATGTGTGTGTGTGTATTCATTTATTAAACAAGAGGTGTCTTGTGGACGTGGGCGGCCGGGGCGTAAGGTGAAGTGAAGACAAACATCGTCTTCCTTCTTCTCAAGAGCAAACATTCCCTCCTGAACCCTGACTTTCTGGGAATACCGAGCGGAATTTGTCTGGGGATATTTCAGGTGGGGGGGGGCAGGAGAACTCGGACCACTTCCTTCCGTTAACTTTACAACGGTTAAAACCAAAATTGTTCTAACTGGAGGGTGGCCTTGATTCCTGGCCATGTTTATCACATAACTGTTTCATAATTAATTAATGGTGAGGAAAAATCCGCAGGGTTAACCAGTTTAAAATGGTTGACCTAAAAATTAGAAATCGTGGAGTTCTTCAACCACCTGCCCTGTGGAAGTAACCTTTTTGACTGTGTTCGCTTGGTTGCAGGAAAAAGTAACACTTCAGTGTGATAACTTCATCTCAAACTCTGTTGTTCACTTTTGGTCATTTATTTGAAATTCCTATTTTATGACCTAATAAATTTTTTATTTCCCCAAACAGTGACGACTTTTAAGCAATCCATTGGAATGGTTTGCTTTTCTTTTCATGGACTTCTTCTTAGCAAGACTTTTCACAGAGGGTGGGCCGTATTCTCGTGTTAGAAAGGAGGAAGCTTCCACCCCGACAAATGTGCATGCAGAAGACCGAAAGTTAACATCCATCTCCCGTTTGAGCTACTGTCCTTATTTACGTGTGAGGTGGGAACTGAAACCAAGAACTGTGGAATCAAAAATTAGGGAGCTAACCTCGCTATCATAAGGGAGATGAAATTATATATTTGATATTAATTAAAAATTATCAGACAATAATTAAAAAACATCTAGAATCAAAAGATACGCTATTTGTTGTTTATTTTGAGGCAATAACTAAACGTCTAGTATCAGGATATATGCTTTTTCTTATGTGTGTTAGTTTTCCGTACATGAGAACTAATTCAGCTTAAGGAAGGTTCTGGAGCAATATTAGCTCTCATGATTGAAGTGGGAATTGTTCCCGTGAAGTATTGAAAGCCAGGATTCAAATCCCACTTGTTCTTTCGAAAATAAGACATTCTGCGATAATTATTACAAAACATTTTGTTCGAGAGGAATTTTTCAAAATCATTTATACAAAGCGAACATTGAATAAATGCCCTTTGCATGAATTTTATCTATTATTTTCTTCCAACTGATATGCTTGTAACAAATAGCAAAAACGAATAAATTTTGCCTTTTTTACACTTCGTATGCATTTTCTCTAAAATTTTCTTTCATATGGAATGCTTCTGAATAACTATCAGGGAGCAGTCCCACTTTCACAGAAGCTTGCCAAACAGAGAGTTGAATAGTTTCAATTTAAAATTCTCAGACTCGATACGCATCTTGTCCATGGGAGATGGCAGCAGCTCAGAACTTATTTAAACGCAATGACGAAATGCCAAGGTTCACTTTGATGTAACAATTTAGTACAGAAAGAAATACTACCTGTTTCTTTTTGCTCTATTTATACAGAGGGTGTTAACACATTTTTAGAACGATTTCGATAACGAATTTAAAAAAAGTAAATGTTTTAGAATAAAAATTTTTGGCAACAGCTTATTATTTGAAATGAAAGATATCGTCTGCTACTTTTAAATTTATTCTTCTTTCAAAATATCATATGAACATGCTGTGAATTGAAGGATTTGTTTTTGTGCGTTTCCGAAGATAAACGTTCTTATTCCAGAATACAAAAACGTTGTGAAATGCATGGTTTTTATTAAAATTTCTAAGTGTAAAATAAGCAATATTATTAATCGGACAGGTAAAAACTGTCAATCATTATTTCTACATAGAAAGAAGACTCCAAACGAATATCCGTAAAAAGTACGTACTGTTTCAAATGTTTCTAAAGTAAAATCGCTGGTAACAAGAGAAAATCCGCCAACACAGAAATCAATTGCAAAGTCTTTAGATACAACTGTAGCAACAATAAATAAAATAATAAACCAGTATTCACAACTTAAAACTGCTAAAAAACATATTGTTCACCAGCTTTTGCCTTGACATGTTGTTTAATGCAAAACATTTTGTAGAATCCTGTATGAAAACCACTTAGCAGGAGATAAATGGAAAACCATTGTGACCCTTGATGAAGCATGGATTTACCTAAATGATTGTAACTAAAAAAGGTCTTTTTACTATAGAAAATGGGGGGGATGTACAAACCCGTTTCCGTCAATGTAAAGAAAGTTTCAGTAAGGGGCTTATGATTGTCTCAGGTTCCTCCTACAAAGGGAAATTAAAGACAAGAAGAATGGAAAGAAATGTTAAAATCAACTCATTGTACTATCAGAGAAAGTTTTACGCCCAATATTTACAAAAGAAATTCCACTTCTTTATCCCAATCACTTTCAAAGAGTGAAACTTCATCAAGACAAAGCTATAAGTCATACTTCAAAAACTACCACCGCTTCCTTGAAAAAGTGATGACTGATACAGGTATTGCATGTATACATTTTCAACATATCCCTGCAAAGTCTCCTGACGTTTCACCTATGGACAATTGTACCTTTGGTCTGTTAAAAAAGGCTATTTCTAAACGCAAACCCACCACGATAGATGGACTCTAGAAAGTAGTGGAAGAGGAATGGAAAGTAATACCCCTGGAAAAATTACGAAATTTCTTCTATCATGGAAATCACGATGTAGACTTATAATCCAAAAAAAGGCTATCAGATAAAGCATTTTAAAAATAATCTTTACATTTTAAACATTAATTAAACGGCCGCGAAATCGTTCTAAAATGTGTTAATACCCTCTATATTACTACTATTTTTAGATGAATAAATTTTATTATTATTAAATAGAATTTATTTATATAAATAAGAGAGAGAGAGAGAGAGAAACGTTGAAGTAGAATTTATTATATTATATTTATTATAAATTTTATAACTGATTTTATTAAACAGGTATATATAGAATTTATTCATATAAATAAGAAATAATATTAGAATTTATTATGAATAAATTCTATTACTATTTTTAGTGAATATTTATTTGAATATTATTTTTTCTATACGAATGCATTTTATATAAATTTAATATTACCAATTTGTATGAATAAATTCTCTCTAAAATTTTCTATTTAATTCTGTTTACATGTTTTTTTAAACTTTATAGCAAATAAGACTCTTTTTTTTTTAAATAGTTAAAAATCCTCACCAGTAAGAAAAATAGGATTCATTTACTTAAGATTTATACATCAGATAATATTTATTTATCATAAAAGGCAGAGAAATATTTTTAAAATGCATGATTTTGCATAAAAAGGCATATTTTATTTGCAAATAAATAAATAAAACGAATGAGAGATGTGTTGAAGTGATATATCTCAGAAGAATGGGACATTAAGCTCTTCAGTAGTGACTTTTTCCCAATGAGCGAATTTATCTTTGAGAGTTCAACAAAGAATCCATTTCAGGCGGCCTTCCTCCTAATTGCCGGCTCCGAAATCTTTCGAAAACGAGCAGCCAAGGCGAAAATGAGCACGAATCCTTAGCCATCCTTTCCGAACAGAGCTATTTTTTCCCAGGGCTTTTTCTCCCTCCTTCGAATCCTTGACCACATTAAGCGGGGATGAATTCGTAAAAATAACCTCCGTCCGTTATAAATGCATTCATCTATCGAAAGCACGTGACTCGTTCGCTAATGATGCTCGTGATATATTGTTTTTAAGTGGATATTGATCGCACGGCACTTAACTGTAGCCGTTAAGCAATTTTTTTTTTCCAATTCAGTACGGAAAACGTTTTTTCCTTTCTTTTGAACACCTGTTAAATACGAATAGGATATTGATAAAGTGATTTTCCTCCCAAAAATGCGTGATTAGCGCGTGAGCTGTCCTTCGCAAAGCTATCTTGCAATGCGATGCTTATGGAATGCTCGAGAGCGAAACACGTTGTGCGCATGCATAGGAGTGCGGGAATATTTATGATGGATGAATTTGAGATTTTAATCTTATTATTCTTAACTTTCCATGTAGAAAAAATTGATTTGAAATGAAATCATGTTATTACGAATGGTCTTTCCAGTCAGTGGATGTTGCATTTTTTTCAAGGTTTTCGCAACTTGATATCAATCTGAGCGGAGATCCCTCTGAATAACCATCTGCATCAACTCTTTCAAGAATTGAATTTTTATTTTTTATTAGTTGTATTTCCGATTTCAATCTCACTATTTTTAATTTTCCATGAAGCAAAGGCTTCCTGAAATGCTATCATACTTTGAAAATACTTGATGATTCAAATAATAAATCTTGTTAACTTTTAAATTTTCTCAAGGTTTTTGCAATTTGATATCGGTGTTTTAATGTTGATTTATCAAAGTAAACAACTGCATCAACTTTATCGATAACTGAATTTTTATTTCAGATCTTAAATTTATTATTCCTAACTTTCTACGAATTTTTTTTGAAAGAAACCATGTTACTGTTAAGGATATTTCCACAATATTTAATATAATTAGGGGGAAAAAAACATCAAAGTTTTGGAAACATATTATTAATTTGAAAATATAGATTGGTTAAAAATTTACATTATTGAAAATTGAATTCCTATTATTTTTATTTAAAATTATTATTATTCCTCGAAAGATGGAAAAGACTGAATTTTACAGAACCATTTACAGAAATTGATTGTGATTTTAAGACAATTTTATCCGTCTTAATGGAAATGTCTGTGAATTTATGGCAGTCCTGCAAGAATAGTTCCAGTTTTTTTATTGCGTTTAATGGCAATAGATTTTGGTGTTAAGCCAATTACAATCAATTATTCTACCAGATCTTATCTCATGCGGAGTTCATTATTACCAGGTGAGCATTAAATTAAATTCATTACCATCGCCAGGTGAAACAAAGAAAGAGTTTTCGTTACTTAAAAATCAGTTTCACTGCGGAAAAGTGCTTCATTTCTAAAATTGAGTTTGTTCAAAATACAGTCATCTTCCAAAAGAATCCTTGAAAAGAAAGTGTTGAAATGAAATCATCTAGAGTCAAGAAAAACAGGATCCTTTTTTCAGACATTCGTGTGTCTTTTCCAGGGAAACGTAAATCTTTATTGAAAAATGTTTTTGTGCTTCCTAATAAAATTGTGTGTGTGTTGAGCTTCATTCAAACATGTTATTTTCCTAACAAATAATGTTTTGAAAGCACTGAAATATTTAATTAATTGAACTTATCTGTGGTATTATAAAACGGTGAGCTATTATTTCATTCAACTGAATCACCATCCTTATTCATCGTAGAGGGGAATAATTTTTACTGTTGTGTACTTTCCTGATATAGCGTTGATTTTCTTTCTTAAAAATATAAATTAAAAATGCATACTTCAAAGCAACGAGAAAAATAAAATCATAAATATTGCAGTCATTTAGGAGTATCATGATGGTACATCAAGTTACAAATAAGCGAAGACCGTCCATTTTTTTCCCACATACAACTAGAGTTCATTTCTTTTATAACACACACACATTTTAAATATAAAACTCCTATTGCATAAATTCTTACATTTATATTTAAAGCGAATACTTAAATCACCTACTTTCTTGTCTGCAGTATTTTGTAGGTTTTACTATCAATTCGGATATAAGTGCTTATAGCAGATTTGAACATGCGAGTATTCATAGTTTAGTAGACACCAGTCTAATTATTTCTCGCGTACAATTAGTGAGTGAGATAAATTTACTTAAAAATACTTAATCCAGAGTACTTACTTGTACTTAATCTAGAATTAGACTACACCAGTGATACGGGTGATCCTGGGTGATAATCTCCGTAATTTAAAAGCAATGACTAGGCAGAAGGATCCCAATAACCTGACTACGACGAGATTTTGTGATTTTATGCCTTTGTTAGATTAGTTAAAGATATCTTTTCACATGGAGGATATTGCGACCCTAACTCCCATTAAAGGACACGCTGCAGTTGAGATTCAAACTCACTACTTTCAGAAAATGAGAACGATGCTTTAATCAAGCAGGGAATTCTAGGCAAGAGTGATGAATCAAACCCGTTTGTTAAAGCAAACTTTATTTTATGACAAATATATAATATATCTGGTTTATAACAAGTGTAAAAATGAAGGTAGCAAAACATTAAAAAATCATGTGACGCGAACTCAAATTCATCACTTAAAAATCTAGAACTTTCGTAAGATTAAAATTACTCTACTGTGCGTTTGATCTATAGTTTTCCAGGGTAATAAAATAAACAAAGCATAGTAAACATTTCAATCAGTTTTTGGTGTCCAACTTTTTTATTTCATAGAAATGTTTGTATGCAAGCTTGAGGGAAAAAATATCCTGTTCTTGCTAAAAAATATCCTGCTTGTTATAGTTCTGATTGAATCTCAGTGTCTCAATGGTAACGCTTCTGTTCTCGGGTTGGACAAAGTCAACTTGGTCTTCCATCCCTCCATTGAGTCGATGAAACTAAGTACCAAACATCCTTCGGAACGAAACACGAGTAACTAACTTCACGTAAGGCTGACCACCTAACTGGGATATGTTTCTCACTCAAGGACCTCGGACAAGAAAAACAGATGTGAGCACCCCCCCCCCTTTCGATGTGTAGTCTTGCCGCTGAGTATAATTTTTAATAGTTCTGATTCAGTGGTACATTTCACACAACTGCAAATCCTACATTCATGAAGACAGACAAAAGCGTGCTTTTGAAGAAGAGGTTCTAAGAAATACTTTGATAGGTTTAGTTTTCTGATAGAGAAATTTCTAGTAATTCTTTCTCTAGCATCTGTTATGATGCGCTTCTGACACTTTTTAAATGCTCGTTCCTTAATCGAATTACAAATACTCTTTTACTTATTCATGTTTAGATTTTATTTCATTCCCCCCTTCTATTTTACTATTCGTAACCGCATTTAAAAAAATTACTTCCGCACTTTTTCATATCCACTTTCAGTCAGGTTAAACTGCAAATGTTTTACGATTGTTTTTGCTGCACGTAAATAATTTCAATCCATAAAAATTAAAACTTCAAACATTATATTTTGGACTGTAATTTTTGCAAACTAAGAGTAGTGTAGCTCTATTTTACTTTTCTTAGATACAACCCTTTAACTTACATCAAACATGTCATTTATTAACATGAAGGCCCAGAGTGCTGATGTCTGTTTTTGTGACCGAAAAACCTAGGGTGCGAAACATATATCCCGGTTGGCCTGACGTGAAATCCTCATCGCTTAATTCCCAAACATGCCAGCTATTCAGTTTTGTAGACCACGGAAAGATGAAAAGCTGAGTTGATCTTGCCCAGCCCGAGGACCAAACCTCGGACCTGTGGCTTCGGAGCTCGAAGCGCTACCATTGTAAGCACATTAATATATATAAATATAAAAATCTTACTTTTGTTTTTACTGTTAAATTTTCCCAAATATATATATATATATATATATATATATATAAGCTAGTTTCTATTTTCAATGAAATTTTTACCTGTTATATTTTAATGAATTTATATTCATACTTTTATTATTAAATATGGTAATATATATTTGATAATAAAAGCATGAATATAAAGAAAAAGATTATTATTTATTTTCAAATAATAAAATGTACTACAGAAAACTCAGATAAAAAATTATATATTATATGTATTTTTAGGATTTATTATTGAAATTTTAATATTTTGTATCATTATTCTCTTGAAACTCGTAATTTACATTTTTAACACTTTAATTCTTGATGTGTTGATCACATGACTTACTTGATAGTTTGGTTTAACTTTAATTATGATTTTTACTCCTTTTTGTTTTCGAAATTAAAAAAAATAATAAATCAAAATCTTGCGTACGCATCAAAGAGGAAGCTGGAGTATGAAGGTTTACTTCCCAGCAGTGCAGCGAGCAGAACAGAAATGTGGTCGTCTAAATATCGACCTCGTCACTTGACAGAGGAGCACAATTATGGGACTGTGCCTAGATATTTCTGTCGGCAGAAATAGGCGGCATTAGATGCATCACAATAACCTAGTCTACCAGCTGAAACAAAATTTGTAATCAGTAATTTAGATCTAGGAAAATAGTTTTCATACTTAAATATACTTTGTAGCAAAAATTATCATTTATTTATGTGCTTATGATTATTATGAATTTCCTGAGTGATATTATGAAATTCTGCTCATCTGGATTTCTTATATTTAATACATTAATTAAAGGAAATAATTTTAGTCTTAAATAATAAAAAGAGGCAGTATTTTTTCGAAAATCAGGACTGATTTTGTTGGGGCACAAGTAAACCTTTTCAAAGGAAACGTGCGTTTAATTAAGTCACTCGTGTCACATGAGAATCTTTAGACGTACACATAACAGAGAGAGAACTATTGGGAAATAGCGCTGTGAAAATTACTTTCTCTTTGCTGGTTTGTAAAGAAAGCTTTCTTCCAATCAACGACTAGTAACAATGATTCTGATTCCTAGAGTGGCAAAAAAGTGGCTATTACTCTTCCGTTCTGTCCAACAGTTAAAGGATTCGAATTTCGCTTTCTGTTTGGATGTGTGCAGTGGTTCGGAATCCATTTTAAGTAACCTAATAAACTCTCATGTTCCAAAAATGACTTTGAACTTTGAATGAAAACAAATCTTTCAGTGCTTCAGTGGGGTGGGTGACTTTGATTTATGAGTGGTTAATTTACGGTGCACTTGAGATCTAGAATTTTATCTCAACAAAATGTTTCTTGATTCTTTCTCATTAGTAAATTCCTTGAGCTTGAATGCTCATTTTGCGTCGGATTCCATTTAAACTGTATGTCCTGGACAACTGAAATCATAGAACAAAAAGGTGATAAATTCGATCATTGAACTTACAAAAGAATGAATCCTTTAACTCGAGCTCTCTGGTACAAACCCAGTGGGATAAAGAACAAAAACTTTCAGAAGCCTTAAGGTAATGTCCATTTATATTCTGTGATAGAAATAAGATAATTATTTTGTCAATTAAAAAGCAAATTCTCTCAAGAAAACTAGTATTGGTGATCCTCCAAAAATATTAAATTACTCTAATTCTTTTCCAAATATTCCAATAGACATAAAATGCCATCTAAAATGTTGATAGGATTGTCAAAACACATAAGATTCTTCAATGATGACGTTTGTTTGGATGCATACGACATTTTATCAGAGATTTCTGGCAACGTGAATCCCACATCCCATGACTCATTCGTATCATTTAGACTAAGAATCCGAGCATGATGTGTAAGTAATCGGAAATAATCTTTTTCTAATAAATCTTTTTGCATGTATTAGAAATAAAGGTATGTTGTCTTAAAATTTAATTCAAAAAATTTGAGATTAACTTTTATTAATTCTGTAAAAACTTTGTAATCTGAATAAAATATTTAAATTTGTAGGGAAAACAATGTAAAAAAGTTGGAAAAAAGCAGGGTTCGAGAACTAATAGCTCATCTTCCTTAGAAATGTCTTCCAACCATGCTGTGGTAACATGCAAGAGGTAGAAATCACACGATATACAAGCAAACATATTTCACTGTGTATTAGGTATGAAAGATAAAATTAAAAGTAATTTTTATTTGACAAAAAAGATAAGGAGAAATTGATGCTAAAGAGTGGATAATATATATACATAAAATTATTGCAGTCAACCTGCAAAGTCTCTTTTTTACACATAGTAACTCGAAGACATTTTATTGATACTAGCTCGCATTCAGGTTGAGAATACACACAAAGAAGGAAACCTGGAAAACTCCTCAGCATTCATGCAGATAGATACTCAAGCAAGAAACTGAAACGCAATAGAAATCTTCCGTCATTCAATATTGGTTCGAATTGAACGTCCATGTTCCCACTCTGAAGCGAGTAGGCGATTTTTATTGCGAAATTTATTTGTGAAAATATTCATACAGCGAAATTCTATTGTTTCGTTGACGTTTTTGTAAGTTTAGTAATACAACTGCTGCAACTGGAGAAGAGTAGGAGTACACTCATTCGAAGATCTATCGAATGAGTGTACTCCTACTCTTCTCCAGTTGTCGATGGCGGCTGGGATACATAAAATGAGTCGCAGTCATAGTGTCTTCCAAGTGAAACAATTACTTCTGGGAGTGGCAAACCATATGTTTAAGGTCCCCTGCTTCTAAAGTATGAAGTCCTTCCCATTTTCAGGCTCACACCCACTGGGTGCCTACTATGTGAAACGTCAGTAGCTTCACTTTGTTTCCCGTTAAGATCAGCAAAAGGAAGCATCATTTGCCGCACTCAGGAATTGGGAGACTGACTACGTTCTACCCCTCACTGGGTTGCTGGGGCTTCAAGGATCGGGGACTTGCCCAACTTAATATGTGACATCCAAAGTCCTTCCGCTTGTGTGGCGTGGAAGTAAAGAGGAGGGTGCCACCTCAGGTGTGACCTTATCACCTAACCGTGGCTCAAAATCATGATGGTGATGGGCGATTATTCCAAATCCGTTAATCTTAAGGTACTGCCCGGGGCTTGTCTAGACTATGTATGCATACAAGAGAGAGAAAGAGATGTCATTAATTTACACCCTTTTACAGCATTGAAAATTAATGCATTCTTAGTGATCAGGCTTAGGAAAAAATAGTATATTTTCTTTTTTATTTATTATTTTCCAATTTAACAAATTTCTACTTTTATCTGAAAACTAAGTTAACATAAAGTCGTTGCCTAAATAGCTCAAGCAAACAACGCGAATAAATCAAATAAGGGTTTTCTTCTCTTATAGAGTGGGAAGAAGTTGTTCAAACAATCCGAAACTCAACTCCCAAGTAATTCAATAGACTTTCGCTGCCGCCCCAAGACGAGAAAAGCAAGAAAAGGAAAGGATTACTCTATTTCCGCACATAGTCTATTTCGATGCGTTGAAGAGATCGTCTAGAGATAGTAACAAAAAGATGACGTCACAGCTAGATGGGGTCAAGACATTGGAAGGTGTGGATGAATGTCATGCGCAGTGGCGGAAATAATGCCTTGTCGGAGACATTAGGTTAATTCTTCCTAAAAAGTGCAACCTTCTTCTTCCTAGTTCCACTCGAAACTAATAAGGTAACGGGTACAGCTCGGTTTTATGATTTCCGGTAAAATGCAAAAATCCCCTGCAATCAATGCGAAACAAAAATTAAAATTCAAATTTGTTTAATTATGATAACTTTATGGCACAGAGACATCTTACAATTTAATTTTGTTTGTAGAAAGCGCATAAACCATTTTAAATATAATAACCGGAAGTGGCATGATAATACGAAAGAATTAAGGCCATAGAAAACTAGAAATAATTTATTATTTCTTAAAATTTAAAAAAATTAGAGGTATGGAATTTATTTTTTAAAAAGACTCAATCTGAAGCAAATTATTATTTTTAAAAATTATTTTGCTAACTCTAAAAACTGAATAAAATTTTTTGAGATACCATGTTTATTAAAACGAATAGATAATTGTTTAAGTAAAAATTAAGAATTCGATAGAACTCAACAATTTGTCATTTAGATATTGTGTGTTGAATACTTCTGCGTTGATTCGAGAAGTTGACTTTTTAACTCCAGTATGTGTGCATATCGAAATGAGAGAGCAGTTTCGTGTGAAATATAGGAAATATGCTGAAATGGAATACTTTGAAAAAATTTTACTTCTTTTTTACGTTAGTAGAAAGCGTCTGCTCATCCAACTCCGCAAACATTATCCCACAGCCGCTGGAGAAGTGGTGAAGGAGCAACAGGATTTGAGAGACATTAACTTCCCGCAAATCAACTGAAACAGATTCCGGGTGTGTCGTGAGGCACGCAAGAAGTCACTTCAAATCCTCCTCAGTAATGCATACCAATACTCTATGAAACAACGCTGATGGGCTGGGAATATCAACCCATTTAACCACAGCGGCAGACTGGTTTCGTGTTTATAGCAGGACTCTGATTGGAATGCAATCTTATGGAAGGATGTTTCACTCTAAGTGCATTGTTATTCCGATGGTCAAGTTGATATTCGGTGAATGCCAATCGAATATCTTTCGATTATATGTATCATTCCTTTGCAAAGTTAGGTGGAGAATTTCTTGGAGAGCTTTCCGCAATATGGTGAGTGATCTATGCGTGTTGTCCCTTTCAAACTGAACACCGATTCTTAAATGAATATTTTAAATAATCAGATTCATCTCCAATGTTCTGGCAATTATGTGGAATTGTGTGCGTGACGAATATTACTTGTGGAATGATGACGCAGCACGTCGTGTTGCAAATAATGAAACATCAATATGGGTGGAATATGTCTTCCCTCGTATGCCCAGAGCCTTAGCACCAAAGTATCAAATCTTCAGTGATTAATTATGTATGATACTTTTAAAAGAGCGGAGATAACCTCACATCCACTCCTTGCAGAGATTTGGAAGTTGATACACGTAGAAATAAGCAACTTTACAGCAATTACAAGTCAATGTTGATGACTCTTTAAGCAAAATTTTGAAACGAAACATAGCCTATATTTTATGTTAGCTAGGTTTGGTTTGTTTGACCACCAATGGATACTTAGGCACATGAGAGCAAACTCGACAGGGATCTATAGCTTACAGTGAATTCCAAACAACTACAAATAATCAAGCTAGAAATAGGAATCAAACCCACGAATTGATGAACCAAAAGACAGAATGCTGCCCATTCATCTGCCTGTTCAACCGGAGAAAACATTCGAATATGTCTCAATCCCTTTGCTGCAGCTGCTGTCAGCGCGATCTTGGATAAGCAGTATGAAGTTTCTATTTGCACAGAAGTATTAGATAAAATATTTGGAAAAATAAATTGAGCTCGAATCCCAGTTTAACGGAGGATCCACCGTGTTAGCTAAAGGTGTCTGGGGCACGTTAAGTAGGTTGTGGTTGCAATGTCTTACAAGTGAAACGATATTTCTGTGGGTGGCCGGTCACGAGAAGGGAGTCTTTAGTTGGGTTTCCGCTTAAAAATCACTAAGACTCCTCCCGGCTGCTTCTATCTAACTGGTACAGCTCAATTCAGAGCTATGTACAGGGAAGCATACTGGTGCTACAACAACAACGGTAATACATATGTAGAATAACGCATGTTGATGAAATGAAATATATTGTCCATTTCCAACATTTTGAAAAAATACATCACAAAAGTAGCAATTTTTTTTAAAATTATAAACATGTTGAGAAACAATATAATAATAAAATTAAGGGAAGAAAGTTTTAAAATTATTCACCATTAACTTATTTTTCAACGTTTAAAAAATGTCAAAAAAATTTAATTGTTCACTTGTTGATACCATAACATGAAAAATATTTGATTAAATATAAGTCGTGTCATGCCAAAATTAGGATTATGTAACTATAAAGAAATAACATACAAATCCTGCCTGTGGTGAATATTTGCTTATCTCTGTCATGTTCAACAATGCGGCAGAAGAATGCAGAAGTGAGCGGGGGGATGGGGAAGAGGGGGCTGGAAGCGGTGATTAATTCTCCTTGTGGTGGGATGTTCGCTGTGATTTGGGTCAGAAGAGGATGGAGATAACGCATCTCCCTTTAATCAAATGAGGCTCTCGAATAAAAAATGGAAATGAACATTTACAAATGATGCTTTGCGAATGCTTCATTTTGCCGTGAAGCCTAATTGCCATATTTGTTATTTGCAAGAATCATGCGAAACAGGTGTGCCTTATTTGTAGATAACAGAACAAAAAAGTTGTGAATTCCCTTCGAAATGCACAGTTATATGTTTTGCATTTCGAAGAAAATTCACAACATTTTTTTTGTTCTGTAATGTTTTTTTTTTTTTTCTTGCACTTTAAGGGGGAAAAATTCTCCATGGAGTGTGTGCGAATGAAGTCATAAAAATCTATTACAAGCAATACACTTCCGGGAGTTAAGTGTACATGAATTAATGGTAATGTGGTCAAATACTGTTTCTTATAAGTAATTGAAATAAAAAGAAGCCCATGAGCCGTTAAATTATGATATTTAATATTAATGTTTTTAAATTTCAAATTATGATATTTAAGAACTTGGAAAATTATTAGCAAAAATTATTTTATTTTTTCTTACGAGTAAAATAATAGATGTACTGTTGTTTTTGTAGAACACATTTTATTATTTTACTTTCAAAATTATTATTCTAAGCTATTTTATACAGTGTATGATGGGTAAGTAAACAACTTTTAAATTTATCCTTTTCTTTGTGTGTTGCCAAATTTACAAATCGTTAAAGGTCTGTCACGAGAAAGAAACAGATTGAGAAACACTGTACTGCACAATTCTCATTTACTCTCCATCTTAGACTGCCTAGTTCCTGAAACTATAATAGGGCATAAATCGATGCAGAATTATCTTCCAGGAGAACTTTTCATGGATGGGCAAGAGAGAAAACCTGGAAAACTCCTAAGGGCCCACCTCAACAGACAGCAGAAATGCAACATCCATCTGCCTTTGTTCAGTAATTCAAAGTCAATGATCGAACCCGGGATATTTTGCTTTGAGCTGCGATGCCCTGCCATGCGGCTACGGTGAGTTTTCGATAATTTTCTTTAAAAAAAAATTAGAACAAGTATTGGTATACTTGTGCTGATGGCATTTGATCTAAGGATTGAAAGTTCCGCATTGCATCCTCCCAATTATTTGAGAGTAAACACAAGAGCCCTCATTTTTTGAAGAGTCAAAAAATATACCCAGTGAGCGAAGGGTGCACAGTTGAGATGGATTGCCCTGCTCATATTTTGGTGTGTCTGAATTTTCGCGAGGACGAGGTTCTGCGACTCTTATCTTTTTTTTTTTTTTTTTTTTTTTTTAGACTTTCACGATATTTTCTGGGTTACTTCATAGATTAATCAAATAGCATGGGCATTAGAGGATGTTCAGTATTTGTGAAGCCTGAAATAAAGCAGAACAAACTCTTGGTTCAAAACCGAGTTGAATGCTATGATTTCAATAAAGCATCAAACTACACTTTTGGAAGAAACGAACAATAAACATAAACAATAGTTTTCAACAGATATGCCAAAAAAAGGCTCACCTGACTTAGGGGTGAATACATTGAAATCCAGGAGCCTGGACACTATTGCCTCTCTATTGCTACAAATTTGTCGTCCTAAGTTTAGATTAAAAACCATGTGAAATACTGGCTTCAGTAAATTACTTGTTTGTTCGAATTACAGGAAGAAAAGAACTGAGAGAATGGAAAAATTATATAATTGAGAAAGGTTTTAAAAATATATTCACTTTCTAAATTAAGGAACTCATGAAAAACATAGAAGCTTGATGCAGTCTTAAATATTTGCTCGCACAAATGCACTTATGAATTGAACTATTGCAAAAGATGGATAACTTGATTTGATATAAATTTCTTATGATAGCAAACAATTAAATTTGCATATCTATATGCCTACGGAGCACCAAGAAAGTTATTTCTGGAAGTATCCTTTACAAGATGAGTTCAAGAAACCCATTCCGAGTGATAAAAGTAGAATGGACGGAGCCCAGCCCTCAATGAAACTGTTGTCTGAAAAAGCAGCCCATGCTTCAAAGCTTATCGGCGAAGGGCATCGTGTGAGGTCACTCGACACATTGGACGACCGCCCTCCCACAACTCTTCCGTCCAGGTAAACGAAAGCAGTGGGTGCTCTTCTTCATGAATGTTTCATTCTAATCCCGACAGAAATGCACTCAACGAAGATTACATTTTTAATACGACATAATTTTTGTGATGTTGTTAATGTTTTCCTGGTGTGTCCCTTTCAATGCACAAGCATATTTGGAGTGTAAAAGAACTTTTACAATTGAATGAAAATTTCGCATGTGTGCTGGCAACAACAAGGTGAATATGTTACAAATTAAAAGAGATATATAATTCACCAATTTATAATATATATATATATATATATATATATATATATATATATATATATATATATATATATATATATATATATATATATATATATATATATATATATAAGTCACTACTTTGTAATTATTAACTCACAAATTAGTGATTACTAATTAGTGATTTATTAAATCACTAACTTAGTAAATACTTAATAGATTAATTTCATTTTCCAGGTAAATCAGGCTAAAATAGCTAATCACTCTGCAAAAATGGAATTTATCCGCTTATAAGAGTCATCTTACGCCATTGTTATAGAATGATGTGTTCAAAAATGGATGAAATACCGGGGACGAAACACAAGTCGAAGTAAGAAGTGCTGGTTCTATTTTGTAGTCCCTCAGATTTAAAACTACTACCTTCCTGGAGTAAAAAAATCAATGCCAATTAGTTCTAAAGATAATTTGTTTCAGTACCTGCAATAATAGAATACATCATAAGAACAGCTATAAAATTAGACTTAAAGAAGTCAGAACACAATATTTGGGTTTTAATTCGGAATACACTCGAATCGATTTTCGAATAGAACAATACCTTCCAATTTAGATACAATTAATTCGAATAGAATTTTAGTACCGCAAACAACTCAATTTTGACGCTCAGTTCATTGCTTTTGTTGCCACTTGATGGCAAGTTAATTGTTGCCAAAACTACAAGTTTCATAAAACATTTCTGTTACACAAGTAATATTAAACTAAAGAGCACACAATACTATAAGGAAAAATGTTTTGGGTGGGGGAGGGGAAATGTCTATATATTGGATGCTCCCTTTTATTTTATTTTTGTTTTCCGAACTCTTCTTAGATCAGTTACTAAACATATTTAAATTATTCAATCTAAATAAAGCAAAAGAGATTGGATTATACGTTTCTTGGACAAATTCATCAGCAATATTCTTATTTTTTCAAAAGAGATTGGATAATAAGTTTCTTGGACAAATTCATCAGCAATATTCTTATTTTTTCATTAAGAAAGTAAAATAATTTCATATCGAAAATACAGTAAAAAACAATTTTTTTTTACGAAATTTCACTTTTTAATAGACAAATATTATTTAGTAATGTATATATACGTGTGCGTAAGATAATTTTTGGAATGGGTGAAGACGGAACTTCTATCTACTGGATGTATGAGCTCAATCTTTCAACGGTACCTTCAAACTGCTTTAGGATAAGATATTTTTCGAAACCATCACTGACAGCCGAGCCGCGACACGCTTCTGAAATATTCGAGAACATCTCAGGAGTTATACATGCTCGTTAAATCTGTGGAATCGAAATTCATGTGGTCCGTCGTTGAGCAGTTACTCTGGGTGTAATGGTCTGGAGGAAATTTCCTCCCTCTCCAGATCAATGTCAAAATTAAGAGAGTGGATTCTCTGGTGGTGCCATCTATCGGAGGAGTCCTTGAGAAAAGTCCTACTTTTACCTTCTTGGTGCTCTGGTTAAAACGAAAGACGCACCCTGCTGACTTAAATTTGCATAGACAATGGCATAGCGTGCTTGGCTTGTACAAGTAGCATAAGTCACAACAACAGTGCATCTCAGGAGCAGAATTAAAGAGTTTGGAGACATAAACATATTCAAGTTTACTGATATCAGGAAAATCTTCCGGGGGGAATCTAAAATTGCGAATAATGGTATTAAGTAGTCTCATTGTAGAAGTTTTAATGTCTCTCAGGCCTCTTATACTGGATCGCAATAGAAAAACTTCGCACTGCTTCAACTATATTAATTATTAATACATTTATTCACCCTCCATGATTTTTAGGAAACTAACAACCAGCAGTGACAAAATACTTTTCAAGTTGATATTTTGAAAGTCAAATTCAGTATTTTACGTAAACATTAAGATAAGAGAGTTTAAGAGATTCCATTTTAAATGGAATAATACATAAATGATTTATATAAGAGGCCTAAAAGGAAACACCCTCGCTTGCCAATACATAAAAGAGGCGTTACTTTGTAATTTTCGAGCCACAACTAAGTTAGCCAATACAGGTTCTTCACTCTCCTCCACTTATGACAAGAACAGTGTTAATTTCTCCAAATAATCATGGTTAAGGTGACATTGTGTTAGATAAAATAATTTGGCTTAACCTACGGCTATTTTCGCATAAGAACACCAATGTGACTTGAACCTTCATTTCAAGATAGTGTTTACTCTAAACCACTGAAAATATTCATATCCTTATATAGATGTGGATTTAGCTCGTGAAACAATTCGAAATTCCTTCACATAGTTACGTGTGAGGCTTTCTTCGGAAATTTTAAGACTGCATATTTTAATTATTTTTACTCTTTAAAGTTCGATTCTCTTTACGGTGAGATTTGATCTTAAAGAAATGCTAGTTTTTTAGATTTTTTATAGATGTTTTAATATTGAATAACTATATTGTTATTTTAATTTATAACAGCTTTTATACACCAATGCATTTTTTATACATTCTAATATTAAAATTATTTCGGATTTTGCAGCTGGTACGTACGAATGACAGCAAAGCTCATCCACGAGCTGTTGACAGGCATGTGTATGTATTATATGCATGGGCTTATGTGATCACAATTTTTAATTGCTACAATGAATCGAATAGTTATAGACTTACAAAGTAACTTCAACGACAACGGAAGGCTTTTGATTATGATTATGATTGAAATTGTTGCTCTCGAAAGGTCTGTACGCGTGCAAACTGTCAAGAAGTGTTTCCTTTCTGCAGTGGATGAGTTCCGTGATGAACTCTTTGGCCTTCAATTCAACATTCAGTGGGTATGATTTCCATCTTGAACGATCATACTTGTGATTCAGTATATGTATCAAATTGCAGATCTTTGTCAAATTCTTGTTCGTGTAAAAAATTGGTACAGAACAACTACTGAATCAAATCAAATTAAACTTCGCCCTGCTATTAGGAATTTGTAAAAAAGAGTGATGTATGGAATGTCGACCTCGTCAAATGTCCTTCTGCTTGGACTTACCATGGTCTAGTGGTAGTACATCTCGCTTTTTCCACCATCAGGTCCCGAGTTCTACTCCAGAAACTATCAATTACAGGCGATGATTTTGAGTTTCTCCATGCGTCTCTTTCAGGGTAAGTGCTTGGGTGCCTGAATATGGCTCACTGTCTCTAAAAAGCATCGCCGGAAAGCATTCATACGGTGGATGTTAATATGTCTTAAATATCCTTAGGCCATTAACTAGTAAAAAACGAGGTGTCAAATGTCCGTGGTTGAATTTCCCATAACCTGGTGGCTGAACAGCTCACTTCAGAGTAAAGGTTCAGGGTTCAATTCCAACCACTATTCAGCAATGAGAGATGGTCTACGACATGCTTCTTCATGTGCATTTATCGAGAGTATTTGGGAGTTTTCGAGGTTTCCTCCTTTGCGATAAGTGTATACCATCCACTGTCTGTTAAAGTTCTCATAGAACACAAAAAACAGAAAAAATTGAAATGCCTTACATAAATTACATAAAAAATTGAAATGCCTTACAAGAGAGTTAGGCCCTTAGACTGCTGTCCATTACCCGTTTTCAGAAGGATATGCAACTAGCAATGTTAAGTAGCAACGGAAATAGGCAACTGGAAACGTTTGAAATGAAGCAAAAAATCTTTAATGAGCATCGTAATACTGAAAAGTTGGACAATCACAGTTCTAATTGCATACTAGTCAGCAGCAACACGTGATTTGGAAAGTGAAAGTCCTTTCTTGGTATAATTATGCATGTTTTCAAAGTACTTTGTAACAAAAAATGTATACTTGTGTGCCACCCGCTATAAGGAAGTCAGTTGTGGGAAGTGCATATGGCAAAATGGAAGTCAGTAGTCTCTCACTGGTCCCAACTGAGTCGCTGCACGTGGTGGTATGTCTGTGGTGTGGGAGGAACACCAGAACTCCTTTCGGTACAAGAAAACGCAGGTAAACACAACGAAGGTTCCTTATTAAAAAGTTCCTTTCGTTGAGCGGGCGCAAATCATCCCGAATCGCACCTTCTCTTGCCCTTTGTTCCCGAGACAAATTAACTCAATACGTGTCAAGCGGCAAGGGGCGCGGCGAGCATCTTACCCGAAATCTCTGTTGTTCTTCTCGGTGCGTGGGCGGATGAGAAAGAAAGTGAAGACTGGTCTGGATGGGCGGGGAAGATGTGCATTACCGTTCTATCTTTAGTTGCAGAAAGTTCCTGACCTTCTAGAGAGAGACGCCCCCGATTGTTCGAAGAAGGGTTCACCCAGAGACTGAAGTAGGATAGGACGCCAGGAGAGATCATTAATGCGGTCGCGCTGATTTTGAGATTGATTCGCTCTGCTTAGAGTAATGAGAAATTTACTTTCGCTTGCTATTTTTGATCTCTGGAAGAGAAATGGTAATCGTGCGTAATGTTCAAATGTGTTTTGGAATGTTTTTATTCCATACCACATATCCAGTTGTGAGGAAGAGTTTTGTTCTATTTTTCTTCAAGAAATAATGTTTCATATTTTTTTATTAAACTAAAAATAGAATGTTATCCGTTTCTATCATTTGGAAAACAATTTCGACTTTCTTAAATGATGTAGGAAATGCTTAGAATGAGATCTTTGTGTCACACACACATCATTTTTCGATATATCATTTGAATTTCTTTTTGTCCGTTTATTCAATTGGAATATCAATCAATTTTTTTAATCTGTTTTTTAAATAGTAAGCATGTAAATATTTAAGAACTAAATAAGAATATGTTTCTTTTAAGTTTAAAAAAATATATATATATATATATATATATATATATATATATATATATATATATATATATATATATATATATTTGCTCTTAAAATAATATATAAAATAAATAAATGATCCTTTTTTTTTTAAGATGTAACAATAAAAGGAAAAATGTTTATTGTTGAAAAATAAAATAAAGTTTCATATAAAAGCAAGGAATATTAAAACAAAATTAAAAGAAAGGGAACATTTAAAAATAATTTGCTCTCACATTTGCACCTATTTCGCTGCTTAACAGACGCTCAAAATTGGAGAGTGATCTATAGTAATTAAAAATTTTATTTGGAATAAAATAAACAACGTAAGACTATTTAACATGAAAAAAAATTCTAGTGTCGTCATAACATAATAGAATAAATTATTATTTCATATACGTTTCAAATATTAATTGGAAAAAAGTTTTAGACTTTTTAGAAACTGCTGTAGTTTATTAGTATATAAGGATACATTACTTCTGCTTGGAGAAAACTAAATAGATTAATTCGAAATATCATGATGAAAAATTTCTTAAAATCTTGAATTAAATTTTTCAAGAAAAATGTGTAACTGATTTTCATTCCTTGAATTCCATATCTTCATTCCTTACAATTAATCAAATGATGATGCCCTATTATTACAGAGGCAGTTTCAAGGCAGAAAATTTAGGATAAATACATTTTTTTTTTAATCAGAAGAAGATGGTCTGTGCCCTGCTTATGTAAGATTCATCAAATAATGAAACAGACTCAAATTGACAAAAGTTTTGAGTATGCTTTGTCAAATTTGCAGCGTATAGCTTTCAGCGGCCTCTAGTGGTAATACCCTTTTGCGTTAGATGTTGCTGTGCATGCGCCTTCTGCATCTAGAAATTCTCTGGATCTAAATCGAAGCCTTTTGTCATAATTTTAAAAGTAATAATAATAAATAAATAAAAATTAAAAAAAATTCTGGGTGCATGTTATAAACATAATCTAAAAGAATATTTTATCCGTTTCTATCATTTAAAAACAATTTTAAATTTCTTAAATGATATAGGAAATTTTTAGAATGATCTTTACGTAAAATCTCTCGTTTTCTAATATATATCATTCCAATATTTATTTCCTTCTTTTACCCTACTATAGATGGGCAAAACGAAAGAAATATTTCACTGATATGGCCAATATAGATGAAAAGACCTCTCGCTGTATGCGGTGAGTGTGAAAATGGGTACCAACAGAACAGGTGGTTGCATTATGCATTATTCGCCTGTAAACAAATCTGTAAATTCCTCCAAGGTAGTTTCTGGAAATGCATGTAATTTACATGAGTGATACATGTGACCAATTCGAAAGGAAATCGTCAAAGTGGTAACTTCTGCTATTTAGACATTTGTTATTCTTTTCTGAAAGTATCATCTTTTTACTTTAGTTATGTTTATACAAATGAATATTCGAAGATGATTTGTTTTACTTTATATCACTCAGTGGCAATATAAAAAAGTTGATCAAATTCTTTAGGAATTTATCAATCTTTCCGTTATAAATATTGTCTTGCCAATATTGTCTTTACCAATCTTGCAAGCTCACTAAGCCGTGCATCAGTTATTGATTACTGTTAAAAGAGAGCAGTCGAACATGTATGTTTCTAATTCATTTCTAATTCAATTCAGAGTCTGTCGTACCAATGAACATCAATTTATAGTCGACTGTCTGTCCAGCTATCTATGTGTGTGTGGAGAGAGAGAAGGGGGGGAGATGGGGTGATTTTCAAATCTTGACTTAACCTAAAATGCTTCGTCTGGATTATAGGTGGCAGAAGAATATTCAGTAGATCGTGGTCGCAATGTCTTCCAAGGGAAATGGTACCTCTGAGGGTGGTAAGTAAAGTATGTGAGAATCTTCTGCCTGGTGTGTGCTTCTAAATGAAAAACTCCCACATACCAGCTTCCAACAAACAGGAAGAGCCCAACTCTAGGTTAGGTATGCAGAAATGTGACAGTGCACCTATTGTTGACTACAATCAACTTATTGAAGATGCTTTACTGAATAAAAAAAAAAAAAGTTTCGCAATCCCAAATCCTTTCAAAATGTAGACTTACGTGAGTAAAAGACGAAATCGATGCAGTTTTCGATGGATTGGAAATGTGGTTTTACGAAACTAAAATATATAAAAAAGTTTCTTCCTATTTCTAAAAAAATTCATTGCACGCGATTTCATTGTATTCCATTTCATATTTATAAAATATCCTATATTACACTTTTAATTTGGGAAATATTTTGTTTAAATTTTTTTTATCATGAGTTATTAATTTTCAATTTCAAAACTTAAAAACATTGGTTTTAAACTTCCGTGACATTTTATATACTCAGTCATAAAAAAATGAATAGGCGAAAATCATGAATAATTATGGCTCTTGTTTCAATACTTCCTGATTCTTGGAGACAATAAGGTATGAAAAAATGTGCTTCTGTCATAATTAAACGGCTTCTGTAATATGTTTTCCACAATACATTGAGTATTAGCTATTTCCATTTACAATAGTAACCACATTCAACATTTAGATTATAAAACTGAAACCTATAATAAAAGTTGGTTTGCTTATAGGACTTTTGCGGCACGATTAATATGTTCTTCAAGTTAATTATGATTCTCTGTGTTGACTTTCGTTCTAAAGAGAATATTTTTTCGTTTGGGCGTTGCAGGCTATAACTTTACACATGATTACTTTCAAAACTTCAGTAAATTGAATAGCCTCGTGGACTTTCCACCCAACTTTCACGATTCAGTTGAGAACTGTTTGACAGGTGCCAAACAGAAAGCAACAGGCTTCTTCGATAATCTCTTCATTGACGCAGACAACCGTTTTTATGTTTTTCGATTGTTTGAATCATTTCGATCAACAGGAATGTTGTGATAATTCACAGCCTTTCAAATCTGTTTTCGAAGCCACGCCCACCGTCACGCTGGCAGCCGTGTTCGTGACGAATCTCGCCATGGCTCATCCACATAGAGCCAGGAAAGGGCATTTCCCTACCAACGGATGAACGAACAGCTTGCCTCGTGTAGTAAAATGCTGATATAAAAGGATTTTATTTTGGGTAACAGAATAGGGCGTGGCTCTTTTTCAACACATTAATCCTTTCGGTAACAGCGAAAGGTGAAAAAATAAACGTCTTTAATAAGTTAGTATTTAACGAGGTTTGGGTTAATAGAAAAAGCTCTCCTTCAGATGATAGATAAACTGTCCTCAATTTTGTAAACATCTTCACCGCGCGGTGTCTTCAGAACGAAGGAAATTGAGGAGGAAGAGGAAATGAGGAATTCTTCACAGAATACTCCACAGCTTTACATTGTGAAATAATTTTCCATCTCGTCTTGTTTATTAGTTCATGCGTGTAATTGCAACCGGGAATGATTTGATTGAAAGACTCTGTTATTTAACGCAATACTTCTTCATATGTATTTTGAAAAAGCTAATTTGGACATAAAAGTTTAGAAAAGCAAATCATATTTTAAATCAGAATTTATCGAATGATACGCCAAATGATTCTTAAAAAAGATAATGAAATAAAAACATAAATCTCCCATTTATAATGCATATTATTACCGTATTGATTATTACAGGAGTTTTTAAATAAAATAAATGCATATTTTCCATTAATTGGTTAAAAAATAGCACAATATTTTGAAAATCAAAACTATGATTGAAATTAGTAAAGCGTATAACTATATAAATTTACTACAATGCCAAACTAGATATAGATAGCAGCGTTTCTGTTAATTAGAAGCTATAGCAAAACGCACAATTTAAACAATTCCAAGTTAATTTATAAAATATGTTGTTAAAATTGCCGTATTTCAAAAGCAATTTATTAATTTATATCACAATTGAAGTAAAAATAATAGAAAAAGCATGTCTAAAAAGTTTAGGCTTAAAAACTGAGTTTACGCGTCGGAAAAAATTGTTTTAATAATCTTTGCTACTATTATTTTGATGATTGCGAAAATACGAAAATCTGTCAAGTGCTGAAGCAAACGTTTCTGTCGCTGTATTCTTTTCGTTAAAGAAGCTTTCATATCAATTAAATTATTTATTTAAATAATCAATTATTTTTATGAACTTATGGCTTCCAATAAAATGTATGTGAAAAATTTTTCTGTAAAGTGTCTAACCCCAGTTCAGAAAAATTTATAAATAGACGCCATTTACAAATTTTCTGCATATTTAACAATAACCTTAAGTACAAGGAAGAGTGTTTCAGTTTCACCAGTAACTGTAACGAATTTGAACTTTTGTACAAGAAGTAATCAAGTTTTTATGAGTTTTTATCAATTCAAGAAAACGCAATTTCAAATACAGATATAAAAACAATTTGATTTTACAATCTACGTACTTGTTATTTCTGTAAAAATTCCTGTGGACATAATTCATTCTAGGGTTATTGAATTCCTTGAGAATACTTTGCTTCGATGAAGATGCAATTAAAATACCTACTTTCGAAGTACTTAATTCTGGTGTATTTAAATACATACACCTATTTACATATAAACAATTAGGTATATAATGCATTAATTTAAAAAATTAATTATAATTATTAATATTTTTAGATACATTTTGCCTTTGCATATTTTAGATGATACGAAGTTCTTTAACTACAACTGAATTTAAAGTTAATGCATTTTTTGTATTATAAAATCAAAATTATTCCTTTCTGATTTTTGTTTTATTCATTTGATTTCGATATTTATATTTTAGGAGGCATTGTGCGTAAGTGACATTATGATATCTCCCGATGTGGCGACAAAGCACATTTTTGCTAGTCATGTATGGTTAATGTGGAATGTTACGTTTATTATTATTATGGAGTTATTAATAATGAAACCCTCTTTTTGATTCAATTTCAATGCTAAAAATGTTGGTGAATAAATTTAGAGTATGTCAGACACATTAAGAATCAGTTCACTTAAAATTCCGAGATCAATATTTTTAAATACTTTTTTTTCTTAATAAATTTTTATGTTTTTAAATATCAGTTTTTTTTCTCATTTTTTATTTTTGACATTCTTTTATGTTTTTCTTCCTTAACATTTTTGTTGTTTTCTATTTAGAAATTAAAGTGATGCAAGGTTTGTTCATCCAATGATGAAGTGATTCTTGATAATTTTATAGAATTTCAGTATAATGTTCTGCTTCTGATCTTGTACATAAATCATGGTTGCACATGCAGAAACGACTTTGGGGGGTATTTTTCCTGTCTATTAGTTTACTGAAGACGCGTTATGTAAAACAATAAGGATTTTTTTTAAAACATCGCAATAATGTTTTTTAAATTTTTACAGAAAATGTAAATAAGGTGAAAAATGATGGTCCAAATGGTAATCCTTATCAACGCAAGAATCATTATTAGTTGAAATTAGAATAGAGAGTTTGGAACTAGTAGGGTATCCCCATCTATTGGCGAACATAGTGAATTTTTTCGTTCCCAAGCTAGGCGTGCGTTTTTTTTTAACACGGGTATTTTCCCGAAGTTCGAAAAATAAGCATTTGTATGTCAACAACATTATGCACATGAGACATTATGGAAAAATATAATAAATTAACAAAAATATATAAGATTTGTATAAATTAACAAAACGAAATGGAGAAAAAAAAATAGTTTACGATGTTAAAAATATAAAAAAATTTACAAATCAAAAAATAAATATGTAATATTTGTATAAATTAACAAAATGAAATTGGGAAAAAATAACAGTTTACGATGTTAGAAAGATAAAAATATATATCTATATAGAAATAAATTAAAAATATAAATAATTAAACTAAATAAAAAGATAGATATAATTAATACATAAAATAAATAAAATTGAAAAAAAAATTACGATGTTTGAACGCTGGCGACAACGAAACAACACAAAGGAATCCCCTACTTGTTCCCAGAATTTCAAACAGCAGTCAAATGGCTTCCAATTCAAACACAGAACAAAGAAACTCGAAGTGAAACTAAACAGTTGTTGCCACTGTATAAAAGCACATATATAATGTAAAAATTATGTAAAACACGAGAAAAACAAAATTTGGCAACCAAAAAATAAGAAAAGTAACAAAAATTGAATTTGGCAACATTACAATAAAAAGAAAAACTGAAAGCGGCAACACTACGATCAAAACAAAGGGCGCCAAATTTGGTGAGGAATCACATAGATGGGGATACCAAGCTTATACCGAGAGTTTTATAGAAATAATGTGCCATTATGGAAAAATTCATTATTATAGAAAAAACAGCACAATTGAAATAAAGGATGGAATGAAGTTAGCACATTTTTCAGTTTCTCCAGTGAGATGATCCTTCATCTGAGGAGTCTCTATGAGCTAAGCCTCATCCTTCCTGCTTAATATTTCTCCGCGCATTCCTGAATGAGTGCCAGTGCTAAGCAAAGGCAAAGGCGGATATGCTTCGCCCCAACTCTTTGACCCCACAAATGCCTCCATTTTGCAAAACACCCGTTCTCTCTCTCTCCGCCGCCGCAGCACTCCGGTCGTCGTTCGGCCGCATGTCACTCTGCCGCACGTGTCGCAATAATGTTTTGGCGGCTACGACAAGTGGCAGTACGCGGGCTCCTCCACCCACAGGTTATCTCCATGGAAACGTGATCGGAATGGATATGCCCCATCAGCAGAAGGATGGGCATTCTATAGAGATAAAAGAGTAGTGACTTCTAAGGATCGCTTGCTTGTGTTTTATCTGCACTGAAAGATCTGGCAGCACGACGATGCCCGGATGTCACCATTTGTCTTCCTCAATGTTCTTCGGAGAATACGTGAAATATTTCTTCACAAGTTTCCCTTTCCATTCCGTTGAGTATTGCGACATTCTGCGAGAAATCGGCAATTATTCTGCGGCACTTAAAAGCTGTGTTCCATCATTATCGACGGAATTGAATGAAGAAACTTCAAAGGATTGCCACATTTGAGACTAAAGCTGAGGAAGTTAAGTTTTATGACTTTTTTTGCACTAAAAAACTGTCAAAAATCAGGGCAACAGAGTCTTATTAAAATTAAATTGTTCGCGTGAAATCACATTTGTCTCATACATTATCGTGCAAGCAATTTATAAATATTCCTTCGAAATCTGCTCAGAAATATTTATTTCTACGTACATCTATGGTAGAAATATACAATAACGGAGCAACTACCGAATATTTTATAATGAATTGTTAAACGCATTGAAATTAGAAATACTGCAGTAGAAGAATGCCAAATAGACAATCAAAATATACCATTGTTAAAATGGAGAAATCGTGAAGATTGGATATTCATAATGACAAAAGTGGGATTTCATATCACCGAAAAGACTCTGTTGCATGGAATAAATATTCCATACTATTTGTGTCTTAAAATCGTATAACCAATTAAAAAAACGAACTAAAAATTGCAGATAGATTTTAAATTTTATAATTTTGAATTTAAATTTTGATTAAATCAATTTCAGAAAAATAATACAAGACTTAACTAGCTCTACTAAATTTAAATAAAACTATTATCAAAAATATTTTGCTTTTAGAAATACTACCAAAATAAAGGCTACCCAAATAAAACTTCTTAACTTGTAAAAATAAGGTAAATATTAAGCACTTTACCTGATTATTAACTATGTTTTATTTGTTGTATAAGCTACATTTAATTTCATTACTCAATATATTCATATAATTATTTCATAAGTGGCATTAAATTAATTCTGATTTTATATCATTTCTCTTTTCAACATAATCTCTGTAAATATTCTTAAGCTACTCAGCTATAAAATTCTATATCTTCTGTATTTATCATTTTTAGTAAAGTATAAAAGTTAAGGAATATAAATAACTTGAATTTTCCATTTCAAAATCTTTTTATCATTATAATGTAAAAATCCGTTGGCTACGTTTTCATTATATAAAATTTATTAACTGCATTAAATTAATGAAATATTTGATATAGCCTATATTTTCCTATGATTTTTCTCTAAAAAGTAAATTATAGAAATCTTCAAAGGCATATTTTTGAATCAGACTTCAACCGATTATTTCATTAAATTTCACTTTGAATGACTGTGAAAAAAATTGAATATAGAACTTCTTTTGGCGTTTTAAAATATATTTTTAACAAAAAAAAATATCAATTGCTTGAGAGATATTAAGTCTCTAAATGTTGCCTAATCCTCTGCGAGAAAAAGTTACTTTTTCAATCATTGAGAAATTTTGGCCTGACCTATTTCCTAGATTTCAACTACACTGTGGGAATATTTTTTATTTAATTTGAGATTTGAAAAAAATCAAAGAATCATATCAATCCTTTGAAACACACGCGAGAGTAAATATCAGCGCCAAGTCCATTATAAACAGCGACTCTTTTCTAAAAGCTTAACTGCGAACAACCAATGACTTTCCAATGACTCTTGGAAGCTAAGTAAAAGTCAGACAACAAAAGCAGAATGTCTGTATCACGATAACTATCACACAATTGCCAAGGAATACAATGTATTTGTTCCTCACGCAAAGCGGACGCCAAGAAATGGCGATATCTTTTATTTGGCTGCATGACCAAGCTGAAATTGTTCTTATCTATTTTGACATCTGATGATCTCTCTTGTGTTCTCTCTTACAAATGCCGTAACACCTTTTAAAAATACAAATATTTTTTCATTCACATGGCAGGAAAGGCTATTTATGCGCTCATAAAAATACACACAAGTTCTCTTCTGTTTTATTTCTTGAAACTTATTGAAGACGAAACAATATGCTCGGAATACTTTAAAATTGAATTTCTCTGATAGGTGTCCTATTGTCTGATACGAAACGAGCTTTCATAATAATTTGAAATAAAGCTGCGTGAAAATATTTCTCTCAAATCTTAGAAGAATCATTGGGTTGAATTCTTAAGCAGATTTCGATTAAGATCTTTTATAAAAGAATAGTTCAATGAAAAGTTTTCTTTTCTTTTACAGGCATTTCTACTGACAACATCTGAATATGCAGAAAATGATATTCATGTCCTGTTATGAGTGAATGGGAACATTTTCCTCAATTTTATTGAAGATATGATCAAGATAAACAATGTTCTGGAATATTGTTTTAGAGTGTATGACATTTTTACACTTACAGCAATCTATCAAATGTTGTGCCGAGCTGGCATATGAACGTTTACGCCCTTGCTTTCTGTTCAACAGTGCGTGGGTTTGATTCCATCTTCGATGTGGATGTTTGTAGAAGTCTGGAATTCATTTTAAACAGTAGAACATGGCTTAAGTAGCCCTCCTGTGCAAAGAATGACCGTAGAGCGACAAAAAAATCAAATCGTCAATTTGTATTGTCTGTGTCAGTTGATATAATGTTTCAGTCGGAATTTTATCACGAGTAGTTTACGTTACTAACAATTTAAAAAAATCAATCCATTAACTGTTCTTTACAATCATTTATAGATTAGAGACTCACAAGCCTCCAAATGCATTTCTTATTATTGCGCCAAAGAAAAGGTAAACAAAATATTTATTCAGAATGAAAAATTGGAAACTTAAAAAATATATCGGCAACACTATAGGAAAAGTTTTTGTACTTAAGACTTTCACATAAAGCAAATACGGTAAAAGCATTCATAATATTCACAAAATGTACCATCCAAACAGGCTGTCGAAGGTGTGGCACTCTGGCTTTTCATTCAAAGGTTCATGGGCTCCATTCCCGTCTCGCGAGTGATACCTGTAGTCATTCAGATACCATTTTAAGCTACAGATCCCAGTCTAACTCTCGTATTCAAAAAATGACAATAATTTGACAAATAAACCAAAGCATAGCAATAGGATATCGTCTAGAACTAAGAAGAATTTCATCCTATTTCTTTACCCAATTCATTTATATTTTTTTTTAGAATCTTCGAAGAAAACAAGATGATTGTATGTCTGGGAACCTTTCATCGAGATATCTGAGAGTCTTTAAGAAAGAAGCTTTTGGGTAAACAAGTAAATCATCCGAAGAACCAATTTACTCCACTAAATAAGGCGAAGCTTACGAGCATAAAAGTGGATGTAACCGGGTAAGGCTCACAATAGCCTAATGAGATTAAATTAACTCACAGTTTAGTGGGAGATAATTCTCGCCATCCATCACTCGGAGAAGAGCATAATTCGGCGAATGATCTCATGAAGAAAAAGTTTTGAGAGGCTTTTTCGTTTTTGTGTCACCCAATGAGGAACGCCCCTTTGATGAGAGAAATCAAATATTCATTATTTTTATTTATTCATTTTTAATTTCTGTGCTCACGAGCTCACTCAGAGATTACGCACGCTCTCACGATTCGTAGTCGTGATTCTCCCACGCATGCGGCATCTTCCCTCCCCCGCTATACCCCAAACCGAATTACAAGTAATTACTTGTTAATGAAATGTGCATTGGATGCTCTCATTGGAGTGACAGAAACTGAGCAACTGCAAAGAGAGCGCTCTCTTGCGGCAATCATGAATGTCCCTCAGAGAATAGAAGAAGTAGAGTATTCCACTCCCTTATCGGGACATAATTGCGTGGAAACAATAGTTCGAAATCTGAGGAGCTTAATAAATGATGCTGCAGTGGCTATTTCTCTCTAACCGCCGCTGATAGAGCGTGGGTGGGCATGCTACTATGGTCAGTCTTTATTGGGGAAAAATTTGCGTAGACACCGGAAGTGAAAGTCGTGGGTGCCACGAAGATGAACGAAACGAGCTTGAGATCTTCTTTGAAAATGCTTCCTAATAAGATACGGGAATGCATACTGAGTCAAAAAATGGATTATTCTCCTCTGAAAGCAACTATATTCTGTCAAGGAAAATAGTTTTAAAAGTTGTAGAAATTTATGATTTTATTTTATACATAAAATTCTGGTTTTTAGGATTCTCTTTCGAATAAGCATAGTGAAAATCTTACAAAATGTGATTATTTTCTTTTTATCTTGACAACAATGCTATCTGTTTTGGGTTGGTTGTCGCTCCTGTCATTTATTGCCTAGAGAGACAGGTGCCTAGAGTATAAATTAGATTCCGAACTGCTGTAAAATATTCATGCCCAAGGTGAGTTACGAGTCCACGAATTGTTGACCCGAATGTTAGAGGGTTAACCTTTCGGCTCCCAGCTTGTTACCTACACCCTCGCATGTGCTTATGCCTGCTAAATAATGTCACTCTAAACATTTCTGTTCTTGAACTCAGATAACTAATACTCTGTTTTCATGATGATGAAATCTTTGATTGCATCAACTAAATATGCTGTTTTGGGTCTTTGCTCTTAAGGTTTATTTATATTATTTTTATTCAATCATTCCATATATAATAAATCGGGTAGTATATTCTCATTGGATTAGGTGGTCAAATTATAAATGTTTCTCATTTTCCGCTGTGGATTATTTAATTTTCTGGTCCAAAAGTTCTACTTAAATCTTTTTCACTTTAAGTCATTTTAAATTCAACTTTTAAACTGAAATTTTCACAAGAAATTACTTATCATTGCTTGTAAAATTCAAAGAATTTCACTACCAAATTTTATTTCACAGGCCTGATGACTATTTTATAAATCTTATTTTAATTTCTGCAGTAGGAAGGTTATTATTAAATAAGCATTATACATTATGTTGATAATAATTCTTATTTCCTTTTTTAATTTGGCAGTTAAATTTCTTCGGATCTAAGTTGCTATGCCATGAATTTTCGGACTTTTTTTTTCCGATACACTACATTTTTACAATCATTCGATTAAAAAAGTGTATAACATTACAAGTAACCTCAATCACGGAAACGTATTTAGTTAAATTATCGCTTACATCAAGTTTTGGAATGCCTAACGGCCTAAAGCCGTTATTAGGCCTTGTCGGGAAAACTTTTCATAGGAAGTAGGTCGTATTACCGGGTTGCATGGGAGGAAACCCGAAAGACTTCCAAGCACCCATCCCGACAGACATGCATTCAATAAAAGGCTAACGTGCGACACCTATTTCCAGTTGTTCAACAATGCCTGGGACCTAATCCAGGACTTTTCCCTCAGAGAAGCTACAGAAGCTTTAAATTTTAAACCTAATATATATGCACTTTTCCAATCATGAATATTTCTCATGTTTTATTCATTTCCTAAATTTAATCCTCAAATTGAATTGAAGAAATATCGCTTACAACACTTAGTTTGTTGAAAATTGAAATGTTGAATTTAAAATCTGAAAGAAAATATTGTTTTTAAATTATAAATATTATAAAATTAATATAATAATTGTAAATATTATAAAAGTCATTGATATCTCCCTCCTTTTATGCATTTTTAACTGTGAACGATATTTCAGAGAATTTTCGATTGACTTCTTATCGTTTGATAGAAAAATGCTTTGTTTCCTCGAGTGCCCTGTACTGTAGATTAGTTTGTTAGTAAATCATCGCATATTTATATACTGCAATATTTTCTTTCATGTTGAACCGTCCAGTTTCTCTAATTATTTCTTTCAAAAACTTGAACATTTGGCATTAACTATTTCGTATTAAAATTTCTTTTCAACAACTTTGAATTGTTATAATATAGTTATTATAGTATGATGGGAATTGTGTAGTTGGTTTCCTTTATAGGATGCTTCTTCGTTTTCTTAGTTTTTTTCTGAAATCATGATATTTTACAACTCTGAGTGTATGAAGTTCAAAATTTACAATTATTTCAAATGTAATTTTATCAAATTTTGATCATAAAAATGTACTGTAAATCAAATGATAAAAGTGTCATTTCACATTAAGTTATTCTGATTATCATTACTGCTGTTTCAAATTTTGTGCATTTCTTTATCTTCTTGCCTAAAGTATTCTTTCTTCAATTTAAAATATTTCCCAAAAAAGTATTTTTTTAAAGACTAAGTTTGTTTAAGTATGTCGATTAAGTTTGTTTGTCACTCAACAGTCATTTTTTGCACACGAGGGCTAATTGGTCCGGGACCTACGGCTTAAAGTGGATTCCGAACCACTACAAACATCCATGCTCAAGGTGGGATTCGAATCCAAGAACTATTGAACCGAAGGCAAGAGCGCTAACCATTCGGCTACCAGCTCGGCTATGTCGATTAAGAGACTGTTAAATTTAATATTAAATTAATTTTAACGATTTGCAATATTCCTTTTATATTAATGACTTTTTTCATCCTCAATTACATACTTATAAGATACATTATATTTTTACAACTGTTTCCACATAAAAGTATATAAATGACATTTTATGTTTGGTATATGTGCATAAAACAGTACATAGATATGTATAAAAGCCTTAGTATTGAGTTCTAGTAGTTATGTAAGATAAAATTATATTGTTTATGTATCTAGCAGTTTACCACAAGTGTTTGTTATCAATAACGCGTGTGTGCAAAAAATATAAGCGATTTTTTTAAAAGATTGGCAGTGTTGGGTCCATGAGAAGGGAGAGAGAGAATTAGAACGAATGTCACACACATTGGGAAAGTGAAAACCCAAATAATGGCATCATACACAGAGCTTAATCTGCTTAATATCAGATACAATTTGATTGGTTACTCTTGTTTATTGTCCAATGAGAGCTCGACTACGTGAGCATTGCATCACCTAAGTCCAACAATATCTCAAAAAATCATGGCTCTTTACAAAAACAGTAATCAGTTATGTTACTGCAATAGGGTTCCAGTTGTTTTCTTATGCCAACCAAATGTAATAAGCCTTAAGGGCTCTGAACCATAATGAAATGATGAAGTCAACATACATCCCTTGTTTAATTTTCTCCATATCAAATATATTTACAAGCTTTAGTTTAGTTTGTTTGCCACTCATTCATCATTTTTACACGAGGGCTCATTAGATGCGGAACTACAACTTAACGTGGATTTCGAACCTCCAGAAATATCTATATTCGGGATTTGAAGCTATGAACAATTGAACCGAAGACTAAAGCGCTAACAACTCGGTTGCCAAATCGGCAAAAATTAAGGGTAGTAGAATCTTTACACCCACTAGGTTTTCACAGAGCTTAAACCTCTAACATGATGTTCTTTTCCTCTAACATTACGCATTTGCATCATGTACCCCGAACCATTACTTCACTTTTCTGACACAATTGAGAAGACTTTCTGCAGTCAAGCTACTGCGGTTTCCCAATAGTAATTCCTAGATTTGAATATGCTTTGGAAAAGCAAATATATGCCAGCTTTCACTGCGGTTATAAATGCATGTATGTTTCTGGGATTTGTATGCTGATATTTTCTAATATCATTTGATTCAATGAAAATAGTACTTTGGAATTTTGGCACAGCATTTGTAATGATTGCGATATTATTTCTTTTAAGAAAAAAAAACTTTCGAACTGATGAACGGCGACAGAAATTTATCGGAGGAGTCTAAGCAATTTCATGCGTCGGAAACTTATTTAAAAATTTTAATGGTTTTTCCCCCCATAACTTAACACAAAGCGTTCAAACGAAAATATTGTGGGTCTTCCATCAACAAGAGAAATAGTGTTATGGTTATTTTAGTATTTTATGTTGCTCGGGAGAACTTTATCGATCCCCATCAACATGTCAAAGTTGGGGAATTTTACGACCTAGCTCTATATTTTTCAAGAATATAAAATCAATTATACATTGAATCCCATGATTAACTGATAATGAGATGGTTTAATTTTTTACTATCACCCCCTCAGGGGGTTTACCTTCTTTAGGTAAACACGGGTGTCACAATCCCGAGGTACCCTAGTGATCTTTCCTCTTCTTTATTTTCTTCTCTTCTCTACTCTTCTGCTTTTTCTTCCTTTTCTCCCTCAATGTGGTTGCCTCGTAAGAGGTTGAGGGCTCCCCTTGAGTAGCTTTCGCCACTCTGTTGCTATTAGCTACTCTTGAGGACTAAATCACCCACGTGTTTGCCGTGCGTGGAGACCCGTGTCCCTAGAAAGGAGGGTCTTGGTAATTGAGGCCCCCAGAGACCAACACATTACTTTGCCTCTGCTTCAGGTAAACGGGAGGTGTGTTGTGGTCCTTGACACATCAATCGGCTTTATGGATCAAGCGATCGGTGCATCTACTGGGTGACTCGTTAAGGGTGGAGGCCACCTCAGGGATGTACTGTGAGCGTATAGGACCTGGCTAGCACTGGTGCAGCTGGTCTGCATCCCCTTGTTGGACTCGGTGGTGGGTGGTGCCGTCAGGTCCCGAATTTTCCATGACTAATATGGAAACATTCATATTCTCTTCTCTCCCACGGGAGCATACTTTATTACTAATGAAGGCAAAATTTTATATTGTGAAAAGGAAAGAGGGTACTTTTGATACTGTATCCCCTTTCCTAATCCAGAAAGGTATTTCTGTCAATATCGGCGAAGTAAAGAGCGTCCGGAAACTTCGTTCTGGAGATCTTATGGTTGAAGTTGCTTCAGAAGCACAAGCTACTCTTATAAGCAGCATGAACATGCTTGCTAACCTTGAGGTGTCCGTCCAACCTCATGTTAATCTTAACTTTTTACGCGGTGTGGTATCCATCAAAGATTTGTTAAATACGCCTGCGGACGAGATCTTAGAAAATCTCAAAGATCAAAAGGTCTGTGCTGTAAAACGCATAACTGTCAGACGTGATGGACAAGTCATCAATACTAAACATCTCGTACTGACATTTGCGACGCCAGACCTACCGCAGCATATTAAAGCTGCGTATATGCATCTATCCGTCAGGCCATTCATTCCAAATCCTTTGCGTTGTTTCCAGTGCCAGAGATTTGGTCACTCCAAAGTGGCTTGCAGGGGCAAACTGACTTGCGCTCGCTGCGCAGCAGTTGGCCACGACAGCTCGTCTTGTACTGAAAAGGAGAGGTGTGTAAACTGTAAAGGTGACCACTCCTCCTACGCTAGAAGTTGTCCTATCTGGATACTGGAAAAGGAGATCACAACCACTAAAGTTAAAAATAATTGCTCATATCCTGAGGCGAGACGTGCTGTTTCAGCTCGTACACCTCAAGCAGGAGTTAGCTACGCAACTGTCGCCGCCAAAGTCACCAGAACGGCAAGTACTCAAACAGATGCTCTGTCACTTCCATTAGTTAAATTACCCCCTAATTATGAAAAAAAGCCAAAAACAACATCCACAACTACTCTACGTAGAAAAGCTTCTACAGCTAGATCTAAAAGCCTAAAGGCTTTAAAACTAAAATCTGCAAAGGAGGGCAATCCTAGAACCTCCATATCCACCCGTAAAGCCTTATCCCTGGAAGCTGACGCTGTATATCTACATCCCTCTGACGAAGATCTCTCTTTGGAGGAGATGTCAGATGGCATGCCTTCCGGCTCCGGGAAAGGAGCTTTTCTAACTCAACAATAACTTCCTTAGTCTCTTGGAACTGCCATGGTTTGCGTTCCCATCATGATGACATCAAGTCTATAATTTCAGCATACAATCCCGCATGTGTTGCCCTTCAGGAGACATTCCTGAGGTCGAGCAATAACTTTTCAATGCGAGGGTTTACATGCTCTAGAAAAGACTGTAGTGATGATGGTACATTGTGTGGAGGTGTTTGTATATTAACATCTAATACCTACCCCAGCAATACCCATCCATTAAATACTACTCTACAGGCAGTTGCTGTAAGAATTCATACTACATGCTTATTAACTGTCTGTAGTTTATATCTGCCACCACATGATGTCATCCGCCAAGAGGAACTTGATGCATTAATAGATCAGCTGCCAACACCATTTCTACTGTTGGGTGACTTTAACGGCCATAGTTCTTTGTGGGGAAATGATGATACTAATTCTCGCGGTCGGCAGATAGAGCGGTTTATTTCAGACAACAGTCTCTGTCTGCTTAATACCGACGAGAAAACATATTTCCATGTACCCACGAGAACTTTTCATTCTCTCGATCTTGCCATTTGTTCCCCATCTCTTCTGCCACTGTTAAATCTAAATGTAGGAAATGATCTGCATAATAGCGATCATTTTCCTCTCGTCATCTCCCAGACTGGAGGTAGTAGTGTAGAACAACGTCTACCTACTTACGTGTACAGTCGCGCAGATTGGACATTATTTACGCAATTGGCAGTTGTTGATGATGAAATGGTTTTGATCGAAGATATTGATATTGCTGTTTCTAAAGTCACCGAAACAATTAAGAGTGCAGCTGATGCATCAATACCTAAAAGTTCCTCCCTCAGGGGGTTTACCTTCTTTAGGTAAACACGGGTGTCACAATCAGGAGGTACCCTAGTGATCTTTCCTCTTCTTTATTTTCTTCTCTCCTCTACTCTTCTGCTTTTTCTTCCTTTTCTCCCTCGTTGTGGTTTCCTCGAAAGAGGTTGAGGGCTCCCCTTGAGTAGCTTTCGCCGCTCTGTTGCTATTAGCTACTCTTGAGGACTAAATCACCCACGTGTTTGCCGTGCGTGGAGACCCGTGTCCCTGGAAAGGAGGATCCTGGTAATTGAGGCCTCCTGAGACCAACACATTGCTTTGGCCTCTGCTTCAGGTAAACGGGAGGTGTGTTGTGGTCCTCAGCACATCAATCGGCTTTATGGATCAAGCGATCGGTACATCTACTGGGTGACTCGTTAAGGGTGGAGTCCACTTCAGGGATGTACCGTGAGCGAATAGGGACTGACTAGCACTGGTACAGTTAACCTGTACCCCCTTGTAGGGCTCCGTGGTGGGTGGTGCCGTCTAGTCCCTGAATATTATTTTGACATTTATGAATAAATCTACTTTCTCCTCACTCCCTCGGGAGCAACAATTGCCAATGTGTGAAGCGAAGTTCTTCATAATTAAAAGAACTGGAGGATCATTTGAGTATGTTTCTCCCTTTCTGATTGAGAAGGGATTAGTATCTCATTTGGGTGTTGTAAAATCTGTAAAAAAATTAAGAACGGGCAATTTACTAGTTGAAACTACATCAGAAAAACAAGCTATGATAATACAGACCATGAAATCCCTAGCTGACATACCAGTAACTGTAGAGCCACATGCAAGACTAAATTTTGTGCAAGGAGTAATTTCTGCAGAGGATTTGTATCATACGTCCACTGATGAAATTCTTGACAACTTGAAAAGCCAGAAAGTCTGCGCCGTCAAAAGGATAACAATCAAAAGGGATGGTATTATCTTAAATACCAAACACCTTATTTTGACTTTTGCAACGCCAGACTTACCAAAATACATCAAAGTGGCTTATATGCGTTGCTCAGTGCGACCATATATACCAAATCCTCTCAGATGTTTCCAGTGCCAACGATATGGGCATTCTAAAATGGCTTGCAGAGGAAAACCTACTTGCGCTCGCTGCTCCCAAGCTGACGAGCATGACAGTGTTACCTGCAAAGCCAAAGAAATGTGCGTCAACTGCAAAGGAGACCACCCTTCATATTCCAGATCTTGTCCCGTTTGGCAACAGGAAAAGGAAATTGTCACTATTAAGATCAAGAACAATGTGTCCTATATTGAAGCTCGTCGCATAGTTAGTTCCCGCACTCCAACTCCTGGTGTTAGTTACGCAGCTATGGCAAAAAAAGTTACCTGATCTTGCAGCACCCAAACAGATTCTGTCTCTTCAGCTAGCTTTCTCTTAAAGCAAAAAACAGTGGAAACATCAACATCTGTAATAGCCAAATCAGCTTTGGCAAAATCAAAAGCTTTAAAGGCGAGGAAATTAAAATTGGCTAAGGAAGGCATTCGAAAGTCTTCCTTAACAACAAAAAAAGCTCTTCTGTGTTTGGATGCAGACACTGTGAAACTGCATCCATCGGATGATGACTTCAACTCTGAAGATTCATCAGAGATGACGATGAGTAACAGTGAGAAAGGTTAGATAATATTCCATTCCTGACTTCCTTTGTTTCCTGGAATTGTCGTGGGTTTCGGTCTCGCATTGATGACATCAAATCAATTATCTCTTGCTTTAACCCCGCATATGTGGCTCTCCAGGAGACATTCCTAAAGCCCACTGTTGTCACCAAAATGCGTGGGTTTCAATGCTTTAGAAATGATTATGGTGGCGATGTTGCTGTGTCTGGTGGAGTTTGTATAATTACATCAAACAATTACCCCAGTACAGCACATCAGTTAAGAACTACACTCCAGGCCGTGGCTGTGAGAATCCAAACCACATGTCTAATAACAGTATGTAGTCTTTACTTACCACCGAATGATGTCATCCAAGCAGAAGAACTGAATGACTTGGTTGATCAACTCCCAACTCCATTTTTATTGCTCGGTGATTTTAACGGTCATAATTTTCTGTGGGGTAGTGATGATACGAATTCTCGCGGTCGACAGATAGAACAGTTCATTTCTGACCATAGCCTCTGTCTGCTCAATACCAACGAGAAAACTTATTTTCACGAACCTACACGGACATTTCACTCTCTGGACTTAGCTATATGTTCTCCATCACTCTTGCCATTGCTGAATTTTGAAGTTGGAAATGACCTCTACAATAGTGATCATTTCCCTCTAATCGTGTCTCAGGCTGGAAATAATAGTGTGCGTCACAAACCACCTAATTATGTGTACAGTCGAGCCGATTGGACACTTTTCACGCAATTGGCTGTGATCAGTGAGACAAGAGTTAAGACAGATATGATAGATGATGCCGTTAAATATATCACCGACACAATAATCAGAGCTGCGGATGTTGCTATCCCTAAAAATTCCATCATTCCACATAAACACAGGAAACCTTGGTGGAATGAAAAGTGTCAACTCTCCTATAAGAAACAAAGGAAGCAATGGAATATATTCCGAAGATACCCTACTACGGAGAATCTTGTTGCTTTTAAAAAAGCCAAAGCTCAAGCTCGAAAAGTTAGACGTCAGAGTCAAAGAGAATCTTGGATTCGCTACGTGTCGTCAATCAATTCATCGACAACAAGTAAACAATTATGGAGGAAAGTTAAAGCAGCCAATGGTATTTATCAGGATTATTCCATTCCTGTATTAAAAACCGGAGCTGCAGTACACTCCTCAGCGGTAGATATTGCTAATGTCATCGGTGAAACCTTTGTTAGTGTTTCCAGCTCTGATTCATATAATCCTACTTTTCTAAGGATTAAAAGAATCGCTGAGCGGACACCTCTAAGCTTTCATGATCGACATATTCTACCCTATAATTGTGATTTTGAACTGTCAGAATTGAAGTCTGCTTTATCTAAAGCAAACGACACTAGCCCAGGACCAGATGGAATCTCGTATCAAATGCTCCGTCATTTAAATCATGATTCTTTATTAAACATACTTTCATTGTTTAATAGAATCTGGACTGAGCATGCTTATCCTACTTCATGGAGAGAAGCGATAGTGATTCCAATATTGAAGCCTGGAAAAGATTCATCTGACCCTCTGAGTTATCGTCCAATAGCTCTTACGAGTTGCTTATGCAAAACATTTGAGCGTATGGTCAATGCTAGACTCATTTACGTCTTAGAGAAGAATAATTGCATACATCTTCATCAAAGCCGATTTCGAAGAGGACGATCCACTATAGATAACATAGTAGATCTAGAATCCCGAATTCGAAATGCTTTCGTGAGGAGAAACCATCTCGTTGCAATTTTCTTCGACGTTGAGAAAGCATATGATCGTACATGGCGCTATGGTATTCTCCGTACTCTACATAATCTTGGCTTTAAGGGTAATCTTCCAATATTTATCCAAAATTTTCTGGCCTCACGCGTTTTTAAAGTGCGCGTTGGAACTACAATTTCCAATACTTTTAGTCAAGCTGAGGGTGTCCCTCAAGGTAGCATTTTAAGCGTAACCCTTTTTAACCTTTTCATCAGTGACATACTCCATCAATTACCATCTTCTGTTCATGGCACTTTGTATGTTGATGACTTACAAATTTCATATCAGGGTTCAAACATGAATATAATTGAGAGACAATTGCAAACAGCTGTAAATAATTTAACCACTTGGTGTGAACGAAATGGTCTTAGTATATCTTCTAGTAAGAGTTGCTGTGTCCATTTCTGTAGGAAAACTAGCTACCATAATGATCCTGTGATTCACATAAATAATAGACCCATTCCTGTAGTCAGTGAGATAAAATTCCTTGGCGTGATTTTTGACAAGAAGTTAACTTTCCTTCCGCATGTTTTACATCTGCGGAAGAAATGTGAGCGACTGTTTAACATCCTCAAAGTGCTTTCGAATACATCTTGGGGTGCAGATCGCACATCACTCCTAAGAATTTATCAGTCTGTAATTTTATCTCGAATTGACTACAGCTGTGTTGCTTATGGATCAGCTAGACTCTCCATCTTACGTAGATTGGACACTGTTCACCATACTGCTTTAAGGATATGCTGTGGAGCTTTTCGCACATCACCCGTCCAGAGTCTATATGTAATTTGCCACCAATTACCATTAGACCTGCGACGGATGCAGCTGTCTCTTAATTATTATTCAAAAACCATGTCCTCACCTCATCATCCCTTGCGTTCCACGATTCCAAGTGCTGCTCTTAAGAGATTATATAATGCTAGACCATCAAGCATTCCACCTTTTCTCTGTCGTATTAAATCCATAATTTTGCTTTCTGACCTATGTGATGTCCGAATCGAGTCTACCGACCTTTTTGCACATCCCCCTTGGTATGATCCACACATTATTGTGCTGAATCCCTTTGGAAGTAATAAAAAATCAGACACAAGTACTGCTATTCTTCAACAGCTTTATTCATTCCATCGCTGTCAGTACACTATGTACACTCCAGTATTTACGGATGGATCCAAATGTCCAGGATCAGTTGGCTGTGGAGTTTATCTTGATGATACCTCCTACAGTTATAGCCTTCACAAATCCTGCTCCATCTTCATCGCTGAGGCTACGGCTATATACCGAGCACTTCAGTTGGTAACAACTAAAAATGAACGTAAATTTTGTGTGTACACTGACAGTATGAGTGTATTAGAAGCTTTGAGGAATAACAACAATAATTACCATCCAGTTGTGTCTAAAATATTCAAATTAATTGATTCAGTTACTATCAAGGGATTTGAGATACTGTTTTGTTGGATTCCAAGCCACATAGGAATAGATGGCAATGAGAAAGCTGATGCTGCCGCTAAATCTGCAGCTACTTCCATTTTGCCTTCAATACCATCAACAGACATGAGAAAAGGATTCAAACATTTCATATATTCTCTTTGGCAGGAATCCTGGGACCTGCAAGTTAGCAACAAACTCCATTCCATATTTTCATACATCATTCCATTATTTGTTTTATCTCCACAAAGCGCAGATGTCAGACTGACTCGCCTTCGAATTGGTCACACGCGTTTCACCCACAAACATTTGATCTTAAGTGATCTCCAACCATGGTGTGAAAAGTGTGATGAACCATTTACTGTATATCACATTTTAATTGTGTGTCCAGATTTTAACCATCCGCGTTTTAGATATTTTAATAGTAATATTTTAGCATTAGAAGATTTTCTTGGGGAACCACCCCATCGCAATTTATTTGCGTTTTTAAAAGACATAGGATTTATGAATTTTATCTGATTTAGAAATATTTTACTTAAATATAAAATTTTTAATTTTATACATGTGTATATTGTATGTTTACAAACTTTTAATATACATTTTAACTATATTTCTATTTTATACTTTAATGTACATTTTAACTATATTTCTATTTTATACCTTTAATATACATTTTAACTATATTTCTACTTTGTACTTTCAATGTAAATTTTAACTATATTATTATTTTATACTTTTAATGGGTTTAAAAAACTGGTGTAAGCTATCTTGTGTTTGGCGCAGCTTGTCCTTATCTGGACCTTGCGCCATAAAAACCAACCAACCAACCAACCTAAAAGTTCCTCCGTACGACGCAGGCATTGCAAACCTTGGTGGAACAAAGAATGCCAAGAGACATATAAAAAACAGAGGAAGTTATGGGGGCTATTCAGAAGATACCCCATAACGGAGAATCTTATCGCCTTTAAGAGAGCAAAAGCATTAGCTCGCAGAGCTCGTCGTCGAAGTCAGAAGGAATCTTGGTCTCGCTATGTGTCATCAATAACTTCTTCCACATCCAGTAAAAAGTTGTGGAGAAGAGTAAAAGCAGCCAATGGAATCTATAGGGAATCTTCTATTCCTATATTAAAACCCGGAACTGCTGTGTATTCTTCTCCTAAGGACATCGCTAACGTTCTTGGTGAAACCTTTGCTAGTGTCTCAAGCAACGACTCTTATAGTCCTTCGTTCTTAAGGACTAAGAGTCGTGCTGAGCGAACACCAATTCGTTTTAACCATGGTTTAACCTTGCCTTACAACTCTGAGTTTCGGATGTTGGAATTGAAGAGAGCATTAAAGCAGACCCATGATACTAGCCCATGACCTGATGGAATCAGCTATCAAATGCTTCGCCATTTAAGTCCAGGCTCACTGTTGAACATGCTGTTTTTGTTCAACAGGATCTGGACTGAAAATAAATTACCATTACTTTGGAGCGAAGCAATAATGATTCCGATCCTTAAGGCTGGTAAGCATCCTTCTGTTCCTTCACATTATCGACCAATAGCTCTGACGAGTTGCTTATGTAAGACTCTTGAACGTATGGTCAACACCCGTCTCGTATATGTCTTAGAAATAAATAAATACATTCATGTTAATCAGAGTGGCTTCCGTAAAGGAAGATCCACTCTAGATAATATTACTCTTCTGGAAATGCAAATCCGCAATGCATTTGTGCGGAGAAATTCCATTTTCTTCGACATAGAGAAGGCTTATGACCGTACATGGCGTTATGGAATTCTCCGTAGGATGTATGATTTTGGCTTTAGGGGTAATTTGCCGATATTTATCCAAAATTTTTTACGCTCCCGTGGTTTTAAAGTTCGTATTGGTACTGTTTTATCCAATACTTTTAACCAACCTGAAGGTGTTCCTCAGGGAAGTATTTTAAGTGTTACCCTTTTTAATCTTCATATAAGTAGCATTCTTCATCAACTTTCACCCTCTATTCATGGTGCTTTGTACGTTGATGACCTGCAAATATCGTGTGAAGGGTCTAACATGAATTTAATTGAGAGACAATTACAAACATCTGTTAATAAAATTGCTGCATGGTGTGTTGAGAATGGCCATACATTATCTCCTAGCAAGAGCAAATGTGTCCATTTCTGCAGGAAGACTAGCCTCCACAATGATCCTGTTATTTGTATAAACAACACACCTATACCAGTTGCCAGTCAGATAAAATTCCTCGGAGTGATATTTGATCATAAATTAACCTTTCTTCCGCATGTTTAACATTTGCGGAAGAAGTGCGAGCGATCACTCAATATCCTCAAGGTGCTTTCAAATACATCTTGGGGTGCTGATCACACGTCACTCCTCCGAGTTTACCAATCATTAATTTTATCTCGACTTGACTATGGTTGTGTTGTTTACGGATCCGCTAGATCTTCTGTTCTACGCAGACTGGACACTGTCCATCATTCTGCTCTGAGAATATGTTCAGGCGCATTCCGCACATCACCCGTCCATAGTCTTTATGCAATATGCCAACAATTGCCTTTAGACATGCGACGTATGCAGCTGTCTCTCAATTACTATTGTAAAATTATGTCTGACCCTCATCATCCATTATATTCTTCTGCTCTTACTCCTACTCTGAAGAGGATATATGATGCTAGACCATACAGCATCCCACCCTTCCTCACTCGAACAAAAAATCATTTATCCTATGTGATGTCCGATTTATTAAAACGGACATATTAGCACATCCACCTTGGTATGATCCACAAATATTGATAATTAATCCATTTGCCAACTGTAGAAAATCGGACACAAACTCTGCAATTTTCCAACAGCTCTATTATTCACATCGCTGTCAGTATTCTTCCTACACGCCAATATTCACGGATGGTTCAAAAACTGCAGGACATGTCGGCTGTGGTATTTTTTATGAACAATAATACATATAATTACAGCTTTCATGCTTTCTGCTCCATCTTTACAGCTGAAGCTACTGCAATTTATAAAGCGCTTCAGCTCGTGAGTATTGTAAATTCTCATTCCTTTTGCGTGTATACTGACAGCTTGAGTGTATTGGAAGCGTTGGGAAATTCGAATATTCACTGTCATCCGGTTGTGTCCAAGATTTTCCAAATATTGGATTCCCTTGCTGGCAAGGGGTATGATATCAAATTTTGTTGGATCCCAGGTCACGTAGGTCTCGAGGGAAATGAAAAGGCAGATGTGGCTGTTAAAGCAGCATCAACTCCAATGCCATCATCCATCCCCCTTTCAGATGTTATGAAATGTGTTAAAAATTTTGTCTATTCCCTCTTCCAGGAGTTTTGGAGCATGCAGGTCACCAACAAATTGTGCTCCATTTTTCCATATCTCATATCATTATCAGTTTTACCGCTACGAAGTGCTGATGTTAGATTAACTCGCCTTCGTATCGGACACACGTTTCACACACAGACATTTGTTTCTAAACGAATTAAATCCTTATTGTGAAACGTGTGATGAGCCATTCACTGCTTATCATATTTTAATTTCATGTCCAAATTTTAACCAGTATCGTTTACACTTTTTTAACTGTGATATTTTAACCTTGTATGATTTGCTTGGGGAGCCACCCCACAGGAACCTATTCGCCTTTTTGAGGGCAATAGGTTTTTTACATTATATTTAATTTGTACAATATAAATTTTTAAAATTATATATATATTTTTAACCTCTTTTTTGTATTTTAAATCTGGATTTTAAGAAATGTATATACACTGATTTTTGTTTTTTAAAATTTTAATGTTGCTTGGGTTTCTAAAAAAAAAAACGAAAATAAGTAAATGAAATGTAATTTAAAGCAGAAATGAATATCTGCTACAAAACTTAATTTTGGCGCAGCATGTCCGCTTTTGGACCTTGCGCCATAAAACCCAACCAACCATTTTTACTATCACAGATTTAATAACTGTTCAGTTTTGGGAGATTTTTATAATTTTTATCTTGAAATAATTGTCGTCGAAATTTTTATTTACATCAAAATAACTAGGACAACAAATTGACATTTTTTGAAAATTACATTCGGAACAAACTAAGTACTAATTAAAAAGCTTTAATTTTTTTTAAAAAAAATTGAATTGAATTTTGTATTAGAGGCTTACACCGCGAAACAGAGGAAGGCAGCGCTCTTCATAGTATAAGGTTTCGGTTTTTATTCCAGCTGCTATTAAGCAACTAGAGGTGGAGGGTGTAATTCCGCCTTCTCCACGCATGTCTGTCGAGGCGATTGATTGATAGTTTTCCAGGTTTATTCCCTTGCAGACGGTATTGTTTTATTCACTCAAATAGATTCACCCATATCGCTCATACAAGCTTTGACATTCAAGTTTTTCTATCTGTTGGTACGAAACCATGGTGAAAAAGATTGAATGAATTCCTGAAAAATCAGATTTATATTTTTGGATTTTTATTATTACAAATTTGTGCCTGTATTGGGAAGACAGATTCCATGACATCGTATTGGATCACAACTTCGCTACACCAGCAACTTGTTTATGAGTACGATCCATACAAAACTTGGTGAACCAATTTTGCACTGACTGTTAAAGACAGATCCAAACATACTATCAATAATTCGTGTAATCTACAGTGCCGAAGTTAAAAGTAAGAATTCATACCCAATAACAGAACAAATGTCATTAGTTCTTCTAATTCTAGCAAAAACTAAATTTCGAAAATTTTTTAACACATTTGGCAACTTACAATTAAGCTGTCGAGAAGCTTAGCTGTCGAAAATATAAAAGCACAACGGTAAAATATTAATTAAATGTCAAATGATATGATTCTTAAATTGTGTGGTGATATTGTTTACTAGAAAATCCATCCTTAATGAACTAAATAATTACATTTTGCTGTACCTGAATGAAGAGCTGCTTTTGGTTGTCCTCCACTTAAATCACTTTGCGTCTGGTCCTTTTATAGTTGGCTTGTAATGAGCCACACGCGCTTAGTTTAGATTTCACCGGGGAAAATACATTCAGTTTGAGTGCAAGAATCCCACCACATAATGAACTGAAGAAAATCAGCATTAAATGAATACATTGAAAAGAAAAGCAGAAAATGCTTTAGATAATTTTTATACATGAGACATAGTGAAAACATGCTTAAAGAAAAGGGTTTAAATTATTATGGATGGAATTTCAGTATAAACGTGAAAACACGAAATTCTATATTTTACACATGAAAGTGTACACATTACAAATATTTAAAAACAAATCTAAAATTTGATCTAAAAACAAATTGGAAGATATATATACTGCTTGAAAACGCACATAATTATGAAATCAATAAATAATAAAATCAGGACTTTTTCACCCGCTTTCTAATGTATTTTCACTCTGGAAAATTAATTGAAAAAGCGAAAACACGTTCGCTGCAAAGTACAAAAAGTATACTTAAAATTTGAAAAAAATAGTAAATATCATTATTTTTAAAATCAAATTGTATTGGGAGAATATTTAAAGGAGTACGAGTCCGATATCAAATATTTATTCTCTGCTCAAATAGATGACAACTTTACAAAAGCAGAAAAAAATTATCTACATTTCTTTTTTTAATCCAAAATGGTTCTGGGGGAGAGAGAGAGATATCGCTTAAATTAATTGCGACATAAGCAACTTTACGGGAAATTCAAATCAGCATGAATTGTTTTTTAAATTAACCGCAAACGTTGACATCCAAATTTCAAAATGAAGCAGTTTTTATTTTAAGTTGGACACTCTTTGATATAAATTTCCTTTCATTCCGTGCAGCCGCTTTTTGTTCAATCCCGAAAAGAAATTCTCCAGGGTTCAGAAAGAGGAAGATTTTATAACAGAAAAATTAATATACAGTGTCTGTTTCTGTCTCTCTTAATGTATACATTTGGAAAATTTTCGATGTGGACCACCCCAATGAAAGATTATTAGGTTAAAATGTTCATTAGTCCTCATTTCTTTTATTAGACCCTATTATTGGGTTGCTCGGAAAGTAATTTCGTTTTTCATGAAAATGTTAAAAACGTATAAATAAATATCGTATTGCATTGCATATTGTCCATTCTAGTCCAATAGCTTTAACCATCTTTCTTGTAGTAGCACGATTTCACACTCATAAAGTGGTTGGTTTTTACTAGCAAAAAGCTGATCCAGGTGGGAAAAACGAAATTACTTTCCGAACAACCCAATATTTCACTCTTAGAAATAAAATAGTTTAATAATTTTATCACTTTTCTGTTCTCAAAGTCACATTTTCGGATCGGTCTCTCGTCTGGGAGTCAGCCTCGATCGTGCAAACACCCCTTGCACAACGTTTGCGGAAGTAAAGGGGTGGCTGAAAGGGGAAGTGTCGGCAAGAACCTTAATGACAGTTTGACTCTCATAAAGCTCGCTAGAGACGGACTGAATGGCGAGAACTTTGACTCGACACAACAGTCAGCACATAGCTGCAAATGACTGTAATTACCGCTCAAGAAGTTAAAAGTATGTCACCGCTCTTACAGGAAGTACTGGAATTCTTTTACAGAATGAAACGACACAATTCAGTTATGCGTTTTTAGGTTCAAAGGATATTAATAACAATGTAAAACTTCCACTATTATTGTCCATCATGTTGAAACACACACCTGGAATTCCTCATCAAAACCAATTCAACTTTTCTTTCGGCTGGATAAAGAAAAGCTAATGAAAAGAGCTTCTCACATTCAGTCCTTCCGATCAAGTGGATTACAAAATGTCATTCATAAAATTATCACCTGTTATCAAAAGATGAGGTCAAATTAAATTATCACCTGTTATCAAAAGATGAGGTCAAATTAAATTATCACCTGTTATCAAAAGATGAGGTCAAATTAAATTATCACCTGTTATCAAAAGATGAGGTCAAATTAAATTATCACCTGTTATCAAAAGATGAGGTCAAATTAAATTATCACCTGTTATCAAAAGATGAGGTCAAATTAAATTATCACCTGTTATCAAAAGATGAGGTCAAATTAAATTATCACCTGTTATCGAAATCGGGACCAATTTTATGCAGTCACCAGCAGTTATTCTCTATCAAAATACCAACCAGTAAGAATTTTCAATAATATAGATTTTTTAAATAAATAATTTATGTTCTGAATAAAAAATGCATACATGATACGTGGAAATACAAGAATTTCTAAGACTTTATCGTCGTCAATACAGTCTGGTATCGGAGTGGTAATCCTTTTCGTTCTCACCTCACAGGTCCAAAGTTTGATTCTCGGGCTGGGCAAGGTCGACTCAACCTTCCATCCCATCAGTAGATCGATAAACTGAGTAGCAAGCATGCCTGGAAACTAGTTACTGGGGTTTTGCGTTAGGCTGACCGCCTAACCGGGTCATAAACTTTACACCCTAGGAGTCCTTGATCTTAAAAAGTGATATGGCCACAATAAGACTTGATTTACAAATATAGTTTAGAATGGATATACAAGGAACATTTAATTTGTTGGTTTCTCAACGGTTAATTTTCACTCGTGAGAGCTAATTAGACCAGGAAATACTGTTTAAAATTGTTTTTGAACCACTACAAACATCCAAACCGAAGGTAGGATTCGAATCCACAAACTATTCAACCGAAGGCAAGAGTGCTAACAAATCAGCTACGAGCTCCATGTATAAGGAAGAGAATTAGAAGGAAATGAACCTCCAGCGTTTTACTTTTCAGTGGACGGGGGAAATTTTTTGTCAGCCCAGGATGAAAGTATTTGGAGTTTTAATATGTTTCTAAGGTAAAATTCTTTAAGAGAAACACGACAGATTTAACGTGTATTATAAAATAGAGATCAGTTAATTAGAATTTAAATGGTCCTGTGAAAATTTTCCCTTTTTTATAGTAAAATAAAGATGTTAAATTTATATATAAAACCAAGCATGTGTGCTTAAGAATTAATCACGGGGATTTCGCGTTAGGTACACCATCTAACCGGGACATATGGTTTAACACGCAGGGTTCTCACTCACTGAAGCAGATATGCTGGCATTATCACTTGGCCTTCTGGGGGTTTCGATGTCGCTAAACTTAATTTTAGTTTATCACCATCAGTGATCGCATTTATGAATATATTTTCGAAAAAAATAGTCAAAATTTTGTGACATAAATTTTTTAGTATACTAGTAACCTATAATAATTATTCACTACCAACAGAGCTATGAATAGTTTATATTTTGAATGAATTATGTTTAGATTTTAATTATTAAAAAAATACGGCATGTAAACAAGAGTACGTTCATTGGTAATATTTGTCACTGTCTCTCTATGACTCCAGTTTGAACACAAGGGTCACATAATCCACAGTTTGAAGCGTATTCTGAACCACTATGAATGTCTCAAGTGGGAATCAAACCTATTTATTTTTTTCCAATGGCAGATTGTAGACAGTTACAACTGCAATAAAGTCTATTAATCTACTGTTCCCTGATACCAAGGAACCGGCCAGACACAGCGACCTCTTAGCCGCCGAGGCGTTGCCCCGGGTGCACCACAGGGGGTGGGCCACCATCGCACTCTCACACATGCCATAGGGACCCTCTTATAGGGTAGGCTTCATTAATACTTCATTCACACACACAAGGAAAGGACAAAGACAGGATAGAGAGAGAGAGAGAGAGAAAGTATATCCATGCCTGAACCGGGATTCGAACCCAGAACCTCCATATTCATAGTCAGGCACGCCGACCACTAGACAAGTTGGCCGAAACCCATTTATTATTAAACTAATGATTAGGCAGCAATTGTTGACAGAAAGATTAAATTGAGGTGGTTGACAGCCGAATGATTAATGCTGCAGCCAACAGTTCGTACCTTCGAATCCTACCTTGGACTTAGCTATTATAGTAATTCGGAATCCACTTTAAACTGTCGATTACGATCTAATGGTCTCTCTTGGGAAAAAATGACGTAGCATGCCAAAAATTAGGCGTGAATCTCTGTCGGGAAAAATCTTCTCTCCGATCTTGTTCTGTAAGAAATAAAAATGACATTTACATTTGTGAGAATATATTCCTCAGTAATAAATAAGATGACTCATAACAGAATCCCAATGCACGCTGTAACAACTGATCGACCTGTTTGACAAAGACGACAAACAATGTCCCTTTTACTGAAGCCAGAAATGAATGCTCAAATGGCTAGCTAATTATTTATAAAAAAAAAAAAAAAGAAAAAAAGAAAAAAAAAGAAAGGAACGATAGACCTTATTTCCTCCTCACATGGATGATGAATGGGTTTTTAAAAAAAGCAATGTTGTGAAAGTTCGCAAGTTTACTTAGATTTTTCATTAACCCTTTAAGAAATGAAACTGAATTACATTTCTAAAACACTCATCTTGACAAATTAATCGAAAGAAACTCAGTAACTGCTATTTATCTTGAATCAAGATGTTAACACATTTCTATACATTCTCCCAAAGCGATGGAAAAAATAACATTTGCATCCAAACGATGCACATCTCAAAACAAAGGAAAATATTTACAGGAAAAATGCTTGCAGTAGACTCTAATCGGATAATACGAAACGTTTTTGTTAAAATTAAGATTATTTTTCATACATTTGTTGTGCACAATCATGGGGCATTTTTCTATTTTTAATTGAAGTTTTTTGATGATTAGGAATAATTTCAGAAATGTGTTGGGGACAAGTATCCCGATAAATTAAAGTGATCTAAATGTAGTTTTAAAATCATAATTCTAGGAAATGAGAGTCAAAACGTTGAGACTGCTCCAGATAACACATATTGATACCAAAACTATTCAAAGTCTCTCACAATAAGGGAAAATTTCAAAATTATTTTAAAATTTCCTTTGCTCACTAAAACTGTATATGAAGTATATGGACGAATTCATTAAAATTGGAGAAATTATAAATGAACTTTTAAAGAAAAAATGCTGTTGTTGTTGTTGTTGTATAACGCTCAGCTGCTAGACTTTCTACCTTTCAAACAGGGCAAGGGGCGAAAGTGGTAACATTTTATATAGTGGGGCACCCAGTAGGTCTACCACCGTAGCCCCAAAATCAATTTTAATTTAGAAGAAGGGATTACGCAGAAAACTTTCAGATTTGACTTGCCACGCCCAAAGGTATCATTTCATGCGGAAGACATTGCGACATATTTACTATGCCAAGGTACAACACTCTCGTCAGCCAAGGTACACAAATTCGAGGCAAAATTGTATTATTATTTGCTAACTCCGAGCTGCTCCACTGGTATCATTGTCTTCTATTCAATGCACCACAGCCTCTTCCATAGCACTATGGTACCTTCCACCATTTCACGGCGCTTGGCTGAGGGGGTGGATTACGTTATCAGTAGCTTTTAAGCCTGACTTTGACCGCATAACATCTAAAGTAGTGTTGCAGCCAATCATCATGGTCCTCACCAGACTGATATCGCATAGTATTTAGCGATGAATCCCGTTTTAACCTTGCAGCAGATGATCATCATGTTCGTGTCTGTAAAAGACAGGACAATCAGTCTCAATCAGCTTTTGTTTTACAAAGACAGACAGCCATAACTCCTGGTGCGACGATGTTGTTCTTACACCAGCATACTTCCCTGTATCTAACTTTGAGTTGGGGCTCCACCAGTTAGATAGAAGCAGCCGGCTGGAGTCTTCATGATTATGGAGCAGATACCGAGCAGAAGACCCCCAATACTTGATCTGTCACACCCGGAGGAATTTCAATTAGAGGACATTACGACCAAGCTCAATTTTAACGTGTCCCAGACGTCATTAAACTAATGATTAGGCAGCAATTGTTGACAGAAAGATTAAATTGAGGTGGTTGACAGCCGAATGATTAATGCTGCAGCCAACAGTTCGTACCTTCGAATCCTACCTTGGACTTAGCTATTATAGTAATTCGGAATCCACTTTAAACTGTCGATTACGATCTAATGGTCTCTCTTGGGAAAAAATGACGTAGCATGCCAAAAATTAGGCGTGAATCTCTGTCGGGAAAAATCTTCTCTCCGATCTTGTTCTGTAAGAAATAAAAATGACATTTACATTTGTGAGAATATATTCCTCAGTAATAAATAAGATGACTCATAACAGAATCCCAATGCACGCTGTAACAACTGATCGACCTGTTTGACAAAGACGACAAACAATGTCCCTTTTACTGAAGCCAGAAATGAATGCTCAAATGGCTAGCTAATTATTTAAAAAAAAAAAAAAGAAAAAAAGAAAAAAAAAAAAAAAGAAAGGAACGATAGACCTTATTTCCTCCTCACATGGATGATGAATGGGATTTTAAAAAAAGCAATGTTGTGAAAGTTCGCAAGTTTACTTAGATTTTTCATTAACCCTTTAAGAAATGAAACTGAATTACATTTCTAAAACACTCATCTTGACAAATTAATCGAAAGAAACTCAGTAACTGCTATTTATCTTGAATCAAGATGTTAACACATTTCTATACATTCTCCCAAAGCGATGGAAAAAATAACATTTGCATCCAAAGGATGCACATCTCAAAACAAAGGAAAATATTTACAGGAAAAATGCTTGCAGTAGACTCTACTCGGATAATACGAAACGTTTTTGTTAAAATTAAGATTATTTTTCATACATTTGTTGTGCACAATCATGGGGCATTTTTCTATTTTTAATTGAAGTTTTTTGATGATTAGGAATAATTTCAGAAATGTGTTGGGGACAAGTATCCCGATAAATTAAAGTGATCTAAATGTAGTTTTAAAATCATAATTCTAGGAAATGAGAGTCAAAACGTTGAGACTGCTCCAGATAACACATATTGATACCAAAACTATTCAAAGTCTCTCACAATAAGGGAAAATTTCAAAATTATTTTAAAATTTCCTTTGCTCACTAAAACTGTATATGAAGTATATGGACGAATTCATTAAAATTGGAGAAATTATAAATGAACTTTTAAAGAAAAAATGCTGTTGTTGTTGTTGTTGTATAACGCTCAGCTGCTAGACTTTCTACCTTTCAAACAGGGCAAGGGGCGAAAGTGGTAACATTTTATATAGTGGGGCACCCAGTAGGTCTACCACCGTAGCCCCAAAATCAATTTTAATTTAGAAGAAGGGATTACGCAGAAGACTTTCAGATTTGACTTGCCACGCCCAAAGGTATCATTTCATGCGGAAGACATTGCGACATATTTACTATGCCTTAGTTATTATGAGACAGCACGACGAATCATCGATTGTGTCAGGATTCAAATTCACTACCTTCCGATAACGAGAACAAAAGCTAAAGTTACAACAAAACGGGCCATCAAGGCCTCTTCTGAGAAAAAATAGTAAATAAGAGGGTCCAAAATACTTGGAAGAAATTAAAGGAAATAACAATTTTATAAATGTAATCTTTTCTTCTGTTTGCTCTTTGAGAGTTTAAATTGGAGCTCATAATGGGGAGGTTTTAGAAGAATGTACACACTAAAATTAATATTCTTGACTCTGTTATTAACTGAAGAAAAAATTGAGCTCATGTTAAGTTTGATTGTTTAGGCATGATATTTCTAAAGAAATAAATTCCTTATTCTATCCATCCACAGAATTTCTATTCGGAATAGAATTGACAATGGTTATGAAAAGTAACTCGAATTCATAGTCTATAAAAAGTAACCCGAATTCAATATTTAATATCTCTATAGGAAAAAAAAACTTTCAAATGTGTCACAATTCGTTCAATTTGATATACGAAACACCAATTCATTGTATAAAACAATGTTTTGAAGAAAGATAAGTAAATAATAAATATAATTAAAGAACAATACTGGAAAATTACACACATCAATGTATTTTCCAAATCACAACTTTTTCGTAAAGCTTTGTATATACATCTATTTTCCACAAAAAGCTATGGTGCGTGAAGACTTGCTCGCTTGTCCATCTAATGTTCCCTATAAATTGTTGTGCTGTCTATAGTGGTTATCCTCAAACACTGTTCCTCAACAATTTTGTATACTGCCAAATTCTTAAAGTGTGTCGCCAAATATTTAAAGTGTGTTGCTAAATTTCAGAAGTGTATATAGTTGTTGTTCTCGTGTGTCAGCTAGGCTGGCAAATTGGGGTGCACTACTCTACTTTTCCAACTGAACCGTATTTGGGTGGAATCCGACTTCTTCAGTACGCATACATGTCATAGGGATCCGTTTATAGGGTAGGCAACCATTCACACACAAGGAAAGGAGAAAGACAGGATAGAGAGAGAGAAAGTACATCCATGCCTGAACCGGGATTCGAACCCAGGAGCTCCCTATTCGTAGTCAGGCACGCTGATCACTTGACAAGTTAGCCGGCAGTGTATATAGTAAACATTATAATGCTTTTTTATTACGAGTAAAATAATAAGCGTACTGTTGTTTTTGTAGTATAGATATTTTTTATTTTGCATTCAAAATTAAGAAAGATAAGAGCTGATATAAAGTAATTTATTTTGGTGATAAATAACATTGGAGCCTGTTCGAATGGGAAATAGTATAAATTTAACGCCAATATAAATGCCTAGATGCTTTCCGATAGTCAAAACCTTATAACAGTTCAGATATAAATAATTATCAAATGTTTCTCTAAATGTAGAAACATACGAATAATATTAAAATTAGTGAAATATTTAAATTTAGAGCAAAAATAAAGTAAACTAAACCCAATATTAGGCGTGGTTGCAAAAATATGGGTTTTATTCGCAATCAAATTATTAAACTACTTTTCACCATTTGCCGAAACTAAAACGAATCAAATATCAAAACTAATCCCATATTATTTCTTTCTTTACGTTTGCTGTGAGCGGGTGTCGAGCACAGTATGAAAATCTGAAAAATACGCTGATTTGCCAATGTTCCAACTTTGCCAACAACCAACGAATCGATCATTTGTGCCGGTAAGTAACGTCGAAGTAAACAACCTGTCGCTTCGCCTGCGCGCTCCTTTCTCCACGAAACACACCCAGTGTGCCACTTGAATATCCCATTCAGAAAAACAAAAATTTTCGACTTCCTCTATTTCAGAACAGATTAGCGATTCCTTTCTCATTTATTCACGTCGTATGACAGAGGGAAGCCATTTATATGCTAAACTGAACTTTAGGAAGCATTTTTTTCCTGCTTGTATGTCTATATTTTACTAAGTGCGGGTGTATTCCTAACGTCAGAGAGGGCGATTATGTATTTTGCACATAAATCAGATGAAAATACTTTGATTGTAAGCTTATAAAAGATTGGACTAAAATTGGAACTGGTCAGAGGAAAAAAAAACTATCAGTGCTTGAGGGAGGAGTTGGAATAAGTGTTATAACATTTTAATCTTTCACCAATTAAAATTGTATGTCACCAGTATTTTGTAAACGTTATGCAGATATTTGCATTGCTAATGTTCACCAGAAATAAAACCTTGTGGTACCTAAATATGTACTCATTTGCTTAAGTTTTATAATAATAAATAGTTTGTAAAATAGATTCTTTTGAAAAAAATCGAAGCACCAAGAAGGATTCCTTCGATTGTGGGGAAATTTCGTAGGCATCTTGATCTTACGTACAAATCATAAAATTATCAAAGCCACTGAACATGAATTGCGGTCATATTAAGCATTTCTGGTGAGCAACTCGCAAACTATGAAACCGGCAATAGAAGCGGAATTTTTTTTGTCTTTTCTCGTTTTCTTTGTTGTGATTGCTTGGAGAAATAACGAATGATGTCCTCATGACGTTATCGATTGTCTTATAGGCTAACTTTGAGGCCTATAAGACATTCGATACACGATTTACAGGCAACTAAATCACTTCAAATGTGGTCGCATATCGGAATGGTTGTAGCTGGGTGTTCAAACTGATCAGTGAGTCCACCTGCAACACAGCAGACACAGTGTGCTAGGATGCTGGGAGGAAAACTCTCGTCAGCCAAGGTACACAAATTCGAGGCAAAATTGTATTATTGTTTGCTAACTCCGAGCTGCTCCATTGGTATCATTGTCTTCTATTCAATGCACCACAGCCTCTTCCATAGCACTATGGTACCTTCCACCATTTCACGGCGCTTGGCTGAGGGGGTGGATTACGTTATCAGCAGCTTTTAAGCCTGACTTTGACCGCATAACATCTAAAGTAGTGTTGCAGCCAATCATCATGGTCCTCACCAGACTGATATCGCATAGTATTTAGCGATGAATCCCGTTTTAACCTTGCAGCAGATGATCATCATGTTCGTGTCTGTAAAAGACAGGACAATCAGTCTCAATCAGCTTTTGTTTTACAAAGACAGACAGCCATAACTCCTGGTGCGACGATGTTGTTCTTACACCAACATACTTCCCTGTATCTAACTTTGAGTTGGGGCTCCACCAGTTAGATAGAAGCAGCCGGCTGGAGTCTTCATGATTATGGAGCAGATACCGAGCAGAAGACCCCCAATACTTGATCTGTCACACCCGGAGGAATTTCAATTGGAGGACATTGCGACCAAGCTCAGTTTTAACGTGTCCCAGACGTCATTTGAAAACACGGAGGATCTTTGGTTAAGCCGGGAATAGAACTCCCTACCTTCCGATAATGAGAAAACGCCCTCACCAATCAGGCTACCGCTGCCCAGTGTGAAGTTTTAAGGTGCTATTTCGTAAGGCAGCAGGTCGTCTCCAGTCATCTGCTATACATATTTAACAGCTCAGCAAAATGTTGATGCCATCCTGCGGCTAGTTGCATTACCCATCATGGCACTTCATTTCCGTGACATTTCCCAACAACATATTGTTCGGCTCCATACCTTTCGCATATGTGTGTATTGCCTTCATGTCGTTAATACTCTCCCTTGGCCAGCACGTTTACGAGATCGGTCTGAAATGGGACACATCTAGGACAAGGTAGGGCTTAGATTCTGACACATTAAGGTATCATTGATAAGTAGATACAACTGCTGAATGTATAGTAGACTGTATGGCAGGATAACATTATATAGTAGCCTCTATCGCTCTTTACCAAGGCATATACAAGCATGTATCACCACCAGAGTGGTTCCCCCAACTACTGATTTGAAGATTCAAACTGTAACTGTAAGCTGTGGAAAGACCAAGAGCCTTAATTTTTTTATTATTTCATTATCTGTGTAAAAGCTGAACTCATATTTAATTTCATTAAAAAAAACCACTTCCTTCTTGGTCCTTCTATTTTTTCCTCAAAAGATTAAGATATATTATGTATTCACATGTTTCTAAAGCAGATAACTAATGAGTTCGGTAAGATATGACTTCTATAATAATTGATAAATGAGACTTCTATAATAATTGTTAAAAATTCACAATCGTCAAGGGAGAAAAGGGTTTGTACAGTCATTTTTGAGGAACTAAACTTACATTTCCGGAACAATACAAATATGCAGAAATAGAAATCGAACTCACAAGTTGTCATAGTGAAGGCCAGAGCGTGACCCGCTCAGACACCAATGAAACTGACTATCTCGTGTGACATTTATAATGTCACACGAGATATTTATTCAGTTATAGATCTTTAAGTGAAAAATAGTTAACATTTTTCCTTCGGGATAAGGGTGACTTCAAGTTTAACAACATTTCGGAAACTTAGAAATTTATCTTCAAATTGATCAAAATAAGTAAACTTTTATGAACAAAGTGTTTCTTTTTAGAAACATACCTTGATTTTGCATTGCAAGAAGAACTTTTCATGAAAAATCAGAGCACAACGCCGATATTTTTTCAAGATTTCATCAATTTAAGAACTGACTAAAAATGCAAATGACAATGTAGTATACTGTATACTTTGGTGATGAGAATGTTGCTATTCATTTACTGTATGAAATCTGAGGCGTGAAACACTTCTCTCTTTTAATGTCCGATTTTCGAAGACTTTGCGGTAGTGTGTTTAATAATTCTGAGTGCAAGGCTAAATCACATATGTTTTGCAAATTCATACTTACATTTGCGCATTTCACTTGTTGAGGTATTCGACTGAATATTTTTCCACCTTCACATACATGAGCTATTCATTTTAAGATCAATCCATCATCTCTGAAAAGGAAGTGACACATTTATGCAAAGTATCTTTTGCAACGTGCAATTCTTGCATTCTCTTTGCAGCTAACTGTTAATTTCGTTAATAATTAAAATCTCTAATTTTTGTCTTTTTAATTATGATCGCCTGGTGTGAATTTAATTGCTAAGAAGTTTGTGTTTGTAGTGTTAGACATAGTAGAAACGAAAGTTCATTATACTATTACTGCTTCTTAATTTGGTATGCCATTTGATATAGCCTTGCAGTCGAGAGTAGTTGCAAACCTCTCCCCCCTCGAGTTACTTCTCTGAGCATTTTTAATGAATGTTTTCTTGTGTTGCAAGGCAGGAAAATGGTTTTTAAGAGTGGAAGTCCCCTCATTAGATATTAGCCACAGTTGAACAACGAAGGATGGAAGTATTTTTCCAATTTTTGACATTGCGGAAGGTGAATTCGGCCCACTTTTGATCAAGAGTTCTTATGGAAGTCAATAACATGACAATATTGGTGATGCTGCGTCACTGATTTCCACAGTAATCAGCATACACCAAAATAAACAAGTCGGTGAAGAATATTTTGGAAATCGAGCATGCCTCCATTTAAGTCAATCCGTTTCCCAAATATTAACACTTTTCCTGATAATGGCTATCATAATCCGTTCTCGTGTGTGGCTCAATAAAACAAAATCGCCTCTTCACAACTGGAAAAACCAATCATTAAACCAAATTCCCCTTCGATTGCCAATATGTTTGATTGCAGCTTAGTATATCCTCAAAATCAAACAATTCATTTCCGCCCCACTTGAACCCAAATTATACTCATCTTAGGTTAAATATCTTCTTCCGCTGCGATCAACCCGCTCTTTTAACTCACGGATAAAAAAAAATTAAATAAATATCTTCAAATTCGACTAAAAAATAGAGCTTGGATGAGAAGAGGCTAATTGAGCTCAAGTCCTCTTGGTGGAGCTGAATCGCAGATTTCCACCCGTTGCAATGAGGCTTATACTTTTCTCCCTGGTTTGACATCATCTTTGAACAGTGATCGCCACGCCCTCTAATGACTGTTTCATGATAGGGTTGAAATAATGGGTAAAGGAAATTATGCACTATTAGAAAGTCAATATGTAGTCCTTCGGTGAAATTTCGGCAGCAGCTCCCACTTCTTTTTAGGAGTGGTACGAGAAAGAAAAAAGATCTATAAAAGATGGTATTCGAAATTTTCACCTGGAAGGTTGCTTTCAGAAGGAAAGAAATATTCATTTACAAAATAAAATGTATCATTGAGTGAATAGTAACTGATTCATTAAAGAAGTCTACATTGTGTCCCTTTTTGGTTGAGCGGTGGTGAGGTTAACATCTAAGTGGTTTACTCCACCTCACAAAACATTCACACCAACCAATGAAAAATAAATGCATTACATGAAAGTGAAAGCATTCGGAAATTATATAATCATTTCAATAATTAAATAATACACATATTTTTTTTTTAAAATCAAAAAAAAATCTAGAATGAAATTAAAAAAGAAAATTTTGAACTAAGTCAAAAATGATAATTTTAAGAAATATCATTAAATATTTTTCAAAATTTGAAAAATGGATGATAGTAAATGGAGATGATATAATAAAAACAACTTATTAAAAATTAATTAAGCATATAAATTGCTACTTATTTAAAAGTAGCCAAACTTAGGACTTATTTTCAATCACTAATTATCGGATATCATTTTTTTCATTTCAGTCAGGTGTTCAGATTCTTTTCATGCAGGTGGTTACACATTCTGTAAAGGAATCATGAAGACATTCACATTGCTGGAAGTCATTGAAACTTGTCTCCTTGCGATCTGTTCCAGCAAAATTAAATTTAAATTATTTAATCAGAATGTTTTACAGCTTGGATAAAACACTGATTATAAGAAGTTCGAAACAAAACACTTTTGCGCAGCAGCTAAATATTATGAGAAAAAGAGAGTGAGAGTTTTGTAATAATTTAGAGTCATGAATGATTAAATAAAATGAAAATTTTTAATATAATTCATGAAATTGTGAATAAAAAATAGGTTGCGGTGTTCTGAAAAATAATAAGCGTGGTGAAACGAGGACTCTCAGGAAACTTCCTTTTTCCACAATGTTATAAAAAGAAGAAGAAGGCCTTATGAGCAGAAGGTGAATTGTTTTTCATTTAGGCATTTCTGGAATCCGGAGCCAGACTAAATTAGGGGCATAAGGGGCAGTTGCTCCGGTCACCGAAATCCGCGAGGTCCCCAAATCGAATAGAAAGAATAATAAAATGTTACTCTTTCTTCTGTCTCTCTTTCTCTCTCTCTAATGATTTTTTTAAAAACAAAATATCACAGTTCAGTGTAAACTATCAGTTGCATATTATTTTCTTTATTAATCTATTATATGAATACAAAAAATCTATACTTCGTAAATTCATGGCTTTCCTGGGCGAAATTTACCTGAATTTTTGAAATTATAGTGAACGAAATTCCCTCATCAATAGCCTTGTGTATTTTTAGACATCCCAAAATGCGATATATTTACAAAATGTGTTTAGGCTCTAGTCAATTTTCTTGTTGTATACCTATAATGCGGTAAAAAAAAATTTAAATACATCTATAAAGTTGCGTCCTTTATTATTGAAATTGTAAAGCAGAGGGTGTTGCAACTATATGTCTATAGGTGGCGCTGTATACGAATATTTGTTTACAATCAGAATAAGATTATGCGCCGAGCGAATTAGCTGTTTGTTCTATGTCCTGTCTTGTTTTGTATTGTCCTGTTTATGTACTATGTTTAATAAAGAAAAAACCTGCTCGAGGTAAGCTCATCTAGAATTTGAATTGATTTATTACTAAGATCATTTAATAAACATGATTAGAAATAAGAGAGTTAATAGAGAAATATTACAGAGGGTTATCCCCCCAAAAAAGTAAGTTTTCCCCACGGTCCTTTATTAGGCTCAAGTGTGCCCTGATACAATCATAAATTATCGATTGTAACGAGCATTAAAAAGATTACGGAAAATTATTTAAGAAAAAAACTTATAATTTAATTTATGCCTGAAATTAAAGATTAGGTCAAGTTAGGCAATCGATGTATAGATATCTTTCTGTTACTATATTTTCCCTATGAAACACAGCCAACCCTGTCATAGTTTAGGACCTCAGACAATTAATGATGTCCACATCCACTCCAGCGGTTTGTGATAGCAAACTCTGCTATATATATATATATATATATATATATATATATATATATATATATATATATATATATATATATATATATATATATATATATATATATTTAATTTATGCCTATATATATATATATATATATATATATATATATATAACACAAGGCAAAAATTTCTCATTTGAAACATGGAATTGTCTTCAATCAGTACATGAAATACTGTTCACGTTATGCAGAATGCAAATATACATTAATTTTAAATGACTTGTTCACACTGGTTTTGTAGTAATTCACAATAGTTTTATAAGCATTAAAAAAATGTGCATCTGTCTCATAGCATACTATTGTAATGATAAATTTTTAATTGTTGATTGTGTTTTAATTGTTGATTGTGTTTTAAATCGAAAGTGGAAAATAAGAGCACACTCAATAAATAGCAAAAACATAATTGTATTGTTTTATCGCTTAAAACTCTTTTATCTTTAAACATGCTGTTATTTTAAATTTTCTTGGATTAAAAGGTAAATGCTATTTATTTTAAATACTTCAACATCTGTATCATATAACTATCAAGTCCTTATTGCCAGCTGTCCCACCAACATACGAGATCTTTGCCCTGCACTGAACTTGGGACACTTGTTGTGATAAGTACTGGAGAGTTTGGCACAAGATGAACGATTTATGGATTGACTGCGGTTTCAGTTTTGTTATCTGAGTTCTTGATACTTTTGTTCTAGTTTTAATGGTTGTTACTGTGACAACAGTTCTCTTCTAATCTACCATTAGAAATAAAAGAAGGATTTTAAACATTTCATTTACATCTTCAAAAATCTGTTTTCTCTCTCTCTCTCTCGTGAACAAACCTTAATCTGAAGTTTGCACAAAGCATGCAAATCAAAGAACACTCGTCATGACTTTAGATGAATCTAAGAAATGCAAAAAGGAATTCATTTTAAACAAAATAAACCTGTTCAAGAAACAGTAGTAAAATATGTATTCTTATTGGGTTTTTTTTTTTTTTTTTTTTTTTTTTTTTTTTTTTGTGCGCTATGAATAACTGGGATCAAAAGAAACGCATTTCAAATGCTGCGCCATGAATTCGAACATTTATGCGTAACAATGGAGTCATGAATTAATTTCTCAAGTTTCCCGGCGATTATTTTCCATGTTAATTGAAACAAATATATGTTAACAGCTTCTAAAAGGTTGGGCGTATCCACCCGAACGCGATGATGGAACAAGAAAGGGTTGACACCCAGTAGCGGTAAATAACAACAAAAAAGAGTCAGAGTGGAGTTCCTTCACGCGCTGTTGACCACCATTATCTGCCCACACGAGCAGCTGATAAGAAGGCAACAAATGCGAGCTTTTAAATTCCATCCTCTACATCAAACGATATTAACGAAAAAGAAAGGCAACTCATCCGGAAGCAGTTTTTGTGTTGCAATCTTCAAGATAATAGAAAAACACTCCCCGTTCCAAATCATAATCGACTTGAGGTGCATAAAGTAATTATAATTTCCTCACAATTTCTTTTGCAAAGAGCATGAAGCGCGCGTTGGCTCTTGATCCTGAACGCATTGCCCATGCGCGTCACGTAGCATTGCCTGCGATTCGTCCTTTTGTCCTCACCGCAAGGAGAGGGAGAATGCCTGCGATTAACAGCGCATTGTACTATGCGGCAGAAAGAGCGCATATTTGATGGCCTTTTGAGTAATTTTTTATCTGATGCATGAATAATAGGAAACATTGAGACATCAAGAAACTCTAACACTCAGGGTGTTTTATCATTTTCTTTTACGGAGTCATTAGAGAAATCTTCTTAGACTTGTTTGTCAGGGTTCGGACACATTTTACACACTACGCGTCATTAAACGAGTATCTAAAGTGGAAAATGGATTTTGAAACTCAGCAAAGATTCCCGCAAGTGGTAGAAGACGAACTCACGAACTGTTAAACTGAAGACCAGAACGCTAACATTTAATTAAATGTTCAGCCTCTTAAGATAGTCACTTTTGAAAATACTAAATCATGCTACATAACAGAAATTCAATTTAAGATTTCTCGAGTTCAAACACAACCACAGTTGAAGAATGGACTCTCTTTTCTTCTATATGTACATTTGACAAATTAAGAGTCCGAAAGTTTTTTTTTTTTTTTTTTCTCCTTGCGATTTGTGAATAGGATTCATTATCTATGAAATGAATGTAAATATTACCTATGATATCTACATAAAATGAGGTTTTAAATTATGGTTCAAGGAGCAGCCTTCTTAGTGTTATCAAAGTACCATCATCTTACATCACCTTAATCTTTTGGCTCAGTGCCGCTTGCTGGGAAAGTTATCGCGCTTCTCGAGCCCCTTCCGGAATGGACACTTAAAATAATAATGTCGGCAATTGAGTATTTTATCCAATGTGTGTGTGCGTATATATATATATATATATATATATATATATATATATATATATATATATATATATATATATATATATATATATATATATATATATATATATATATGTATATATATACATATGTATGTATATATATATATACATATGTATATATATATACATATATATGCATATATATACATATCTATATATATATATTCCTTCATTGGTGGGATGGTCAACAATATTGAGAAACAGTTAATTTTAAACTATATTAATTTAAATGCCAAATAACTTAGATGAATGAGGTTTTAGTAAAAAAAAACTTCGCTTTAAGCGGGTGTTTTCGAAAATTTTATTATGTGTAATAGTGAAACAGTATTAGTATTATGGCCTTTAGTAATTTCGGTATTATTTTTTAAGTCACATGTTAGGGCACATTGTTTTTTCTAAGAGGCAAAGCCCGTGCTCTGCTGTCAGCGACTCCAGCAGGACTCCCAGTGAGCCTAAAGCTTCTACCAGTCAAGGGAGAGTCTCTCCACGCCAAGATTCTTTGTCTCTCTCAGAAAACAATGCTGAGTACTAAATAACGTTTTGTAATTAACCTTAACAATTAGCACAGACACGTTTAAGTAGATACGTATACCGTTGTAATTTTTGTCTTAAATGTGTAAAGTATAAATACTGTTTACATATTTAAAACATTCGGGTACCCGCATACACGAATATTCCTAGGGGCAAATCCTACTTCGCGGTTTTTCAACTTTCGCAGAAGGTTCCCATTAACCACGAAAAACGAGGAGTCATTGTATATACAACTTAACGAAAATCATTGACTTCATTAGGCTGAATTTTATTCAATGCATTTTTCTAATGCATTTGTTTACTTCTAGAATTTTGAGTTTAATTTTAATTTACATTCAGAAAAAAAGAGAATGGGTCTTAGAAAAAAAAAAAAAAAAACAAATTAAATTTCCTTGCTTATGATTATATATATATATATTTTTTATTTTTTTTTATTTATTTATTTTTTTTTATGGATTTTTTAGGTCTGTATTTAAACACCGGACAATTTGTTCATAACATTTCAAAAGAACTTTCAAGGAATTTAACCTTTCCAAAATTTCTGAATTGCTAATTTCTAATTCTAAGGATTTAGTCACTTTGTTTATATTGTTTTACTTTCAAAACTAGGATTTAGATTTGGGGAGTTCTTTAATAAATATGTATGAAATCACATATTTTTAATTTATGATTTTTTTCTCTGAAAGAAATTTTAAATTTAGAAACTAAACCAGGCGACAAAAAAGGTATACAATTGAAAGTTAAGAATGAAGGAAAATACTAGAAACACCTCTTAGAATAGAAAAAAAAACTGACATCGCAGCAGAAAGTACATATCTCCGAAACAATAGTTTGACGCAAAATTCGGATAAAGATGTACCGCGCCACAACGCCTTTTATTTAAATGTAGGTTCATGCCGCTTGGATAAGATGGTTGTGGAAATGATGGATGAAGACGCATTTGCTCAGCCCTCTTTCCCCAACAGAACAAAGCAAGACAACTCTTTTGTTGGTGGCTCTGTTTCAGGAAGAGATTCACCTGTGACAGTTGTCTTCCCAAAAGAAGCTTCTCGTAATAATTCCCTTTTCCCATCATCACGTCACTATCAAGTCCTTTATTTTAAAAGCATTCCGATTCAAAGAAAGATCACAAAAAACAGAAAGACGTACGAGTTAAGAACTCTTAGTATTATTTGCTATGTATTTGTCAATAGCAATTACTACTTTCTCAATTTACTTATCACAAATCTAATACAGATAACGAATTCAAGAATATTTTATTGAACAGAAAACAAAGGCGGATAAAAAATATTACTACAGACAGTTACTATTGGCTCTGAGTTTACTTACCACAAATTTAATTCAAATAACGAATTCAGAAAGATTATGTTCAATAGGAAATAAACCAATAGGTAATATATATTACCAGCGAAATCAAATTTTTTTTATTAGAAACAGACTGAAAATAAGTAAGGGTAACTTATACGTACGTACTTTCCACATAATCATCCAGTCAATTTAAACATTTACCTGGAAATAGAACAAAAGTGTTTAAACTTTGTCCCCAAGCTACCCCGTTCCTTTCCATTTAGTCTGCTCTTTACAAATGATTCATATTACAGTCAGCAGCCATGCTTCTTCCCAATTTCGGATTGGACATTCCGGGTATTATAATCTAATGGAGGGACAGGGTTTTGAAGTGTAAAGTTCTGGGTTGGATTCCACACACTCTTCAATAACAGAAACTGGATGTCAAGTATTTTTTTCTTCCTGTATTTATCTGAATGAAGTTTCAAATGTCTCCCAAGTCTTCTGTTTTGTAGCATATTGTTACGACTGCATATGTTATTTATGGAAAGTCGTGCCCAATCACGGGATTGGTTGCTTGTGGGGGTTCATGATAGACTTTAAACAAGGGCCAAATTAATTTTCGCGTGCAAAAAAGGCCGAGGGGTGACAAGCAAACCAAACTAAGCTGCAAAAAGTCCTCCATTGAATACTCATCAGAAGTTCAAATGTCTGAAACACTTTCTGCCTTTCTTTATTTATGCAGTGGCATCAGAAACAGTTTCGAAACAATTCATCCTTCCTCTTTATAATTCCTCCGTAACCTAAAAGTGGATCTGGATCTTTGGATGAGAATACCCTGAGTTCGATTACAGCTACATTTGGAAAACGTATGGCCAATTTCGAACTTTTGTATCCATTGGAGCGGATCGCTTGACCACAACATAAGTAGGAGGAAATCAGAAACAGCCCCTTTACCATCAAATAAACATTGTGATTAGAATTAAGTAATGATTAATTGAATCCAACTAACTAAATAACCATATCAATTAAATTAAACTATTTGAAATGAACAAATCAACAAAATTTGACATCAATACAGCGAAGGAGCGTTATTTAAAAATAAATAAATAAATAAAACTAAATCCTCTTCTGTAGCTATCGACACTTTGGAAATGGTATTTATTTGCTTACATCCAATTGCTTTTGTTGCATCCTTGTTTGTATTTTTAGTGCACATTTCATGCATAATTTTTCATCTGCTCAACATTTTGATAGTGGTTAAATTATGCATTTATTTATATCTACGTATACTTTCCATTATTCAAATGCATCTTTTCTAGTTATAACTGTTCTATCTTTAGCTATATGTATGCGTGTATATATGTATTTAATACAAAATTGTAATTTATAATAAATGGATAATGTTTTATAATTTATGTCAAAATTGTCCATGTGAATCTAATCTTCTATTCATTAAAAACACAAAAGAGACACCCCGCAGAATAATTGAGTTAGAATAAAAAATAATATTTTGTGAATTGAAGTACTGTTGCTTGTTCTAATGCTGACTTTTAACCCAGTTCGGGAATGCGATAACAGGGGAATCCGAAGCAGTCTTCTCTCGCCTGCCTTGAACTGTAATATTCACTGTTCATGCCACGCGATTGACCCTCTTGTAGTTGAAGAATTTCCATTTTTATAGGGAGGTGACATTTGGTCTTTCCATCGAATATGAGACTTAATTAAGCAGTTTTCGACTCCGTAGTTCTCATGGAGGGGGGGGGGGATTGATGTAATATCCGTCAGTCTCTCAATAAAGGTCATCTTTGTACAAGGTTGTTAGAAGCTTTTACAACGGAAGAGAAAAAAGCTTCCGCATTTTGGTTTTGATTATTATGGCTCATTCCTTTCCCGTGAGTGAGCTCGTTATGGGTAAATAAGCAAGCGCAGTACTCAGTATCGAACTGGTAAAAAGGATGAATACACGACTGAAAAAAAATTTGAACCTATGTAAAAATGATCTTTACAAGTAAGAATTTCCGTCTTTGGGAAACACGAATTTTGATTGTCTAACTATCCAAGAATGTTGTAAAGCATTTTAACACCCACCCGTAAACAAGACTTCTCACAAAGAGTGGGCCGTATTCACGTGTTACAAGGGAGGAAACTCTGAAAATTTCAAGAACCGAATGCCGACAGAAGACGTGCATTCTCGAAAGGAGAGGAACGACATCTCGTTATTCATCAGTGGCTTGGATGAAACCGGGCATCTCTCATGCTGCTCAGTGTGCCAACAGAAAGTCCTCTCGGCAGGCAACTTACAGAGTGCACTGAAAATATCTTATGAAAAACTTAGGCAGTTAAGCCGTCCAGTGCGTTCTGTCAAAATGGTCGGAATTTCACCATTTTATAGAATATATCAATGCAAATGTTAAGGAGATGTGTCTTCTTCGGGAATGGGTCACCAAGCGAATTTTTTCTATTCTTGATCCTCACCATCGTTAGACTAGCGTCCAGTCTGCACCATCAAGAATCCATGGCGAATACACTTGAAATGAAATTTTATATTCCGAAAAAATGACAGTCTTTGGACACTAAAATTAAATACAAAGTAAAAACTCAAGAAAAGTGCTTCTTACAAATATTTTTTTTGTATTTTAATACATTACTATCAATTATTAAGTTTAAATTAAATAATATTTTGATGTCAGTGCTCATTTAAATATTCATTGTTTTAAACATTTATTTTTTTACATAGGAAACAACTATTAATTTTATTTGAAATAAATTTGTTTCTAAAATAATTTTTTATGATTCCGAATGTCTTGATAGTAGCTAGGAAATTTTTATGGGCAGTAGATAAATAGTTTAAGGTATCTTGAAGTACATCTAGAGTTTGAATCGAGTTATCAACAAAATCAAGGCAAGATTTTTTTCAATTAGTATCTTTTAGGAGAAAAATGAAGTTCATCATATATAAATTAAAACAAAAAATAAGGTTACATAATACGCTGACAAAGAATCGGCGTTCCACTTTATACTTCTGAAATTTAGTAATTAAAAAGTAATCCACACTTAATAATAATAAAACATTTTTTTCATTATTTTTGGAAGATTGAATAAAAATGTATTTTGGAAACGATTTTTGTTTTTAGTCAAAAGATTTGTTGGAAGCTGTTATTGCAATTGAATCTATAATGAATGTGCAATCCATGGAGATCAATAATTTGTTCAAGACGGCATTCCAAAAATTCTCTTTTTCTTGAAATTTAAATGATTCAATCATACTACTTATAATTTTAATGAAGCTTTAGAACTATGTTCATATATTTACAATAAATTCCGCTCTACGCGGCCGTGATTTTTTTTTTTTTTTTTTTTTTTTTTTTTTTTTGTTTATCGGATTCCACTTTAAGCGTCCTTTCTCATACAAACATGTTTTCTTTTTCTATTTGATTAAAGCAGCAAGTGGCGTGACAGCGCTACCTAGTAACGTATCATTCATACAACACGCATAAAAATTTATTCATGAAAGAAAATATCCTATGATTAAATTTTTGAAACTAAATAATTAAAATTTAAAGCGTCTGTATAAATTTAAAAATGAGATGCATTTACTAGAATACCAAAATTAGATGTGTTCTAGGAATTGCCTCGTATTCTATAATTGCATCTACCTGCGTTAGTATTTACTGAATAAAATGGATGAAAGCTTGCAAATACTAGCCCACCAGTTCTGAATTTTTCTCTTTGTCTTGTGCCCCCGTGAGTTTCACATTCCTTTAAATCCACCTGTGTCACTAAATATTAATCGGCTTACTTTCTCAGAGAGTGTAAATATTTTTTGAGTTAAAAAAATACCAAAGAATTTTTTACAAATAGATTTTATGATAAATGTATCGATATACTTCATGATAAAATTTAATATATATTTTTTGATAAAATTTATAGTCTAAAAATATTCAGTACTATTAATTATTTAAAATTATTTTATTTTCAATAATTTTATATTTCTTTATAATACTGAATACATAATTTTCTAATGGTCAAAAATACAAATATCTGAACATTAAAATTCAGTTTATTAATAAGCTAATAACTTGATCCGATTACTTGGCGGTGAAATGGAATTATCTGTGAAAGTAATTACTGAGGATCACAAAATCATGATGTTTGAAAAGAAATATATCTGTTGACGAAATTCTTTAGTTTTTTGTTCATCACTTGAAATATTAAAAGCGTTATTACTGTTATTTTAGTCCGTAATTATTTAAAAACGAGGTCAACTATATAAAGTATTACGTAACAGCAAATAATATTAAATAAGTTTTAGAACCAAAGCCAGTATCTCTTAAATCAGTCTCGTGAGTAGAAAAAACGTGGTAAGGCATTTGCTCTACTATTTTTTGAAGTATAACGCCCCGGGTTCTGTTCCAGCCACAGTGGAATAATACGGGATAAGAGCCACACTTCTGCCGTCCACATACACGTTCGTTGGGGGGTTGTGCTTGGGAATTTGTTGGCTATTATATGACTCTCTACGTGGTTTCCGTGTTAACCTTTATGGGCAAAAAAAAAAAAAAAATGATGGCGACAAACGAATAAATAACCCAACGAAAAGCAAAGGTGCGCTACTTGCCTCTAGGTGCTTAAGTGGCGGGCCTCAAATGGAGATTCGGAATATTGCTTTATAATCATCCGGGAAAATCAAATACAATAAATTTAAAGTGACATGTACAAAAGTAAATATCAACGAAAATCCGACAACATTCTTTTATTCAAATCCGGGTCTTTGGTCCAGGACACCAGCGTCCATTGTACTACCGCAAATTCCCGAGTGAAGTTTGACAGAAAATTGATTTTGAATAGGAAGCGTCGTATGCGCCAACCAGCACTCATTGCTTTAGAGAAGCGATTTGAGTGAAATGTTTTTTCTGACACAAGTAATTCAACTACTTGCAATCAAAAGGAAACAAGATCGAAAAGAGGACTCTTTCCCTGGCTTCTTTTATTCATGAGTCACTCATTACACTCTTTTCTCGAATCACTAATTATTCATTTCAAATAATCTCACGTGGAAATAAACAATCGAATAAACAACTCATGTCGTCCGTCGAAGCTTTCAGCTGAGCCCGCGTCATCCGCACGACCCCGCACTGAGGGTTTGAGCTTCTTTATCTGTTGGGTCAAATCCATTCATCACACTGTGGCACATTACAAGAAATTGAAGAAAAAAGTGGATTCTTCCTAGTGATGACCCTGGCATAGAAGATGCATATTGAGATTCGGTTACCAAGGCGAACTTGGACATGAATGTCCGAGCTGACCCGAATCGGAGTTGCAGAGGGGGTCAGTGGTTTTCTGGTCCCTCGGGTCAAAATGAAAGGGTCAAGGAGCTGTTGAAGAGAGAAAAACGTGAATTGAATGGTTATCGCTTGATAAAAAAAAATTTCGAGATATTTCTTCCTGGAATGCAAAATAAACAAGGATTTGTAGAAGTAAAAAATCCTTTTGTAACGTTGAAGGCAGAAATTCTCGTAGGTTGAGTTTTTTAAATGACTGCAACATAATACTTCGAGTCACCCCCTCTCAAAATAATATAAATAAAATAAAAAAAACCCATCGTTACAACTCAATTTTCGAAATTTCATAACTCGCTTCCTGTCACTATTTGTGCCTCTGCATGATTGACCTGACTTCACAAAAACACGTTCTGAGAGCAAACATTTTCAAATCAAATCCCCAAACAGCATTTCCTGCATTACACCTTATTTGGGGTGGCCTGAAACGCTTAAACAAACACGAGGCCAATAAAGGATAGTTGACTCCATGCAGTGGATAACGTACAATGTTTTGCGACATTCAAAGTTTAGCTTTCAAGGAATGACTTTCAAAAGACCGTGAGCCAAATGTACTTATTCCGAGGGGGAAAACCTAGGAAATTCCTAGATAGATGTGCATGTAGAAACACAGCACATAAATTTCTGATTCATAGTGGTTGAAACCATCCCTACCAAAGAGCGCAATAATACATTGGTCCTACAAATACTCCTAAATTAGAGTAAAGTGAGTCTAATTTTATTGAATTTGTTTACTCTATCTATCAGTAAACACATGGTAACGACTCTTTATTCAGTGCTAAATATAAGCAATGAAGTAAAATCAACATCTCGCTTCAAAAATTGACAAATGTTCGTGATAATTGTATAAAAAGCACGCAGTTACTAAACTTAAGCATTCAGATGGTGACAAGTCTCTTTCTTGGACTTCCTCAGAAACTTCATTTATGTCCCTAAGAGTTTTCTACCCTTTAGGGTAGTGGTTTACAACCTTTTTGTACCAGCGCCCCCCTTTTAAAAAATGGTTGGTGCGCCCCTCTGTGGCAAATAATGCATTGTTTTTAATAACAGGCAAATAATGCATTGTTTTAATTCTACTTCCTTTTTATATGCAGTTAAAAAGTAGATCTTTATTCGTTTGGTTTCGAAATCAAAAATCAAAATCAAAACTATCAGTCAAATCTTGCAACGCGTTTTAGTGAAAATTCCCGTGAACCGATTTCAATGATATTTGGTATACTTACTATATAAGGCTACAATGACAACGCAATATTATGAAAAATAATTTATTGATATATCAGAATGATAAAAAAAAATATATTCTTTACTTTTCAGTGCATTTTAAAAAGCCTGTAACTTAATTTTTTTACCAGTTTATTTTCATTTTCCATTATTTTGGCGCCCTAGATCATTGCGTTCCGGGCGGCCACCCGGATAGCCATACCCTGAGGCCGGCATTGTATATATCAACGTGGTTATCGCAAGCACTACTAACGAACTAATTCTGTTCATAGAAAACAGAAACAATCAGATGCTTCTGTTTACTGAAGTTCGGCGCGAGTAAGCACGAGAATTCCTGATTGTTGCGAGTGCTTATCTTTTGATTCCACCCCATCGCAAACTCTTTCCGTTTTTAAAAGACATAGGATTTATGAATTTTATCTGGTTTATAAAATTTTATTTAAATGTCAAATTTTTAATTTTATATATGTGAATTTTTTATGTATAGATAATTTTAATGTACATTTTAATTATATTTCTATTTTATATTTTCAATTGGTTAAAAAAACTCATATATAATATCTTGTGATTGGTGCAGTTTGTCCTTATCTGGTCCTTGCGCCATTAAATCAAATCAACCAAACTAATCTTCCGATATTCTTACAGAATGTTTTAAGCTCCCGTGATTTAAAGTTCTTATTGGTCAATTTTTGTCCAATACTTTTATTCAAGTCGAGGGTGTACCCCAAGACACTATTTTAAGCGTCACTGTTTTTAGCCTTTCCATTAGTATCATCCTTCATAAATACCACGTCCTATATATCATACTTCAGCGAATGGTAATATGTTGATGACCTAAAATTATCATGTCAGGTGTTCAATATGCAATTAATTGAGAGATACAAAAGGCAGTTAACAAACTTGCTGTATGATGTGTTGAGAATAGCCATACCTTATCACCAAGAAAGAGTAGTTGTATCCATTTCTGTGGAAATACTACCCTTCACAATGATCCAATGATTTCTATCAACAATACTTCAATATCAGTAGTCAATAAAATAAAATTGCTGAGAATTATATCTTTTAAAGAAAGTTAACCTTTTTTCGGCATGTTTTATATTTGCGGAAGAAGTGCGAGCTATTGCTTAATACCCTCAAGATGTTATAAATACATCTTATGGTTCTGATCGCACGTCACTACTTCGTACTTATACCAATCATTAATTTTATCTCCTATTGACAATTGGTGTCTTGTATATGGATCTTCTGAGTCTTTTGTCTTAATTCAGATTGGACACAGTTCATCACTCTGCTTTGAGGATATGTTCAGGCGCATTCAGCACAATACCCACCCAAAGCCTATAAATGATTTGTCTATTATTACCTTTAGACCTGAGACGCATGCAGCCTTCTCTCAATTATTATGCAAAGATTATGTCGACCCCACATCATCGATTAAGTTTCTCGATAATTTCATCTGCACTTGAAAGATTATAAGAAACTGAACCATCAACTATCCCACATTTTCTCACTCAGGCCTATTTACATATGTAGCTTGCAGATCTGTGTGATATTCGGATTGAGACTATAAGCCCTTTTGTTCATCCTCTTTGGTATACTTTTATCCACACCTTTGTTCAATTTAGAAAACCGTACACAATTTTTCAACAGCTTTTATTCATGTTTTTCAACAGCTATTCTCTTCTCATCGCTGCCAGTATCAATCACTACAAACCTGTACTCACAGATGAATCTAAAACAGCAGGACATGTTAACAGTGGAGTTTTTATCAATAATACAGCTTTCAGTTACAGGCTACATTCATCCTGTTCCATCTTTAGAAGCAACTGCCGTCTACTACGCGCTTCAGCATGTGAATACAGATGACTGTCATCAATATTGTGTCTACACTGACAGCATGCGACTTTTAGAAGCTTCGAGAAACAACAGTTTTACTTGTCATGCTATTGTGTCAAGAATTTTCAGAAGACTGGATTCCCTTGCTAGTAATTGGTATTAAATTGTATTTCGTTGAATACTTGATAGAAATGGAGAATAGGTGCAGCTGCAAAGGCTGAATCAGATCCAGTTTTACTACCAGTTCGCTATCAGATGTGAGAAAAGGTATAAAACGTTTCATATATTCCTTTGGCAGAAGTCGTGGAGCATGCATGTCATTTTTTCAACTACATATCGCTTTTTTATCCCTCACCTCATTGTCAGTTATGCGTTATTAATCGCTTTGATGTCCATTTGATTCGCGTTCGTATCGAACACACACGTTTCACACACAGACAATTGTTCTTGAGTGAATTAAAACCATGGTGTGAAACGTGTGATGAACCTTGCTCAGATGATCATATTTAAATATCATACCAAGATTTTAGCTATCAATTTATGCACATTTTTAATTCTGACATTTTAGCTTTGAATTATTTATTTGGAGATCCACCCCACAGAATCCTATTTGTCTTTTTGAGAGCAATAGATTTCCTATATATTATTTAATTTATACTTAAAATTTTTGTAATTGCATACATTTAGTTTTTTTTATGCAATTATATTTTAAGCATATTGCATACAAATATTTTGTTTTTAATGTTGCTTGTTTTTTCCACCAAAGGTTACTATTTGAAATCATAGTTTTTGCACAGCTTGTCCTATTTGGGACCACGCGCCACTAAACCCAATTAACTAATTAAAGTTTTCTGATGAAAATCTGATTGAAATATGAACTCAGCAAGAAAACCAGAAATACGTTTGCCGTAGTAAGTTAAAAGATTTTTTTTAAAATATTGAAAAGAAAGAAGAGAGGGAGGGAACTCTATTCAATATAATTTTTCTCTTCACCCAGCAGCAATGCATTCATTTCAGTTTCAAAAGATAGAAAAAAAATTTCTCTTTCTTGAAGCTGGCACATTCTGAACCGCATATGTCGCGGCGAAAGCAACTTTCCATGGAGTTCAAATCAGAATTAATTATGGCTTGGGGCCTGGTGGTAGGACAGCGCTCTCGGAGTGTATGAGATCCCATATTTAATCCCAGACACTGTTACGGAACGGGAGATGGATATTGCGCTGCTGCTGCTTACAAAAGCGTGGTGTTTGGCAGCTCTAGCAGCTCACTTTGTGGAAAGAAAGTTATATTCCAGACAAAGGCTCAGTAGGCTGATGGGCTTTCTAATAGACCATGAGCAGCTCTTCTTTTAGTTGAAAACAGAAGAAATTCAGCCGGCAAAAAAAAACATCTAGGATTTACCTTCCAAAAGATTTCCAGAAAACCAAACAAATGATTTTTCCAAGAGCTCAAAAAACTAAAATCCTCTTCAGAGTTTGGTTTTTCTTTTTTAAACCCAGTTTTGTGCATCTGGAACGGACAATTTATTTTGATTTTAATTACAATATCTCAGATGGAATACCTGTTACAATATCTCAGATGGAATACCTGTTACAATATCTCAGATGGAATACCTGTTATTCTGATCCTTTATTTCTCACTAAGAATCCCCTCAGGGGGTTTACCTTCTTTAGGTAAACACGGGTGTCACAATCCCGAGGTACCCTAGTGATCTGTCCTCTACTTTTTTTCCCTCTCTCCACTACTCTTCTGCTTTTTTTCCTATTCTTCCTCGTTGTGGTTTCCTCGAAAGAGGTTGAGGGCTCCCCTTGAGTAGCTTTCGCCGCTCTGTTGCTACTTGAGGACTAAATCACCCACGTGTTTGCCGTGCGTGGAGACCCGTGTCCCTGGAAAGGAGGATCCTGGTAATTGAGGCCTCCTGAGACCAACACATTGCTTTGGCCTCTGCTTCAGGTAAACGGGAGGTGTGTTGCGGTCCTCAGCACATCAATCGGCTTTATGGATCAAGCGATCGGTACATCTACTGAGTGACTCGTTAACGGTGGAGTCCACTTCAGGGATGTACCGTGAGCGTATAGGGACTGACTAGCACTGGTACAGTTAACATGTATCCCCTCGTAGGGCTCCGTGGTGGGTAGTGCCGTCTGGTCCCTGAATTCATATTCATCCTAGATGGATAAAAAAAACTTTCTCCTCACTCCCTCGGGAGCAACAAATGTCAAATTGTAGTGCGAAGTATTTTATAATAACCAGAATTGGAAATACCTTCGAATATGTTTCACCTTTTCTCATTGCAAAGAATATAACTTCTTACTTGGGAGAAGTTAAATCTATTAAGAAGTTACGATCGGGTGTTTTATTAATAGAGACTGCATCAGACAAACAATCAGTACTACTGCAAAACCTGAAAGCAATTGGTGACATGGCAGTAACTGTGGAACCGCATAGAAATTTAAATTTTTCACGTGGTGTTATTTCTTCGGAGGACTTGTTTCATACTCCCACCGAAGAAATACTGGAAAATTTGAAATCACAAAAGTCTGCGCTGTGAAAAGAATTACGATAAAGAGAGATGGCATTGTACTAAACACAAAGCATCTCATTTTGACATTCTCAACACCAGACTTGCCACAAAACATTAAAGTGGCTTATATGCGATGTTCAGTACGGCCTTTTATCCCTAATCCGCTAAGATGCTTCCAGTGCCAACGATTTGGACACTCTAAAATGGCTTGCAGAGGAAAACTCATATGCGCCCGTTGTTCTGACGTTGGCCATGAAAGTACCACTTGCGAAGCCAAAAGAAGTGTGTGTCAACTGTAAAGGTAACCACACTTCTTATTCTAGATCTTGTCCCGTTTGGCAACAGGAAAAGGAAATTGTTACCATCAAAATCAAGAACAATATTTCCTATTTAGAAGCTCGCCGATTAGTTAATTCCCGTACTCCCACTCCAGGTGTTAGTTACGCTCAGATAACCAAAAAAATAACCCGATCCTGCAGCACCCAAACCGACACAAACTCTATTCCTACAGTTAGATTGCTCCCAAAGCAAAAAACGACAGAAATTTCTGCACCTCTAATTGCCAAATCAACTTTGGCAAAATCAACAGCTTTAAAGGCTAGAAAATTAAAACTGGCCAAGGAAGGCGTTCGAAAGTCTTCGCTAACTGCCAGAAAAGCTCTTCTGTCTATGGATGCAGACACTGTCAAACTGCATCCTTCAGATGATGATTTCATGCTGGAAGATTCATCTGAGATGACACTGAGCAATAGTGACAACGGTTAGACTGTATTCCATTAATGACTTCCTTTGTTTCATGGAATTGTCGTGGTTTTCGGCCTCGAATTGATGATATCAAATCCATTATGTCAACCTATAACCCCGCATGTGTGGCACTCCAGGAAACATTCCTGAAGCCCACTGTTATCACCAAAATGCGTGGGTTTCAATGTTTTAGAAAGGATAATGGTGGTGATGCAGCTGTATCTGGTGGAGTTTGTATTATTACATCAAACACTTATCCCAGTACAGCACATCAGTTAAGAACTACTCTCCAGGCTGTTGCTGTGAGAATTCACACCGCATGTCTAATTACAGTTTGTAGCCTATATTTACCACCGAATGATGTCATCCAAGAAGAGGAACTAAACGACTTACTTGATCAACTCCCAGCTCCATTTTTATTGCTTGGTGATTTTAACGGGCATAGTCCTCTGTGGGGTAGTGATGATACGAATTCTCGCGGTCGTCAGATCGAACAGTTAATTTCTGACAACTGCCTCTGTCTCCTGAATACCGACGAGAAAACCTATTTTCACGAACCTACACGGACATTTCACTCTCTTGACTTAGCTATTTGTTCTCCATCACTCCTGCCATTGCTGAATTTTGCTGTTGGAAATGACCTCTATAATAGTGATCATTTCCCTCTAATCGTGACTCAGGCTGGAAGTAATAGTGTGCGTCACAAACCACCTAATTATGTGTACAGTCGAGCCGATTGGACACTTTTCACGCAATTGGCTGTGATCAGTGAGGCAAAAGTTAAGACAGACAAAATAGATGATGCCGTTAAATATATCACCGACACAATAATCCGAGCTGCGGATGTTGCTATCCCTAAAAATTCCATCATTCCACATAAACACAGGAAACCTTGGTGGAATGAAAAGTGTCAACTCTCCTATAAGAAACAAAGGAAGCAATGGAATATATTCCGAAGATACCTTACTACGGAGAATCTTGTTGCTTTTAAGAAAGCCAAAGCTCAAGCTCGAAGAGTTAGACGTCAGAGTCAAAGAGAATCTTGGATTCGCTACGTGTCGTCAATCAGTTCATCGACAACAAGTAAACAATTATGGAGGAAAGTTAAAGCAGCCAATGGTATTTATCAGGATTATTCCATTCCTGTATTAAAAACCGGAGCTGCAATACACTCCTCAGCGGTAGATATTGCTAATGTCATCGGTGAAACCTTTGCTAGTGTTTCCAGCTCTGATTCATATAATCCTACTTTTCTAAGGATTAAAGGAATCGCTGAGCGGACACGTTTAAGCTTTCATGATCGACATATTCTACCCTATAATTGTGATTTTGAACTGTCAGAATTGAAGACTGCTTTATCTAAAGCAAACGACACTAGCCCAGGACCAGATGGAATCTCGTATCAAATGCTCCGTCATTTAAATCATGATTCTTTATTAAACATACTTTCATTGTTTAATAGAATCTGGACTGAGCATGCTTATCCTACATCATGGAGAGAAGCGATAGTGATTCCAATTTTGAAACCTGGCAAAGATTCATCTGACCCTCTGAGTTATCGTCCAATAGCTCTCACGAGTTGCTTGTGCAAAACGTTTGAGCGTATGGTCAATGCTAGACTCATTTACATCTTAGAGAAGAATAATTGCATACCCCTTCAACAAAGCGGATTTCGAAGAGGACGATCCACTATTGACAACATAGTAGATCTGGAATCCCAAATTCGAAATGCTTTCGTGAGGAGAAACCATCTTGTTGCAATTTTCTTCGATATTGAGAAAGCATACGATCGTACGTGGCGTTATGGTGTTCTCCGTAATATGCATAATCTTGGATTTAAGGGTAATCTTCTAATATTTATACAGAATTTTCTAGCTATTAGGCTATTTAAAGTACGTATTGGAAGTACAGTTTCCAATACTTTTACTCAAGCTGAGGGTGTCCCTCAAGGTAGCGTTTTAAGCGTAACCCTTTTTAACCTTTTCATCAATAACATACTTCATCAGTTACCATCTTCAGTTCATAGGAATTTATATGTTGATGATTTACAAATTTCATATCAGGGTTCAAACATGAATGTAATTGAGAGACAATTGCAAACGGCTGTAAACAATCTAACTACTTGGTGTGAACGAAATGTTCTTAGTATATGTCCTTGTAAGAGTCACTGTGTCCATTTCTGTAGGAAAACTAGTCTTCATCCCGATCCTGTGCTTCACATACGCAATAGACCTATTCCTGTGGTCAACGAGATAAAATTCCTCGGTGTAATTTTCGATAAGAAGTTAACTTTCCTTCCGCATACTTTATATCTGCGGAAGAAATGCGAGCGAATGCTCAATATCCTCAAGGTGTTGTCTAATACATTTTGGGGTGCAGATCGCACTTCATTGCTCCGAATTTACCAATCAATCATTTTATCTCGTATTGACTATGGTTGTGTTGCTTATGGATCGGCTAGATCTTCCATTTTACGTAGATTGGATACCGTCCACCACTCTGCTTTAAGGATTTGCTATGGAGCATTTCGTACATCACCCGTTCAGAGTCTATATGTAATCTGCCAACAATTACCATTAGACCTGCGGCGGATACAGCTGTCTCTTAATTATTCAAAAATCGTGTCCTCACCTCATCATCCCTTGCGTTCCACGATTCCAAGTGCTGCTCTTAAGAGATTATATAATGCTAGACCATCAAGCATTCGACCTTTTCTCTGTCGTATTAAATCTATTATTTTGCTTTCTGACCTATGTGATGTCCGAATCGAGTCTACCGACCTTTACGCACATTCACCTTGGTACAATCCACACATTACTGTGTTAAATCCCTTTGGTAAGAATAAAAAATCAGACACAAGTACTGCTATTCTTCAACAGCTTTATTCATTCCATCGTTGTCAGTACACTATGTACACTCCAGTATTTACGGATGGATCCAAATGTCCAGGATCAGTTGGCTGTGGAGTTTATCTTGATGATACCTCCTACAGTTATAGCCTTCACAAATCCTGCTCCATCTTCACTGCTGAGGCTACGGCTATATACCGAGCACTTCAGTTGGTAACAACTAAAAATGAACGTAAATTCTGTCTGTACACTGACAGTATGAGTGTATTAGAAGCTTTGAGGAATAACAACTATAATTGCCATCCAGTTGTGTCTAAGATATTCAAATTAATTGATAATGTTACTAACAAGGGATTTGACATACTGTTTTGTTGGGTACCAAGTCACATAGGTATAGATGGCAATGAGAAAGCTGATGCTGCCGCTAAATCTGCAGCTACTTCCATTTTGCCTTCAATACCATCAATGGACATGAGAAAAGGATTCAAACATTTCATATATTCTCTTTGGAAGGAATCCTGGGGCCTGCAAATCAGCAACAAACTCCATTCCATATTTTCATACATCATTCCATTATGTGTTTTATCTCCACGAAGTGCAGATGTCAGACTGACTCGCCTTCGAATTGGTCACACACGTTTCACCCACAAACATTTGATCTTAAGTGATCTCCAACCATGGTGTGAAAAGTGTGATGAACCTTTTACAGTATATCATATTTTAATTGTGTGCCCAGATTTTAACCATCAGCGTTTTAGATATTTTAATGGTAACATTTTAACATTAGAAGATCTGCTTGGGGAACCACCCCATTGCAACCTATTTGCGTTTTTAAAAGACATAAGATTTATGAATTTTATCTGATTTAGAAATATTTTACTTAAATATAAAATTTTTAATTTTATAAATGTGTATATTGTATGTTTACAAACTTTTAATATACATTTTAACTATATTTCTATTTTATACCTTTTAATATACATTTTAACTATATTTCTATTTTATACCTTTAATATACATTTTAACTATATTTCTACTTTGTACTTTTAATGTACATTTTAACTATATTATTATTTTATACTTTTGATGGGTTTAAAAAACTGGTGTAAGCTACCCTGTGTTTGGCGCAGCTTGTCCTTGTCTGGACCTTGCGCCATAAAAACCAACCAACCAACCAACCAATCTCACTAAGAATTTTAATTTGGTTTACTTATTTATTTTCTTTTTGTTTATTTATTGTTTAATAGGGCTAAAAAAGCCTCTTGTTGTAATTCCAAAGTAAAAAAATTAAAAAAAACAATAAAAATATTTTAAACCACCTCTGCCTAAACTGGTGAAGTTCATCCCCGGGCTAGGCACAGGGATGTCTCCTGGTGTAAAGCATTCTGCTAAGTTGGGCGCTTAGGAGAATTCCGGGTTTTCTCTCATGCGTACATTCTCCTCTCCGTAAGACTGTCATCCAGGAAGACAGTTTACGCGGTGAACATTAAAATATCTTACAACAACAGCCTTTGACCACTGGACATTAAACAACGTAATGTCAAAATATTGAGTAAAAAATTTTTAAATTAAAAAAATTTCATGTTTTAAGTTAATTAGAACCTTTTCATGTTCATTTTATTCCATTCACAATTATGTCTCGAACAAAAATAGTGGAAAAAACAAAACACAAGCATCATCCTTCTACATTAATATAAAGAGCCGATATTTCTAATGTATCTAATAACCGCACAATGCTCCCATGCTATTGCACAACTAAAATTAGGAGGAGGATCGTTGATTTTATACTAAGGAATCTGATTTAATTTCGATTTCAGGAAGTTTAATAATTAAAATTTTTTAATTAAGCTTTCCACCAGTGATAGTTTAAAGGCATTTTGACAAAGTAAATTGAAACATATTTTGGATTCTTTGTTTTCTACTTTTAGCAAATTGCTTGGTGAACATTCTCTGGTATTTGCAGACTTGTATAATTAATTTACCGAAATAATTCCATAGAGAAAGTTAGATAGTAAGGAATTCTTGTTTATGTTATGTGTTGTGTTTGTTATTTGTCCGAAACTCTTGGACAGAGCTCGGTAACAAACCAAACGTTAGTTATGATTAAAGTATACATTAACTGTATACAAATTAGGTAATCAATTCTCTGAGTAATTTTAAAGCAAAATAAATGAAAATCTAAAGCATTTGGAAAAACGCAAAACAGAAGAAATTTTAGAAAATGGCAAAAATGTTTTCAGTAAAAACAAAATGAATAATTGTTTGTGTGTTTGTCGCTCAACGGTCATTTTTTGCACACGAGGGCTAATTAGACCGGCACCTACGGTTTAAAGTGGATTCCGAACCACTACAAACATCCATGCCCAAGGTGGGATTCGAACCCACGAACTGTTGAACAGAAGGCAAGAGCGCTAACCATTCGGCTGCCAGCTCGGCCAAAATGAATAATATATAATATAAGAAAAGCATTCAGAGAAATAAAAAGATTTAAAAAAATTAAAAGAAAGGAAATTGTAAAAAGAAAATACTGAGTAAAAAAGATTAGAATGAAAACATTCCCTTTTCTACAGGAGAAAAATTATGGGGATTGATTATATTTGTGTAAAGATTAAACTAACCTAAACTCTGTGGTACGCGACGGCCATGTGGGCCAATCTCTGTTTTCCTGATCGAGGGGCCCTGAAGAGTGTCCCGAATAGGTGTGGTCAGTCTAATGCGATACCCCCAAGTATACTTGGTACTCTGTTTATCGATCCACTGAAAGACTGAGTCGACCTTGTCCTGTCCGAGGATCGAACCTTTGACCTATGCCTTGGGAGCGTGAAACGTTACCACTAATCCATCAGTGCAAAGATTATGACAGAATTATTAATGAACTGTTCTCGATGCTTGCCAAAAAAAAAAACCATGCTATACTACAAGTTTCTCATTATAATATAATTTATAAACACAAACAAATATTAATAATTCTCCACTGCACTGCATTACACTACGCTAAAATTTTGCAACAAGTTTTATTTATTGAACTCTTTTAAACTGATACATTTTCCCCGCACCGAAACCAATCTTTAAATGAGCTTTACTAAGTTTCATCATGGAGTGAGACTCACTTGTTGTTTTAATCCGTCAAATGGCTTTTGTCATAGTCAAATCCTTTTCCTTTAGTTTCATTTTCACATGTGGAAACAGTGCGAAATCATGGGGAGCTATGTTTGGACTGTCAGCTGGGGGAGCATGTGCTACCTCCTAACACTGCAATGCTCTGCGACTCATAACTAAAGCAAAGCCTCAATGCATTAATAAGAAATCATGTGGCAATGAAATAAAATATCTGGCCTTTGGGTTCTACAGCAAAATCTATAACATCAATAATACCAGAATTCAAGCAAATTCAGAATTACTGTTTATATAAAATGAAATATTTACCCAGGCCTGGATCAGTTAATCTGAATTAGTCCCACCATCCAATTTCTTTTTATTTCTTTTCTTTTATTTATTTATTTATCTTTTTTTTCCAAACAATTTTTCAGAATCGACATTTTTTTTTTCAGTGGCGCCATCTGTTTCCGCGATGGTCATGAGTTTCCTCAGTCTTTAATATTTTTAAATAAACATTGTATATATATATATATATGTATATATATGTATACATCTTGCTGAAAATTTTTAAAATTTGATTTTTAAACGTTAATAGTTATACAAATTTTGAAATAAAGGTATGTGATATACATTAACTACATTTCTACCTAATCGCTTGTCCTGTTGATGCGAGCCATTCGATCACTACATAAATCCTCATCCTGAAAAATGTATGGGTTTATCCCTTATCGTCATGAAAAGTGATGGTGATACAAATGAAAATAAAAAATAGCTCTTGACTCACGTAAGTCGGCTTACCCCAGACGTGAATGATCCAGCAAAACGGTTGGAGGCAAAAATGAACCTAAAATGCTGTTCAGCCTGACAGCAGAGTAAGAAAGCTGAAATGAGTTCAAAATACCATTTAGGAAACGATAACTATCTCAGGTTATTTTTAATCCAATAACTCATAAGTTATTTTAAAATGCTGAATACGCTATATAATCGAATAAGATATAGTAAATTGTTAGAAACACAGTAATATTTAATAATATTGTTATGACTTAGTGAAACTGAACCTCCTGATGGCCATAAGGTTTTTCTTGCGTGACTGGGATTCCTCGCCTCCTCATTCTACCCGTTCCTCACTGAGAAAGATGGTAGTTGCAACAATTACACGGAGAGCAGCAACAATTATGAACAAACCGATGAGGGTGCAGAGGTCACTCGGCAAGGTCAAACGATGGCAATGCAGAACCTGCGTTTCCCCAGAGGAATGCCGGCGAGCTCTCACGATCTTTATCGGAGGAACGGGGCCAGGCTGCATCCATCTGCAAGCACTCGTTAATTCCCGAATTCACGCTTCCCTCTTTTGATTTCCGGCCGCCTGCTCCTTCCGCGGTTTATTCACGTACCCATGGCGCAATTAGGAAGAGTTGACCATTATATCGGATGATTTTACGAGATTTCTTAAGGGGATTCATTCTAGTTGGATAAAAGTGGAATCATTTAAACGCGTGAAAGATTTATCGAAAAGGCCTTTGAGAGACACATTAATGATGAAACTTAGTTTTATTTCGAGCAAGCAAATAGTTTTAAACAAATCAAATTATACCTTGGAATTTCAATAGATTATAAATGTATGTGCGGAAGCAATAAATATACATAATATTAAAAGGCTGTAAACTGTAGAAAATTTATAAATGTTTAATGCGATACAGAATAAAAATTGCGTTGATTATAAACAAGACCAATGAACAAGAAGTTGCCACTTACAAAAAGAGGAAATAGAACAAATCACAAGTATTTACAAAAGCACCATCTGCGTGCAATTAAATATATAAACATTCCGGCACCTTTGAAGTACTCAATTCTGAATTCAAGTTTCAATTCTGAAGTATTATGCATTAAATATTAATATTACAATGTATTAAAATGAAAATAATTAAATTATAAAATTACTAAAGTAATTTTACAAATCATTGTTCAATAATGCTTCACGGATAAATGACAAAGCTTTGCAATAGGTCTTTATTTTCCTTGTGAGAAGTCAAAATGTCCACCACTCTTACCTTGTTGTCAGTTCCAGCATAAATACGAATTACTCTTTCCAGTTTCCAATATAGAGGAGGGGTGTTCTCTTCCTTGATTAAAACCAATTCACTGAGATATAAATTTTCTTGGGCTTTTTCCATTTATACCGCTTGGTAGGACTTAATTAAAGAATCTGTCGATAACAAAACAATAACAAATATTTATTTAAGGTCAATAGCTCGATACTTAACACGGGCTATACCGCTACAAAAAAATACGGTTCTAAATCAAATTTTTCAGTAAGAAACAAGAGATTATGAGGTTGCCATAATTGACTCACTTTATCGCCTTATGAACAATTTTTCAAGGAGGCAACGTTTTCCATTTATTGCGATTTTGAAAATAACTCACTGATATTCCAAGCTCCATAGTTTCCAAATAATGAGTCAGTTTTTCAACTCGCTTTCACCTTGATAAACGGTTGATGGGAACATCAACAATATTTGGTGCAACAATTGTAGTTATGGGTTAGAAATTAAGAAATGGCTTGGCGTCAATGCTTCTAGATCATTGATATCTGACGATATCGGAGTCAAGGATCTCGAATTTAGGATTCCCTCTATTTCCGTATAATTATGGTAAGAAATTCTTCGTAACTGAAATTGGCATTTCTTGCACCCTAAAAAAATGGTCCTTAAAGGACTTAACTCCGGCCTCCCAGAGTTTCTCCTCCAAAATTCTCCTAGCGGGATAAAGTACCATTTAATTTGTTCAGAGGTTAGGAACTTACCTAGTACCTCATTCGGATGGTTTATTAGTCTATGCAATTGCTTAAACTCTGACTGAGCACCCACAAAATCTTTTCCATTGTCAGAGAACAAAGTCCTGCATTTGTCACGTCGGGCAAAGAATCTGTTCAACGCTGAAATAAATGCCTGCGACGTTAAGTCACAAATATCTCAATGTGAATAGCCTTAGTGGTCAAGCAGGCAAAATTAGCAACTTAAACTTTATGAAGTGTGTATCCTTTCTTTGATTTCTGTACCAAATAAAGAATGGCTCTGCAAAATCTACACCAATGTTTGTAAATGAAGGATTTACCGTAACTCTCTCCTAAGGAGGATTTCCCATTAATTGCTTTACTACGATAGACTTGTTTTGTGTACAAATTACACAATTAGGTACAATTTTCCTTGCCAGATTTCTGCCATTTATAGGCCAAAACTTTTGTCTTGTGTAATACAAGAGAGTTTGTGATCCAATATGAAAATACTTTTTGTTCAAATGTTCCATAATTAAGTAAGTTAGCTTACTTTTTGCAGGAAGAATAATTTGGTGATTTTCTCGTAACCTATATAGGATTCCTTTCTAGCGGCGGTTGCATAGCTAACTCCAGCTTTTGGAGTGCGAGAAGTAACTATACGTGTCTAGCCTCAGGATATGAGCACTTGTTATTTAATTTAATCGTGATCTCTTTCTCCATTAGCCATTTCGGACAACTTCTAGAATGAGAAGGATGGTCACCTTGACAGTTGACACACATTTCCTTTGCTGTGAAGTTTGAACTATCATGGCCTATCGCCGTACAACGAACGCTGGTGAGTTTGCCCCTGCAATCACTCTTCGAGTGTCCTGGCATTGAAAGAATCTCAGTGGGTTTGAAATGCATGGAAGTACTGACAGATTCATGTAAGTAACTTTAATATGCTGTGGAAGGTCTAGGGTCACAAATGTCAGAATGAGGTGTTTAGTGCCAATATAATTCCTCTTTCTTCTCGCTGTGATGCGTTCAACACCACAAATCTTTTGATTCTGCAGATTAGCCAGAATCTCATCCGTCGGCGTATTTAATAAATCATTGGATCAAAAGACACCACGACCAAAATTTAAACTCCATGAACCAACACAGTAACTTCCATATTCATGAGTAATTTCATATTTTCAATTAATACCTCTTGTTTTTTTTATGCAACCTTTACTAGAAGGTCACCTGAGCGAACTATCTGTATTATTTTAAATCCCTAATAAAGTTCAATATTCCCTTTGAAATAGGGAAAGAAGACACAGAGGCAAAGGTGCCTTCCTTTCTCTTTACCAAAACTAATTAAATAATTTTTATTTCTAACTTGTACTCCCACTGGAAAGATTTTTTTCTATATGTAATGTATTAAAATTTCGGGACCAGACCGCAAGACCCACTACCGAGCCCAACAAGGGGATTCAGACCAGCTGCGCCAGTGCCAGCCAGGACCTATACACTCACAGTACATCTCTCAGATGCCCCCCGCCCTTAACGAGTTATACAGTGGATGTACCAATAGCTTGATCCATAAATCCGATTGCTGTGCTGAGGACCACAGTACACTTCTCATTTACCTGAAACAGAGGCCAAAGTAATGTGTTAGTCTCTGGGGCCTCAATTACCAGGATCCTCCTTTTTAGGGACACGGGTATCCACGCACGACAAACACGTGGGTGATTTAGTCCCCAAGACGAGCTAATAGCAACAGAGTGACGATAGCTACTGAAGGGAAGCCCTCAACATCTTGTGAGGCAACCAAAACGAGGTAGACAATGGAAGAAAAAGAGAGGAAGAAAAAGCAGAAGAGAAGAGGAGAGAGGAAGAAAAAAGAGGACAGATCACTGTGATACTTCGAGAGTGAGACTCCCGTGATCACCTAAAGAAGGTAAACCCCCTAACGACTGTTAGACTTCAGGAAAGTTTCCTAAAGTATCACATGCTGGGTTATAAGCTAATGTAACAGACATGATGGCATTAGGATGTGAATGCAAACCATGTCAGTTCCAACTAACAACGAAGTTATTATTTAAGTAGAAAAGCTCCTCCCCCACAGCTGGATGTTAGGTCGTCAAACGTTTCCTCGAACGAAAAATCTTCGTTCGAGCTATGAATAGACACAGCAACAGCCTCTAGCGATAAAATGGCCTTACGGGTGGATAACGTGGATTTACGAGGGCCCACCTTAGCAGACTTTAGCTTAGATGCTTTAAGGTCTCTTGATCTTGTCAAAGATGTTTTTGACTTAAAAGAGGTGTCAATTTTGGTGCTTCAGTTGTTATCTGGGGTAATCTCATAATTAGGAAGCGAGAGAGTATTGGTTTGAATACAGGTACTTTTGGTGAATTTTTTACATCGGCTACATAACTTTCATGTCTTCGGTGTCCGTGAGGTCATTTGTTTTCTGTCCTCAGGGTAAGAACATTTGTCTCTCCCTTTATAGGTGGTAATTTCTTTTTCGAGTGCCCATATAGGGCAACTTCAAAAGTAGATGGTTACCATGACAGTTAACACATGCCTCCATTGCTGTGCAATTAAAACTATCGCGACAACTGTCCCCTCAGGGGGTTTACCTTCTTTAGGTAAACATGGGTGTCACAATCCCGAGGTACCCTAGTGATCTTTCCTACTCTTTATTTTCTTCTCTCCTCTCTTCTTCTACTTTTTCTTCCTTTTCACCCTCGTTGTGGTTGCCTCGCAAGAGGTTGGGGGCTCCCCTTGAGTAGCTGTCGCCGCTCTGTTGCTATTAGCTATTCTTGTGGACTAAATCACCCACGTGTTTGCCGTGCGTATAGACCCGTTTCCCTGGAAAGGACGATCCTGGTAATTGAGGCCTCCTGAGACCAACACGTTGCTTTGGCCTCTGCTTCAGGTAAACGGGAGGTGTGTTGTGGTCCTCAGCACATCAATCGGCTTTATGGATCAAGCGGTCGGTGCATCTATTGGGTGACTCGTTAAGGGTGGAGTCCACTTCAGGGATGTACCGTGAGCGTATAGGGACTGACTAGCACTGGTAAAATTAACCTGTATCCCCTCGTAGGGTTCCGTGGTGGGTGGTGTCGTCTGGTCTCTGAATCCATATTCATCCTATATGGATAAAAAAAACTTTCTCCTCACTCCCTCGGGAGCAACAAATGTTAAATTGTAGTGCGAAGTATTTTATAATTACCAGAATTGGAAATACCTTCGAATATGTTTCACCTTTCCTCATTGAAAAGGGTATAACTTCTTATCTTGGAGAAGTTAAATCTATTAAGAAGTTACGATCGGGTGTCCTGTTGATAGAGACTGCATCCGACAAACAATCAGTACTAATGCAAAACTTGAAAGCAATTAGTGACATGGCAGTAACTGTGGAACCGCATAGAAATTTAAATTTTTCACGAGGTGTTATTTCTTCGAAGGACTTGTTTCATACACCCACCGAAGAAATACTGGAAAATTTGAAGTCACAAAAAGTCTGCGCTGTGAAAAGAATTACGATAAAGAGATTGCATTGTGCTAAACACAAAGCATCTCATTTTGAAATTCTTTACACCAGACTTGCCACAAAACATTAAAGTGGCTTATATGCGATGTTCAGTACGGCCTTTTATCCCTAATCCGCTAAGATGCTTCCAATGCCAACGATTTGGACACTCTAAAATGGGTTACAGAGGAAAACTCACATGTGCCCGTTGTTCTGACGTTGGCCATGAAAGTACCACTTGCGAAGCCAAAGAAGTGTGTGTCAACTGTAAAGGTAATCACACTTCTTATTCTAGATCTTGTCCCGTTTGGCAGCAGGAAAAGGAAATTGTTACCATCAAAATCAAGAACAATGTTTCCTATTTAGAAGCTCGCCGATTAGTTAATTCCCGTACTCCCACTCCTGGTGTTAGTTACGCACATATAAAAAAAAAATAACCCGATCCTGCAGCACCCAAACCGACACAAATTCTGTTCCTACAGTTAGCTTGCTCCCAAAGAAAAAAACAGCAGACATTTCTGCACCTCTAATTGCCAAATAAACTTTGGCAAAATCAAAAGATTTAAAGGCTAGAAAATTAAAACTGGCCAAGGAAGGCGTTCGAAAGTCTTCTCTAACTGCTAGAAAAGCTCTTCTATCTATGGATGCAGACACTGTCAAACTGCATCCTTCAGATGATGATTTCATGCTGGAAGATTCATCTGAGATGACACTGAGCAATAGTGATAATGGTTAGACTGCATTTCATTAATGACTTCCTTTGTTTCATGGAATTGTTGCGGTTTTCGGCCTCGAATTGATGATATCAAATCCATTATGTCAGCGTATAACCCCGCATGTGTGGCACTCCAGGAAACATTCCTGAAGACCAATATTATCACAAAAATGCGTGGGTTTCAATACTACAGAAAGGATAATGGTGGTGATGCAGCTGTATCTGGTGGAGTTTGTATAATTACATCAAACACTTATCCCAGTACAACACATCAGTTAAGAACTACTCTCCAGGCTGTTGCTGTGAGAATTCACACCGCATGTCTAATTACAGTTTGTAGCCTCTACTTAAAACCGAATGATGTCATCCAAGAAGAGGAACTAAACGACTTACTTGATCAACTCTCAGCTCCATTTTTATTGCTTGGTGATTTTAACGGACATAGTCCTCTGTGGGGTAGTGATGATACGAATTCTCGCGGTCGTCAGATAGAGCAGTTCATTTCTGACTGCTCTATCTGACGACTGCCTCTGTCTGCTAAATACCAACGAGAATACTTATTTTCACGTACCAACACGGACATTTCACTCTCTTGACTTAACTATTTGTTCTCCATCACTCCTGCCATTGATGAATTTTGCTGTTGGAAATGACCTCTATAATAGTGATCATTTCCCTCTAATCGTGACTCAGGCTGGAAGTAATAGTGTGCGTCGCAAACCACCTAATTATGTGTACAGTCGAGCCGATTGGACACTTTTCACGCAATTGGCTGTGATCAGTGAGACAAGAGTTAAGACAGATATGATAGATGATGCCGTTAAATATGTGACCAACTCAATAATCCGAGCTGCGGATGCTGCTATCCCTAAAAATTCCATCATTCCACATAAACACAGGAAACCTTGGTGGAAGGAAACATGTCAACTCTCCTATAAGAAACAGAGGAAGCAATGGAATATATTCCGAAGATACCCTACTACGGAGAATCTTGTTGCTTTTAAAAAAGCCAAAGTAGAAGCTCGAAGAGCTACACGTCAGAGTCAAAGAGAATCTTGGATTCGCTACGTATCGTCAATCAATTCATCGACAACAAGCAAACAATTATGGAGGAAAGTTAAAGCAGCCATTGGTATTTATCAGGATTATTCCATTCCTGTATTAAAAACTGGAGCTGCAATACACTCCTCAGCGGTAGATATTGCTAATGTCATCAGTGAAACCTTTGCTAGTGTTTTCAGCTCTGATTCATATAATCCTACTTTTCTAAGGATTAAAGGAATCGCTGAGCGGACACCTCTAAGCTTTCATGATTGACATAATCTACCCTATAGTTGAGATTTTGAATTGTCAGAATTGAAGACTGCTTTATCTAAAGCAAACGACACTAGCCCAGGACCAGATGGAATCTCGTATCAAATGCTCCGTCATTTAAATCATGATTCTTTATTAAACATATTTTCATTGTTTAATAGAATCTGGACTGAGTATGCTTATCCTACATCATGGAGAGAAGCGATAGTGATTCCAATATTGAAACCTGGCAAAGATTCAACTGACCCTCTGAGTTATCGTCCAATAGCTCTCACGAGTTGCTTGTGCAAAACTTTTGAGCGTATGATCAATGCTAGACTCATTTTCGTCTTAGAGAAGAATAATTGCATACCTCTTCATCAAAGCGGATTTCGAAGAGGACGATCCAGTATTGACAACATAGTAGATCTAGAATCCCAAATTCGAAATGCTTTCGTGAGGAGAAACCATATTGTTGCAATTTTCTTCGATATTGAGAAAGCATACGATCGTATGTGGCGTTATGGCGTTCTCCGTAATATGCATAATCTTGGATTTAAGGGTAATCTTCCAATATTTATACAGAATTTTCTAGCTACTAGGCTATTTAAAGTACGTATTGGAAGTACAGTTTCCAATACTTTTACTCAAGCTGAGGGTGTCCCTCAAGGTAGCGTTTTAAGCCTAACCCTTTTTAACCTTTTCATCAATAACATACTTCATCAATTACCATCTTCTGTTCATAGTAATTTATATGTTGATGACTTACAAATTTCATATCAGGGTTCAAACATGAATATAATTGAGAGACAATTGCAAACAGCTGTAAACAATCTAACTTCCTGGTGTGAACGAAATGGTCTTATTATATCTCCTAGTAAGAGTTGCTGTGTCCATTTCTATAGGAAAACTAGTCTTCATCCCGATCCTGTGCTTCACATAAGCAATAGACTTATTCCTGTGGTCAATGAGATAAAATTCCTTGGGGTAATTTTCGATAAGAAGTTAACTTTCCTTCCGCATACTTTATATCTGCGGAAGAAGTGTGAGCGATTGCTCAATATCTTCAAGGTGTTGTCGAATACATTTTGGGGTGCAGATCACACTTCATTGCTTCGAATTTATCAATCAATCATTTTATCTCGTGTTGACTATGGTTGTGTTGCTTATGGATCGGCTAGACCTTCCATTTTACGCAGATTGGACACCGTCCACCACTCTGCTCTAAGGATTTGTTGTGGAGCATTTCGTAGATCACCCGTCCAGAGTCTATATGTAATCTCCCAACAGTTACCATTAGACCTGCGGCGGATATAGCTCTCTCTTAATTATTATTCTAAAATCATATCCACTCCTCATCATCCCTTACGTTCCACTATTCCAAGTACTGCTCTTAAGAGATTATATAATGCTAGACCATCAAGCATTTAACCTTTTCTCTGTCGTATTAAATCTATTATTTTGCTATCTGACCTGTGTGATGTTCGAATCGTGTCTACTGACCTTTTCGCACATCCTCCTTGGTATAATCTACACATAATTGTGCTAAATCCCTTTGGAAAAAAAATCAGACATAAATACTGCTATTCTTCAACAGCTTTATTCATTCCATCGCTGTCAGTATACTTTGTACACTCTAGTATTTACGGATGGATCCAAATGTCCAGGATCTGTTGGTTGTGGAGTTTATCTTGATGATACCTCCTACAGTTATAGCCTTCACAAATCCTGCTCCATCTTCACTGCTGAGGCTACGGCTATATACCGAGCACTTCAGCTGTTACAAACTAAAAATGAACATAAATTCTGTGTGTACACTGACAGTATGAGTGTATTAGAAGCTTTGAGGAATAACAACTATAATTGCCATCCAGTTGTGTCTAAGATATTCAAATTAATTGATACTGTTACTAACAAGGGATTTGAGATACTGTTTTGTTGGATACCAAGCCACATAGGAATAGATGGCAATGAGAAAGCTGATGCTGCCGCTAAATCTGCAGCTACTTCCATTTTGCCTTCAATACCATCAATGGACATGAGAAAAGAATTCAAACATTTTATATATTCTCTTTGGCAGGAATCCTGGGACCTGCAAGTCAGCAACAAACTCCATTCCATATTTCCACACATCATTCCATTATCTGTTTTATCTCCACGAAGCGCAGATGTCAGATGTCAGACTGACTCGTCTTCGAATTGGTCACACGCGTTTCACCCACAAGTATTTGATCTTAAGTGATCTCCATCCATGGTGTGAAAAGTGTGATGAGCCATTCACAGTATATCATATTTTAATTGTGTGCCCAGATTTTAACCAACAGCGTTTTAGATATTTTAATAGTAATAATTTAACATTAGAAGATCTGCTTGGGGAACCACCCCATCGCAATTTATTTGCGTTTTTAAAAGACATAGGATTTATGAATTTTATCTGATTTAGAAATATTTTATTTAAATACAAGTTTTTAATCTTATACATGTGTATATTGTTTGTTTCCAGACATTTAATATACATTTTAACTATATTTCTATTTTATACTTTTAATGTACATTTTAACTATATTACTATTTTATGCTTTTATTTGGTGAAAAAAAACTGGTGTATAATATCTTGTGATTGGCGCAACTTATCCTTATCTGGACCTTGCGCCATGAAAACCAACCAACCAACCACGACAACTGCTGCGCAGTGAGCGCAAGTCAGTTTGCCTTCGCAAGCATTTCTCGAGTGCCAAAAACGTTGGCCCTGAAAACAAAGCAAGGGATTTTGCATATAGGAACGAATGGGTAGATTCATAAAAGCAGCTTTAATACTATGTGGAAGGTCTAGTTTCGCAAATGTCAGAATAAGATGTTTAATATCTAAAATCTCATCATCTCTTTTGACAGTAATGAGTTTAACAGCGCAGACCTTCTGACTCTGCAAATTTTCTAGAATCTCTTCCGCCAGCGTGTTCAACAAATTTCATGCTGAAATTACACCCTGTGAATAGTTTAAGTTACCGTGAGGTGAAATAGTGACCTCGATATTAGCTAGAAGCTTCTTGTTGTAAAGCGTAGTTGATTGTGTAGAATTAGCTGCCTCTACCAATAAGTCACCTGACCTTAACTTGCGGACACCTCTCACTTCCCAGATAAATCCCGATATTCAGTTTTGTATCAGAAAGGGAACGTTCAGTCAAAAGAACCATCCTTTCTTTTAATTACAAAAAATGTATTGACTTAATTTTCAAAATAATACTCCCGTTGGAGAGGAGAAAAATGTTTGTTCTCTGTACGTGTTTTCATAAAAACTCAGGACCTGACCGCACCACCGTGTCCATCAAGGGGATACAGATCAGTTGCACCAGTGCTAGCCAGGTCTTATACGCTCACAGTACATCCCTGAGATGGCCTCCACCCTTGACGAGTCACCTAGAAGATGCACCGATCCATAATACTTGATCCATAAAGCCGATTGATGTGCTGAGAACCACAACGCACATCCCGTTTACCTGTAGCAGAGGCCATAGTAATGTGTTAATCTCTGGAGGCCTCAATTACCAAGACCCTCCTTTCCAGAGACACGGGTCTATATGCACGACAAACACGTGGGTGATTTAGTCCCCAAGACGAGCTAATAGCAACTGAGCGGTGAAAGCTAATCAAGGGGAGCCCTCAGCCTTTTGTGAGGTAACTACAACGAGGGAGAAAAGGTAGAAAAAGCAAAAGAGTAGAGGAGAGAAGAAAATAAAGAGGAGGTCAAATCACTGGAGTACCTCGGGATTGTGACACCCGTTTTTACTTAAAGAAGGTAAGCTTTCTGAAGGGTTCTAACATAAGAATAGACATACCCACACACAGTTATTAGATTTGTATGACAGTGAAGCCTACATATTTATGAATAGCTTTTAATTTCAAATAAAATAAAAGGCAATTTTATTTTAAGCACATGAAATCATTTTAATAAAATTATATAATATCCATTTCAGTAATATGTAGTATACATGTAATAAAGGTAAAATGCATCGAGCAAGTCTCATCATACCACGTGTCTTACACAAACTAGATTTTTTCTGAAACCCTTTACATAACTGTGATCATTTATTTGTTCATCTATGGGTTTATCAAAGTGGTTACAAGTCAAAGAATGAGATAGGATGAGATATTTCGTAAAGTATATTGAAGAAGGTAATGGACCATCCCTGATGGGTCGCAGTAGGTGGCGCTTTGTGAACCACACCACGTTAGTAAATTTTAACACAAGGGTTAATTTTATTACCGTGGTATAAATTATGTTAACAAGAATGTAACAAATATCCAATAAAATAATTTTTTTTGTTCTCTCATAACTTTTATGTTTGAGTTTTCACATCATTATTGAGCATTTTAAATTTTGCTGATTACTCTAACTGTCTTTTTTCATGTAAAACAATGCCGAATAATAAAAAACAAAAAAATATCGCCAGATTTCCAGTCTGTAGGATTCGCATTCTGTGCGGGAAGGATCACGACGGTGGCTTCTCATTTCTCCAAACTTCACGGCATGCTCCTCGATTATGAGCTTCAATTGGGAGATTTCTGGAGTACGGGTGCTTTTTCACGCACCGCGTGATGAGTGTGACCAGAGTGGGGAGCACCCCGTGAACGTTGATTTAAATGGAAGTGAGCTACCGTCATTCGGATCATCACGATTCAATCTCCACCAGATCATTTAATCGCGTATCACAACAATTTAGCTGCAGCTGAAAAAACACCAGGAATGCAAATTTCGTATCTACTTTTGTGAAGGGACGTGTTTATTCTTGTTCTAGGACAGCGTTCTTCAGAGTGAGAGATCCTGGGTTTGATTGTTGAAAATCGGGAGATGGACGTTGCACTTCTGTCCGGGTGGATGCTTGGAAGTTTCCTTCCCTGAGACACGTGAACTCTCTGAAAGAGTCCGTCCAGAAGACAATGACATGGAAAAGGATAAAACACCTTCCAACAGTGTTACTCATTACTCAACGTGATGTCAAACTGAAGTTTATGCTCAACTTTTCTACTGTATATTTTATAAAATTGAAGTGCAAAGTGGGCTGGCTTATACAAAATAATTGGCCTGCCAATGACTGAATGGTTAGTTTCCTTACTCTTTGGCTACTGGTCCCTTGTTCGAATCCCGGTTCCGCATGAATGTTACTTTCCCTGTCTCTCTCTCTCTCTGTATCCTTCTTCCGAGATGATGAATGAATGAGTCCCACAATATAAACGGATTTGTAATAGTTAAACGTGGGTAATGCTACTTATCTCCTAGACTTGGTTCATAGGTGCCCACCGGGTAACGATAAAAGAGTAGAAATTTCCAGCCTTGTTGTGATGAAGAGTTAGTCACCCAGTTCACGTCATTAGAAAAAAACAATAATAGTTGTTGATGACCAGTAGTTTTCATAAGATGTAGCTTCTAATGAAGAATGCGTACAGAATAATCGAGAAAACAAATTCCATTTGGAAAAAATTTTACATATTAGTTTTAAAATAAATTATTTTTTTCAAAACTTTGCTCCATCTTCAAACGGAAATATGCCACATTCCTTGCTTTAAAAAAAACCGAATGTGGTGTGGAATGTTCGAAAATTTTTTCTTAGTTACAACAAAGATATGCACTTTTTGAAGTTGCAACTCCTTTCATCCCCGTTCAAGTGCATTTCCAATTGGCTACTTGTTAGGAAAATCAAAACTTGGAGATGATTCGTTATTGTCGAAATATTCCTTTTGACTAAAATTGTGTAGCATACATGCTTATTACTTAAGATTTGCCAACAACTGTCTGAATATTTAACCTAAACGTACAAGAATTTTTAATAGAGAAGAATTAAATGAAGCTATGTGTTCTGTAATAAGAATTGTCCAGAATTCGGCATTTTCTAAAGAAATGTTATGCTTCGAAAAGGGTAAATGTTTGAAATCAAACAGCCAAATATTTTCTTTGAGTCCATTCTTATATAAAAAAGGAATTATTCGCGTTGGAGGACATTTAAAGAATTCACATCTATCGGAAGATAAAAAGCATCCAATTTTCATTCCTCAAAAACATTACTAAGCTAATAATTAGATATTACCGTGAAACTTATTTTCACGCAACTCCTACATTTTTGCTTTCTTTAATCAGAGATTTTGGATCATTGCTGCTAGATCAGAGATTAGAAAATTAATAAAACAATGTGTTATTTATTGTCGACATCGTTCCTAAGTAGCCAAACAAATTATGGCTGACCTGCCAGCAAGTATTGGGTTGTTCGGCAAGTCATTTCATTTCTCATGAAAATGAAAAGCATGCAGCAAATAAATATTGAATTACATTGCAGATTGTCTATTCTAGTCCAATAGCTTTTACCATCTTTCTGGTAGTAGCACGATTCCACAGTTATAAAGTGGTTGGTTTTTACTAGCAAAAAGAAGATCCATGTACGAAAAACGAAATTACTTTCCGAACAACCCAATAGAATTTTACTTTCTAGAGTGTTTAATCAAGTCGGTTTGGATTATGCTGGTCTATTTATGATCATACCTAAATCTGGTCATGCGAAAAAATTATTTAAGGTTTATGTTTGCATTTTTGTTTGTTTCCCTGTCAAAGCTGTACATCTCGAAGATGTTGAATATTAGCTCTAAAATATGTTTAGAAGCTCTAAAAAGGTTTATAGCTAGAAGAAGAAAGCCAAAGGGGATATTTAGTGACTGTGGAACAAACTTCAAGGGTGCCAGCAAAGAAATTCGCCAAGAAGTTTTATTGTATCAGAAAAAAGAACAATTTGAAGCCTTTTTGGCTTTATAAAATGTGAAATGGCACCTTATTCTTCCGACTGTACCTCATTTTGGAGGACTGCGGGAATCAGCAGTCAAATCCACATGAAATATTATCTTCCAAGAGCAATGGAAGCAGCCTTGTTAACTTATGCAGAATTTACCATCTAGATATCTCAGATTGAGTCTTGCCTGAATTCAATACCTCTTGTTCAATAGTCCGACAACCCAATAGATTTAGCTGTTCTTACATCTGGTTAGACTTACCGTAATGTTTCGGCGCTCCTTCTTGTCCAATTATACACATATTTTAATTCAAATAGATCACCTTTACAAAATGAAGTCTTAAATTCCTTCACTTTTAGCGAAACTCAACCAAAAGCATAGAGCTACGTGATGATTTAAACCAATCAGGGCACATCACATTTGCTTTGTGCCATAAACACGTCAAAAAAAGATTAAAAATTGCTTTGAATCGAGGATGGAGTGTTTGAAGGAGAACTTCTTTACCCAATTATGTCGACAGGAATTCATTTTGTATCTTTATGGAGTACAAAATATCCATTGCTCATCGAGTGGTGAAAAACCACATTTGATTTTTTAAGAGTGTAAAGCAACTACACTTATAGACCTTCGTTTTTAAAGACTAAGACTCGTGCTGAGCGAACACCAATTCAGTTTAACCATGGACAAGCTTTGCCCCTTACAACAGTGAATTTCGGATGTTGGAATTGAAAGGAGCATTGCAGCAGGCCAATGATACTAACCCAGGACCTGATGGAATCAGCTATCAAATGCTTCGTCATTTAAGTCCAGACTCCCTGTTGAACATGCTGTTTTTGTTCAATAGGATCTGGACTGAAAATAAATTCCCATTACTTTGGAGCGAAGCAATAGTGATTCCTATCCTTAAGGCTGGTAAGGATCCTTCTGTTCCTTCACATTATCGAGCAATAGCTCTGACGAGTTGCTTCTGTAAGACTCTCGAACGTATGGTCAACGCCCGTCTCGTATATGTCTTAGAAAAAAATTCATGCATACATAAACTTTGTCAAAAATGTAGACGGACACTAAAAATTTGTAACTGCAAAGCTCTTTGTTTCGAATCATGCCTTTAAATATCATTTCAAAACAATTTACAAATGAGAAATTAGAGAGCTATACTTAATTATACAACAGATACATTATCTAATAAAAATAAACCAAAATAATGATGTTTAAACAATAGGTAAAAGAGCAATTTTTGATACAGATCTTTTGACAAAATTTCCATTTGGTAATTTCAATTTGACAACACGGATTTTATTATCAGCACCTGGATATGTTTGTACAATTTTTGCAATTATCCAATGTACAATTGGAAAAGTGTCTTCCTTTACTAACACAACAGTGTTTGGTTCCACATTCATTTTATCAAATTGTCATTTGGGTCGTGATTGCAAATTGTTCAAATAATCTGTTTCCCATGATTTCCATACACTTTGCACAATTTTAGTGAATCTTCCATATTTATGAAGTCTATTATTTTCTATAGAAGACAAATCTGGTTCAACAATGACACATATAGCTCGCCCTATTAAGAAATATCCTGGTGTAAGAACATCAAAATTATCAGCTTCTGATGAAAAGGGAATGAGAGGTCTGGAATTTAACATTCCTTTTATTTGAACAGTTACTGTGATGAATTCTTCCAGAGTCATTGTCAAGTTGCCAGTGATGCGTTTTAAATGAAATCTAAACGACTTAACTCCTGCTTCCCAAATTCCGCCGAAATTGGGGGATTTGGGAGGAATGAATTTCCATCAGACTCCTTCTGAAAAGAGAAAATTTGGTGCTTCCTCACTTGGTTGCATTAGAAAATTGTGTAATTTTTTTTAATTCTTTAAATGCCCTTACAAAATTTGTGGCATTATCAGAAAAGATTTTAGCACGATGCGAAAAAAAGTTTTATGGTAGCTATGAAAGCATCTGATGATGTACGTGTTACTACCTCTAAGTGTATCGCTTTAGTAGCAAGACACAAAAACAGCAACATAAACTTTGTTTAGGATATCCTTATGCTGATTTTTAAATTTAATTAAAAAGGGACCACAACTCCAGAGTGATAAAATGGAAATGTGTCTACTACTCGCTCCTTGGGTAAGTTACCCATAATTTGATTAGCTAAAATTGGCTTGTTCTTGACACAAGTAACACATTTGTGTACTATTTGCCTGCATTGACTTCTATCGCTAATTGGCCAAAATTGCTGCCTAACAAGGTAAAGTAAGGAACTAGGGCCAACATGCAAAAATTTTTATGAAAATAGTCTAATATAATAATAGTAAGTTTATGACTCTTATGTAAAATTATGGGATGTTTAGCATTTTCGCTTAGTTTAGAATTAACTAATCTACCTCAGACACGTAAAATTTGATTTTCATCCAGAAAAGGATTGAGAAATTTTAACTTATTTTGATTCGGTATGTTTTTACCCTTTTTCAAAGCTATTACTTCGGAAAAAAATTCTTTAGCTTGAGCATCTCTGACTAAAACGTCACGAGCATGATTAAGTTCAGCACAGCTAAAAAATTGACCAAATGTTACATTTATCTGCAGCTTTCGAATGAATCTGAAAATAAAACTTAGAATGCGAATTAGCTTCAAATAATTATTTGACAGTTTATAGAAATTTTTAAAAAAGTCATTGGGTGCGATAGATTGAACATAGGTGTTCACTAATGGTTTAAGTTCTTTTGCATATGCAGGATCAGTAGATGCACAATCATAGTTTGCTGTCAAGCTAAAATCACCATATAAAAACTCAGGACATAGCGTCCAAAGTTTACACTCGATAAGTTCATCAATGGAAAGTCCTCTTGACAATGGATCAGCTGGGTTGTCTTTTGATTGAACATGATGCCATTCAAATTTGCTTGTTAAGTCCGTTATTTGTACAACTTTGCTGGCTACAAAGTATTTTAAATGATGTGGTGATGTTCTTATCCATGAAAGAACAATAGTTGAATCTGTATAAAGATGGACTGCATCAACATCAAGTTGCATTGCCTCAAGAGCTTTGTTTACAAGTTTTGATAGAAGGACGGCTCCTAAAAGCTCTAAACGTAAAGTTTCTTATTTCGTTTAACTGGTCTATTCGGGATTTACTGAATAATAAATGCACACTGATCTTATTGAAGCAATCTTTGCTGCGAACAAAAATACAAGCTCCATAAGCTTGTTCTGAAGAATCTGAAAAACCATGAATTTCCACAATTGTAGTTTCCTTAGGGATGACACAGCGGGGAATTCGCAACAAGTCGATGTTTTGTATATTACGAATAAAATTTTGAAATTCTAATCTTTCTTTCGTGGTAACTTCTGTATCCCAAGATAAACCTAGTAACCATAATTTTTGAATTAGAATTTTGGCTTTCACAATTAGAGGTCCGGCCAGACCCAAAGGGTCATATAATTTGGCAATGAATGATAGTATTTTCCTTTATGTTAAGATGGTCGGGTAATCAGTAGTGTTCGATGTAAAGTGAAAGCTATCCTGCTATGGATTCCAAGACATCACTAATATTTTCACAGAAGTACTTTCATCTTTTCCAAAGACATATTCTTGATCATCTTTTGGTACTTGTGAAAAAAAGTTCAGGATTGTTAGAGCTCCATTTATACAAATGCATTCCACCTGTGTGCAACATGCCTATTAGTTGGTGCTGAATTTTTAAAGCTGTTTATAAATTTGGTGCACCACTGAGCGTGTCATCGACATAAAAATCTTTTTTAACTACCGGTGATGCTAATGGAAATCTTTCGTTTTCATCTTCAGCCAATTGAAGAAGAGTTCGGGTGGCTAGAAACGGAGCACAAGTTGTTCCGTACGCAACAGTAGTCAAACGATAAGTTTTCAATGGAGCATCGTCACTATGTTTCCAAACAATTCGAAGTAAACCTTGCTGCGAATGATGGACTTTTATTTGGTGGTACATCTTTTGCACATTGGTTATGAAAGCAATTAAATGTTTGCGAAAGCTTAAGAGAGTTGACCAAAGTTCATTTTGAACAGTTCCACCGTTTAATAATATATCATTCAACATAATACCATTAGAAGTTTTTGCTGAAGAATTAAATACAACTCTAAGTTTGCTTGTACTTTTGTCTAGTCTTAATACAGCTTGGTGAGGAATATAATAATGAGGATGTGGAAGAATGCTTTCGTCAACTTCTGCCATATACCCAAGCTCCTCATATTCTTTGAGAAAATCAAGATAAAGTTCCTTAAAAATTGGATTTTTATCAAGTTGAATTATAGTATTATTGAGCCTTCTAACTGCCAAATCTCTAGATAAACCAAATTCAATTTTGTTATTTACTAAGGGCATTTCAACTATATAATGACCGTTAAAGTCTCTAGAATGCGTGGCATTAAAATGTTCCATGCAATATTTCGATTTATCACTCATAGGAGACTTTTCTTTTAAAGCTTCAACCTCCCAGAACGACCTTATCGTTTTGTCTAGGTCTTTCTCTTCGACGAGTAAGTGACAAAAAGTTTTGTTTATAGAATTACATGGCACACTACCAGTAATTAAATATCCGAAATATGTATTTTGGAGCAAAATCTCTTCATTTATTCTAATTTACTAGGTTTCAAAATTTCAAAAAAAGTTTGCTCCGAGCAAAATATCTACTTCGATGGTTCAAAAAATTGAGAGTCCGCAAGTGCGATACCCGAAGGCAAATGTAAATTGCAAATATATAATTGTTGCAAAGGTGTCAAATTTGTAATTTTAGGAACTATTAAGAATTCGATATCTTTTACGAATTCATTATCTTTACTAGAGATAACTGTATTTACTAATTGCCCCACTGATACTAAGGACCCATTTAATCCTTCAACTGGAACACCTTGTATTGTTTTAATCCCAAATATGTTGCATATTCCTTAGTAATAAACGAAGCTTGAGAGGCGCTATCTAATATAGATCTACACTTCTTAAATTCTCCGTGATAATCTCTCACATAAATAAAAGCAGTACTAAGAAGAACATGAGCATTTTTTGTTTGTGAATTAAAATTCCCTCTTGCTTCAATACGCCAGATGAAAAGTCTTCACTTTCGAGTGGCGCCTGGTGGGGAGATGAAATGAGGAAATCAGTTTTGAAACTTTTGGAATTACTTATGCTCGGTGTTGGGCGATGTTGCTTTGAGAAAGGATAGAGAGTGATGTTCATGCTGACATTCGACACATCTAGATTTAGACGTGCATTCATTTAATTTGTGGGATGAATTCAGACAGTTTAAAAACAAATTTTTAGACTTTCAAAAATCAAATCATACAAGTACTTTCATTTTTAGAAATAATTGCCATTTATACAATGAATGATTCGAATCATAAAGAATGCAATATTGTGAGGCAGATTTAATCAAAAATGTTTTAGGTTTGTAAGATGGAAATGAGTTTTTTCCATTATTGTTAACAGGGTTTGAAAACTTGGGTTTTGAATCAAAACAAGCAGCTTATAAGTTCTCTAATATTTGATATCGTTTTTCAAAGAAATTAATGAAAGCATCCCAAGTTGGCACTTCTTGGGTATCAACAGTTAATTCAAATTGTCTATGAGTTTCTTTACCTAATTTAGCACAAATTAAATTTATTAACAAAATATCAACGAATTTATTCCGTTTAAATTCTAGTGCTTTTCAAAGAACGGATGTTTTTCTGCAAATTATCAATAAGCATACGAAGCTCAAAAGGGTTTTTTTGGTTAATGGTTTACAATTAATTACACTATACTGGCCATTAAAATTGCTACACCAGGAAGAAATGCAGATAACAAAATGATATTTATTGGACAAATATATTATACTAGAAATAACAAGTGATTAAATTTTCAAAAAATTTGGCGCCCCTCAGGGGGTTTACCTTCTTTAGGTAAACACGGGTGTCACAATCCCGAGGTACCCTAGTGATCTTCCCTCTTCTTTATTTTCTTCTCTCCTCTACTCTTCTGCTTTTTCTTCCTTTTCTCCCTCATTGTGGTTGCCTCGTAAGAGGTTGAGGGCTCCCCTTGAGTAGCTTTCGCCGCTCTGTTGCTATTAGCTACTCTTGAGGACTGAATCACCCACTTGTTTGCCGTGCGTGGAGACCCGTGTCCCTGGAAAGGAGGATCCTGGTAATTGAGGCCTCCTGAGTCCAACACATTGCTTTGGCCTCTGCTTCAGGTAAACGGGAGGTGTGTTGTGGTCCTCAGCACATCAATCGGCTTTATGGATCAAGCGATCGGTACATCTACTGGGACACTCGTTAAGGGTGGAGTCAACTTCAGGGATGTACTGTGAGCGTATAGGGACTGACTAGCACTGGTACAATAACCTGTATCCCCTCGTAGGGCTCCGTGGTGGGTGGTGCCGTCTAGTCCCCGAATTTATATTCTCATCCTAAATGGATAAAAAAACTTTCTCTTCACTCCCTCGGGAGCAACAAATGGAAACTTGCAGTGCAAAATATTTTGTTGTACAAAGAATTGGAAACAGCTTTGAATATGTTTCTCCTTTTCTCATTGAAAAGGGCTTAACCTCATATCTTGGAGAAGTTAAGTCAATAAAGAAGTTGCGATCGGGTGTTCTGTTAGTAGAAACTGCTACCGAAAAGCAATCTATAATGATACAGAGCATGAAAAAAATTGGTGACATAGCGATAACCGTCGAACCTCATAGGAATTTCAATTTTTCACGAGGTGTTATTTCATCGGAGGACTTGTTTCACACGCCCACCGATGAAATACTGGAAAATTTAAAAGCCAAAAAGTCTGCGCTGTGAAAAGAATCACGATGAAGAGATGGCATTGTTTTAAACACAAAGCATCTCATTTTGACATTCTCTTCACCAGAGTTGCCGCAAAATATTAAAGTGGCTTATATGCGATGTTCAGTACGGCCATTTATCCTAATCCGCTTAGATGCTTCCATTGCCAACGATTTGGACACTCTAAAATGGCTTGCAGAGGAAACTCACATGTGCCCGTTGTTCTGACGTTGGCCATGAAAGTACTACTGCAGAAGCAAAAGAAGTGTGTGTCAACTGTAAAGGTAACCATACTTCTTATTCTAGATCTTGTCCCGTTTGGCAACAGGAAAAGGAAATTGTTACCATCAAAATCAAGAACAATGTTTCCTATTTAGAAGCTCGCCGATTAGTTAATTCCCGTACTCCCGTTCCTGGTGTGTTATGCAAATATAACAAAAAAGTAACCTGATCCTGCAGCACCCAAACAGAGACAAATTCTGTTTCGACATTTAGCTTGCTCTCAAAGCAAAAACAATAGATATTGGTACACCTGTAATCGCCAAATCAGCTTTGGCGAAATCAAAAGCCTTAAAGGCTAGAAAATTAAAACTGGCAAGGAAGGCGTTCCGAAAGTCTTCGTTAACTGCCAGAAAAGCTCTTTCTGTCTATGGATGCAGAACACTGTCAAACTGCATCCTTCAGATGATGATTTCATATTGGAAGATTCATCTGAGATGACACTGAGCAATAGTGACAATGGTTAGACTGTATTCCATTAATGACTTCCTTTGCTTCATGGAATTGTCGTGGTTTTCGGCCTCGAATTGATGATATCAGATCCATTATGTCAGCCTATAACCCCGCATGTGTGGCATTCCAGGAAACATTCCTGTAGCCCAATATCATCACCAAAATGCGTGGGTTTCAATGCTACAGAAAGGATAATGGTGGTGATGCTGCTGTGTCTGGTGGCGTTTGTATATTTACATCAAACAATTATCCCAGTACAGCACATCAGTTAAGAACTACACTCCAGGCTGTTGCTGTGAGAATTCACACCGCGAGTCTGATTACAGTTTGTAGCCTCTACTTACCACCAAATGATGTCATCCAAGAGGAGGAACTAAACGACTTACTTGATCAACTCCCAGCTCCATTTTTATTGCTTGGTGATTTTAACGGACATAGTCCTCTGTGGGGTAGTGATGATACGAATTCTCGCGGTCGTCAGATAGAAAAATTAATTTCTGACAATTGCCTCTGTCTGCTAAATACCGACGAGAAGACTTATTTTCATGAACCATCACGGACATTTCACTCTCTTGACTTAGCTATTTGTTCTCCATCACTCCTGCCATTGCTGAATTTTGCTGTTGGAAATGACCTCTATAACAGTGATCATTTCCCTCTAATCGTGACTCAGGCTGGAAGTAATAGTGTGTGTCACAACCCACCTAGTTATGTGTACAGTCGAGCCGATTGGACACTTTTCATGCAATTGGCTGTGATCAGTGAGACAAGAGTTAAGACAGATATGATAGATGATGCCGTTAAATATGTCACCGACACAATAATCCGAGCTGCGGATGTTGCTATCCCTAAAAATTCCATCATTCCACATAAACACAGAAACCTTGGTGGAATGAAAAGTGTCAACTCTCCTATAAGAAACAAAGGAAGCAATGGAATATATTCCGAAGATACCCTACTACGGAGAATCTGGTTGCTTTTAAAAAAGCCAAAGCTCAAGCTCGAAGAGTTAGACGTCAGAGTCAAAGAGAATCTTGGATTCGCTACGTGTCATCAATCAATTCATCGACAACAAGTCAACAATTATGGAGGAAAGTTAAAGCAGCTAATGGTATTTATCAGGATTATTCCATTCCTGTATTAAAAACCGGAGCTGCAATACACTCCTCAGCGGTAGATATTGCTAATGTCATCGGTCAAACCTTTGCTAGTGTTTCAAGCTCTGATTCGTATAATCCTACTTTTCTAAGGATTAAAAGAATCGCTGAGCGGACACATCTAAGCTTTCATGATCGACATATTCTACCCTATAATTGTGATTTTGAACTGTCAGAATTGAAGTCTGCTTTATCTAAAGCAAACGACACTAGCCCAGGACCAGATGGAATCTCGTATCAAATGCTCCGTCATTTAAATCATGATTCTTTGTTAAACATACTTTCATTGTTTAATAGAATCTGGACTGAGCATGCTTATCCTACATCATGGAGAGAAGCGATAGTGATTCCAATTTTGAAACCTGGCAAAGATTCATCTGACCCTCTGAGTTATCGTCCAATAGCTCTCACGAGTTGCTTGTGCAAAACGTTTGAGCGTATGGTCAATGCTAGACTCATTTACATCTTAGAGAAGAATAATTGCATACTCCTTCAACAAAGCGGATTTCGAAGAGGACGATCCACTATTGACAACATAGTAGATCTGGAATCCCAAATTCGAAATGCTTTCGTGAGGAGAAACCATCTTGTTGCAATTTTCTTCGATATTGAGAAAGCATACGATCGTACGTGGCGTTATGGTGTTCTCCGTAATATGCATAATCTTGGATTTAAGGATAATTTTCCAATATTTATACAGAATTTTCTAGCTACTAGGCTATTTAAAGTACGTATTGGAAATACAGTTTCCAATACTTTTACTCAAGCTGAGGGTGTCCCTCAAGGTAGCGTTATAAGCGTAACCCTTTTTAACCTTTTCATCAATAACATACTTCATCAGTTACCATCTTCAGTTCATAAGAATTTATATGTTGATGATTTACAAATTTCATATCAGGGTTCAAACATGAATATAATTGAGAGACAATTGCAAACAGCTGTAAACAATCTAACTACTTGGTGTGAACGAAATGGTCTTAGTATATCTCCTAGTAAGAGTCACTGTGTCCATTTCTGTAGGAAAACTAGTCTTCATCCCGATCCTGTGCTTCACATAAGCAATAGACCTATTCCTGTGGTCAACGAGATAAAATTCCTCGGTGTAATTTTCGATAAGAAGTTTCCTTCCGCATACTTTATATCTGCGGAAGATGTGCGAACTGAATGCTGAATATCCTCAAGGTGTTGTCTAATACATTTTGGGGTGCAGATCGCACTTCATTGCTCTGAATTTACCAATCAATCATTTTATCTCGTATTGACTATGGTTGTGTTGCTTATGGATCGGCTAGATCTTCCATTTTACGTAGATTGGATACCGTCCACCACTCTGCTTTAGGGATTTGCTGTGGAGCATTTCGTACATCACCCGTCCAGAGTCTATATGTAATCTGCCAACAATTACCATTAGACCTGCGGCGGATACAGCTGTCTCTTAATTATTATTCAAAAATCGTGTCCTCACCTCATCATCCCTTGCGTTCCACGATTCCAAGTGCTGCGCTTAAGAGATTATATAATGCTGAGACCTTCAAGCATTCTGACCTTTTCTCTGTCGTATTAAATCTATTATTTTGCTTTCTGACCTATGTGATGTCCGAATCGAGTCTACCGACCTTTACGCACATTCACCTTGGTACAATCCACACATTACTGTGTTAAATCCCTTTGGTAAGAATAAAAAATCAGACACAAATACTGCTATTCTTCAACAGCTTTATTCATTCCATCGCTGTCAGTACACTATGTACACTCCAGTATTTACGGATGGATCCAAATGTCCAGGATCAGTTGGCTGTGGAGTTTATCTTGATGATACCTCCTACAGTTATAGCCTTCACAAATCCTGCTCCATCTTCACTGCTGAGGCTACGGCTATATATCGAGCACTTCAGTTGGTAACAACTAAAAATGAACGTAAATTCTGTGTGTACACTGACAATATGAGTGTATTAGAAGCTTTGAGGAATAACAACTATAATTGCCATCCAGTTGTGTCTAAGATATTCAAATTAATTGATACTGTTACTAACAAGGGATTTGACATACTGTTTTGTTGGGTACCAAGCCACATAGGTATAGATGGCAATGAGAAAGCTGATGCTGCCGCTAAATCTGCAGCTACTTCCATTTTGCCTTCAATACCATCAATGGACATGAGAAAAGGATTCAAACATTTCATATATTCTCTTTGGAAGGAATCCTGGGACCTGCAAGTCAGCAACAAACTCCATTCCATATTTTCATACATCATTCCATTATCAGTTTTATCTCCACGAAGCGCAGATGTCAGACTGACTCGCCTTCGAATTGGTCACACACGCTTCACCCACAAACATTTAATCTTAAGTGATCTCCAATCATGGTGTGAAAAGTGTGATGAACCTTTTACAGTATATCATATTTTAATTGTGTGCCCAGATTTTAACCATCAGCGTTTTAGATATTTTAATGGTAACATTTTGACATTAGAAGATCTGCTTGGGGAACCACCCCATTGCAACCTATTTGCGTTTTTAAAAGACATAGGATATATGAATTTTATATGATTTAGAAATATTTTACTTAAATATAAAATTTTTAATTTTATACATGTGTATATTGTATGTTTGCAAACTTTTAATATACATTTTAAATATATTTCTATTTTATACCTTTAATATACATTTTACCTATATTTCTATTTTATACCTTTAATATACATTTTAACCATATTTCTATTTTGTACTTTTAATGTGCATTTTAACTATATTATTATTTTATACTTTTAATGGCTTTAAAAAATTGGTGTAAGCTATCTTGTGTTTGGCGCAGCTTGTCCTTGTCTGGACCTTGCGCCATAAAAACCAACCAACCACCATCAAAAAATTTGGCTGGATAGATCCTAAGAAATAAGTACCTAGAACAACCACCTCTGGCAGTAATAACAGCAGTTATACGCCTGGGCATTGAGTCAAACAGAGATTGGATTGCCTGTACAGGTACAGATGCCCATGTAGCTTCAACACGATGCCACAGTTCATCAACCGTAGTGACTGGCGTTTGGTGACGAGCCAGTCGCTCGGCAACCATTGACCAGACGTTTTCTATTGGTGAAAGATCTGGAGAACATGCTGGCCAGAGCAACAGCCAAACATGTTCCGTATCAAGGAAGGTCCGTACAATACCGGCAACATGCGGTCGGGCATTATCCTGCTGAAACGTAGAGTTTCACAGGGCTCGAATAAAGGGTAGAGCCACGGGTCGTAACACACCAGAAATGTAACGTGCACTGTTCAAAGCACCGTCAATGCGAACAAGAGGTGAACGAGACGTGTATCTAATGGCACTCTATACCTTCACGCCAAGTGATGGGCCAGTATGACGATGACGAATGCACGCTGCCAGTGTGCGTTCACCACGATGCCGCCAAACACGGATGCGACCATCATGATGCTGTACACAGAACCTCGATTCATCTGATGATTCAGACAAAGCAACAACGTTCAAATGCAATTTGTGTATGAGGAACCTCGCCATTCGTGATGATGATGACGTCTCGCCATTCGTGATGATGATGACGTCTCGCCATTCGTGTGCCCAGGTTCGACGTTGATCACACCATTGAAGACGCTCTTGTCTATGACGCAGCGTCAAGGGAAGCCGCAACCATGGTCTCCGAGCTGAGAGTCCATGCTGCTGCAAACGTCGTCGAACTGTTCGTGCAGACACTTGTTGTCTTCCAAACGACCCCGTTTCTTGACTCACGGCTCGTGACGTGGTTGCACGATCCATTACGGCCATGCGGATAATATGCCTGTCTTCTCGGCTACTAGTGATAGGTCTCCGTTGAGATCCAACATGGCGTTCCGTATTACCGTCCTGAACCCATCGATTCCATATTCTGCTAACAGTCATTGGATCTCGACTGACGCGAGCAGTAATACTGCGATAAGATAAACCGCAATCCCGGTACGCTACAATTCGACCTATATCAAAGTCAGAAACGTGCTGGTATGCGTTTCTCCTTCTTACACGAGGCATCACAACAACTTTTCACCAGACAACAACGTTCAAATGCAATTTGTGTATGAGGAACCGGCTGAACAATTTCCTCATTTAAACACAATGTAGGTGTCGCTACTGGCGCCTGCTTTGTCTGAATGCGCTTAGAAGCTAATCATTTGCATATCACAGAACCTTCCTTTCGTATAAATTTCACGTCTGTAGCATGTCGCCTTCTTGGTGTAGCAATTTTAATGGCCAGTAATGTATATTTTGAACATGACTTTCAACAATTAGTTTAGTATTCCCATAACGAAGCGTGAGATCTTTAAACAACGATTGATAATTATCATTTGGCGACTGCACATGTTTTGCAGCACCTTTAAGGGAAGCATTCAAATAATAAAATTTCTGAGAGTCTGATAATGTTGGATTATTTTCTATTACATTTTGAAACTGTTCCTTAAAGGAACTCCAATTATTAAATTGACCATCAAATTGTGGTAACGGTATTTCAGATAATCGAATATTTTTTAACACAATAACTTTTGTTTTTAAGTTCAAACGATTTTTAAAGAAAGAGTTTTGCACTGACCTGAAATTCTTGAATATCTTCGTCAATTTTGTCCAGATTTTTTTCAGCTTCTTTAAATACCTCGTCATTGTCTATTTCGAAGTATTCCTGTTTTATTACTTCAAATTTGGTTTTAATATCTTTCAATGAATCTAGAACTGCTCGAAATTCAGTTTCTTCCAAATTTTTATATGTTTTCGATGAAAGTTTAGCTAATTTGGTTTGAACATTGCCGCTCTTTCGATTTAATATCTCAATGGATGACATAATTTCTGTTTGGTTCTCCGACGAGGTGGTCCAAAAAATGTAGTGTAATGTATTTAGAATAATTCCATGCGATTAAAATAAAGTTTTATTTAGCCATTAACAATCAGGGTAAAACCCGCTTTCTAACAAGCTAACAAAGGAGAACTAGTGGCTGTGAGGACCACAACAAAAGTGAAGTGTTTATTTCATGGCCTTTGGGGTTGTTGGTACATTTGGCGTACGGAAAAATTAGCCAACTTTCAAAGCGCTGGCGCCAACACATGGAAAAAGAAAAAAAAATTGGAAAATCCCAAAAACTATTTCCAAAAGAGCAAAGAAATCATCTCTGAAAGGTTAAAAAGAGAGGGGCTGGCATCCCGACAGCGCAGTCTGAAAATGGACTTAACCGTATAAAAAGACATGCAGCTTTTTTTATGTGCAAAGAAGTAAGCAGTTTCAATTTAAGAACGAAAAAAAACAATCTTAAGTGGACTAAAACCATATTGCTGATCGACTAGAGTAGAGTAAAAACTACATGTCCAATAATGCATTTATAAATATGCTGACAATTTTTTCGCAAAAGATTTGATGAACAAATGTTTTTTTTTTTTTTTTCTTGAAGTTAAAGTAGTTTTGTGTCCGTATACTTTTTTGACAAAGACGCCCGTCTCGTGTATGTCTTAGAAAAAAATTAATGTATATATATTAATCAGAGTGGCTTCTGTAAAGAGAGATCCACACACTCTTCATAATATCACTTATTTGGAAACTCACATACGAAATGCTTTTGTGCCGAGGAATCATCTGGTTTCCATTTCTTTTGACATAGAGAAGGCATACGACCGGACCGCACATGACAATATGGAATCCTCTGTTCATTATATGATTTTGTCTTTCGGACTAATCTTCCGATATTCTTAAAAATTCTTCTTGTATATTCTTCTTGTATTGGAACAATTTTTTCCTACACCTTTTTCAAGTCGAGGGTGTACCCCAAGACTCTATTTTAAGTGTCACACTTTTTAACCTTTACTTTAGTTGCATTTTCCATCAAATTTCACCACCTGTTAATGGCCCGCATTATGTTGATGACTTGTAAATATCGTATGAGGTTTCTAGCATGCGTTTAATAGAAAGACAACTCCAAACAATTATTAATAAACTCGCTGCATGGTGTACATTGAATGGCCATACACTGTCTTCTAGCAAGAGTAATTGTATCCATTTCTGCAATAAGACTCATTATGCAGGCTTGGTTTAATCTAGCCTGCATAATGATCCTATGATCTATATAAACAATATAACTATTCCTGTTGTCAACGAGATAAAGTTTCTGGGTATAATTTTTGATCGAAATTTTAAATTTTCTTCTGCCAGTTCTTCATTTGCGGAAGAAGTGTGGGTGATCGCTTAAGATCCTCAAGGTGCTTTCTAATACATCTTAAAGTTCTGATCGCACGTCACTACCTCTAGTCTACCGGTCACTTATTTTATCTCGTATCGGCTATGGGTGTGTTGTGTATGGATCTGCTAGATTTTCAGTCTTACGCAGACTAGATACAATACATCACTCTGCTTTCAGAATATGTTCGAGCGCATTCCGCACATCACCCATCCAAAGTCTATATGCAATTGGTTATCAATTACCATTAGACCTGAGACGGGTGCAGCTGTCTCTCAGTTATTATGCAAAAAATATGTCAGAACCTCATCATCGATTACGTTCCATGAATACTACTTCTGCACTTATTAGGCTATATGATGCTCGTTCATGCAGCATTCCAACTGTTTTCACTAGGACAAGGTCTAGTTTATTGTATTCAGACCTATGTGATGTCTGTTTTGACAAAGCGGACCTTCTATTACATCCACCTTGGTTTGATCCACAGATTAAAATTATCAATCCTTTTGCTCGTTATAGAAAATCAGACACAACTACTAAAGTCTTTCAGCAGGTTTATGCTTTACATCACTGTCAATGTGCCACCTATACACCAGCTTTCACCGATGAATCAAAATCTACTGGACATGTTGGTTGTGCTGTAGTTATTGAAAACAAACTACAGCCTCCGCTCGTCCTGTTCCCCTCAGGGAGTTTACCTACTTTAGGTAAACACGGGTGTCACAATCCCGAGGTATCCTAGTGATCTTTCCTCTACTTTACTTTCTCCTCTCTTCTACTCTTCTGCTTTTTCTTCCTTTTCTCCCTCGGTGTGGTTGCCTCATAAGAGGAAGAGGGCTCCCCTTGAGTAGCTTTCGCCGCTCTGTTGCTATTAGCTACTCTTGAGGACTAAATCACCCACGTGTTTGCCATGCGTGGAGACCCGTGTCCCTGGAAAGGAGGATCCTGGTAATTGAGGCCTCCTGAGACCAACACATTGCTTTGGCCTCTGCTTCAGGTAAACAGGAGGTGTGTTGTGGTCCTCAGCACATCAATCGGCTTTATGGATCAAGCAATCGGTACATCTACTGGGTGACTCGTTAAGGGTGGAGTCCACTTCAGAGATGTACCGTGAGCGTATAGGGACTGACTAGCACTGGTACAACAACCTGTATCCCCTCGTAGGGCTCCGTGGTGGGTGGTGCCGTCTAGTCCCTGAATTTTATCTTAATCCATATGAATAAAGCAATTTTCTCTTCACTCCCTCGGGAGCAACAAATGCCAATGTGTAATGCTAAATACTTCATTGTGAAAAGAACTGCAGGATCTTTTGAATATGTTTCTCCCTTTCTTATTGAAAAAGGATTAACATCTCATCTAGGAGTAGTGAAATCTGTAAAGAAACTACGAACGGGAAATTTACTTACTGAGACAACATCTGAAAAGCAGGCTCTGATGATACAAAGTATGAAATTACTTGTTGACATACCTGTCAGTGTAGAGCCTCATTCTAGACTAAATTTTGTACAGGGAGTAATTTCTGCAGAGGATTTGTATCATACGTCCACTGATGAAATTTTAGACAATTTAAAAAGCCAAAAAGTCTGCGCTGTCAAAAGAATAACAATCAAAAGGGATAGTATTATATTAAATACCAAACACCTTATTTTGACTTTTGCAACGCCAGACTTGCCACAGTACATCAAAGTGGCTTAAATGCGTTGTTCAGTGCGACCGTATATCCCGAATCCTCTCAGATGTTTCCAGTGCCAACGATATGGACATTCTAAAATGGCTTGCAGAGGGAAACCTACTTGCGCTCACTGTTCTCAAGTTGACGACCATGATAGTACTACCTGCAAAGCCAAAGAAATGTGTGTCAACTGTAAAGGTGACCACACCTCTTATTCTAAACCTTGTCCCGTTTGGCAACTGGAAAAAGAAATTGTCACCTTCAAAATTAAAAACAATGTCTCTTATGCAGAAGCTCGTCTCGCACAGTTAGTTCCCGAACTCCCACTCCTGGTGTCAGTTATCCAACTATGACAAAAAAAAGTGACCCGATCCTCCAGCACCCAAACAGAAACAAATTCTATTTCTACAGTTAGCTTGCTCCCAAAGCAAAAAAACACAGAAGTACCAACAACTGTAATTTCCAAATCAGCTTTGGCAAAATCAAAAGCCTTGAAGGCTAGGAAATTAAAAGTAGCTAAAGAAGGCGTTCGGAAGCCTACGTTAACTGCAAGAAAAGCTCTTCTGTGTTTGGATGCAGACACTGTCAAGCTGCATCCATCAGATGATGATTTCAATTCTGAAGACTCATCTGAGATGACCATAAGCAACAGTGATAAAGGTTAGAATATATTCCATTCGTGACTTCCTTTGTTTCCTGGAATTGTCGGGGTTTTCGTTCTCGCATTGATGACATCAAATCCATCATCTCTCGCTTTAACCCCGCATGTGTGGTCTCCCAGAGATATTCCTGAAGCCCACTGTTGTCACCAAAATGCGTGGGTTTCAATGGTTCAGAAAGGATAATGATAGTGATGCTGCTGTTTCTGGTGGAGTTTGTATAATTACATCAAACAATTACCCTAGTACAGCACATCAGTTAAGAACTACACTCCAGGCAGTGGCTGTGAGAATCCACACCACATGTCTAATAACGGTATGTAGTCTTTACTTACTACCGAATGATGTCATCCAAGCAGAAGAACTGAATGACTTGGTTGATCAACTCCCAACTCTATTTTTATTGCTCGGTGATTTTAACGGTCATAATTTTCTGTGGGGTAGTGATGATACGAACTCTCGTGGTCGACAGACAGTTCATTTCTGACCATAGCCTCTGTCTGCTGAATACCGACGAGAAAACTTATTTTCACGGACATTTCATTCTCTGGACTTAGCTATATGTTCTCCATCACTCTTGCCATTGCTGAATTTTGAAGTTGGAAATGACCTTTACAACAGTGATCATTTCCCTCTAATCGTGTCTCAGGCTGGAAGTAATAGTGTTGTCACAAACCACCTAATTATGTGTACAGTCGAACCGATTGGACACTTTACACGCAATTGCCTGTGATTAGCGAAACAAGAGTTAAGACAGATATGATAGATGATGCCGTTAAATATGTCACCGACACAATAATCCGAGCTGCGGATGTTGCTATCCCTAAAAATTCCATCATTCCACATAAACACAGTAAACCTTGGTGGAATGAAACATGCCAACTCTATTATAAGAAACAAAGGAAGCAATGGAATATATTCCGAAGATACCCTACTATGGAGAATCTTGTTGCTTTTAAAAAAGCCAAAGCTCAAGCTCGAAGAGTTAGACGTCAGAGTCAAAGAGAATCTTGGATTCGCTACGTGTCGTCAATCAATTCATCGACAACAAGTAGACAATTATGGAGGAAAGTTAAAGCAGCCAATGGTATTTATCAGGATTATTCCATTTCTGTATTAAAAACTGGAGCTGCAATACACTCCTCAGCGGTAGATATTGCTAATGTCATCGGTGAAACCTTTGCTAGTGCTTCCAGCTCTGATTCATATAGTCCTACTTTTCTAAGGATTAAAGGAATCACTGAGCGGACACCTCTAAGCTTTCATGATCGACATAATCTACCCTATAATTGTGATTTTGAAAAGTCAGAATTGATGACAGCTTTATCTAAAGCAAACGACACCAGCCCAGGACCAGATGGAATCTCGTATCAAATGCTCCGTCACTTAAATCATGATTCTTTACTAAACATACTTTCATTGTTTCACAGAATCTGAACTGAGCATGCTTATCCTACATCATGGAGAGAAGCGATAGTGATTCCAATATTAAAACCTGGCAAAGATTCAACTGACCCTCTGAGTTATCGTCCAATAGCTCTCACGAGTTGCTTGTGCAAAACCTTTGAGTGTATGATCAATGCTAGACTCATTTACATCTTAGAAAAGAATAATTGCATACCACTTCAACAAAGCGGATTTCTAAATGGATGATCCACTATTGATAATATAGTAGATCTGGAATCCCAAATTCGAAATGCTTTCATGGGGAGAAACCATCTTGTTGCAATTTTCTTCGATATTGAGAAAGCATACGATCGTACATGGCGTTATGGTGTTCTCTGTAATATGCATAATCTTGGATTTAAGGGTAATCTTCCAATATTTATACAGAATTTTCTAGCTACTAGGCTATTTAAAGTACGTATTGAAAGTACAGTTTCCAATACTTTTACTCAAGCTGAGGGTGTCCCTCAAGGTAGCGTTTTAAGCGTAACCCTTTTTAACCTTTTCATCAATAACATACTTCATCAGTTACCATCTTCAGTTCATAGGAATTTATATGTTGATGACTTACAAATTTCATATCAGGGTTCAAACATGAATACAATTGAGAGACAATTGCAAACAACTGTAAACAGTCTAACTACTTGGTGTGAACGAAATGGTCTTAGTATATCTCCTAGTAAGAGTCATTGCGTCCATTTCTGTAGGAAAACTAGTCTTCATCCCGATCCTGTGCTTCACATAAGCAATAGACCTATTCCTGTGGTCAAGGAGATAAAATTCCTCGGGGTAATTTTCGATAAGAAGTTAACTTTCCTTCCGCATACTTTATATCTGCGGAAGAAGTGCGAGCGATTGCTCAATATCCTCAAGGTGTTGTCTAATACATTTTGGGGTGCAGATCGCACTTCATTGCTCCGAATTTATCAATCAATCATTTTATCTCTTATTGACTATGGTTGTGTTGCTTATGGATCGGCTAGATCTTCCATTTTACGTAGATTGGATACCGTCCACCACTCTGCTTTGAGTATTTGCTGTGGAGCATTTCGTACATCACCCGTCGAGAGTTTATATGTAATCTGCCAACAATTACCATTAGACCTGCGGCGGATACAGTTGTCTCTTAATTATTATTCTAAAATCATATCCACTCCTCATCATCCCTTACGTTCCACGATTCCAAGTGCTGTGCTTAAGAGATTATATAATGCTAGACCATCAAGCATTCAACCTTTTCTCTCTCGTATTAAATCTATTATTTTGCTTTCTGACCTATGTGATGTCCGAATCGAGTCTACCGACCTTTACGCACATTCACCTTGGTATAATCCACACATTATTGTGTTAAATCCCTTTGGTAAAAATAAAAAATCAGACACAAGTACTGCTATTCTTCAACAGCTTTATTCATTCCATCGCTGTCACTATGTACACTCCAGTATTTACGGATGGATCCAAATGTCCAGGATCTGTTGGTTGTGGAGTTTATCTTGATGATACCTCCTATAGTTATAGCCTTCACAAATCCTGCTCCATCTTCACTGCTCAGGCTACGGCTATATACCGATCACTTCAGTTGGTAACAACTAAAAATGAACGTAAATTTTGTGTGTACACTGACAGTATGAGTGTATTAGAAGCTTTGAGGAATAACAACTATAATTGCCATCCAGTTGTGTCTAAGATATTCAAATTAATTGATACTGTTACTAACAAGGGATTTGAGATACTGTTTTGTTGGATACCAAGCCACATAGGAATAGATGGCAATGAGAAAGCTGATGCTGCCGCTAAATCTGCAGCTACTTCCATTTTGCCTTCAATACCATCAATGGACATGAGAAAAGAATTCAAACATTTCATATATTCTCTTTGGCAGGAATCCTGGAACCTGCAAGTCAGCAACAAACTCCATTCCATATTTTCACACATCATTCCATTATCTGTTTTATCTCCACGAAGCGCAGATGTCAGACGGACTCACTTTCGAATTGGTCACACACGTTTCACCCACAAGCATTTGATCGTAAGTGATCTCCAACCATGGTGTGAAAAGTGTGATGAATCTTTTACAGTATATCATATTTTAATTGCGTGCCAAGATTTTAAGCATCAGCGTTTTAGATATTTTAATAGTAATATTTTAACATTAGAAGACCTGCTTGGTGAACCACCCCATCGCAATCTATTTGCGTTTTTAAAAGACATAGGATTTATGAATTTTATCTGATTTAGAAATATTTTAGTTAAATATCAAGTTTTTAATTTTATACATGTATATATTGTATGTTTACAGACTTTTAATATACATTTTAACTATATTTCTATTTTATGCTTTTAATGTACATTTTAACTATATTTCCATTTTATACTTTTAATGGGTGAAAAAAAACTGGTGTATAATATCTTGTGATTTGCGCAGCTTGTCCTTATCTGGACCTTGCGCCATAAAAACCAACCAACCAACCAACCGCTCGTCCTGTTCCATCTTCTCTGCTGAAGCAACAGCAATAATCTATAGATTATTCAGCCGATGAATACATGTGAAACTCGTAAATACTATGTGTACACTGAGAGTTTGAGTGTGTTGGAAGCTTTGCTGAACAGTAATTTTGTCTGCCATCCTGTTGTGCCCAGAGTTTTCAGAGCATTAGATTCCCTTGCTGGTAAGAGGTACGATATCATATTCTGTTGGATCCCGATTCACGTAGGTCTCGATGATAAAGAGCGTACTCATGTAGCTGCTAAATCTGCATCCGGCCCAATTCTGCCACCAGTTCCTTACTCTGATGCGAGAAGAAATGTTAATTTATTCTCTTTGGCAGGAGTCATGGAACATACAGATCAATAATAAATTGCGTGCCATATTTCCATACATCACCTCATTAACAGTTTTTACCGATATGAAGTGCTAATGTAAGATTAATTCGCCTTCGTATCGGACACACACGTTTCACACATAGACATTTGTTTTTAAATGAACATTAAATCCTTGGTGTGAAACGTGTGATGAAACTTTCACTGTTTATCATATTTTAATTTCATGTCTATATTTTAACCAATATCATTTACTCTTTTTTAACTGTGATCTTTAACTTTGTTTGGTTTGCTTTGGGAACCCCTCACAGTAACCTATTGGCATATTTAAGGGAAATAGGTTTCTTATATTTTATTAGATCATTTTATTTGGACACTTTATCATGATGGAGAACTGTCGAGTCACCAAAAATAATTTCGACGACAAACCAACCATATCCCCAAAAAGGTAAAAATCGAGGATGCAGTTGATGGACTGTCACGAAACAGATCTGAAAATTATCAAAATTAAAAACTGAAAGACTAAGGTCTTGGTAGTCTAGTGGTAAGGGCATCAGCTTTCCCTCAGGAAGGGCTGTGTTTGGGTCCCAATACTGCCAAAGAAGAGAGTCCCACCGAGTACATGCTAGAATTTAACGAGTACGATATACGGGTATGTGCTGCTTAAATTCTGTTCGAAGTTTACTCCTGAAAATTTCCTCCCCCTCCAAATCAATGTCAAAGTTGAAAGAGTGGATTCTCTGGTGTGCCATCTATCAAAGGGATGCTTAGAGCAAAGTCATACTTCGTGGTTTTATTCTTAAACGAAAGACACACCCTACTGACTTAAATTCGCACAGACGATGGAAAAGCGAGCTTGGCTTGTCCAAGTATCATAAGTAGTAACAACAACAAAAATTGTAAGACTATAACAAAGCTGAGAGTTGTCTGGAAATCAACTCAGCGGAAGTTCTTGATCCATCCTGTGCTGACTTGCATTGTGTAAGGAAGAAGCAAGGAAACCTTATTTGACCGTATATTGCAAACTTTGTTGGCTGAGGTGAGGATCGATCCTAGAGATCACAAAAATGAAGATTATAACGATAACCATTCATTTGTCAGCCTGAGTAGAGCAAAAAGATAAGCCTGAGATAAGCGAAAGTAGATACGTGACTTGTTGAGATTGATACCATTTATCGGAAGTCAGAATACGTTGTATGATATAATATGCATATTATATGACATTATATTAATGCGTCAGAAAAAAGCAAAAATTATAAATAGAGCAATATCATCATAATTGACCAAGCATCCCAATAGGAGCCATTGTCTTCTTCTGAAAATTTCTCCATGACGAACTCTGAAAAATTTCTTTGACCTCTAATTTTTCTCATTAATTGTAAGAAAATCTGACTAATTAAAGATATTCTGCCAACCCATCTTAACCGCTGTCCTCCACGAAGTTTACTTCCAGAAGGTCCTAATTACAGAGTCATCCAGTTCATTCTGTTCAGTTTTATACATTTAACAAACAAAACAGTTTTATAACATTTAACAATATACATCCTAATATATATATATATATATATATAACAATATATATATATATATATATTAGGTTGTGTATACATATTATATAATTCTGAGTTAAATCTCCTTCTCCAGTTATTGTTCTCCTCTTTAGCGCCAAGTATACTTCTCATAATTCTTCTTATATATCTTCTTTCAAATACTGCAAAACATTTTCCCTCCAGTATTGTTATAGTCCTAGTCTCAGAAGCATTTGTCAAGACAGACCTGACAAGAAATTTGTAAACTAAAAATGTCGTATTTCTAGAAAGAAAACTAGATTTAAAAAATCTTTTTAGGCCAACAAATCACCTATTTGCAAAGAACAGTCAGTTTTTTATTTCAGGAAATATTCAGCTTTGTTACTAGTAATAACTGAACATAAGTAAGTGAAACATTTTACAGTTTCAAATTTATATAAGCCAAAAATAGTGCAACAACATCCATATATATTTTAATATCATATAAAGTTTTCTTAAAAAGCATGTGCACTGCAGTTGAAAATCGAATATATATATATATATAAATTCCAATATTTTCAGCATGCGATAGTTATCACATTTACCTTCTTAGATAATTCGTTTATATTTAATTAAGAGACCACACAATCTAATCAATTCCCCCCCCATTTCACAATTAAAATATATATATTAATATTCTTTCTCAATAACAAAATATGATTTTAAAGAATACATTCGAATCTGTAAGATTATTTTAACTCTAAGATATGAAAATGTGGAGAAATCCACTCTGGTTAAATTCATTTGATATTTTTAAGAGTATGAGTACAACATAGATCGTGATTTTGTACAGCTAGTAAACTATTTAATGGTAAACTACTGGCGGATTACGCTACTATAAACTGTAGGTCCCGGTCTAATTAGCCCTCGTGTGCAAAAAATGACTGTTAAGCCACAAACAAAACAAAACCTCGCGGATTACGCTTGCTGTTAAAATTTTTCATAAATTAATTCGTTACTTAAATTTAAGTAACTAAATATATGTTTATTTAAAAAGAAAATACATTAATGTGTAGTGGTGCCATCTCTTGGCACTTACTGTTACTAACTCTATTTTTACGTTTCTTACATTCTTAAATTTATGTATTCTTATTATCTTGTAAATGAGTTCTTTAGCTCTCTTCGAAAATTCAGCTTTGTGGTTTTGAAATAAATCAGGGAGAGAAATTCAAATTCATAAATGGCCTTTACTTTTAAATTAAAATTTTTGCAAGCACTTTAAAAATTGTAAAATCCTTTTTTCATTTTTAATATCATTAACAAAAATTAGTTTTTTCAATCATTCATCTCAGAAAACGGTTTATGCTTGAATATCAGGTCCAAATTGTATGTAAGTGCAACTTTTAAATCAAACATACCTTTTATACTGAAGATTCCATGTATTGTTATTTATTAATCTTAACAAGTAAACCGAATTTTCACTGAAGTTTGCGAGGAAAATGTTGGTCTCTTAAAAATTTCTATATAAATTAAATCCTTTTTTTTTCTGAAATATTGTCCGGGGTTAAATTGCTGCAAGGAATGGAAGGAGACTTATATCACGACGGCAATCTCAGGCTAATTTTAAATAAAAACTAAGTTTACTTTTGAATTTTTGTGACAGCGCTGGTAATTAATTTAAAAAAACATATTATCATTAATTTAAACTCCCTACATATGCTCCCATATCATTAATTTAAGTGATATAGCATTCTATTCCTGAATTCTTCCTGCTTCAAGAATGGAGTCGCTATTATTATTTTATTTTCCACCTTTCAAATTGTCATTCATTCATAGGAATAAAGAAAAATGTTAGGAATAAAAAAAAATATTTATGGGAATGGATGTTTTTTTTTTTTTTTGCTGCATTCTCTTATAGTAAATAAAAAATAAGTATATTATATAAAAAATGATTCTAATATGAATTTCTACTAATGTTAACAAAGAAAATTTTTTTTATTTTACTTACTTTTTATTAAATTTCACATTGTCCTCTTGTGAACCAAGTGGATTCCGTTAATCCGGTTTGATTGTTTAGATTATTACTTCACTTATTTTTATGTTTTGAGGAATTTGATCCGGAAACATGAAGATTCTATGCCAACATTCTAACAACTTTGCAATTGCAAGACAAACTTATTTTTTCACTATACTGTAAAAAGTCCTTTTTAAATAATTTCATTCATTTTTTTAAGTTAAAAAAAGTCTTTCTCTGCATTATGTATACACTTTCTTCTCTTTCACTAATTTATTTCAAAACCACAGAATTTAATTTTCAAAGGAAATAATAAAATCATTTACAAGATAATAAAAATGAATATATTTAAGAATGTAAGAAATGTAAATATAGAAATAGTAATGGCTTAATGCAACAGATGGCACCACTACACAAATGCACAAATTTTTTCTCATAAATAATTAAAATTAATTTATTAAATTTAGTTAAAAATTATAATTTATCATAATTATATCTCACAAGTACACTTATTTTCTAAATACTTTTATAGTTAATTGGGTTTATCAGAGTTGATAAAATAGGAACAAATTCATACTCTCGATCTTTAATGTCAATTGTTAACTGGAATCATAGTTCCAACACTTAAGAATACTATTTCATACATTCTTAACTCAAAGAGTGCCATTACGGAATTTTTGAAAAAGTTAAAAACTGACGATGTTATAATACTGAAATGCATCCTTATTTTAATATTAATTTTGACTTATTAATAAATGTTCTAATATTGAAAGTAGTTGAAGTGATAATCTCAATTATTTACTCTTTCACACTTAATTATGATAACGATGAATATTTATGACGAGAGATAAATTTATCATCATGATTTTTCATTTTTATCACGTTTGCGAAATTTTGTACAGAAATTAGCTTGGAATTAAATATATTCCACGTTATCTGTGATAAAAAGAATATTATTTTTCAATTTTAGATACAGTGATGAGATAAAATGCAATGACACAATAATGATGATAAAATGCAGATACAAAGACCTCCATAAAATGCAGTGATGAGGCTATACACGGAGATAACAACCCTTTTTTTAACAATATCATTCACAAAAGCACAAATCACTCAAAATGGGGAATTGTAGATTTTTTTTTAAAAAAAAAAAAAAAAAAAAAACTACAAAGAACAACAAATGGCGGCATTGAAGAAACCGAAGAAATATGTAAAAATTAACTGTGCTGACAATTTAAATACGTACTTTTAATAAAACACTAATTTTTATTTTGTTGAAAACCTGGTAAATCAATATAAAGCGTTAAACTTCTATAGGTGGTAATAAATTAAGTTATGATGAGCAAGTGCAACAGACATTGTTGCTGTCTCTCCGGGTAAAAGTTTCATTAACTTAATAATACTTCTGCGACTTTTGATGAATAATATGTTATTTTTTACTTCATACTTATGTTCTTTTTATAGGACATAGAAGTGGCATTCAAAAAGAGGGGCTTAAAATGGTGGAATTATATATTCCGACCCCTGAATCTGCGGATATTGATAATCCGATATGAAAGGCCAAAAGACATAGAGTAAAGAGTGCTCAGGTGACGATGAGATTCACTGAATCACATGATCCTGGACAGGAAATCAGAATAGAATAACCATGAAACTGTTTTAAGTGTTGTAAGTCACTTTTTAAAAAAAATGTAGTGGAGCTCCCCATTAAAAAAAAGCAGCCACAACATGGTGAGAGGATCCCCGTTCCCCAGCGCAATAAACCTTTTTTTAAAACTTATTGGAGACTTATCACAAAAATGAAACAAAATCACACACAATTAGAAAGATAAATAATACTAAAATCAGTCCTTTCGTAATGTTTAAATGTTAACATGAATACCTGAAATCAACGAACCTAATTCAACTTTTCTAATAATTTAATGCGCAGTCACTTAATGAGAAAAAATTGAAATTATTGTTTAGGAGAATATTTTTAGATACATAAAAAACAAGTTTATGATTCAGGGCATTTCAAAATGAATGCATATTAATAACTCTAATAATGATAATACAAATGAAACATTACTGTTAATTGCAAAATTTCATGATATTCTCAAAAAACAGAAGACATTAACATATAAATTTAGAAAAGAGAAAGTTTTTTAGATTATAGAAAACGTGTGTTAAATCTTAGAAACAAATAAAAAAAAAAGTTTATTCATGCATATCTTCAAAGTAAATTTAAATTTAAACTACTTGTGCTGTAAATGTGAATGAAGTCATATATGTAATTAATTATATAAATAAAATAACCTTTAAGTGTGTAAATGAATGTTCTACTCAGTATATTCTACATTGCCTATAATTTCTGTTTTTAATCCTCAATTCATTTAAATATGGTACAATTGAAAAAGTTATTTTAATTATGAAAATTACATCTAAATCTATGTTATTTGCAAAATAATTCTTTTTTACAAATAATAACTTTATCCTACTTATACCTCATAAAAATACAAACTTTATTAAAAGAATTTAAGAACCTATTTTTCTAATACTGCAATATATAGGATTGTCTTAAATATTGGCTGTTTCATTCAAACTTAATTATGATGTACATGAATATTTACGGAAAGATGAATTCAGTATCAAGATTTTCCTCCTCTATTAAGTTGTGAAAAAAATCTCAGATGAGACATATCATTACAAAAACCGATTAATATTTCTTTCTGCAACAAGCTCTCCACGCGGATCATTATTAATAATTGATATTTTGATGATATTTTCTTATTATATCAGAGAAAAAAATGGGGAAGAAAATTTTTCATATTTCTAAAATTTATAAACACATTAATATATTAAAAGTGCTTCACAGCATCAAAAGAAGTTCATTTACAAATATAAAAATGAAATTTTTTTATTGTTATTGAAACTATAAACACATAACATCACAAAAACATGAGTGGGCTTCTGTCTTTTATATGTTACATCCAAGAATCTATGAAATCAAGAACTTACATAAATACTTTTCTTGTTGATTTGAATCATTTTTCTTAATAAAACGATTTTATTAATGAATGTTGCACCAGTGGTTAAGATATTTCAATACTAAAACTTGGTGTACATTTAGAAAGAATAAATTTTATTAAAATTATTATACCAAAACTTATCATGTGTTTTTAAAAGCTGTGATAAGAAAAATCAGATTATTTAAATTGGAATTTTCAAGGACATTTAAGTATTTATTGATGATTTTCTATATTTTTTCCACGATTCATTTTAAAATTATTTTTGCTGTATCTTATATATGATAATCTACATGATTAAAAATTATAGTACTATATTTTATTACTTTTATCTGAAAGTGTGAAGTATATTGCATAAGTATAATTAAATATTATAATTTAGATATGCATTCGCCTTATTGCCAAAATTAAATGTATGTAATAAGGGAATACATTTTTTTTTTATATTAAGCAAGTGAACCAAATATATTTTTTACCAGAGCATATAAGTGCTTTCAACATTTCTTATTGCTTACACTCCTAGCCCTTGAAATTTAAGACATTATTTCTTGTCAATGCAATTATAAATTGCTATGTAGATAGTTAAAAATTATAATAGCAGATAACAAAAAATTATATAATTTAATCTCCAAGCTTTTTACAGAACTCACATAAAATTCCACATATATGGATATAATATTTATTTAACTGTTTCACTTTATGCAGTTTTTTTTTTTTTATTTTTTTTTAAATGTTGGATAGATTATATATAGAGAGAAACAAATATGCAAAAGAAACTGCAAAGGTGTGAATTAAATAAAAATCAATTTATAAAAAACTATTATCAATAAGAAATGATATTTGTCTTCAGTTCTTATTACTAAAATCCATATAACTTGTAGATTTATTTTTATGCATAAAAATAATTTATTTTTAAAACAGATTTTCCCACGCTTTCTTGAAATATTTTGAGTACTAAGGCCACAGGAAGTTAAAATGCTTTTCACAGTTCTGGTAAAAATTTAAAATCGATCAACAGACTAGGGGGGGGGGGTTGATTATCTCCCGTCCCTAAACAAAGAACGTTCACAGCCTGAAAGAACGTTCACAGCTAGCGATTGGTATTTAAACAGTAAATATAGTTTGAAGTGCAATATTTAGAAAATCTCTTCCCCATATTATTTTATGAAGGTAAATGGCTTCAATATAATTTAATTTCCTTAAAACAAAGTTATCTACTTATATATATATATATTTTTTTTTTATAAAATCAGTAATTTATTCTACTAAAAAACGTATAATATTATTAGTTTTTCTAAAAGTGATACATTGAATATTTTTTCAAATGTTTCATTGATTCAAAATATTACCAGGAATTGTACTGACTAAACCAAGGTTGGCGAACCAATGGCACGCGTGCCACAAGTGGCACCTTTGAAAATTTTGTTGGCACAAACGGAAACAAAATTATTTTTTTATAAATTATCTTTTTTGACAGAAATGAATTAAAAATTATTAAACTATACTTAATTTATAATTTCTGATATAAATTTGCAGTACTGAGAATACCTATCTTAGTATGTTAACTAGAACCGTTAAATAATACATTTTATTATTAAAATATCACATGAATTCTCTCGAAGTACAAAAAGCTGCTCATTAGATAAAAAAAATTTTGCGGATCCAGTTTCCCTTTCTAATGTTATTGCATGTTGTTGCCGTCACAGGGCTCGTATCAAACGACAAACTGCATTAGTCATTTTTAGTAAACCGTCGTCTTTTAAACTTCAGTGACTTGTTAAAAAATAAAACCGTTTAATGTAAATATAGTGTTATTTTTATGTAAATATTTTTACATATTATTTCATATTTCACGTTCCGCATTCGTTTGCAAAAACATATTGCGTCACGACTGAAGTCTTAACTTGTAACAACCTTAAAATATTAAAAGTTACTAAACTTATAATTTATGTTGCTTATTTTTGAACAATAAAATATTTTAATATTATGAGAAATTATTTTACCTTTAAAAAAGTCAGTGTAAAATATAGAAATAGTTATTAAAATTACCTTGAATTAATATATTTATTATTTTCTTGTGTTGGTAATATTTTTTGTACTTTAATATGTGACAAAATAAGTTCTTGCAAACGAATGCAGAGAATAAATTATTTATTTTATAACAATATTATTAATATATATATATATATATATATATATATATATATATATATATATATATATATATATATATTACAATTTCTTATTATATCGAGTTCAATAAGAAATCGAAATTGTCCGAAACATGTAGTAGCAGAGAATCTCAAGCTTGGTGGACCGATAGATACTAATGTTTGAAAAGGACAGTAAAGCAATTTGCATTTTATGTTCAAAATTTGTAGTCTGTAGAACATCTTCAGTAAAGTGGCATTATGAAACCAACCATAAATTTCTTCTCGATCGAAGTGTAGAGGAGCAAAAGGAGTATATACCACATGCCTTAAAAAATAAAAATGCTCAAACTATTTCTTTAATGAAATATATTGGAACTCAAACACCACTGCTGCTAGTTATCAAGTTTCAAAAACTATTGTTCAATACGCGAAACCTTTTAATTGAAGGCGAGTTTTTAAAGGATGCTTGGCCTCAATGTGCACCATACTTATTCGATGATTTCGAAAAAATTATCCAAAGAATTAAAGACATGCCGATAGCTAAAAATACAGTGAAAGAGAGAATTTTGGGTATGGCGAAAAATGTAAATTTTCAACAAAAAAATCTTGCGATTTTATATCCATTTGCCTTAACGAGTCTACCGACGTAACAGGCTCGGCTCGATTAACAATCTTTGTACGCTATTTTGTTCAAAAATTTGAATATTAACGAAGAGTTAATAAGTTTATCACAACATTAACAACAAAAGTAATAGACATTTGTAATGCAATTATAGATGCATTGGAAAAAGTGAAATATGTCCTAAAATTATGTCAGTTACAACTGTCGGTACCCGCAGCTTAACTGGAAGGGAAAATGGATTTATAAATTTATTTGCAAAACGTATTGGACACACACAATTCATTGCATTATTCACCAACAAGCTTTATGTGCCAAAACAGGTTTAAAAATGTTTGATGATATTTTGAGTTTTGTAATAAAATAAGTCCATTTTATATCATCACGAGCATTAAATAAAAGAAAATTTCAAGAGTTGCTATATAAACGAAGTAAACTCCTTTTACAATAGCTTACTTTTATACAATAATGTACAAGCTGGTTAAGCCACGGAAATGTTTTGAAAAGATTTGTAGATTGTTCGGAGGAAATAAGATCATATATATTTCTAAATAATGAGAACATATTATTCACCAATACAATCAATTGTTAGATGTAAAATGACTAGCAAAGTTATATTTTTTCACTGATTCATGCTCTCACTTAAATGAATTAAATATAAAACTACTAAGTGTTAATAAAACAGTTATTATAATGTTTGACTTAACCAAAGCGTTCGAAGTCAAATTACAGATTTTTAGCATGTAAACGGTGACCATAAAAGGGAAACTAAATTTATGTATTTTCTTAGAATTTGGAGGTTTTTAATTTTCCACAGTAGTATCCCCAATGCGATTCCAAAAAGACAATTATCTTCCCTGTGTGTGGAAACAGCCTTTATTTCCTTTCTGTCGGAACTTTTGCTGCAGGTCCTCAATATTGTGGACAAAGGGCACCGTCCGGGAGAAATATATTTCAGCAGGAATTTTTACACAGAGAAGTTTTTTGAAGTCTCAATAGCAAATAATGTTTTTATTACGCTGCTTGATATTGAAACCTGATTTTTCTGATACTATCAACACATTTAAATGATTTTTAGGGAATGAAACAGGCATAAAAAATTGATATATATTTTTAAGTAATTTGATCAATATTGAAAATTTTCCTTTCCTCGTCCTTTTCTTGGTAAGAGATACGAGCATAAGTAATTTAATTAACAAATGGGAAAAACTTAAAGTCAAAATCATTAGAATATGTAAGATTAACTATTTTTTCTTGAAAATGAAGGTTTCCAAAGTTCTGACACTCCATAGTCGAAATTTTGATCTCGCTGAAGCTTTAACATATAAGAGATTATGTAATGATTGTAAACATATTGAAAAAAATAGCTACTTGTATCCTTATATATTCACTTTTTTTTTCCCTATGATGGCATTGAACATGTACTAGGGTAGTTTAAGAAGCTAATAATTCAAATGTTTCTCAAACGGATAAATCTTGAGATTATAATTATGTATTAATCGGTCAAAATTTTCACAATGCTAAAATTCTATTCTGGTATTTTTATGTTGTCTAATAGAAATTGAAAATATGGCACAGCTTAAATATTTATAATTATAGTATTTATAAAAATAATTTATTGATGAATATATGATATATGAAATACTTTACACGCATTCATTTATTTTTTTCGAAACTTTTTTTTTTTTTTTTTTTGTAAATTATAGACATTTTTTATTATTAATCAATTTTGCAATGCGAATTTCAAGAAATTCAAAAGTACAATTAAATTTAAGGACTTCTAAAGATTTTTTTTATTTGTTTCAGTTATACTCTGAAAATTTTCATTAATTATATTTCAGTTTTAAGAAATTTTCTTGGGAAACGATATTTTTATAACTTTAAGTTGTTGTTGCTTATCTCCAAGGGTCTGACGGAGTCAGACCAAATCTAGGAATCCGTTGACGGAGAGGAAATCGATGATAAGGCGGGGAGAAGTGTATATTTCGTCCCATAGTATATTTATACAATTCAGGATAAGCTCAGGAGAAGCTTGATGTCTATGTGATTCATAGGGAGAAAAAGTGCAGCTTCTGTAGTCCGAAGACTGGAGCACCGTGAGGAAGAAGACTGTCTTGGCTCCATGCCTGTTAGTGTTAGCTGAGAATTATGGAGTGGCCTTCACGTCTTGGGTGACCCTACCAGGAGTAAAAACTCCCGACTTCGCCCACTCCTCCCAGGAACATCCTCTTACCCTTTAACTTTTAGTTAAAATAAGATTAAAACATTTCACATTTTTTATGATAAAGTAAAATATAAAATATCTATATTATTTGTTAAACATGAAAAGGTAATCTCTTACATGAAGATGAATATAGTATGAAAAAATATTTCAATACATTAAAATGTCTACAATTTCTTTTTTTTTTTTTTCTTTTTTTTTTTTTTTTACATTGAATTCATAAATAATAAATTATCACATCCAGTGGCCTTAATGATAAATTTATCCGCCGAAATTATGTTAAATAAATATTATATATTTTGAATAGATTAGGTTTATTTGCTTAGCCAACATATTATAATTTTTCAACGGCATGTAACTTGGCTGGGATATAGTGTAAAAAAAATGAGGATTCGCAAGGAGCATACTATATATATATATAAATCTTTCTGCATATTCACTAAGTTAAAATTTAAATCTCATAAACTTTAAGGAATCTTTCTGAATCATTGATGATTAAATCAAGATATAAAAAACTTCTATTTGGTAAATAAATTTAAACTAAAATGAAAACCATCCGAAATACATGAAACTGGAATTGATCATAATATTTGAATAATTTTATCAGAAACAAAATGTAGATATTTTCGTTCTTTACACATGCACAAGATTTGCAGTACAAACTAATGATATACTTTTATGAATCTTCAGCAAGATATTCAACATTTAAAAAAATTACAGTGATTGTAAACAATTAAAAACGCAGCATTTTAAAAAGATCAAAATTACGTATACTTTTTAATATGAAAATACCAAAGATTTTCGTTCATGGCAAGCCACTGCAGCTGTTTTCCGGCTGTTGTTCACTAACCATTATTTCCCACCTCCGCGTTTCAATCTCTCCAGGTTATAGGCCGCTTATTTCTCAACATAACAACTTTTCATTATTGAAAATTTTCTCATTATTGAACATTTTCTGTGTTCAATTGTGGGTTCTTTCGTTTCATTATTGAAAATTTTCTCATTGTTGAACATTTTCTGTGTTCAATTGAGCAGTCAAAGTCAATTATTGAACATTTTCTGTGTTCAATTGTGGGTTCTGTCGTTTCATTATTGAAAATTTTCTCATTATTGAACATTTTCTGTGTTCAATTGAGTAGTCAAAGTCACTTAACATTAGAGCTTATCCAGCAATTATTGTGCATAAACCGTTTTTGTTCATTGTCACAGCAAATGCATTAGTCAGTAACTATTTTAAAAGGAATTCCCAACATATATATCTTAAACTTTTTTAAGGCTTCTATGACAGCCATAACTTCTAATTCGTAACTCAAATATTTTCGCTCAGCTTCTGTTGTATTCTTACTCATATAGTCAATAAAGTGAAACTAATTATCTACAAAAGACTCGAATAAGAGTGGCACCATAACCATCACAATGAATTTCGGTTTCACTTGAGGGTTAAATATAAGAACGGGTTCCGTGGATAAAATATAATTCAATTGGTTAAAAGAATTTCTTTCATTTTCACCAAATTTAGACTTTTCTCAACAAATCACTTAAAGGTTTAGCAATTATAGAATAATTCTTAATAAACTTTCTAAAATAACCAATCAATCCTAAAAAGCTCTTTGCACTTTTTGGTTCGGGATAATTAATTACAGCTTTAGTTTTATATGTTGACGGATGTAATTTACCATGTATTATTTTATAGCCTAAAAATTCTACTTCACGTTTCAAAAAATTACTTTTCTTTAATTTCAATTCAAATCCATAGTCCGATGCAGTTAGTAGGGCAAGTTTAAGTTTTTAATATCTTCAGTTTCGTTTTTGGCGAGAATAATTAAGTCATTCATATAAATCACTACAACACTTTCTTTTAGTAAGCGTCGAAACACATTATAGATGTATTTTTGAAAAGTACTCAGAGAATTAGTTAATCCAAATGCGCATTTCAAAAACTCGTATTGATCATTGTACGTAACAAATGTGTGAAGTATATTTACAAGAACTTTCCTCAACGTCATCATGAAAAAAGCCGTTTTCTAAATCCAAAGTTGTGAATATTACGGAAGAATGTAATTTATCTATTGCGTAATCAATAACTGTTAAAGGGAAATGTTCACGAACCGTTTTCTGACTAAGCCGTCTGTAATAAATGCGAAACCTATATGAATTACCTTTTTTCTGAATCAATATTACATGTAAAGAGAAATTGGTAGAACATTATTACCTTTACGATTAATCTTTAATATAATCATTTATTCAACTTGACCTTCAACTATTTTTTCTCAAAAGATGGTAGTTGGGTGGGGGGGGGGGAGAACAATTGGTATTTTATAAGTTTTCATTATTAATTTTCATCTTAACATCAACAGTTTTAATTTTATTAGGAACATAATTTTTTATTATTGAATGTATTTCAGAACACAACGATTAATCCTTAATGTGCCTTAAATCAATTTCTGATTCATCATTAAGATTTGCAAAATTAATTAGGAAATTTAACTGTTTCGTTCTCTTGTTAGTGTGAAACGATACTCCATTGGTTAAAACTATTAAAGTATCTCGGTTAATAATGTCAGTTCCTACAATTAAATCAAAACTTAGAATCATCATTTACAACAAAAATATTTGTATTAGCTCTTGAATTATCAATTTCAACTTCTGCATTAAAAAAACCTAGTGGCTTAATTGATTTCATTCCTAAACTAGTCAACGAAATATTAGAAGATTGTAACCTAGCAGTGTCTTTAATTTTATTAAATAAACTCTTTTTTAAAATCGTTTTCTGTGACTTCCAGTATGAATTAGTGAAGTTACATTCAAAGTACCAATTTTATCATCTTTAAGAATTAAGTTTTGAGAAATGATCGCATTTATTTTCGGTTGATCATCAAAAGCAATTGTTTCTTTTGATTTCGGACATTTCGAAGCTTTATGCCCAAAAGATTGACATGAAAAACTCTTTAAGCCCTTATCTTTAAGCATACAATTTTTAGAAATACGTGAATGTGAACCACAGTTATAACACACTCTATTTCTAGAATCAAAATTGCCATCAACTTTTACTTTATTCTTATTTACATTTCCATACTTGGAGTTAAATTTATCACTATATTTATACCTTAAATCATATTATCATTACCATCATATTTTGATTCATTTTTATCAGAAGAATAAAATCTAAAATTAGAGACATGTTCTGTTTTCATTTAATCGAAAGCATATTTACTCTTTGCTGCACTTTTCATTACTTCATACACTTTATTTTTAAATTATATCAAGATTTTGCATCCGTATAAAATAATTTTATTTTCATGTTTATCATTAAGCCCTTTAATCACATAATGCATTAACGCGGCGTCATCAATTTTTCCTGAGTGACAAAGTTCTTTCATTTCTAAAAAATATTCCTGAAAGGATTCTATGTGTGAATCTTTTTCCTTTTTATTTAGTAATTCATGAACATGTTATAGCCGAATTTATTTCAACCACAAATTCATTGATTAAGGCATATTCTAATTTTTCCCACGAGTTTATTTCCGAGTGTTATCACGAGAGTTATCACGAGTGTTTTAACAAATAATAAGGCATTTCCACCAAGCGATCTTTTAGCAAAAATAAACTTTTGTAAATCTGTTAATCGGAACAGTTTCGATACATATTCAAAACTTTCAATCCAGTTATTTATGTTTTCATGCAACTCAGCATTAAATTTGTTAATTATGCCTTCGATATCTTACATTTAAAGAATTTACTATTATATCCATATTGCATTGGAGAATCTGCGTCGCTTTCATTTTTGTTTGCTTTGTCTGTCTCTGATTCAGACATACAGGCGTCGCTCATTTCCACAGCTAACGAGTTCAAAGAGCACAATTGCTAAGTATTCTTTTTCCTATTTCAGATTTATTCTTTTCGAAAGAAATATTTAAAACATTAGAAAAATTATTAATTCGTTCAATGAAAAATTATCTTCTATAGCTTTTAATTCTTCACTTTCAATAGCAAATTTAAAACCAGAAAACTCTCTTCTCGATTCTACCGGTCTCCGTCAGAACATACCCTTTTCTGATGCATGTTTTGTACGATGATTATCTTTTGAATAGTAGTAGTTAAAAATTAGAACACTTTCATAAAATAATAAATAATTTTTTTAATTGCACAATCACAACATCATCATATCACCACGTTTGCCACTTCTGACATCAAAATGTGAATTCTGTCGTTTCATTATTGGAAATAATAACAAATGAAATTTAAATTATTTATAATTGTTTTGAAATAACAAGAAAATACTATTTGTATGTTTACAAATGAATATCTACCATCATTTTAGTTCAATTCAAATTTATTGATAGCCTATAATCAGTTTGTATGTCTTCACCTTGGTTCACCCTCTTTTTCTCTCTCTTCCTCTGTATGTCCGGCAGCGAACTTGATGAGAAGGGCTCTCTGGTGGCGCTTTCAATTCCACATCATTAAATTAAAAATAAAATTTTTCGAATAAAATTTCAATTAAAAGAAAATCTAGCGACTATTTAGCGACCCTCTGCAAGGGTATGGTAGGTTCCCTTGCCCCTTCCTTTTTTCACTACACTACTGTTTACAAAAGTTGATTCTGAAACTCTCCAGAAGAAGTTTCTCTCAGCAACAAATAAACAACATAACAGACTCATCATACGTTAAACATAAAACGAACACTTTTGTTTTCTAATGGGATTGTGATTCCAAGTCTCTCATGTAGTCGGAATTTATGAAAGTACTCGTGAATCTCATCAAATACATAGGCAGCCCCTACATCTAAGACACAAATAACTATGATTCAAGAACACCCTAAACATATAACACGAAAAATACATTTTTTGGTTATTATTAAAGATTTTTATGAGAGAATCCCAAGGAATAACTTTTTCTATTGAATCAGAGATATTACTGAATTCCATCACAATTACAAATCAAAGACGAGCAGAATTTAATTTTTTTTTTATCTAAAAAAGATGAGGATTATTTTAAAATTTCATAAACGCTTTATAAGACATATTTTGAAAAAACAAAACAATTAAAAATATAATTATTTTAACTAACAAATAAGCAAAATATAATTAATTTAATTAAATCCTTTCCAGGGCCCTCTTCGCTTCAAGATAGAGAGCGCCATGTGGTATCCTTCTCATTTCAAAATTTTCCGCGTCTCTCTCTCTCTCTCTATATATATATATACGTACATGGAAGATACGGAGAGCAGCAAAACGTTAAAGGAATTAAATTCTTCTGAACTCTTTCGTTTTAATGCATATTTTTTGTTTTTATATAGAAACATAAAAACAAAAACGTTTCAAGTTTCTTTTTATAGAAAATTTAAATAATATTAGGAAACAGAATGCGACCCACTCTAAAATAGAGATGTAAAATACCCGGGGATTTTGCGATAATAAACTCAGCCAATCAGTATTCTTGTAATGAATTGTTTTCTTGTGCTAGATAGACTAGACGTAAATATAAATATCTATTCTGTTTTCTAATACGAAAGTTAATTAACGTTTCGTACTGAGAAAAACAAAAATTCTTATCAAAATAATAAAAGTAAGGAATTAATATTTAACAAAAAAAATATCAAAATATACATTTCTCAGTACTGTCAGAATAAATATTGACATTTCGATTTTTCAATCGTTAAAAATTCATAAATTCGTGCTGAGGATGAGAGAAAAAAATACTTCAACATTAATTTTTAAATATATTCCAAATTGGTCACTAACGCAGAATGTTTTTTTTCACTGAAAAACTTTCTATTATCATAATTAGTAGTAAAAATCATAAAATAGGGGGATCTTTATTTTCTTTAAAAATATCAGATAAAAATAAACTTCAAAAGTTTTTTATTCATCTGAAAAATTACCAAAACTCTCGAAATTTTTTAGAATCTACGAGAATTTTTAAAATTGCCTAAGGAATAATTCAGGTTCATTCTCGGTAATAAATCTTGTTTTTTCCCTCCTTTATAGCTCTATGCTAATATCTCTCATTACCTCCCAAAAATTCTAAACATGCGAATGTATCCACAAAAATTATTGTACAATAAAATCATAATTACTCACATTTTATTTGATAATCAATGTTTTAATACGTTACCAAAATGGAAATTAAGTGAAAAACGAAATTAAGGAATGCTTAAAGTTAAATGTATTACCAAATCTCTTAAATTTGAATCGCTTTCTTTCTGTGACAATCTACATGGGCATTGTGCAAAATAGAAATGCAGAGGCTTTGATTTGTTCGTCGCTCAAAACAACAGATCATTAGAACAGGAATAACGAGTTAAAACTATTTCCGTGCCGATACAAGTACCTATAATTTATACGCGAAACGAACTGTTCAACTGAAGACAAGAACGCTAAATATTGGGCGCCACCTTTTCGTTTATTTGTCATTCAATGATTATTTTATTCACTCGAGAGCTAATTTAATCGGGTCCTACAGTTGAAAGTGGAATCTTAATTTCTCTGTACCTCCAAATCCAATGTGGGATCCGAACCTACGAACTGCTAAAGCCAACTGCCAGAGTTAATGATCATGCGGCTGCCAGTTCATCTGGCAAGACTGGAGAGGAAGGAAAAAAGCTGACTTTATATACAAAAACTGTATCTCAAACATTTAATATCTTTCCTTACAAACTCGTAAATTAATATCTGTTATACTTACCAAAAGACAATTTGGTATGAGAGAAAAATTAAAATTTTCCATATATCTCTTAAGAGAGATACATCCCTCGTTAAAGGGAGGTTTAAAATTCCTAACACAAAATAAGATCGTCAATACAAAAATGATGAATATTCTTTTAAATACTGACACCTCCAAGTTCATTGTTGCAGTGCTTCTGGTCTCTTCTCAAAATCAATGCCTCAGTTTAGAAGGAAATGCTATTTCACCTCTACGTACTCTGTACACAATGCATCTTCTCTAAATACAGAAAGTGAACACAGCATTAACATTCTCGCTAAAACGAAATATATTCGCTACTGGAGAATTTATATAGCATTGTCACATGTTTTTTGTTTGTCCTTCGAAAATTTTGTCTGGATTTAAATTCAGAATCGCTGATCATAATGGAAACAAATTTTATTACCATGTTTGCGCGCGAAATTGAGAATGAAAACTGTTTCACTTCAAAGTTTTGATAATAATGTTAAATATAATTAATTTTAATTAAATATAATTAATTTTAGTAATGTAACATTGTTTCCCGGAACTTTCTTCGATTCAAGTCATGTAGTTTTCCTCCTTTTAAAATTGCCCTCTAAATTATATGTATATGTATGTGTGTGTGTATATATATATATATATAAACACATATATATGTATACACTGAATCAATTTTTCTTTTAAATATGGGTGCACACATTTTTCATAGGTACCAAAGAATGTTACGGGAATTTAATTCTTCTAAACTATTTCATTTTAATACATATTATTTTATATTTTCTTCCTTTCTTTAAAAAAAATATATTTACAGAAACATTAAAACAAAAATGTTTCAAATTTTTTTTATAAAAATTTAAATAATATTAGGAAACAAAATTAGAAGTCGATACTACAGCTGACATCTTTCACGTTTTCTAAACACTTTTAAACATGCGAAAGTTTTGATCAAAATCTCTTTTTTGGATCACTTGCAATCATTTGGGAAGGGTTACTATTACAAAGGACTCTGCTGAAAATTACAAAATACTAAGAATTTAAAGCTATTTTTTAAGAGATGTGATAGCTTTTTTTAGAAATTTTACAATGCATTTTATATTTCATAAAAAAATTGCCATCCTTTTTCTTTTTTTATATACCTGGTAATCAAACTTTCTCCTTTCTTGGAAACACTTTACTCGACCTCGTGTCGATTTGAAATATATACTGTTGTTCAGTAATTTAGGATAATGACAGGGCAATAGAGCATATTTTTACAAAAAGTTGATATGTTCTTATCAGCTCTTAAAATAAATAATATGAAATTGAGCAATTGAAATAATTGAACTATAAAAATTTAGTAATGCACTTCAATCAACGTTAGTATCTTATATTATGTGTGTGATTCCATTTTAAAAATTACTGTGACAGACGGTTAATTGTTCAATTAATTCAAAATAGCATGTATTTTTTTCAAGTCATATTGATATTAGAATTACATATAAGCACATATCCCAAAATGGATTTTTTCACTATTTATACATTTTTTAGAATTTAGCATAAATTAATTATAAAACTTTTAAATTCATAATTGAATAAAAATATTTGAGCTTTTTTGATAGATAAATGTAAATTTTTTGTTTATTTAAAAGTATTAAGGCCCAAATTTATTAACTAAATTGTTTTTTCTTAACTTGAAACTAAACACACTTAGATAAAATATTTGTTACAATGTTTGGAAAAAAGAGCATGAAAATTAACTTTATTGCTTATTATAGCTTAAAATATGTTTCAATGCGTGTACTAAGTATTTTAAATTGTTTCGGTCAATTTATTCCAACATAAATGGCAAATTTGTTTTTTTAATTGCATTCTTGAGTAGTTTTCCAAACATAATTATAGGGTATATGAACTGATATTTATATATATCACCAAAGACAAAAGAATCCCAACTATTTAATTTGACAAAGATGCCAGATTTATACAAGTAAAAATGAACGAATTGCATATTACTGATTTACATTTGAATTCATAGAAAATAACACATAATAATGAACTAAGAATTTGTTTTCCTTCATTATATAAAAGTATTTTTGAAAAAAAGATTTTGCATTGTTGTTACTTCCGACACTTGGACAAGTCAAGCTCACTAATCATATTTAAGGCAGCAAGCTGTGTCTTTTGTTTAACTAGAGCACCACAAAGGTGAAAGTACGACTTAGTTCCAAATTACTCCATAGATGGCAAGACCAAAGGATCCACTCCTTGGATTTTGACATTGATCTGGAGGGGGTTTTCAATTCAATTTATATTATGACAGCAAAGCTTTTTTATATAATGTATTTCTAACATATACAATCTAATTAGAGACTTTATGTGTAAAAGAATATAAAGAATTAATTAAAAATTCAAATCTCTTAATAGAGAATTGTAATTTTTCTAATTGTATTTATTTTTAAAATTTATTAGAGACTTATTTTTTGTGTGTATCGTTATTCATAAAAAGATTCTAATTATATTTTACATAAACAAATTTCCTTTCCTTCAAATAAGATATTAAATACAATTTAAGTTCATTTTTCTTATGTTTATTTTCTTTTCAGAATTTGATTCATTGGATTTTAGATTTTCATGTTAAAATTTTTTAATTTAAAAAATTGACTAGAAAGAGTTATCTTATTGATTTAATTATGATTTTTATTGATCTAAATTTGTGCCCAATTCTTATAAAATTTGTTTTGTTATACGAGTTTATAGTTATATAAAAAAAAAATAGAAAATAAGATTGAGTTATATACTTAGCAATGAAAGCAGCAAAAATTTTATTTCATTTTTCAGTGTATTCATTCTGTATTTATTTCAATATTTTAAATATTACTATAAAGTAATTTATATAGGAGAATGTTAGAATAAAATTTATATTTGTAATAATTAAAATTGTCAAGTAGGAGATAGTTGTTGATATTTTATATTCCTTTCTTTTGATATGAAATTATATTTTCTCTCCAGGCTTAGCAGTTTATTTCCTAACACAAAACAATAATTATTAAATTTAAAATATATTTTTGCGAAGAAAATAAATCTTTTGATCAAAATAAAATTGAATATTTTCTAGAAATTTTGTTTGTCTTTTAACTATTGTTCTGCACCCTTTTCCCAGCAGTGCTCAAAGTATCATACAAATTTTTGCTTCCTTTTTACTACATCACTGATACCAAAGTTTTAAATAGAAGTAATCATACTTTATACATCTAATACTTATATTGAATGAGTAATTAATATTTTTAAGCCAATTATGCATGTCAATGAAATTTGCTAAATTAATATGATCTTAATGTCCGTAATTGATTAATGTTGTATAAAACTCTTGATATAATTTTGAATCTGAGCTTGAACTAAGCTCTATAATTTCCTAAATAGCGAATATTTTAAAGAATGTGACATGCCTTTTAAAAAAATTAAATCAATTTTTTTCAGTTTTCGTTTTTCTCATGAAACAAAAATGGTATTTTTATATTTGAAGATTTTGTGTGGATATTGGTTTACTTAAGTAGATCCTGTGATAACATATTATGATTAACTTTTTTTATCTATTGAGCTATAAAAAATAAACAATTTTATGGAGATCAACTATTAATTATTTCTCCTCACAACATGCAAAAATAATTAAAAGTTCCCTTCTAAAAGTAAAGTTCTTTGACTTTCTATATTTAAAATGATCCCTGGATGGAGTGAACATTCCAAATCAAAATGTTAAACATAAAATAAATGATAGTCACAATAAATGTTTCAAGCCCTCCAAAGAATTTAAAAATCATAAATTTGAATAAAAATTATTTGTATTTTATGCCCCAATGGGCACACTGAAAATAATATTTACAATGTAAATAACAATAAATGTATGCAAAAACAGTAGTTATATTATTCACAAACGAAAATAACTTATATTTATACCTTAAAAGTGAACTTGATAAGAATGGAAATGTGTAACTTTATAACAAATTTAAAACATAAGAAATAAGACACAGTTTGAAATAAATCAAAATATTTAATTTTAAAAATAGCTATTTTTTTAAAAAAATTATATAGGTATAATAAGTTATAAATTGACTGAGATTGTTTTAGCATTATAAACAGATTCAGTGTTATATTTTATTCTTTCTCAATTTGGCAATTCATTTTTATAGTAATTTTTTCATATTTCATTAATTATTTTTCATATTTCATTAATCATTCATTAAAGGTATTAAATTACATATCTAATTGGTTGAATAATTAATCCTTTTAATCTCTCAAATTTGAAATAATTTAATAAAACTCTTAATCTTTAATAAAAAATTCAAGCTATGGTGGTAGAATAATAATTTTAAATATTTAACTGCATTTATGAATTCTAAGTAACAAATAGAAAATTTTACTTTTAAAAAAATAACTTTCATCATTTAAATTAAATAATAATTTATTTTTCCCATTAATATTGTTTCCTTTCTTTTAAATAATATTTAAAAATTTTTGTCACTGCTATTTATTTGTAATTTTTTTTTGTTGTGTGTGTGTGCTAATGAAATCAAAAAATTTAATCGTATCGGATACATATTTTGATTATGGGTATATTACCTCTTTGCATTTCTCTTCAAATCTGATATGATTCTTGATGACTGGCAATATTTCTTTGTTTGAAACTAGCAAGCAGAATTTAACTTCTGATAATAAATATATACATATATAGAAATAAAAATAACTAAGTTGCCACTTTGCTTTCAAATATTTGTGTACAACCACTTAAATAAGATTTATTGATAATCACTTTTGTCTCTTTCATAGATTGAAAATTTAGAATATTTCATTGGCAAATGTTTTTTGAATGGAATCACATCCATTACATTGCTGTTATAAATTACAATCTTTTTACATTCTTTTTTCATTAACTTGTTCTAATGCATAGTATCCATTTGTTCGGAATTTGTAATCCAAATTCATCCATCCATTAACAGGTTGTAATAAATAAAATTAATCATTCCTTTTGCTATATTTACTTACTATGGTTGCAGTATGTGCATTAAATTTTCTATTTATTCTAGAATTTAGTTAAATACCTCCTTTAACATTCAGATATTGATTTTTCTTTGCATCTTCTTCAATACATAGAGTGATTGCTATAGTTTATAGTTACAGATTTATGAAACACACATGATAGAATAAGCAATATGGCATATTTTTTTGATTATGCTCAGAATTAAATGTTTTAATATGAGAAATAAATTATATCTTAGAAAAGAAAAAATAATAATTTAAAGCACATATAAAGGTATACTTTAACAACTTAGAACATTAATATAAAATTAATGATGTAGAAATTAAACAAAAATTTCTACCTTATAAGTCAGTTTATGTTTACAAAGAAATATATTTTGTAAACATCTATATCTTTAGTCAATATAATCGAAATATTTGATTAATCCATTCAAAATTAACTAAATATTTTATGTTATGATGATAAAAGAAGCAAATTTAAATCTGTTTGCGAAAATGTTCTTAAAATTCTTTCATTAAATTTAGAACTTCCAATCAAACAAATATATATAAATTTCATCAAAGGCGGAAAAGTCACAAAAAAAAAAAAAAAAAAAAACTTAAACATGCAAATAAATAGAAATATTAAAATATTCATTAAAATATTTTATTATTATAATTATTTTCTTAAAGACTTTTTTCGCTTATATATATATATATATTGAGGCAAAATTAAGCGACTAATTTTTTATTCTGTTACTTTTATAATTTTAGAAATTATTCCATAATATTTGAAACACTTTGTTGATTTAAAAAAAATGATTGCATTGGTTCAAAATAACTAAAAGTTTAATAAACTTACTCTGATTTGTATACCTATTCATAATTAATAAGAATTTTTATGGGGGAAAATAAATTAAAAGTAGTTTTTTTTCATTATAAAAAATGATAAAAGAACTGAATTTGAGTGATGATTGAAATAACTATTTTATCAAAATACCTGCATGGGTAACCCATGCAGGTATTTTGATTTTCAAATTATTAAATAGATAATTCTCAAAATATTTGAATAGAATATTTTTCTGTCACCCACCAACTTTTCAGGTCTTCTGCATGCTCTCTCCCTTTCTCTCTATATATAGAAATATTTTAAAATCTAATTTCATCAAAATAAATATACAATAAAAGTGATATATACTGCACTCCTAAATTGCAGAAGAGTCAACCCACTACACAAGAAATGAAAAGATTAGATACTAAAATACAATAAAAAAAATTTGATGCCAAAATGAACATAAATATGTTACAAAATATTCAGTTCTTTTAAGGGAAAATATATATGTTTTGTCAACCAATACAATATTTTAATATGTTTAATTATAGTAGAAAATTATATAAAAAACACAAAATTAATTTGTAGTATACATTATAAATTTTGTTTTCAAATAACCATGACAAAAATTTTACATTATATGAAATAAAAATATGACTAAATTTTTCAACTTTTTAATGTCAATACCAAATTTTATATTGTACAAGATTATATGAAGTACAGTAAAAAAAGATAAAAATTTTGTTTAAATAATTGATATATGTATATGAAACATTACTTTTCTCATTACATTAGATTTAAATATTTTAAACTACAAAAATTTTAATCTATTTAAATAAATGACACTAATTCTGACTTAATTTAAATCTTGAGATTAGAATGCTTACAATATTAAAAATAATAAAATAAAGATTTATTGCATACACATTTCTAAAGTTGCATAATTCAAAAAAATTGTATTTGATTTGCAACAATTATTATAAGTCACATTAAGATGTATTAAACAATCAGTTTTTCAATAACAAATACACATCAAAATATTAAAAGTAACATCTAAAAAAGTCAAATTATTTAAGGTTACAAATTAAGTTAAAATTTTTATGCATATAAGTTTTTACTTACTACTGAGAGTATTTACATTCACATTCAATAACAGGAAAACACCCATAAAAGCTTTAATTTTCAAGCTTAAAAATTAATTTTATAACCCTTTTACCATTAATGCATGGCACTTGGCCCTTCAACATGCGGCTTTTATAAAACCAAAACTTAGAGTTCTGCTTTTTAAAATATATCAAAAAGTGAAATAAACTTTTAGAAAAAAGTTATAAAGTCACACTTTTAAAATCATTTTTGAAATTTCTTTTAAAATGAAACGCACTAATCCTTAACAACATAAAATTGTGTATGTGTATATCCGCATATATTAGCTTATAGATCTGATTCTAAGAAACAGATTTAATTAACTGCTACTTGACGAGTCTTCTGATGTCTAATCATGTGCACACACAAATCCTTAACATGAATTAATGAAACACGCAACTCTTTAACAATATAAAATTCTGTATGTGTATATCAACATATACTGGCTTTTAAATCTGATTGTAAGAAAAGATTTAATCCAATGCTACTTGATGAGTCTTTTGATGTTTAGTCAAATCACTTTTCTTTCTGAATCCTTTATCACATGAGTCACATGGAAAAGGAGTTTCATCATTGTGTATTAAGAGATGAGAGTTCAGATTATGCTTGTGCGTGAATTTCTTGCCACACACCTCACACGCAAACGGTCGTTCGCCGGTATGCGAGCGAGAATGGGTAGTAAGATTGCTTTTTTGTCTGAATTCTTTCCCACAAATATCACACACGTGAAGTTCGGAATTCGAATGAATAATGCTGTGCTGCTTCAGATTTTTGGCATGCTTAAATTTTTTCTGGCAGACACTGCATTTGAAAGGTTTTTTCTTCGAATGTGTTCGCATGTGATCCGACAGGTTACTTTTTGACCTGAATTTTAAGTCGCACTTTTCACATGCAAACCGTTTTTTTTTATTAGTGTGTAGGAGAAGGTGCCTATTGCAATTGTCTTTACGAGTGAACACAAGGTCACATATATCACACTTGAAAGTATCCTTATTTTCTTCTTTAATAGGCTGGCATTCCAATTCTAACTTTTCAAGGCAAACATCAGAATCTGTACGTTTCTTTAAAGGCTTATTAAAAAAAGTTAATTTCGTTTGCCTTAACTTCTTCTTTGGAAATTGAAAATCCTTTTCTGAATCTTCCGATTCAGAAGAAATTTTGTAGTCATCTTCTGATTCTGAATAATTTTCAGAATCAGAAGACTCAGATAAAATTTTAAAATCATCTGATTTGGTATAAGATGTCATTCTTCAAGATCAATATTAGGTTTACGAAAGTGTACAACACTACTCTTTCGAAAATGTACCTATACAGTTCCTTTGGAGGAATAAATCTGATTCAAATTTCATGCGCTTACGAAAAAAGAAATTAATCATGATTTACATCACTTCAGTTCTAGGAAACTGGTCTAGGGATAGGAAGAAATATCTGCAACCAGTATTTTGTAATCAGTATTTGAATGTAACAATCTGTAATCAGTACTTTTTTTTCCAAACACTCAGTACTTCCAGTAACATAGCCAGCGCGAATTCCAGACAATTGCAGGTACAATGTACTTGACCAGTTTCAAAGACAGAGCGAGTACGTGCTTGTTGCAAAATAATCAGCGAGTATGTGCGTACGCGTTGTTTCAAAGTAATCAAAGTAGTTACAGTATACTTGACTGAATGTAACAAGTACAGAAGAGCCAATGATAGAGCGAGTACACGTAACAATGTCATCGATATATCGATACAGACGGATGAATTATGAGATTGTGCTAGCTGCAGTCTGGGTGGAAGAAGGGAAATGACAGTTGGTTTAACTGGAAAATAGAAGAGAGATATTTGGGAATTGAAAGATCTCTTTGGGTTAAAGAGGGATACTTGGGAATTGAAAGATCTCTTTGGGTTGAAGAGGGAGACATTATAATTTTCTATTGAGAAATAAAACACGCATGTACATTTGTTTCGTTTCGGTTAATAAAATATATGAGTTGAGAAAATCAATAATCGTGGCACATGTATTTAGTGATTATCGTTCTTTTTCAAATATATCACGTTTTTTTAAATCTAAGAAAAGCACATGATATTCTTGTTGTGTATTAAGCAATTTTTGTTTTTTATTTTTGTTATTTCTTTTAAAAATTTTAGTTTATTTTATGAACATATATATCATATTTATTTGAACCTTAAACCTTAAAATAGGTCAGATTTCTTAAATTGAAAAAAATATTTAAATTAAATCTGCTTACATACTTCTATTGTTATTTTTACTATGCATGTTTTTTATTATAATTCCGTATAAATATGTTTATTTTTTATTCAACCATGTTTTAGCTTCACTATATTTTACTGTAAATATATAGAATTTAAATTTTTAGAAAAATGTTCTTTTATATTTCTTACCATACGATTTATTTTTATTCAGATAATGAGAATGTTGATTTAAACATAATAAAGGTAGTTTATTCATTTTAGTTTAAGGTTTCAAAATGAAAAAAAAATCTTTAATTAAGTTAATTTTTACCTTATTTTTATTTATACCATCATGTGTTACCGTCATGTCTATTTCTTAAATTATGGATAGGTATAAATAAAATATATGTACAATATTCTGTTCCTCCATTTTGTATTAACCATTATTTTTCAATATTCTACCTTAAAACATTATAACATTTAGATTGTTGTTAAAATTGTTTTATATTTTTCTATAGTTATTGAAATTTTATGCAACTCTATCTAGTAAAAAATGATTATGTGTTTACTTAAACATTATTAATACAGTTTTAATTGCAAAGCTACTTTATTTAACCATAAATTGATTAATTTTAAGGAAACTGAAAAAAGGTAGGTGAATTAATGCAATTTTTATTTTAGAAAGAACTGATTTATCTACTACATAAAAATATAAAGAAATAAACGTCTTTTATAATAAAAATTACTATCGATTATACATAAAAATTTTTTACTAATATGTTTGTCTCGTTAATGTTTAATTATAGAAAAATAAGGGAAATTTAATTTAAGTTGATTTTTTTGATTAATTGCTGTATTTTTGTAAGCAAACATAAAATAAAACCTCTTTGTAATTGATTAAACCTCCCACTTTACAATTCTTTGCAAAATATTTACCAGTTAATTATAAAAATTCATTTATATAATTGGAAAGTCTTACTAAATTCTAATAAAAAATTAATCTGATTAGGTTGAAAAACTGAAATGGTCATCTAATTTTATACTTTAATTAACATTGAAAGTCTTTGAAAATTACTATTGAGTAATTGGAAAATTTGCTTAGAACATATATAAATTCTGAAAACAAATGTAAATAACAAAATGTCATGATTTTTATATTGAATGAAATATGTTTAAGAAAATTTAGAAGTTTACAATTTTTTTTATATAAAAAAAACGGTTTATAGATATATAACTTATATTTCTTTGCCTGTTACTAGAAATTAAAGCATTACAACAAAAATAAAAACTTGCAATTAATGAAATCTTACATAAATAATAAGAATTATTTTTTATAAATATTTTTATTATCTATAATATTTAAGTGAATGCGTATTTATAAATGATAATAATTTTAATTAACATTAATTAAGTTTATGGAGTATTACAAAATATTATTAATTTACTTATTTAGTTTTAATTAATTATTAATTGATTTTTTTAAAAATTTATCTATAAAGTTTTAAAAACTTTGTCATTATATTTTAATTCGATAGATGGCAGTACAAAAGAAATTGTAACAAGTACAAAATGTAATTATTAAAATACTTAATACTATAAAAGTATCTGTACTCAGTACGTACTAAGTACTGGAAAAGTAATAAGGTCCCATCAATTCAGCTGTTTCCAAAAGGAATCATTTTTGTTGACATTTCTGGAGAAGTGTACACTGAGTTGTTTTGGTGTGGTCTTGAATCAAATACTTGCACATGACGTCATCATAACCTCTCCGGTGAAATTGTCTGCTTATTTTCCAGAGGAAAATTGAAAATAAACAAAAGTTACGATTCATGTTGTGAAATGTACACAATAGTATTTGATGAATTAGTATTAATCATTTGCATACTTAATTGAATGGAAAAAGAAATTAGCTGGCTCCAGGATATAGACTTGTGATAAAAAAACAATTATATTTTATATATCAATGGTCTCAAATGGTTTGCTGGAAAGTGCAGGAAATCATCTACGTTGGTTGGAATGAAGCATTGTTCGAAGTTGATCGAAATAAATAAAATCTTTTATGAAATATAAAAGACAGAAAAGGATATCTATTAAGACGTCATTACATGAATATAAATAAACATGAAATTGAATAAAAAAGAAACCCCATAAGATTGTTAAATGAAGGAATTATTTGAGAAAAATGACTAAAGATAAGATTTAAAAAAGTGAAGCTAAAAGTTTCATTTGAGAACAAATAAAAGAAATGTGAAGGTGTTGACTTTAGAAATAATAGAAGCTTTTAGTTTTATATTCGCCATTTTTAAGTGACTTACATGAGTCAAAAATTATCGTAGACCTTTTTACCATATTTTCCCGTATTTCTTACAAAAAATGTAATTGCCCTTCTATTTGGGACATGCACAAGAAAGCATTGAGTGAGTTACTCAATGCTTTCTTGCTTCTATGAAACCAAGCTGGGTGAGTCTTACAAAGTTTGATCAGAAAAAATATAAATTAAAATTTTTAATGGTGAATTTTATTTTAAAAGAAATCGGGGGGGGGGGGTGAAGGAGAAAAATCCATTTTTATGCTATTAGGCATATGCATCATGTTTTGCTCTTATTAGTAGTACATTTTATTTTCGGTTCTCTTTAAAAATATCACTAATTTAATAGCTCATTAGCATAGATTTATTAAGGCATTTTCACTTTGTGTGTTGAATCCAGAACAATGTTTTTCATTCTCTGTGAAGAGAATGCTTATTTATAGTCTATTAATAATTTTCTATGAAATAAAAGTGTAATCATTAGTAGTGAACCAAATGTCGAAAATATAAGAGAATAAAATTATAGAAGTAATCAGCATTTTTATGTTAATAAAATTGAAATGAAACGTAAATCGTTTTTTTTAATAAAAGCTTAAAATATTTTGGAACTGTAAAGTATTATAAAACTTTAGGCAAGCCGCAAATTCGGGAGACAATCCGATTGAGACGCCGTCTTATACTAGACAAATGCGATCTCCTCGATGTCTTAGAGTGACGTAGCTAAGACGTTGAATCTGACGTCATGGAATTTTAAATCAATGAGAGCGCTGTCTCGTGGAAAGTTGCCAGATATTTCGAAACTGCTTGAAATCAAGAATCGTCTCGCGCTCCACCACTTTCCTGACGTAACTAAGACATAAATGACGTTATTTGGTCTGATGCGATTCTCACAAGACAAGTCTCATGCGATCATCTAGGAATTTGCGGACTGCCTTACATATATAAGGCCCGGCGCAAACTACAGCAGAATTCTCCGGTGAAATTCCGAAAATTCGGTGCTGGGAAAATTCCTCATGAATTCACGGAGACGGAGTAATGACGTCATGTCATGTGACGTTATTTTTCTATTGAATTTGTGACGTTATTTTTCTGTTTGACATTTTTCTGTAATTACATTTGTATTGAAAGATTAAATAAATTTTTTGATGCAGAATAGGAGTTTTCTGAAATTATGACTGCTTATTTATGTATATATTTCTTAATTATTTGTATTAAATATTAAAATAGTAATTGCATGTAATTTTCTCTCTGCTTTGATAATTTTTTAATAAGTTTTAACTTAATTTACTTATTATCTAACTAAACTATAGAGATGGTCTCGCAAACAATCATGTCCAGTTAGAACTCTAAAAAGGCCCACCGCAGTCTTTCTTGGAAAAACGGGAACAGCTCTTTCCTCCCCCAAAATCTTCCATCTCTTGTGCGTCGCTCGTTGAACCATATCTTGTTTAAGGCTCTTCCAGACCTACGTGCGAACTTCTGTTGTCTTGTCGCCCCATCTGGTGTTAGTTCTCAAAGCTTATAGAGGGGAGTATCCCAAACATTATTATTGGTTGAAATTGCTTGTCAATCAATCCTTCGAAGTTAGGGAGTTTGCCAGAATTGGCGTGTTGTATCGTGAAAAATTAAAGTACTAACGCCATAAAAACAGCCAAAAAGAGAATTTTAAATTTGCTCCTAACAGATGTTTACCTCAAATTACCCTCAGTGTTCTTAGAATAGGGGTGGGGGAAAGTGGGTCAGTACAAATGCTCAACGAACTGACACCGGAATTACCTGTTGCTGTCTTATGGAAAATGAGCTACCAGTGATTCTAAAGAAAATATTATTTATTTATATTTTAGAGTTCGGTTTTTATTATTAGCACTAAAATATATGAAGACAAATTGCAAATGTTGAGTGATTTTACAGTTACTAATTAAATGGTCAAAAATGATTATCATAATTCAAATAAAACCTAAAATACTATATGAATGAATAAAAATATATTTTTTTAAGTGCCTTGGTTCAATTTGATTTTATGAGACTTGATTCATTGACTTAAGATGCTTTTGAATATGAATGCAACAAATAATTAAAAACTATTATTTTCAAAACTAACTCAATATAAAAATATTTAATTTTTTTCAAGTTTTTTTTAAACTAACACACACATATATATTCTAATTATATAAAAATAGATGAAATGATTATATAAATAATTACAGTTACAATATTTATTTTTATGAAAATAACGTTACGATTTTCTATCTATCTATATAATCATATCGTAATTTTCATAAAAATATTGTAACTGTAATTATTTATATAATAATCATTACATCTATTTTATATAATTAGAATTACTTAGAGCTTGAAAGAGAGATTCATCTCTTATCTTTCATCTCACAAGTCCCTAACTTTATTCCTCTATATAAATAAAATTAACTAAGTTATAATTAGAAGTACACGTTTTTTAAAAACTTGATATTCTGGTGTAAAATGTGTTGTGAAATTTACTTTAATTCTGAAGATTTTAAAACTTCAGTTATTTTATTAGATATTTTCCCCTGGCTTGATAAAAACAAAATTAGATTAGCACTAAATATGCCTTATAAAAACACAGGTAAATTAGATTAAAATAAGTTTAGAGTAAAATTGTGAGAAATATAAATTAGGTTTATATTTGTCAACGAATAATCAAATGCAAATGCAACTTATAGCATACGAGAAAAATATAATTTCATAGTAATACGAGTAAAATATAATACAATTTCATAAATTAGGTTTATTTGTCAATAAATAATCAAATGCAAATACAACTTATAGCATACGAGAAAAATATAATTTCATTGTAATACGAGTAAAATATAATACAATTTCATGAGCATATGGGAAATTTAGTTAATACCTTGAAATATATATGAGGTAAAATAGTAATTAAAATAAATCTGTTAATAATGTAAAGAAATGCTTGAGCACAATTCACATTTCATGAAGGAAGAACAGAAACTATATATATATATATATATATATATATATATATATATATATATATATATATATATATATATATATACACACACAAACACTCTATATACAAACATAACCATACAAATTCGTATACTTCAACTTTTATTTTTTTGGATTTTAATTTTTGAGCTTTTTTTTTTTTTTCCCTCAATTATATAAGTTGGATTTCTTATGTCCATTGATCTAGGATAACGTGGATCGATTAGTTCTGGCAAAAGACAGTCAAAATAAAAATCATTTAATTTAGTTTTCATTTGTGTCTCCCAAAATACATCATCTCTAAAAATAATTTCAGTTTTAATTCCTTTTGGGGACCAAATGATAAACCAACAAAAGTTTCTTTCACTAATATGTAATTGTTCTTGGATTTGATAGTAAAATTTATGATTTTTATTTATGCCATTAATTTCTTTTGTTTTTCTAACTTTTTGCCAGAAATTGAATTTAGATTTCTTTATAAATTCATTGGGATGTATATCGCGCCATGTATATGGGCATTTAATTTCAACAATACCCTCTTTGCCAATTATTCCATCTGGCATGGCAGCTAAATGAGGCAAATTTTTATCTATGAATATCCCACATGGTTCTATTTTAAGTCCTATTATCTTTTTCTAGTTCGAGAATGACAGTCTTCTTGAGAGTCAGGTTAACAAACAATTTAGTTGAATGAAATGAAAGAGGGCGGTTCATGCGTTGATCTATCGAGGCTGATGGCGGAGAATAGCTCTCTGCCGAAGCAGGTTCGGTTTTCTAGCTGATTGTTTTCAAGCAATTACATTGATTAATTCTCAAAAATCTGAATTTTTTATTTAATATAGTGATTACCTATCAACCGATAATCAAGAGGAGCAAAAAATCTCAGCCGACTTAGTCGGCAATTAATCCCGAAAAGGGAAATTCTTTGTGGCCAAGATGGAGTCGCCAGGGGTATTGACCCCAAACAAAGGAAGAGAAGAAACAGCGCCTAGCGCTGAAACAAACTCTATTTACTTCTGAAGTGTGGAAATACCCATACATTTTCCCCCTATTCTTGATGATGAACTAATTCAATTTGCAAAATATGCCAGTAAAGAGGATATAAACATTAAAATTCTACAAATAAATGCGGAAATTATTTCTGTTGATACGGCAATTTGCGAATTTAAAAAGCTAATGGAAACAATTATAGATGATAAAAGTACGAAAAGAAAGGAAACCATTGGACAATTCCTAAACAACAACATTGAACAAAAGCTGGCAATCTCAGACAAACTGAAAGGTAAGTGGAATTTCCTTAATTGGTGCATAGTTGTTATAAACTCAAAAGCAGATAAACAACTTGCTCCTGCTAATGATAATATAATCTTAATGCATGATAATATCAGAAGCAATATTGTTGATGCCAATGTTGTAAGTATTGAAATTGAAAATTGCATGGAAAGTAAAATTCCTGAAAATTATAATTTAAATACTGATGTTGAACAAAAAACACACCAGTTTAATTATCCAAAAAATGATAATTTGAAATCAGTGTCTGTGAGAGAAAGCGCCTCAAATTTAACAGAATATGCCAAAAACCCCATAGATAATGAAATGGAAATTGATGATAATAAAAATAATGAGAAAAAAACAAAAAGAACAAAAGATGATATGAGTAATAGCAGCACCACTGATGAAGAAGAAGGTTTTAAAACCTATAAATACAAAAACAGGAACAAAAAACCTTCACCAAAAGCTCAATTAATGATAAAACAAAAAATAATCCCCCAACAAACATTCAAAATAAGTACTCAGAATTAAAAAATATACAAAATAATAATGAACAAATAAAAGAGAAAACCACCTCACCAAACACCAATGATAAATCACAAAATAATCAAACAACCGATATCGAACCAGTACCCCCCAAAATCAAACTTCACCGTCAACTACCAATAATATCAATCAAGGTACTCCCTCAAACTTTGAAGACCAACCAAAAACTTCACCCATATTAATTAAAAATACAGGCAGTATTAAAAAATTAATTAAAACAATTCATGAAAAAGTAAATAAAAACAACATCACTATTAAAACTTCTGGGGAACACCTTAAAGTTGTATGTAATACAATTGACACCCATAGAAAGCTCACCAAACATTTACAAGAAACCAACACTGACTACTTTGTCATTCCAGGACTGGGTGAAAAGCCAGTCAAAATAGTTATAAAAGGTCTACCATTAAATATGCCCATTGAGGAAATAAAAGAGGATTTAGAAGAACTAAAATTCAAAATTGCTAAAATCACACAACTTAAAAGAACCAGAGATCAATCTAAGCTACCTATTTTCCAAGTACAACTAAATAAAACCCAAAATATAGAAGATATCTACAAAATCGAAGAATTATGAGGAATAATTGTATCTATAGAAGCATACAGGCCTAGACCAGGAGCCTATCAATGCTTTAACTGTCAAACATGGAACCATGGTTCCAACAATTGTTATTGTAAACCCAGATGTTTGAAATGTGCAGGAGATCATAGCACTAGAGAGTGCCAGAAAACCAAAGAAACTCCTGCAAAATGTGTAAATTGTGGTGGACCCCACCCAGCCAACTACCAAAATTGCCCTAGAGCCCCCAAAACAAACAGAAACGCTTTTACAAGCAACCAAATCAGGGAAAATATAAGTTGGACAAATATAACTCAGAATAAAAACCCCATAAATAATAGTTCAGACTTCCCACCACTCCCAACAGCAGACTCGAACCCAAACACATCAAACTTCAACACAAACATGAACTTCACAGCTTTCTCTAACCTAAGTGAAATCTTAAAATTCTGCCAAACAGTAAATCAAATATTCGGAAATAGATTACAAGAATTTAACAAAAAAAATGGAAAATATAAGTAACCCAAATGAAAAAATTCATGAGATAATTAACTTCATTGGAAACACAAGCATACATAGCGCAAACACAACAAATGAATAAATTACAAAACAAACTCACAATAATAACATGGAATGCACAAAGCATCAGAAATAAAAAACATGAATTAAATCTTTTCCTCCAAGTGCAGAGCCCAGAAATATTACTTGTACAAGAAACCTTTCTAAAATTAAACGAAAAATATAGATTACCAAATTACAACTTTATACACACACCAAGAAACTGCTCACCAAAATTCCCCAGAGGAGGTACAGGTATCTTCATTAAAAATCATCTACCCTATAAACAGGTCATCCCTCCAATACATTGAAGCTACAATCATTGAAATTTACCCCCCCAAATGAAAAATCAATCATAATATGTTCACTTTACATCCCCCCAGACATACACCCAAATTACACAACAGATATTGAAAACATACTTTCACTTGGATATAGAATAATTTTAGCAGGTGACTTCAACTGCAAACACACTAACTGGAAATGTCCAAAAACAAACATAAATGGCCATATCTTAAACAACTTTATTATTAATGCAGATCTGCAATTAATATCTCCACAAACACCAACAAGATACAGCACAAACACACAAAACATTATTGATTTTGCAATAGCCAGGGACCCCCCATACCTTAATGAAATAACAACACTTAATGAATTATCATCTGATCACCTACCTGTAAAAATTGAATTCCAAACTAACATACAAACTAAGCCTCACCCAATGTGTATAAAAACTAACTGGGAAGAATTCCAAACCAACCTAGATTCATTACACCTAAACTTCACCCCCATTTCAACAGATAAAGAGCTGGATGACAGAGTAGTCAACCTAACAAAAAATATACAAATCGCTTACCAAAACTCATCAAAAGAAACTACCATTGCTAAACCAAAAACATCACCAGAAGTTAAAATTCTAATTAAAACAAGGAACAAAATCGGAAAACAATACCAAAAAAATAGAAATCCCCAAGATAAAATACAACTTCAAAAATTAAATCAACAAATTAAAACATTACTTTATCAACAACAGAAAAACATTGGGAAAATTTCATTGAAAATCTTAATGTACAAAATGGCTCTCTCTGGAGGGCTACTAAGAAACTAAAATCTACATATACACAAATTCCGAACATAGAACACCAAGGAATAAATTATATAACACAACAAGAAAAAACAGAAATCATAGCAGAACAATTCCAAAAGCAATTCAAAAATGACAACAAAACTGATACAAACACAGAAAACGTAATTAAGAACACAATAGACAAACTTGAGAAATACCAACATAATAAATTCCAAGGAAAAATCACGATAAATAATGTCACTGAAAGTATCAAAAAATTAAAAAATGGAAAAGCCCCAGGAAAAGACCAAATAACTAATAAAATGATTAAACACCTCACCCCAAAATACATAATTAACCTAACAATCATAATAAATAGCATACTAAAACTAAACTACTTCCCAAAAACATGGAAAACAGCAGTAATCAGACCCATACCAAAACCAGGGAAAAATCTTAATAAACCTGAAAATTACCGTCCAATTAGTCTTCTTTCAACGCTAAGCAAAATAACAGAAGAGCAAATTTTAAATCAAATCAAAAACTTCCTTGATAAACACAAAATCCTAATAAATGAACAATTTGGTTTCAGGACAAAACACTCTACAATACATCAAATACTAAGAATAACAGAATTCATACATGAAGGTTTCATTTATGGTCAAGCCACAGCAGCAGTAATGCTGGATGTGGCAAAGCCTTTGACCGAATATGGATAGAAGGGCTGATATATAAACTTGTCAGTATCAAGCTTCCAATTTACCTAATCAAACTAATTAAATCTTACTTAACTGAGAGAAATTTTATAGTTGAGATTGAAAAGGAAATATCTACCACCAAAAGTATCTTAAGCGGCGTACCACAAGGAAGCAAACTTGGCCCAGTTCTATTCCTACTCTATATGAATGACATACCAAAAACAAACCAAAATAAAATAGCACTTTTTGCAGATGATACAGCCATACTTAGAAGAGGTCAATTAAATAACTCCCTTATTGAAAATCTAAATTTGTATATAAATCTAATTGTAAAATGGTTCACCCGTTGGAAACTATCAATAAACGTAGACAAAACACAAGCCATTATTTTTTCTAACTCAAGCAGACTTTTAAAAGAAATCAAAATTCAAGACCAAAAAATTAATTGGCAACCCAAAGTGGAATATCTAGGAGTTACCATGGGTAGGAGACTAACATGGACTCCACACATTGAAAAAGTTAGGCAAAAATTCATTGCCATAAAAACAAAATTATATCCCCTCCTAGGAAGATACTCTCAATTAAACTTCAAAAATAAAAAACTTATCTATACCACAATTCTGAGACCCGTTCTAATGTATGGCTCAGAAATATACAGATCTACTGCAAAAACTAACTTCCATAAAATTGAAGTACTACAAAACATTATACTCAGACTCATCACAAAAACACCATGGTACATTAGAAATAACAAAATTAGGGACGAAACAGAAATAAACACACTAATGCAACACATGTCAAAACAAGCAAATAAATTCTATGAAAATATTAAAACCCACCCAAATGAAGAAATAGCCAAGCTCTCACAGTACGACATTCATGACTATATTAATAAGAAAAGACCAAAAACAATATTAAGAAATATATAAACAATCAAAATGTAAATAAAAAAAGTATATAAATAAATAATAATAATAATAATAATAAAAAAACTCGGGATGAAAACATAAAGGGAGACGGACTGAAGAGGAGCGAAGACAGAGGTCAGCCTCTGATTGTAGGAGCACCCCAAGTTGCAGTAGTAGGGATTTTCGCACAAGACACTGTTTGAAATCGGCGACCGGTCCTGGAAACGAAACTAAAAACAAAACCAAAAGCAAAACTGCTTAACAGGAAAACTTTGGCATCAACTCCTAAACTATTAAGACTTTTACTCTCTCTCTTTTCATTTCTTTTACAAAATAATAAATAAAAGGAAAAGAAAAACATTATATAAAAAAAAAAAAAGAAGAATTTATAAATATTTATGCTTATATATAAATCCTAGATTAATATTAATCATTTAATCAATAAAACATTTGATTAAACTATATATCTGTATATATAACCAAAAAATATTCACTCACATATATAGATATACGTATGTGTAATATGCACTAATAAGTTTCAATATTTATACTTTCATTATATATACAAAACCTATTATCTTCTCAATCTAAATGGAAATTTATATATAAATGAAAAATTATTTCTTTCTTAATAAAAGGAGCAAATTAAATACTGTGCACCAAAAAGGTTATTCCACTGTTAACTTAGAAATTCACAGACTGGAGGTAGGAGTTTGACTCCAGGCACTCCGTAAAAAACTATATGGTTCCAGGATCTATCGAGGCTCCCTTTTTAGCCAGTGAATCAGCCTTTTCATTGCCCCAAAAGGGGGTGTAAAGTAGTGTAAAGTAGCTGGCCTCCTCGTGGTTCACCGTGGGTAACGCAAAATCTGTTACAGCTTTGCTGCGCTCTCCTGAATTTTTTTAAGTATTTAGAGTATATTTTTTAACTAATAATTTCAATTTATGTAGGAAAAAAACCTTTAACTAAAAATAATAATTTTAGAAGAATATAAGGAAATTAGACATATTTTATTATTTTGTATTTTCAAAAATTTAAGAATAAGGAACATTTTTGAAAGAAAGAGAAAATTGCATGAACAGTATCTATATATATATCTTTATTTTTAATAAATAATTCATAATAAAAAAACTATTATAGTATAAATAGTTTTCTTTTGTTTTTTAATAAAGAAATGTATTTCCGTGTCTTTAGAAAACAGTTTCATTAACTGTATTAAAATAGGTAAAAGTTTTCCTTATGAAAATCAATGAAATAGGCATTTCTAAGATGAGATAAAACTTAAATCCCCCCCCCACATCTGAGTGTTTGTAATCTCAATAATGTGAATCAATGGAAAACTTGTAATAAAAAAAAAAAAAAAAAAAAAGCTTAGTGTATTAATAATGATTTCTTTCAATATAATACTTAAACTGTTTATTTAAAAATATTTCTGATTTTATTAAATATGCATAATTTGATACTTTTGTCTGAATTCGTGTGTAATTTGAAAGAAATTTATTTTAATCTGATTTTAAAAAATCGCGCAATGTTTTCCTTATCTGTATTTGTGAGGCTGTTTATATTGGTATTTTGCATTGATAATGCTATATTATAGTTCAGTTTTCTAAAGTGAAAGCAGATAAGATTTTTTAAATAAGGCTTTTCCACAACTTTTGAAGTTATAAAAATTGATTTTAGAGTATCAAAATGAATTTTATATATTTTCAGTTTTACGCCTTGTGTTTCCAGATTTTTACAATAAAAGTAATTTTGGATTATGTTGATGGTCTGAATGAGGCTATTTTAGATGCAAAATTTTCCATGAAGTTGAATATTAATTCTTGGATTTTTGGACAAAAATTGAACTTTTAAAGACAAAAAATAATTGGACTTTTTAAGACAAAAAATAAAAGTCCCGTTTAATCAGAAATAAGTAAAACGATTGAAAAGATAACGTTAAAAAATCAGGTGAGGTGGCTCTAAATTAGGGATGTAAAGACTTACCCCCAAATTAAATTTTACAGAAAATAGCTAAAGTTTGTGAATAGAGTTACATAATAAAATTAAAAAGATATTTCTTAAGATAAGGAATAGCATACGTTCAACAATAAAATTTATTTGCATTTGTTAGACACTTTTAAATAAAAAATTATTCTCAATTATACCAAATAGGAAGTAATTATTATTTTCACTCATGTATGAAATCAATAGTAAAACATTCAAAAACAATTTTGTTCTAAAAACAAATTTTTTATTTAAATACATCTTACCTAACATTTTCATAATTTCATTTGATCGTAAAATAAATATTTAAAAATGGAAAATCCTGCTTTGGAAGTAATTTATTTTAAATATATATATTACTAATAAATTGTTGAATTAAGCGATAGCATTTTAATTTATCTAAGGAAAAAAATTATTGAGACTGTTTCTTTCTATGAATTGCATCCTTATTAGCTTTTTAATTAATAGAAGTCAGAACATTTTTAGCTAAGCAGTATCTTCTATTTCATAGCCACAAAGAATATAAGTAGGATGAAAACAAAATGATTTTAAAATCCGTTTCCCTTCTTTTATAATGAAGCTTGATTCGACCAATGTAAATTTTTCTATCATTTTTTTTTTTATCTAAACAACTTAAAATATGCTTTTATTTATTATATTCTAAATTGATTAAAAATTCCTGTTTTTAATTAGCCACATATAATTTTCAATTTAAATCTTAAAAAAACAGTAAAGCACATTATTTGGTGTAGAAGTGAATTAAAATTTAATTCTAGACAATTTCATACAAGAAATTTTAATGTAGGTCCAAATGTTTCAAAATGTTAAGCAAAATTTATTGTTCATAAAATTAACATTTTTTCGTTCACAGAATATAATAACGTTTCAGATAATTTGCTATACAATTTGCTTAAAATATTACAATGACTTGTAATAACACTTAGAAATTTGGAATCCGCGAAAAAACTTAAAGTGGATTGTTTTTAAATTAAAAAGTTATTTGGATAATATTTAAAAATTCAGTAATAAGAACGAATTTTAATATTCATAAAACAAGTATTCTAAGTGCACCCAGTATTCTAAGAAAATTGATAAATAATTTAGGTATATACATATAGTTGTATAAGAGAAGTTAGAAGTGAATAAAATATTTAAAATCATATTTCAGAAATTATATCTATTGTACAGCATTCATGTTTATTAAATATATATGCATGTGTTTTCTTCAAATAAAACATTTTCCCATGCACTGGAATAAAATTACTGTGTTTATTAAGGTCATTTTATAATTATTTACTTTATGCACGAAAAATATTTCTTGTTGAGATGATAATCTCTCCAAATTTGTGGATCGATTTGAAAATGTGGAAAAACCTGTAAACATCATAACTATTTTAGAAAAATTAAAACATTTTCACTCGCAAAAAATGGAAAAATTTATATGTAGGACTGAAATATTATTAATGAAAACCTGTAATATAATCAAGAAAGTATAATTTTTTTAGAAGTCCTTACAATTATCGTCTTTCAAAATCAAAGAGGAAATTTACAAAAATGTTTATTTCGAATAAAATGAAAGAAAATGTGTAAAATATTTCAAGTATCATCTCTTGATCAACTGCTGTGTTATTGCTATAAATACATAAGTTATCATATTTTGCTCACAGCAATTTCGCTCTAATAAAGGAAAAAAAAAAAAAAAAAAAAAAAAATATTATTATATGAACGTGAATTTTTGCCTTATAAATAAATTATATCGCAAGGCTTCCCCTTCTAGAGAACTTCTAAATTATTAGCGCATTAAACTCTCTCTTTACGATATAAAATCCTATAAATTATTTAATAAAGTATAAATGGATAGGTAAAGTATACAATTATATTGGGCCTCATCAAATATATATCTGGATAATAACAATTCAAAACAAACTTTGGAAACCTTTATTTTAAAAGAAAAAAAAATTAACGCAGCATAAAAGATTCTAATGATTTTGATTTAAAAATTTTTCACTGGTGATTGATTTAATTATACTTGAATTCTTTTTTTACCAAGCAAAGATGGAACCTAACAAGATAAAGAAAGATGTCAAAATTGATCCAAAACATTTAAAAATATCATTTTCAAGTCGCAGAAATATCATTGATTTACTTATAGTTTGCTCTGATACAGTTGCAGATTGTGTATCTCAGAATAAAGAGAGGGTGTATTTCAAGCTTTATTGTTATCCCTTAGTTTATTGTCGCGCGCGTTATGCTCCGAGACAATTCACCATGAAACCCATTTCTCCACAGTGGTCCCTTTTATGGGACCGCTAATATCCACCGTAGCGCGAGGGTCGGCGTGATCCATTCAGATAGTTGTCTTCCTGGAATCGAAACGAGATGGAACGGTGGGAAACGAAAAAACTAATTACATCCAGATACTAAGGAAATACATGGACTTTTCTTTTTTAAAAATTCTTTCATTTAATTCCCATTCCTCAAATATTTGCCTATTAAATACATAAATTATGATTAAGCCTAAACATTGTTAGCAGTTTCAAGCTTCTTATGACTTTCAAAACTTGGGTGACCCTTTTGTAGTTAAGAACTCTTATAAGCAGTGTTTCACTAGCCCAATGAGTATTATGAAATTTATTAGACCATTTTCATTTAAATGTTTTTTTTAAGAGTTTAATCTGTGTGTGTGTGTGTGGTTCCTAATATTAATTAAATTATTACATATTAAATATTTTCTACTTGCCTAAAAATTACATTTTTATACATAATGGAAATATTAGAATTCCAAAAATCCTTTGAACTTATTATAAAAATAACATTTTCATTATAAAAAAAATATTCCATTGAAATCGAGAATGAATTGTTTAAATCGTAAGGAAATTGATTGTGAAAAGAAATTTTATACGTAGGTGCAGTATTTTGTACCTCTTTGAAAATATCATGAGAGACACTGATTTAGAAATAAATGTTAATTTGAGGATAGTAATTTTAAAACATTCAGTCTGGCAGTAGATATAAAACTGAGCTATAGATAGATATCTGAAGAGCAATTATTGACTAAATGTTAAAGTTATAAGCTTAATGAACAGTTTGATAAAAGCGATCTTCAATACAAAATAGTTGAAAATAAAATGAGCCCACTCAATGTTAATTAGGAATTGATTGCATACACATCCAGGATCAAAACGAAGTTTTTTCCGAATTCTCATGTAAGTTATTTTGTCTATGGATTATTTAATCGTTTTAAATTTTCATACAAAATCATATCTTTGATAAGCTGCATATGAAGGATAAATATTTGATGACTGGCTAAAAAGACATTTTGTTCTTGTCATTCAAATTGTTAAGCTTGGATGCAATTGATTGCATATTGAACAGAGTCCAACATAGCCTAACTGGGCAAAAACTTGTTTGGATGCCACCCTTTGCTTCGGAAGTAACTTTCTTTTCAATTTAACAAATGATTATATTCAATTGACAATGTAAAATAAACTTTTCTATTCGGTTTGGAGCCCCCATCACCCTGATGTGGGGGTCCGGGGCAACTGCCTTCAAGTTAAGCTCTGATTCTGAATAGTGTATTTAAACATACGATTTAGTATATGTAAACTCTTCAACATTATGGTTTCACTTTACACGGAAATACCTATTACTGGTAGCCCCAATGAATAATGTTTTAGGTCAATAAATACTTATGTGCATTATATCATTCAATATTTATAATTAAAAAAAAGACAGCATTTCTGCAAATATCTGTTTATATTATTCATGGAAACTATGCAGTGTTTTCAGATGAATTTCAACAAATTATTTATGTAATGTTTTTATTAGAAAAATGTAGATTCAAATTAATATATTACATGCATTAATATTCAGATCATAGAGATATGACAAAGCATCAACATTTGTTACTTATTTGAAATTTTAATCAGAATTTCAAAACATTAATAATACATAAAAATAGTTAGGAAGTGTCAGTGCTAAACACAAAATTATTAATTCACAGTAAAATAAGACTTTCAACAATCCTCAAATATCTTTTCAAATTTTTTAACAAGAATTTACTTAAAAAAGTTCAACATTTTTCTCATGCAAAACATATTTGCATACAACTGGATTGGAAGACTAGTATTTCATAATATTTTTAGTATAAATACCAAGAAACTTCTACATATCTTTTGATTTCAAATCTCACAAAGAATTAGCAACAATTCAAAAGATTTATATACAAATAAATTACACAACCTGATTAATTATACAGACACAACTTTCATAAACATATTACACAACATTAAATCTCACAAAATGGAATAAAATTATGAACAAGAAGTTTCAAAATAACAGCAATTTCAGAAATAAATATTAATTTTGATATATATATATATATAAGTATGATAATTATCTATACAAATATACTTATGAACATAAAAATTCCTTCATGAAAACAATAGAAATATGAAAATAAAATTGAAGAAATATATCAAATAATGCCATAAAAATTTTACACAGTGGATAAAAGCTTTAATGAAAATCATATTTTTAAAAATAAATTTTTAATGACTTTTCATCCTTTCATAAATTCTTTTGTTAAATATCTGTATTTGAATAATGTTTGAATGGAAGTTGATGTGAAAGATGCTTCAAAGTAATAGGATATGACAATTTTCTAATGTTAATTGTTTACAAATATATGTTTAAATTCATATACAAAAAATTGGGAAAAATATAAACTTAAGAAAACTTTATTCATAAATTTATAAAATATTCCAAAAATAAAATTAAATGAATGTACCAAAAACAGTCAAAATCATAAATGCATTTCACCATAATCCAATAAAACAGGAATGGAGAACCTTAAGTATATTAACAATAAATGCCAAATACTGCAATAAATGCTGCTAAAATACTTGGCAACATTAATTTGATCAATAAAAATAACTGAAATTGTGTAGAAACAACAGTTTTAGCTAATAACTCAAGTTCATCAGTAGACATACAAGTAACCAATCAATTACCTACTGTATTATAAAATGCATCTTTTCATTTTTGTGCTTTTCTTAACACAAAAAAGTACTCCTGCACATATTATAATTACATTAACAATTAAAAAAGAAAACATGAGTAAATAATTTTAATCACACAGGGAATAAGCAGATCACACTAAAAGTATCACAATGTTGAATCAAGTTATCACAAATCAAAACATGAACAAGTCAGAAAATTCATCAAGTCCAACAAATGATTCAAGGAATATATTAAGATAATATCCTTGACTTCAAAGATTTTGCAAAATTTTTCCAGCCAAGTAGAATTTGATGATACTATTCAGCAAGATAGAATATTTGTTAAGAATCAAGTATTTATGGCATTCTGCAAAGTGTCATGTTCAAGATGGAGGAGTTTGACTATAAGATTTAGTATCATACTTAATAGTTTTTGAAATTCGCTCATTTCTTGCATTCCTCTTTCAAAATCAGAATTCAATCCAAGATATATTTGAGTATGCAGTTTGGGAAAAAAGCATTTAATTAAAAAATCAAACTTGATTTTTTATTTGAAAAAATTAAATTCTTTAGAAGACATATCTATTTTTTGCAAATTGAATAAAATTAAAAAGGATCTCTTGCTTACATGAATGCAGGGAAAAAATTTACAATTATTAAAGTAAATTGCATTTTTGAATATTTTTTGAAAATCAAGAAATCCTCTGAACTCAAATCTCTTGCATACTTGGATGTCAGAAACATTATTAATCTGTATTATTTAGTCTCATAGTGATATTAAAACATAGTATAAGAATTTCATTATATACAAAATTAAAATTCAGCACAACATTAAATTTACTCATAAATTAATTTAGCATATGAAGAATACTTAAATTAATCATACTGAGGAAAGACAATTTAGAAAACATGCTAAACATTTTAAAAAAAAAAAAAAAAAAAAAAAAAAAAATGCACACAAAATATTACAAAAATAGAGAATAAGATAAACATATATTTTAAAGTACACTGAATTAACAGCATTTTTTGAGGAACTGACAAAGTTGAAGGAAAAATGTTTACTATAATTATCAAGTTTTCCTAATCTTTTAAAGCACTATTGCAAATGGATTTTTCGATTTACGTTATTTAAGTGCCACAGCATTTGAAAAAACTGTAGATATGAACAGGAATATTTTATTCCATATACATATTTTAACGATAATAACTTTGAAGTTGATTTCATATTTTCATACAAAAGTGTAATATATATATATATATATATATATATATATATATATATATATATATATATATATAGGAATGACTGATCAAATTTCCAATTTAAAATTAATATTTTTTTATTAAATCTTTAATTATAAATCAACATTTTTAAAAATAATTCAATTTCTTATTAGAATTAAGACAAATAACTTGATAAATTTTTAAGAGATATACGTTTTAAACAAGAAATTTTCAAGCTATAAAAATATTAAATCTATAACATTAGGATCAATTATTCTGTCAAGAGCAATTGTAGAGGGTTTTTGATTAGCTTTAAAATTTATATTAACTAAACAAATAAATCCAATTAAGTTACATTAAAAATCTTGCCTTTTGTTCTATGTAAAAATAAGTTGCTGCCAATTCTTAATTTTGTATGATATACAAGCTTATTTTTTACTAGCACACACAAGAATATCATCAACTTTGTAAGCAAAAAAAAGTGTTTGAATGCAATTAATATAGCAGAGAACTTATGCTATGTGAAAAACTTGCAATTTTAAACAATTTTTAAAGAATGAATGTTATAAGTCTAACTATCTTGCATATCACATTTTTTTAAAAGAAATATATTCTTTCCATGGGTAAAATTGTGTTTTCTATAACAAATTTGTCTATTACATTAATAAATAATTATGGTAGTGTTTTTAATCATTTGAAAGCACTTACTTTATACTAAATACGCAGGACACCAATGAAATGCATACATGTTTTGATATTTAATTCTTTAAAAATAATAAAGACAAACTTATTCTTAAAAAAAAAAAATCAGTGGCAAATTTATCTTAAGTCTATTTACCCATATTTAAGATTTATTCATAAAATAACTAGTTTTAGTACGAATTTCCAATTTTCTAGTTTAATGGTTTTTTCCTTTTGTAAATACTAGATGAGCATATTATTTGATTAAAGGCAATTTTCTTCACCAATATGAATATCTTATCGTCATATATCATTTAAAAAGATTTGGAGTTAAATTTCTTGGGAATTCTGATCATGTAATATAGCTGGCCCTTTTTTGTAAGGATTTCAATTTCAGAAGAAATGTATTGAACAAGGGTAAAATAAAACCAGAATTACAATCACAACAGTCAACATGTTCACTCTTACCTGTCTTAAGAGAATTTCAAGATGGGAAAGAGTGAAAAACTGTTATGAAGAGCATGCACAGAATAGTGTATTAAAAACTGCCATAAAATTCTTTGAAGATTCAGACCATTCTTTAATTTGAATCCATCTTTATTATTTTGATTTATTATGCAACAAAATGTGCCAGATATTTCATAAATATCTTTTACATTAATAAAGTTAATTTTATTTAAATATTTTTCACAATAAACACTATTCAATATATCAGCTTTATATTCATTAATGTAACTTAAACATCTTATTATATTTTTTGAATTCTTATAAATGGTTTAAAAAATTAAGATAAAAGTAATTTATCTGCCTTTTTTATGTTACTAAGAATAGTGGGATAACAACACAGGTGAGAGAGCTTCTAAAATTATATCAACTTTTTAATACATTTTAAAAGTTTTAATGCTTATTTCTTGAATTTAATTTTTGACTTCTTTGGGCTAAAATTGAAAGCATTTAAATACAATAAAAAATGGTTGAAGGATTATTTTTAAATTTCAAATCTTATAGAATACAATTTGAATATAGTATTCTGAAAGCATAAAATTTTTCTCACAAATCAGTACAGAGAATCAAAATGAAAAATAATGTTTAAAAGCACAATTGTGTGTACTCTTTGATGGTTTTTGTACCAGATAGTATCAAATTCAGAAAAATTTTCTCAACATGAACAAGTTTCAAAAACAGTTTTGGAACTAAGCATTTTTGTATTAAATAAATTTAATCTCTGATTCTAATTTCCTCTGTAACTAACATCATTCCTAAACACTTTTAAACATAAAAATGTTTTAAAAAGTTAACATTAAATCATTTAGAAAAATGAAATTTAAAATGCTCAAAAGATTACAAAGCTTGAGAGATTTTGAAAAACAACACATAATCCTTAATATATATAAGATATAAACAATTGAAATTTATTTTTAAAAATTTACGCATATAATTAGGAAACAATATAATATTGCACCATAGAAAATTGGGAAACTCAAAACACTGAATCCAGGTTCCTTCTTTTACACTGATACAGTTATTTATCAGTGAAGTTTGTGTTTACTTCTGAATAACCATTGAGATATCCCTAATTCACTGATACATATAATCCTTTATTTTATCAAAAAGACATTTAATATCAGAATATAAGAATCAAGTAAGCATTTGGTTAACAAAAACGATGCCTAGTGGAAATATACATGGGAAAAAAGTTAAAAGTGCGCAGATTAGCATTTGTTTAAATGAAAAATAATTCAGAAAGTTTCAACATTATGAATAAATATGAAAAAAGGTTTTAAGTTAAGAAATAATTAAAAAACATTAAACAATTAATTTTTGTTGAAAAATTCTATTTTTTTTCTCCTCTTATTCAATATATTAAATCCCAATTTCTTTAAATGAATAAAACTTCTGACAAATCATAAAAAAAATTCCATTTATATACAAATAAAAAATATATTTACAATTCTTTGTTACAAAAATCTAAATCACAAAGACATTTTTTAAAAAAAAGTACAAGTGTATTTGATAATCATTAATAATGAAATATTATAAAAAGTATGGAGAAAATCACACACTTATTCTGAAAATTTTTACGATAAAATTAGTTAATTTCCGGAGTAAATTAATTTCCTAAAATTTAAAAAGAATAAATACTTCTGAATATTTCTAACCATTTTGCATTTAAATAATTATTAAAAACTATTTCTCAAGGGTTAATTAATATAAGTGAGTAATATTTCTTCAAATAAATTGCAAAGACTTGATTTTTCATAAACTTTTATGGTATTGCAAATTCTCAAAGAAAAAAAATTTAGAATTCATAATTGTCAAAAGGCTAAAAAGTGCATCATGCAATATAGTTAGAAGATACACATAAACTCTAAGTTTGAGAAGCTGAAAGATTATTAACAAAGTTGAGATGCATTCAAACAAAACATGCATAATTCATACGCTTAAAAATTTTTCATAAAATAAAAAATAAATGTTAAAATGTTTTTAAAATTTTTAATCATTAATACATTTGATTTATGAGTAAAACACAAAGACTTATATGACTACTGAGATTCTATTGCAGAAAGCTAAATTCATAGAAAAACTTGCATAGAAAGTTCATTGAGAATAATTTCAAAAGAATGCAGATAAAATAAGAAATGCAAAATGTTATGATTTATGGAAATAATTAAACAAATGAATAAAAAATAATGACAATTAAAATAATTAAACAAATGAACTATTAAAAAAAATATATTTTTATACTGTATTTTTATTACACATTTAGTAAATACTTATAAAATTAAAATACGAAATAATTTCAATAAAAGATTTCATGAGTTATTCATTTCTAAGAAAAAGCTTCTATTTTATAGTTATGCTCCAAACAATTAAATAATAATGAAAGTAATATTCTGAATGAATATAAAAAAGTTAAAAATCAATATTAATCTACATTAGACCTTGGAATTAAAATGTTAAAATAGGAGAATTCATTTGCTTGCAAATAGTATTTAGTACAAAGTAAATATATCAAATTTAACACTTTTTTTTTTGCAGTAAATATCGAGCAAATTTAATTTACTAGTATGTCAGCTAGTTTACAAATGGGATTATTCAATTTTTTATACATTCTGCTTCAGAAGTTATTTTACCTGTATTCTTCAGTTAAATTAAATTTGGAATGTCAATACCTTTTTAAATAAACTTCACCAAATAAGAAATATCACCCGTGCAAATGTGTTGATGAGAAATGATTGTCCATCCAATGCCATTGGAGTGTAATATCTACAGAAAAATCAACACTTAATGAATAAACATTCACTTGCCATTCACCTGACAATGTGGTGGGCTTAACTGTCTCTCACACATGCTGGCGGGAGAAGCATCTCCAGCACAGCTTTCCACGTAAGGATATGGCAAATCATCCATTATTTTAGAAGTCCTGTCACAGTTCTTCTGGCAATCCGTTTGTTCACCAGGATTGGAAGATGAAATTGGAAAACTACATGAAGTTTGTTGGCAACTGTTTTGATTTAAATGTGAGGGAGGCATGTTATTGACATATTGAGGAATGTTGGATGAACTCTGAGTGGAGCAGAAATGTTGATGCCATGCAATGGTGACATCATCGATAGGTCCACTCCAAGACTGTCTTCCACCTGTGTCATGAGTCAAATTGCCAAGAGTTCGGAAGTCGTAAGAAGCAGACCGTTTGTGACGACATAGGCTTTGCGTAGAGCAATTGTTATCGCACATTTTGTCTAACACATAACAATTGAGTTTATTTTTTTCCAATTTATTCTTCTCACCACATATATATTTCTGTAAAACGAATTAAAAATGAGTCAAAACATGCTATAATACTAAGGGAAAATGAACCAATATTTAATAGAAAATTTAAGATTTAGAGTACTAAGTATTTTCATGTGGCAAGCTCATAGAGAAATGAAATAAATACATAGCCAGGAACCAATTTTGGCTCCAGCTAGGAGGAGAAGGAGGTCAGTGTTTAATCCCTTGACCAGGTAAGGAGGCCTAAGGAAGGGCATTTTTTAATCATAATTGTACTGAATGATTAATGAAGACAAAACATCCATACTTAACTTTAGTATTCAGCTTTAAAAAACTGTAAATGTTGGTTTTTAAAAACTTAATAAAAATATTAATTTTCTCAGTAGTCTCACCCAAAATGTATAAATGTAATGTAATACAAAATCAAAGTCTATACATGCATAAATTTCATTAAAAGAATTCCTGTTTCAATTAAAAGTATTTTGTAATTGGAAAGATATTTCCTTTATGGAAAGGAGTGAAAATCCTAGCTCATCATAAACTCAGTACTTTCAATAACAAATTCTTTAGCTTAGTACTACTTGAAGTTAAGAAATTAATGTTTTGGTTTTGCATGATGCAACACGTAAAGGATTAATTATTTTTAAAACCTAATTCACAGAAATACTTCTTTTTAGGAAATGTCATTTTTATAATTTAAAATTATTAATATATATATGTGTGTGTGCACGTGTGAGGAAATAATTTTACTTTTAGTTTTATGCATTAAAAAAAAAAAAAAAACCTATTATTTAACATTATTTTTATTACAAATAAGATGTGAACTTTTAACATATAGCAATAATAATAATAAAAAATTAAAAAATATAATTTTTAAAGTAACAACTGTTAAAAGGTAATTTACACACATTTATAAAATATTTATATCAACTAAATTACATTATAAAAGAATCCCTGATTTTTAAACCATTTTAGATTGAAAACTGCAATTTTTCCCCAAGAATAGAAACTTACTTGAAAATAATAATTGAAAAAATGATTAATATAACAGAATTATATTTTAGGATAATTCCAAGAAATATTTATATTCACATGGACTTACAAAATTAAGTAAATTATCAATTATTTAAAAGCCATCAATCATAAATTCATTGTAATTTTGATCATGAAGATATCAACTTGCAGCAAAATATATTCAAACTACAAGAATACCTTCTCGTTCCCTTCATTTTGTTGATTTTTTTCTTCTTTCAGTTTTTTTCATATATTGTCATATTAAAAATTTAATTAAAATGATCAACATACACAGCTGCTACATTTTACTTAAAAGTGGCATACAAATGTAATTTTCATATAATCCGTTTACTTTAACATATGCATGAAGTAAAAGAATTCTTCTATTCCTAGGATAAATATTTAAAATTAGTAAAAAAATTTGAATTGCTTCTTAAATTGTGAAATTCAGTGGCTTGGAGTTTTTGATTTTCCAACTAGAAAACACTATTTTTAAACTACATTGAACAAAAGAAATTAATACAGAATTATATCAATAGTACATACAGGAAAAATACTGAAATTTTTTTTAAGACTACTTGCTATTATTTTAGTTCAATCTAAAGTCGGGGAGGGGGAATTTTTACAAGCTGGAGTATTAAAAAACATACGATAATATTTCATATCACATGATAGTAATTAATATATTTCAGGATCACCCTCTTTTTAATAGACTATAGAATATTATGCTTAGAGCATTTAATAAAAATTTTTAATGTCATATCAATTAGGAATTTTAATAGGAGTAGAAATCGTAAAAATTTCAAGTTAATAAATTCATAATTTATCAACAGAATTTAAATATAGGAGCATAAAAAAATCATATACGATTACTTAACAGATTAAACCTTTACAAAATCGAAGAGTACTGAGAAATTCTTTTTCGTTTATTTTCTAGAAACAATTTAGAGAAAAGCAAACTTTATACATTGTTTACAACATATATATATTTTGGAGGTGAGGAGACGAGGAAAAATTTTTAGATATCCAGGGAGAAAAGCAACTTTATCAGAATTAGTCAATAATCAAAGATGTTAAACTACAAGTGTTTAAACATTTTCTAATTTTGTGATACAAAGAGCAAATACAAAAATACTTATTTACTCCAATAAAAAAATCAAGCAGCATAAATATTACAAAAAAGGAACATTATTTAAATGTCTAGTGTAAAGAAAACCAAGCATTAAATAGGGTTTGGATTATTTTACCTGCATATTGATAAGCTCTTCTTTCTTTTTCTCCAGTTCTTTCTCTTGCTTGGCCTTCTCTTGTTCCCACTGCAACCGTTCTTGGCTTAGCTTCTCCTGGATGTTTCGCAACTCTTCCAGCTGATAGTCTGGTCTGTAGCGTCTCCTCCCGAACTCTCTGACAGAGATGAGAAAATGCACATCATTCATTTAAAAGATTTAACATTTCATATTTGAAATTTTTTCTAAGTAATATACTTAGTTTCCTAAGATGTTAATATTTGTTTCTTCAAAATGACAATACATTCAGGAAACTATAAAATTTTAATGAAACTAATAAGAAGCTTAAAAATTTTTTATTTTGCTGTTACAAAGAATGAAAATGTTTAAAATCGAAAAAATTAATGTAAGAGCAGTTGAAAAAATTTCTGGAATTATTTTACACTGCTTACTAAGAAGCATAAAATTTTAATTCTAAACTAGTTAAAATTTAACTAATAAATTCCTTATATAAATAAAACTTTATGACTAAATTTCTTAAAAAAAAAAAGCAAAATAAAGTACATAACTTAAAACAGATTTTTAACAATAAAATTTAAAAAATATATAATTATATGCAAGAATTACAAAAAAAAATCAAGTAAAGGCTAAACTAAAATGAGGTACATGAAATTAAAAAAAAATCACCCATATTGTTTTAGTTAAAATATTTTAATCCACAACATGAATAGGTCTTAATATAATATTTACATTTACTTTCAGAATTTACACAATTAAGCATTACATAAACTTACTTTCTATATACTGAGAGATGATGATGTAGTAAGCTCTAAAAAGAAAAAAGATATTTTAATATTTTGTTTCATTTCTATGTGCACTGTCAAGAAAATTAAATAAAAAAAGTGCATAAATTAATCGGTAAAGATTTCAATGTAAGTTAAAACAATCACCATAACAGAAGCAAGCAACTGATTCAATTCAGCTAATTCTTCTAAGCGATTGTAACCCCCTGGAGATGATGAATAATTTAAATTGCTTCCACTAGATGAACTTTCCTAATTAAAAAAATAAAATATTTAAAAATTACCACAGAAGTCTAATTATTCAGAATAATGATAGAGAATAGGATAATGAAGAAATATTTTAAATTAAAAAAAATAAAAATACTAGCATTAAAGCAAAATAAAATTGAAGTTTAATTGGGTCTTTGTACATAATTATGTTTAGAGTATATTTAAGAGAGATTTCTAAAATATCTGTTGGTAAAGAAGTATTTACCTATACACTTTAGCAGTGTAATTAATAACTATAAAATGCATACCTGTCAATGCTTAAAATTTTAATTCTAAGATTTTTTTTTTATCTCATTTTTGTTGTGCCAGATATCTATTAACATTTAAATTTTTTGCTCAGAAGTAAAACAATAGTACTTCAATACAAACATTTGAAAAATAATGTTTAATATTATTATATATTAAGAATTATTTTTAACAAAACGAATTAGAATGCCCCAAATGTCAAGCGATTATTTTTCAGGCATTTAGAGACACTTGAAATTATAAAGAGTCCTTTATAATTTTCCAATAATCAACATAGCTAGAGTCAAAACTAAACTAAAAATAGATGTAAATGAATTTTGAAATGAAGAGAGATCAGCTTTCTTTAAATTAACATAGTAAAATAATCCTGACTAACTTGACAAGTCATTAATACTGCAAGTTCCCACAATTTAGCTAAAAAGTGAACACAGTATGATTACACCACACAAGTAGAAACTAAGTAAAAAAAGCAATTATGCATTTACCGGAGTTTTCGATAAGGGTGCAAATTTTATACTCAATGCAGTACTTTCTGTTTTTGTCTGAAATATAAAATATAAATTTAGTTTCAAAACTAGGAACAGAATTACGGCAAAAATACCAAGTTAACATTAGGAATACAACAAATTATCTTAACATTCCAATACCAGTGAAAAAATATTTTATGATTATTTTATTGATATATATACTTTATAATAAGAAATAGATGCTTTTATTGCAAATGCAGGCAAAATATGAGCTGACAAAAAAGAGCACAATAAATATACTGCTACTCACCAAAATGCATACTCTTATTCTATGCTGAGTTATATGGCATCAGTAATAAATCAATAATGGTTTCTATATTACCTAATGATTTTATCATCTATACTTTTCACAAAAGGTCATAATTTTAATCAATTGCTCTTCACTGCCAAATAAGTGTTGCTGTAATCTCTTTGGTCTTTCTTGGTATTGCATTTTGGTAAGTCAATATAATGTAAGTATATAAAATATTTATTTAAAATGAAACAATAAACCAAACAATTTTGACAACAATTTATCTTTAATCACCTTATAACATATTGCCATTTAAATTAGAAAAAGATTTTATAATTTCTAAGAACTGAACTTTAAACTAATAATATGTAAAAATACATATTTGGAATTATTTTTGAAATTATTAATTGCCCCTTAAATTAAAAAAAAAAAAAGATTTCATAACTAATTACAATGATAAGTAAAAATATATCTTCTTGCCATTTAACTTTTTGAAATTTATATTATAAAAAATTTATAATCCCTAAATATGGACATTAAAAAATCAATGATATGAAGAAATTACATTTTTAAAATCATCATTGCTATTTAAATGAAAAAAAAATTTATAATCAATAAAAACTGAACTTTACATCAATACTTAGCAAAAATAAATATTTTTGAAATTATGTTTGCCATTTAAATTTAAAAAAATGATTTCCTAAACCATAAAAAATGAATTTTAAACCAATAATATGTAAAAATACATTTTTGAAATTATTACTGCTATTAAGTTTTTGCAATTGTCTATAAAAAAGGCAGGCAATACATAAACCAATAATACATAAAATACAATTTTGCAATTATCATTTTTGAAATTATTAATTGGCATTTAAAGTTAAAAAAATATTTTATAACCCATTAAAAATGAATTTTGAATCAATGATAAGTAAAATTATATCTAAGATTATTCTTGTCATTTAATTTTTTTGAAATTTAAATTAAAAAAAAAAACGTATAATCCATAAATATATGGACTTTAAAAACCAATAAGTAAAATATACATTTTTGAAGTTATCAATGACATTTAAATAAAAAAAAGTTTCATAATCAATAAAAGCTGGTTTTAAACCAATATGCAAAAATTAATATTTTTGAAATTATCATTGCCATTTAAACTTAAAAAAAATGATTTCGTGAACCATAAAAATGAATTTTAAACAAATAAGTAAAAATTTATTTTTGAAACTATTATTAATTAAATTTTAAAAATTAGAATTAATTTTTAAAATTTAAATTAAAAAATATTATAAAAAATGAACATCTATAAAAATGAACTTTAAACCAATATATGTAAAAATACAATTTTGTATTTTTAATACACTATGTAAAAATACAATTTTGAAATTATCATTGCTATTAAATTTTTTACCATTTAAATTAAAAAAAAATAATAATCTAAAAAAAATGAACTTTAAACCAAACATATAAAAAAATTTGAAATTGTCATTGCTATTTAATTTTTCGCCAATTAAATTAAAAAAATCCAATTATATTATATAAATTAAAAATAATATTCCATAAAGCAATAATTTGTAAAAATAAATTTCTGAAATCATCATTGCTATTTATTTTTTGCATTTAAATTAAAAAAAATCATAATCTATAAAAACTGAACGTTAAGCCAATAATATGCAAAATTACACATTTTAAATTATCATTCTTATTTAATTTTTGCCAATTAAAAAATTATTCTATAAAATGGAATAAAATTTTTTTAGTTTTCTGACATTTAAAAGCAATTCATATTCTATAAAAAATTAACTTTAAACCAATAATACGTACAAATACAATTTTGAAATTATCATCATTGCTACTTAATTATTTGCCCAATTAAATTAATAAAAATTTTTTTTTCCATAAACCAAAAATTTGTAAAAACACATTTTTGAAATTATCATTGTAATTTAAATTTAAAAAAAGATGAACTTTAGACCAATAATATGTAAAAATAGTTTTGAAAATATTATAAATTTAAGAAACTTTTTTTTATGCTTTGCTATACATACTGTTACCTTCATATGTAGACTAGAATCTGAATAGGAGAGTTCTCTATCACCACTACAGTCTCCATCCATCTCTTTTAATTGCATTAGTTTTTTTTTTAAGATACTCACTGCAAAAAAATATGAATATTTATTTATGAAATTCTTGAGAAAAATGTATATGAGCAATCAACAGTTTCTAGTTTCAATTTGCCATAAAAATACATCTTATTTTATTCAATTATATTATATTATATTGATTGAACCAATTAAAATTTTTATAAGTTCTCATTTACAACTTTAGTTAAAAAAAAAAAAGATTTTTTAAAAGATAGTTTTTTAATAAATCTTTTTTTTTATGATAAGTTTATGGTACAAGAATTGAATTTTTTACACAAATATTGTTTGAAAAGATTTCTAAGACTTTTAAACAAAAGAATATAAACAATCCATTCAAATATTTCACTCGATAATTAGAATTAGAAATTTATTCCTAGAGTGGGAATTGCTTAAGACTTCCAATTCAAAAGAGGTGAAGGGAAAATAAATTTGACTTGTTTTATTTAAAAAGGAAAAAAAATAATAATTTACTGAATTTTTCTTGAAAAATATATTGAATAAAAATAAAAGAAATAACTGGATAGAAAAATTTTGGTATAGCAACTCTTGGTATTTTTTTTTCACATTACCTTTGTCTGTAATTTCTCTCCCAGAATTGTCAAAACCACCAAATGTTTCTGCTCGTTTAGGTAGAACAGGTGACATGCCAGCAGATGTTGTACACTCCAAGGAATTCACATAGGGATTTGTATCAAAATATAGCATCTTACTAGCAATGTTGCATGCTACAAAAAATTAATAATATAAATGTTAATTCACAATAAAAATTCTAGAGCTCAGATAATACTTGCATTTCTCAGTACTCAACAGAAAAACATTAACCTGCATTTCTCAGCAGTTTATTTAGAAATATCTTATTCCTATTTTAATACTTTCTAGGATTAATTGATATACTTACAAAATTACACTGCTATTTATTACCCAAGATTTGATAACGTTTTTCACTATAAATGCATTAACACAATAAGAACCATTTGATATTTTTTTTGTCTCATAAATATTTTCAGTTAAGCAGTCATTTATACATAAATAAAAAAAACTTCATGCAATATGAAAACAAAATGAATTAAGAAGATTAATGTTAAATAAACATAATCAAGATGAAGGGAATATGCAATAAATAGAAGATAACAGAAATTAAACACATTTTTCTGTTATAATTTGATTTAGGTTTATATAAATGGCAGAATCAGACTAGTTATATTAAGCAAATAGTTTGATTCTATCAAATGATTGTTGAATTTAATTTCTTTTTTCTATATTTTTTGTAAATAATTTTTAAGAGCAAAGCATTTATTGAGGACATTAGATTTCAATGCTTTTATATTTTCTTGTCTCAAAGCACTGAACTGAGCTGAACAAAACAACTGACAGAAAAGAAACTGCATTTATTAACTCAGAAATACTAGGGTAATTCATTGTTTGATAATCAAATTTGTGATTTTTAAGCAAACTTAGATTATTTATTATTGTTAAGAGATTAAAGCATATTCAAATAGCATGGGATTATTAAATACTGCTATTTCTTAGGCATTTGTTGAATACTAACATAAATGAATATTTAAGTTTCAAATTATCGAAATAAATTTTTTCTGTTTTGAAAAATACAAATAATTTTTGTTTTTTTATTAATAATAAAACAATTTACTAATTTAACTTATTTTGCTAATTTAAATTTGATGAATATAGATATATACTGTAATCAAAAAAAGAAAACTGTTGTTTTTTATAAGTGATTACATCAGTTTCCAAATAACGGTTTGAATTATTGTAGTAAGAACACAGTGCAAGTACTGTTAAGGAATATACATGAAGAGATAAGCAGTAGAGGGTTAATATACTAAAAATCTTGAAGTGACATATAATGTTTAAAATTTCTGTGTTAATATATAATTGTTTTGTAATTAATGAAATAAATGTTTATAAAAATCCATGGACCAAACTAAATTTTTATTTAATGATTCTAAATTACCAATCTTGTTTTTAGTTGGCTATTAAATAGCAAGATAACATTTAAAAACTTACTTTAACAATCTTCTTAATTTTGTTACAACTGAAAAATTTTCTTTCGAACAATTTTATATAGCATCAGAAAAAATTGTTTCACAACTCAAAATTAATGCCAAATAAAAAGTTGGAATAAAATTCCGAAAATTAGATATTTAAAATGAACTCACCTACACAAAAAATCAAGAATTATGTAACATTTGAATGAAAAAAAAATAAAGAATCAGTTTTTTATTAGAAATCTATTAGCTAAATCCAATCCACGATATTATTTAGTAAGATCTTATAAAACGTTTCTCATCCCAATGACCAGTAGTGCGAAATCAGTTATAAAATGTTCACTAAATGAAAGTTTAAAGTATCATAGTTTGGTTGATTGAGTTTTATAGCATCAAAAGTATCATAGGAGTAATCACATTCCAAACGTCTATGAAAAAACAAGAAAATTGTGGCACATACTTCTTAAAAATTTTTAATTCCTAATTTTTTAATTAATAGCAGTTTACTTTTTTTTTTAGCTTAATATAAAAATAATTTTATATATAATTTTTTTTACCTAGATTAAGATTTGATAGTAATAATTGTTCCGTTTCCTCTTCATCCTTTTGCAAAAGCTGATGAAAATCCACCTAAAATAAAATACAATATAACTTAAGAAAGTAATAATGATTTAACAATACAATGATTAAATATATCATGCCACAATAAAACAAGAATGGTACAGGTATGAAATTTCTCAGAAGGATATTTTCAGAAAATTACTAAAGAACTAATATTTTTGGAATCAGAATTTTTTAAATTATACCAACTTTCTACCAAAATTTTTGACACAAACAGTTTCTAATTTTAATTTATTTTATAGATCAATCATATCAGTTTGGAATATTTCATTCACACGACATTCAGTCATTTACAAGCTATAAAGTTTAAGTAGTTAATACTTCTCAAGCCAATAATTATATACATAATTTGAATAAACAAATGCACATTAGAATTAATCAAATTTATATTCCACTGTAATAAGTTGAGCAGAAAAATAATTGAAACACTCTCAGATTTGTTCAATCAACTGCAATTGTGAAAGAAAATATGAATTTTTTTTAATAATAAAATCAATTCTGATAAGAAATGGATATATTGTGAACAATTTTCTAGATACATTTTGAATTACTTATGAGAGAAAGAAAAAAATTGTTTAAATAAATAATACCTACAAGAGTCTTCCATTGATCTGCAGATAACAATAGAAACTAATGAGAATAATTTAAGTATGAGGAACAATGGAAAAATAGCTTGTATTAAAGACAATGTTCAAGAAATATTAAAATATAAAAAGCATTATTCCTGAACTGCAGACATCTTTTAAAGTTGTTTACATTCATTCTTTAATATTTTATGAGAATATTCATTTACTACTATGAAATACATTAAGATAAAGACCAAATAATTTGAAACTTAAGGTTCATTTTTAGTTCCAATGAAATAATGAACTCTAAGAAAACAACAGAGTTTAAAGCTTAATAAAATTTTTTAAACCCCAAAAATTTAATTATATCTTCCCTTAGAAAGTAAAACAGACGTTTTAATGCTATAGATATGGATACAGACATTAAGTGAATATTTAATGAAGTTTTAAACAAAATTTGTATAAGCATATTTGTGACAAGAGCTTTATTATATGCCTTACATTTCCACAAGAAATTAAACTACTGAATTTCTAAAAACAAAGAATTTTTTTTTTAAAACTTACATTTGAAAATTTCTGTCTATCAAAACCCAGTAGCTCCTATAAATAGAAAAAATAAAAATTTGTTATAAAAGAATTTAAAAAAATCTTAGCACATGAGACAAATATAAATTTTTTTTAAATATACATAATAGAGCTTTTCTAACTTAAAGCTCAATTAGACATTATAAAATCTATGTAAATTATACTAACAACATGGCAAGACATAATACCGTTAGCTTCAAAAAACTGATCTTATAAATAAATTACTGAAAAGTCATTAAACATGTATTCAACTGTTCCATTTTCTAATAATTTTTACTTTTATATTTCTAACTCAATAATTTCAGTATGAAACAAAAATTTATTGTTATATATCTTAAAATTTAAAAAAAAAAAAAAAAAAAAAAAAAAAAAAATGAAGACTATTTTTGAATTCCCAAGAGGATGTTAATTTTTGCAAAGTTCACATTATAAAAATGAAACAATAAACATGAGCTTACAATAATAAGCATAGTAAGATCTAGTTCAATAAATCAATCATTTAAAATATTTTTTAAATTTTTTAAAATTAGAAGAATAACAAAAATATACATAAAAATGTAATCAATGATGCTGGAAAGTAGGCTTTTAAGTGCATATATTTTATATACTAGCAGATGGTTTTTGTAAGATTACACTTTATTTCATCTGTTCAATTTATAAACTCTATTGATTTGTAAGTAATGTTTTGCACATGGTGGATTTTTTCTATAATTTTAGAATAAACTTTGATAAAATAAGAAATTACCAAAGCATCAAACATTGCTTTTATCTTTTCCTCACAAAGAGTAACAATTTCAACATCTTTTTCTTGCATGGAAGCTAAATATAGAAAGAAAATACAAAATTATAAATATACTGAGTGAACAAAATATTTTTTTAGAAACTTCAATTTTAAATAATATAAAACTTATACAAATGCTTTCTCAAAATGCTTATGAAGTTTTAATTCAAACCAAAGTTCAATAGAATTTTATCATTTCACATTTCAAACACATAATGCCATAAATTAAAATTTTGTAACTAAAACTACTCCAAATACAGTTTAGTTACATTAACCATAGTTGAACAAATATGTTTTTTAATATTTTTTGAATTAACACCCAAATGATATTTAAAAAGCAATTTTAGGGGGAAAATATAATAACAAAGAAAGATCTCTAAATTCTAAATACTTTAGCTTTTTTGAAGACTTTTACTCAGAAAAACAAGAATACAAATAAATTACAAAAGACATACAAATAAACTTCAAAGGGCATACAAGTTTAAATACTAAAGAATACAAACATATTTAAATATTAAAATTACACATTTCAGAAGCAGTAAATTGCTTTAAAAATGCATACTATTTTTTAGTCAGTTGACAGAAGTAATGACCACATGTATCATTAAATATTTGTATAAAATAAAAGATTTTTCAGTAAAAAATCATCCAATAATTTATATTTTTTTAAGTAAAAAAAAAAAAAGTTATTTACCACAAAGCTCAACAATTTTTGTTGCTCGATCATCATCATCAGCAATTAAATCACTATCAGTTCTTCCTCTGATAGTGGCACTTGCTCTGGCTTCTGCAACAAAACAAATAACTGTGTTATAACCTAAAGCTTTATTTCAGAAAAGCCTACTTTTCAAAATGGTTAGTCAAACAAATTAATAAGAGCAATTATATTACAATAATATTTTTGAGCACATATATTTTTAATAAACATTCCCTATGTAAATGTATAAGTAACATTTAAAAAGTAAAAATAAATGAAAAAATTGTCAACAGAAATTTTAACTCTAAACCATTGAAAATTAGTGTATTCTTCTCATATGCAAGCCAATAAAATAATATTTATAAAATAAGATGTAAATTATAAAAATCTTATTTGTACTACAGATCACTATGCAAATTTACAAATGTTCAAGAAGTTAAGAGAGCTTTCATATAATAAAAGAACTTTTATTTAACCAAATTATTAAAAATTCATACATAACAGAATAATCTGTTATAAAAACTGAATTAATTCAAATAAATTGAAATTAATTCAAAATGCTTTTAAAAGTGAGCTGCTTTATAACCATATAGAAATTCCAAAAACATTACTTAAATTTATATTTTAAGTAATTATAAGAACAATACTTCTAGAATTTAATATTCTTTGCACTCTCATAATCAATACATTTTTTATTAAAAACGCCAAATCTCTGTGTTTACTACCAAGTATGCCATGCGGCTCATGAAAGTAAGTACATTCAACAACCAATTTACAAGACAACAACAAAAGAACTAAAAGAACAAATGTAAAACAGCAATGTTTTTTAAACTTCTCAAAAGATTGGAAAAAACTGTGATTAACATGATGCTTTTATTTGGTTCCAACAGTCGCACATTTTGGAGCTAGCAGGCAACTTGAAGTGCACCAAAACATTTAACATCTTCCACAGATTGGAACAAGCATAAAAATGAGTATATTTGAAGAATTTAAGATATAACTTGTTTTAAAAGAGTAATAACAAACAGTTCAGATGTAAATGATTATTTTCTTATATAAATGCATTACAATAAATTTAACTTTTAATTCTTAAGCAAGTATTACATTCTGCTATTAAGATATGAATTCTTGTATGTACAAGTAACAAGTTATCTAATTTGTATCAATGACTTAATAAGTGAACAACAAACTTCTCATTTTATAATATTCACAAACAGAAGGTAATTTCATCATGATGTAATTTCATATTTAATATTTGAGAGCAAATGAATTCACATACTTCATGAATACTTTAAGTTGAAATCAGTACATAACTGCAAGATAAAATTAAACACTATGAAATAGTTAAACAGGTAAATGTATTAACTTAAAGGTAGGAACTTCTGTATAATTAGTCCTTATTTTGAGTTAAAAATAAAATGATAAATGAGTTAAAAGAAATTTAATGTTTCTTAAATTCACACGTTTAATTAGGAATCAGAACAGTGAAATAAGATTATTCACACCTATTACTATATATTATGAGATTTTATTGCATATTTAGAAAGCACAGAAATATGTGAATTTCTCTAAATTCCTTTAATATATATAATTTTGATTGGTTAAACTGACAGTTATATAGACATTTATTGAAAATAACAAGTTCTGCTCTCATGGTCTTAAATTCAACAAATCAAGAAAATAATTGAAAATTAGTTCAACAGATTCTCAATGTGAACAAAATGGTGTAAGTTTTTAATAACATAAATACTACAAATTCAATTTAATTATAAGTTAATACTACCATAGAAATAAGCAAAATCGTTGATATAAAATTTATAATACAAATCATACTATGTATTATTTTATTTCAATCAATGTTAATTAAAAACTCAATTAGATTAATTCTTGAACATATTCACATATTTTTAAATTGGCTGATGAACTTTCAAAAGAAATTTCCCTCAATAACACGAGAGAATATTTATCAACTCTTTTAATACAGTACCATGAGCAGCCATTGCAGCAGAGTCTCTTATGATTTGCATCCATTGTTTCTTATCTTTGGGAGAGGAACAGAGCATTTCATACATTTCTGGATCTTTTGGATTAGAGGATATTAAGTAGATTCCCCTGCTGTTTTGGCCAGCTTTCTCCCGAACTAACAATTTTGGAAGGGAAATAACAGCAGCCTGCAAAAAAAAGTCTAACAGTTAACAGCATTTTCTCCTTTATGAAAAAAATTAATTTGGTCTTACGATTACAACAATTTATACATTAAATTATTTTACCAGAAAATAAAATCAATTTTCTTAGAATTAAATTTTTTAAAAATGCAAATGCATAAAATGAGTAAATTTTGATTAGTTGATGATATTTTGATTGTTAAAAGCAATGTCATTCCTGAAATAATCAATATAATGTAGTTTGCAGCTCTCACACAATAAAACAACAATGCAAATGATCGATTGATTTTTTTTATTAGAAACTTCATGTTAAACACAAATGCTGAGTAACTTGAGCCAACTATTATTATTTTAACTAAATTAAAGTAATAATTAGTTATATGTAATATAAGAAAATTTAATATAATAAAAAATTTATTAACCAATTGGCAATAGGCATCAGAAATTAAGATGAATAAATTTTTTTTAAGAAATTCTTTGAATATATGTCACAAATGTGGCACTATTTCAATAAATGAAGATAAGGCAATATTTTAATTAATTTGATGATACAAGTCAACATGAATGTTCACTAATAAATATACATAAAATCAACTGTTTCATTTGAGAATTTAAGAGTTGAGCGATTTAGAAATTACAGCTGAAACAATAACAACATTCATTCATTTAAGCAGATTTCATATTTAATTCTTTTCATTTTACACTATTTTAGCAACACATAAATATTTAGTCATTAGCATTAGAATAAATACATTATTGTAACACTCTCCATGTTAGGTAAAATTTTAATTCATTATGAATTAAATTAAATATCTTCATATTAAAAAAACATATAATTATAAAAATAATAATAAAATGCAAAAAATCTACAAAATATTTGCATTTTAACACCTATTTTGGTTTAATAGATAAACATTTTTTCTAGTTCAATGCTTTAAATTAAAAAAATATAAACATTTGGAACAAAAAGTATGGATGTATATTTCTATTCATAAGTTTGCTCAATTATATCTACATATATATGTTTTAACAAATACTTCATAATTTTGTTCGAAGATTCTTTAATTCTTCAAGTAAGACAAAATTATTTATTAACACATAGCAATCCTTAAAAATATTCATTGAATAAAAAGATATAAAAAATTATTAAATACAAAACTGGAAGCTTAAAACAATCGAAAATGTATCTAAAAACATAGAAAAAAAATTCAATTTCAAGGCTTAACAAATTGATTACATTACTTAAAAAATGTATAAATCTTTCTTCTTATACATGATGAAGAAATTATTCTAAATGGATTATAAATGTAATAACTTGGTTAAATGTATTTGGGAATTAATAAATCGTCGTGCTATTTATCTTGAATAACTATCAAAGAAAGAAAAAAATTTTTTAACTCAATGCAATTTTTCTACACACAATTCTAAAAAAAAAAATTTTTTTTTTTTGAATTATAAAATATGAGATATTTACTTTATTATCTAAGGATGCAAAAGAAAACTTCTGGTTATTTTCTTGGAGAAGAACGATGACATCTGATAAAATGATCATATGTACATCTAGAGGAGAAAATCAAAATTTCTAAAGATAAATATTTTATCATGGCAAATTTTTTCACATATAATTGTTATAAAATGATATTAAGTTTCAGTCCCATACAAATATTTATTTCAAGATTCAAAAGAAGTTTTTCCAAATAGAAGTAATTCAGGTTAAAAGTATTTTCACTACAATTATGTTGAGTTAAACTTTAAAATTTATAACATTTAAGAATATTCTGCATTATACTAATTTACTTTTTGAGTATATTTTTTTGTAACTTTTAATTTTTTTGTAACATAGTCAGACTTAAGTTATAGTTGTATAACATAATAGTAGGTAATTACCTACTATAAATGTTTTTTACCAATAATTTAGAAAAAAAATTCTTTTTCAAATTACTTTAATTTAAAAAAACAGAAATTTTTAAATTATGCATTGTTATAAAGTAAATATGAAGATTTTATGTACAAAAATTAGAATCGTCAGACTTAACACTATATGTACAAAATTATTACATTTGAATAAATTAAAATTTTTGATAAAATTTCTAAGTATTTGAAAATTTATTACTTCAGACATTTATAATATTTCAAACGACTTCAGAGAATTATATGAGAAAAATTTTCATTTCTTTTCTAAAAAATGAACTTGATTGACTAGTCGGTCGCTTTGTGATCAATTTTGCATAATGTTTACTCAGTTAGAATTGGGATTAATAGCACTAAATGCGTCCAGAACTATCGAACTGTCCAGAAATGTCATCTATGAATAGGTGATCTTAATCTGAATTCCAGTCACTATTGAACAATAGGAAATAATGCATTTATGAATGTATTTGCTGTGGTTGTATGAATGTTTCAGATTTTTTTCCTACTGAAATACAAATGTGGATCACTATGAAAAGTCCATATTTATGTTCAAACAACTTTCAGCTTTAAAACATCCATCTTTGAGGAGGAAGTCAAACTCAAAACTTTTTGAAGACCAGAACAATCTCTACATATCTAATCAATTTTGAAATATTGATAAACAGTTCATTTCCAACTTAAATGATGTTGATATCACTTTTAGAATAAAGATGTATTGTGTACTTACGCAAACAAGCAACAGATTTCTTTCACAAATTTCAACTGGAAAAATTATTAATTCCCAATTTCAAAATGCAAATAAACCAACAACCCCTAAAGACAAGACCCATGCACCAAAATTTTTTCTGGAATGAGTCATCCACTTAAGGCTGACCAATCACCCCCTAAAGTTGAAATTTCTCTCATTTCCTGGCGCCTGCTCGACGACTTATTTCAGTTTCTGTACGGAGTTGATTTTCCACGTGTGTGTGATAAACTTTGTCTTAAAATATTCATTAAAATTATTATATTATTTTAAGAAATTTTATAAAAATGCCATTCAAGTGTTCAACTGTCAACTGCCGATCGCACTACGATGGAGAACCAAAGGTATGAAGAATGCTAAAGAAATGGCTGGCTGTTATTCCTCAAGAAAATCTAGAAGTTAACGAAAAATTCTAGGATAAGTCTTATTTTATTTATTTCAAATAACAATAATTAAATCGTTAGTGAAATACATTTTTTTAAAATTTAAAACGAATGCTTGTGGTATGGATAAGAAATATTAAAGTTAAAGTTATTTCCATCAACATAATTATATGTTTTACTTCTTAAAAATGATTCTCATCCTGTTGTTAATTTGGTTCTAATTTGTAAAACTTTTAATAGCTTTGACAATTACTAAAAATATTCCCATTAAATTAATCAAAATAATTATTTTTTAATCATATATGATTATTGGTATATTAAGTTTTTCTGTATTTATTAAGACATTTTTGTTACATCTGAATAATTATAATATAAATTAATAATTATTTTAAAAATGAAATATTTGAGAATTTATTTATTTCACATTTTTCATATTGTGAAATAGAATTATAGTGCTAGCAGTAATTATTCAATATACTTGAGGAAATTATTATTATTTACGTTTTCATTATGTTAATCTATAATATGAAGTGGAAAAATGAATTAGATATAACTTTAATTACATGATATACATAATTTAAATTGTAAAATAAATCACAAATTCTACCTCTTAGATTATTTTAATTAAAGTTTAGCATTTTTTTTACCAGTTAAAATAGTGATTATAAATATTGTTTGAACTTTATCAGAATGAAATATATGATGTAATCAAAACAGCTATTAAATGCCATTCCCTCAATAATTCCAAACGTTTAACGACAATCAAGAATCATCAAAAGGAACCAGATGTAAAGAAGATAAGAATTGAAAATCAGATCTTTGCTTGTGCCTTAGAAGTATAAAAAGTGGAAAACATTACAGGGATAAATTTTGCTTTAAAGATTTAAGTGAACTCAAAAACTGTTTAAATGAATGTAAAATTCCATATCTCTCTCTCTCTCTCTCTCTCACACACACAAATATATATATTTATATACTACTTAAGGATTACAAATTCAATTGTTAAAGTAATATTTTTATTTCTTATTTTCTAATTACTTAGTTTGTCAAATTAAGTATTTTGCTTTGTTCAATTCTAAAATTTTTACAAGTGTACTATTATAATAAACTGAATTTTTTTTTTATATCATTTAAATAAGGTAGTGATCTTGGAAAAAATTCTGTTCAATTTTTATTTTATTTATTACAATAATTTAGCTTAGATCATTTAATGCAAATATTAAATATTTCTAAATAATTATCAAGCACAGAGGAATGAGACATAAGGCTTCAAGTAAACTATGAACCACTGCAAACATTTATCCCCAAAGTGGGAATCAAACCTATCAACTTCAAATCTGAAGACCTAGAGTGCTAAACATTTGACTGTTATTTCAATATGTTTTTTATGAACAGAGACAATTTTCAAGCATTGGTATAACTAATATACTTACCAATAACTTTACCCCTGGCACTTTTCCATTCCAAAGTTCCTTCAAATCTAAGTTTACGGCAATCAGATAATAAATCAGATTTCTGCACAGAACGAATCAATTAGATATGACATATCTAATCTTATTTTAACAGTAAAGATAATATTTTTAATAAAAAATTCTATTAAATTAAATTATACATATATGATTATAAAAAAAACAGAAACATAACAGATAAATTAATAAACCAATACTATATGAAGGAATGATAAATTATGACATGTAAATATGAACAACAATTTAAATCCTTTGAATTAAAGAAGCAATTACAAAATGAGATCTGAAAAACAAATCCTAAATTTACTAAGAAGCAACAAAAAAATGAAGAGTTAAAAACTATCTTAGAATTAATTATTGTATAAGATTTCTGTTATTGAAACATATCACTGATCATGCAGAAATTGGCCTCATGAATAAGCAAAGTTTCATCAATCCTTTAAATGAATGATTAGTTATTTACTAGATATTTGGAGTATTTGGAGATAAAGCATTATAAACTGAGAAAAATCAAAGAAATATAAAATTTAAATGTTCAGTCACTAGCTAAATGGATTATAAAACACAAGAATAATTTTTCAATTAAGTAAACAATTTATTTTAAAACATATTTTTGAAACAAAAAAGTAAAAAGGAAAATGAGAAGAATAAATTTTTATTTTATGTTAATAGAATTCATAAAGAGTACCTTAAATTTTTTTCTCTTATAAAAAGCTGTTGACTTGGCATCGATTCTGTTATAAATTTCTAACAATCTTGTTTCCCTTTCCTTTTCAGCAACAGCTGAATTAACTTGGTTAACTATTTCCTACACAAAAAGAAATAACTTAGACAATAATTTTAAACCTTTTTTTGCCCTAAGTTTGAAAAAATACAAACCTTAATGTTTGATAAAGCTTTATTCAATCGCTCTACTTCCTGTTTATTATCTGAAATAGGAAAAAAATTAATGAAAATAAAAACATAGTTGTAATTTGACGTTTCAACACAACAATATATTTATACACATCTTTTTAAAATGGTTTATACTAAAATTCTAAGATTGCCTGCCAATCTTAAACAATGCCAATGTTTAAAATTGCTCATAAATGTTTACAGCATTTACATTCAGCAAAAACATAGAACACAATGGGTTGCACCAGCTTTTAAAAGCTTAACGATGAATTTACAACTTCTATTTAAAAAAAATCTAATTCTAGGAATTTTCCAGAAATAAAATAAAATATGTCAAGGAGGGATTGACATACATGTTAAATAATTTTTTTTAAAAATTATTCTTTACCAAATATGCATATAATTATATATACACAATATTTTTTCAATTATATTTATAAATTATAGAAATAAATAACTGTACAAATTAATATTTTTTAAATCAGTATCAACTTAAGTCAGAATTATATTTAATGATTACTTCAAAAGCCTTCACTGAATTTACAGCTATAAAAGAAAATTTTTTATTTAAATGATCAATATTTTTTTTTATATATTACTGGATTATACATTGTATAAAATAGGTAATTTTAAGAGTTTTTAAACATCTTTAATAGATTCCAACCTATTAATTAATTGAGTATATAAAGATGTGCATAACAAGCTCTTTAGAAGTATTAATATACTAGCTCTCAAAACAAATATCAATATTAAAGTTTCCAGGATGACATTTTCCCCCAATTATTATTTAATAAAAGGAATTCTAAGTTTCTCTTTTTTTTAAAAAAAAAACTATACAATTTTACAGCCATACTTTATGCTTTTCTATTTCATCACATTTCTTGGTTATGTATGTATGTATGTATGTATGTGTGTGTGTGTGTGTGTGTGTATATATACACACACACGTAACTATAGAAAATGTACATATTTGTATGGCTTTTTTAGAGACCACTGGTCATGGAAAAGACATTTTCCACCAGGCATATTAAATAATTTATTTCAGACTTTATTTCATTGATAAAAAAATTCCTACCAATTCATTGAAATTATATGCATTTTCACAAAGGAAGGTATATTTAAATATTAACAGAAACAAAAAATCAACTAAAATCACCTGCCAAACACGACAGTCTTGTTGATTACTTCACTATAATCACAAATTCTAAATACGATCTTGACTACATTGGATCTTTATTTTAGTCAGCAGTTATGCATACAATAACAATCAAACATCGATTAGTCAGCCATTTAGTGGAAACAATAAGAGTCAATGCCCAATAAGCCTTTCGGACAATTTCATAAAAATTTTAAAATATTAAAAAAATTTTTTAATAAAAAATAAATGCAACAAGGTAAGTAAAAATTTCAGGAGTAATTTATAATTTTCAAGGAGGTGCATCAAAATTCCAAAAGCTTCAAGGGCCCTTAAAATTTTTTTCAAATTCAATGAAATGGTTAAAAATTTAAATTCTCATTAGCTTACAACAAACAAAAGTAAATTTCCACAGAACTTAGAAGTACAAAAAGAATGGTTAATAAAAGTGAAACATTTTTCAAATCAGTTTGCACAAGTTAATTAAAAAGTTAAAAATCATTAATTTACCTTTAGTAGTTCGAATTAAAGCATCAATAAGAAGAGGATATTTTGTAACACGTTGTGTAACCAGCAAAATACACTCAGGAATTCCACGAGCTTTGCAAAATGGCTTTGTTGAGCACCTCTGTGTAAAAAAGAAAAAATTTATTTAAATATGCACACATTCATTTAATAATAATAATAAAAAAATAGTTTTCTTATGTAGGAATTTCTGTTACCTTAACAAAAGACTGAAATTTTCGGTCTGATTTTAAAATATCTTTGTACAAGGAAAGTGCATCTTTATGCTGACTACAGAATTGAGAATAATATGAACATAAGTCGTCTGCATTTTGGCCTTCAAACTGAAATACGATAAAAAAAGATTAATAAATCCTTAAATACTTAAAGTTTAAAAATATTAAGAAAATATAAGTAATGAAAATTTTAATTGAACTGCAATATCTGTAAAAATTAATTGAATAAAAATGTACACAAATTATTGGAAATAAAATTGTACAAAAATGATAATTGCAAGTTTATAAAATTACTAGAAGTGGAATTAATTCCCAAATAACATGCACACAATGAAAATTTACACTTTTTAAAAGCATATTTAAATTCAAAGAATTAAAAATCATTACAGACAATAAATTAATATCATACATTACTAATAACATAAACAACTGGCTGACTACATGATAATTTAGCACCTATTACAATGGCTCAGAAAAAGTATGAAAAGATTCTGATATGAAATGCTCATAACTAAAATAGCATAAAAAATCCTAAAGTTGTGTTAAAAAAAAAAAAAAAAAAAAAAACAGCTGCACAGTAAGCTATGAGAGAATGAAGGGAAGTTAATAAAGTTCACACATAATTCTTAATAATAGAAACACATCAAAGAAAGCATCTCTGTAAACCTATATCCTGTTTTTTCTTCTGACAGGCACACGACCAATATAGAAAGCAAAATACTTCTACAACTCTTACATTCATGACTGCTACAATATATTTTATCTCTTTTGCAATATTCAGTGGACATTTTCTAGATGTATTGCAACATTGGTTTGATTAATACTCAATGGTAACTTTTAGCACATTAAAAATTTCATGTAAACTTTGAATGACTACAAGCATTTACTAAAGCTAAGAATCAAACACACAAACTTCTGAATCAATAGCCAGAGAGAACCATTTAGCAGCTATATTTTGTAAGGAAATATGCAATGAATGGTGTAAATCTTGGGGACTGCTCTATCCTCCAGGTTTGCCTTTATTTCTTAAAAAAGTTCTCTTTTTGATTTGTCCTTCAATGGTTGCTTTTGCATGAGACTGGAACCTAGAACTTAAAGTGGATTCTGAACCACTACCAATAATCACTGTCAAAGTGGCTTAGTTATATCTAGTGGTCAAATCAACTAGCTGAAGAACTAAAGGACACAGTACTCACAATGTGGAAACCAGCTCAGCTCTCATCCTGAAGATAGTTTTTTAAAATTTATGTCATATACATTTCTTACACTCAAAAGAGCATATAGTGAAAGATATAACTAAATATATATATATTATATAAAATGAAAATAATTAACTTTTTAAGATTCTCGCCAACCAGAACAAGTTTTTGATAGAGACAGGTCAAAATGAAATTCAAAATCACTACATATATCAAAGATGGGAATAAAATTCTGAGCTTGTTGAACAAAAGATCAGAACATTGAATATTCAGCTAGTAGACCAAAATGATTGTAATATCACTTTGTGTGACAAGAACTGCTAATACGAAGGAATAATTAATTTTACTTCCTAATTAATTTTACAGCTAAACCATATATACCTGTTGTATAAGTACATCTCCAATGTGCGATACAATAGTTTCTGTTCTTTGACGTTCTCTAAGTTTTTGTAGAAAATTAAGATGATACCTAAGAAGTTGTTCCAAACATGGGAAAAGTCTTTGCACCATATCTCTGGTAACATTTAATTCTTGTATCATACCTTTGGCAAATACCTGCAAATTTCAAATTAGGTAAATTACATAGTTTGAATATACATCTAGATTTTTATATACACATTCCATAATTTGATACTTACTCTTTGCATTACTTTCAGTGTTAAGCAGTGATGTTTCTCAGTTAGAATAAGCTCTGTAAAAAAATAAAACTGCAAATTTAAGCAACAAAAAATATTTCCATAACTAAAATAGTAGTAAAAAATCCTACTAAGTAAAAATATTGACTTTCTAACTTCAATTTCAAATTAACAATAATTTGAACTTCCAAATATAAACATCATTTGATTTCAAATTAAATTAATCAAAATTTGAAATTTATGCTTTAAACAATCAGATTACAATTGTTAACTTCCAAACTTAACATTAAAACTAATGAGCCACATTCCTCAGAATGTAAAAGTAATCAGAACACAGCAATCTATTTTTACACATATCAGCAGGAACAACAAAAATTTATGAATCAACATGCACTTTTAAAATTTTTATATTAATAATCACATTTTGGTGTTGTAATCTATTTAAGTCTGATTCTGTATTTTAATCGTCGCTATTGGATGAGGTCCAAATAGCATTTAAGCAAAAAGCAATAAATAATGTAAAAATCCTCTAGATTTAATTAGCATCTTTAGTAAAGATGGAACAGATCTAAGTACTTTTAATTCTATAAGTTTTAAATATTTTTGAATTAAGTTTAACACACATGTTATACATTAATAAAATACATTTATATTGTATTATTCTAATGCACATATAGCCAGCCTAGAGTAAAAATCTGCTACAATTTTTTTTACACACTGAGAATTGCAAGCAAAAAGACTTTTAAAGATAAAGGATTGATTTACCAGTCACATAAATAAATATGCATAGGGCAAACTATAATTATAAGGAAAAAATATAATTTAGCTACCTTCTGTTGTTAGACAGAAGAACTGAATCTTTAAAATTTGCTTTGAAAATTAATCTATTAAAGCACAGTTAGCCTGTGACATTTATTTTACACTATACAATAGTGGAAATTTTAAAAAAGGTAAATTCCAAAGAAACTCATTTTACTAAGAATAACAGAATTCAAGTTTATAAAAGAAAGATTTAAAAAAAATCTTTTTCATGATCAAAACTTTTTTTTAAAAATTTTTATTGTAATAAATATTTCTAATTACAATTGAAGCAAATTTTTATTAAATTACAATTTAAATTGTTTTTGTAATAGCAAAACCTAAAATCAGTCATTAAGATTTTGGTAAAATAAATGCAAAAATATTTTGTCAGTGTGTAAAATTCTCATTTAAAATAATTTACATTATGGAGCTAAACTAGATTTTATTTGAGACAAAAGGTATGTATTATATATAAAATATTATTAATGAAAACAAATACATTTAAAATACAAAGTAAAAAATACACGTTAAGAAATATTTTACAATGCATACCATATATTGCTTCTTGTCTTTTCACATCTTTATCCTTCAGTTTCTTCAAAATCTTAAAAATAAATAAACATGAAAACAAAATATTCTCAGTTTAAAAATAACTAGTATTTTTTTTTGGCATCTTACATTGTAAAATTTATTCAACATTAACTACCAAATTTCCCAGAGGATTATTTAAAAAAAATTTCGAATATTGTTGCGAGTATTATATGCTGTCGTGTCAAATCTGATAAAGTATATTTTCCATCAGAAATGCGTAATAAAGTTTTGAAAAAATGTTTTGTAAAACAAATAACAAATTGCTCTGAAAGCTTTCAAGACTCAGCTAATGTACTTTAGTTATTAACCAATTATGCTTTTCCAATTACATTAAAGAAACAATTCATTTCCTTGGAAGGATATTACACTTACCTTTATCTAGCCTCTTTTCACATTTGTTTTGATTTGAGCTGTTTCATTATGAAAATATTTAAGCTCATACATCATTATGTAGAAATTAAGGCATTTGAGTTACATGGCAAACTTGAAACTAAAAGTTATTGAGAAGGCAAATAAAAAAATGGGGACAGACATAAGGGGTAAAAAGTGAAAAATAAAGCACATGTAGTATAAAAGTAAAAATGGAATTCCAAAATAATCCATTTCTTTCATTTAATTATTAACAAAATAAATATATTTTATTTTTAAAATACAACCACATTTTAAAAGCTATTAGAAATGATAATATTTACAGCAGTATTAGGTGATTGATGGGGTATTAAACTCATTTGATTGCACTAAGATGAGGTGGATTGAAATAGGATTAACTAGATTTCATAATATTTTATCAGCATTTTGGATTTTTCGTTGGAAAAATTGCAGCAGATTATAATTTTTATTTTACTTAAAAAAAAAAAAAAAAATTGTGCATAATACACCACTACATATTGTGCACAGGATAACACAGTACAGTTTTCCAAACTTCTCATTGGTAACAAATATTTAAAATATTATTACCTAGCTCCAACTTAGATAAAGAAACTACTAATTTATTTCCATAATTTAAGAACGCATTACAGAAATACACATTTAAACTCAATTGAAATGATAAATAATCAATCTTTAATAATGACTACAATGCATTATTTTCATTATAAGGAATCCATTAGAGAACTGTAGAAAGATTAAAAATATATCAAATTTAAACAATGATAATTAGCTGAAAGCATGGTTTAAGGTAATCATCAATACTATCCAAGTTCTAATTAAAAATTCATCATCTAGGAGATTCTATTAAACAGTAAAGCTCAAGGATTTGTGATGTTGGTTTGTATATGTGTCAAAATAAATTTCTATAATATCTCATCTGACATTATAAGAAGCATTTGTGACACTTATTACACGAAAAATTAATAAAAATTTGGGATCTTTTATGAAGGAATCATGATAGATGCAAAGCAAGGAGAAGCATTATTTAATCAAGAGGGATTTTTCTACAGATACCAAAAATTAGTCACTACTATTACACACAAATTAGCCATGGCTTAAAATAAAATCAGTGCTCTGGATGGTACACATTTAAGTGGGCACACATCTCCCACTTCCCCCATCTAGAAATATGAACTGCCAAGTTTACACAAACAGTATTTTTGATGCTAAAAATTCCCTTATACTGCTGCAATCGTGATTATTTATTCCTAAAGTATAATAATATTTATTCTTGAAGTGTTCACATTACAAACTGTTACATTCAGATTTGGTTGGATTATTTCTTAATGGTTAATGTTTGTACACTAAGGTTAATTTGAACCAAGCACAATAGTTTGTGGATTCCGAATCATTTTATATACACAAGAGCTATTTAAAGCAGGACATGCAGTTCAAAGAGAATTAAAAACGAAATCTAAAATATAGAGATGGAAATCGAATACAGAAACAGATAAACTGAAGACAAAACCATTGAGACGACAAATCAGTTTAGTTTGTCATTCAATGCCCATTATTTGTACATGATGGCTAATTGGAGTGGGGTCTACAGTTTAAAGTTCATTCCGAAACCCTTGCATCCATGCCCAAAGTGAGACTCATACCTATACCATTGAACTGAAGGACATAACATTAAACATTTACTGCCAGCACACAGATACTTGTTTGTTTGTTTGTTGCTCAATGGTCATTTTTTGCACACGAAGGCTAATTAGACCGGAACCTATGCAGCTCGCTCAAAGATACATAGCTGCCAACTCTACTGATTTTATTGTGGAAATTCCTAATTTTTGGCAATTTCAGTGAAAAACTTCAAAATAACCGAAATTTTGCTAGAAAAGTCTATTGAGTTGTTTTAGGAGCTGAAATAGTTAACAGAGGGTGAATTAATATATTGATAATATATATATATATATTCTTTTTTTAAATATTTTCCTCTGAGTTTTGAGTCTACCATGGGAGGTTTTCGGTGCTGTAACCGCTAGGTCGCATAGACTCCTACAAGGGGGCAGTCATATAATTACCATTCAGAGCAGACACCAGGTGCCTGTTTACAAAGCAGTTCAATTAGGAGGAATATTACTAGTTATTAGTAATTTGTTTGATGAAAATATTTTTGAATTAAAGTATTTGTCACTGCATTAAATTAATTTTTACGTTTATATTTTTATGTTTCTACGTAATTTTACAAGTTTAATACTTATAAATTGCACTAGTAAAAGTTACTTTATAAAACAGATCTTTAGACATAAATATTGTTTATTTTTTTACATGTAGTATGTTCTTTTATATTTCATAGTTTATTTATAAGGTTGATGAATATTTTATTAAAAAAAATCAGATCATTAATAATTTATTAGATTATATAGATTAGATCTAATAAATTATTAATGCTCTTTAGATTATATATTCTGAGGATGATTTAATCAACATAATTAAACCATCCTCAGAACATATAATCTAAAGAGCAAAATTGTGTCTTTTTGCAGTACTACAGGTTTTAAGCATTCTGTTTCAAGCAAATATGTCGCTAGTAAAGTCTCTTGATTTTTCCCCACCAAAATTGACAAATATAAAAATATTTGGGGAAAAAAAAAAAAAAAAACCCACATTTTTTGTAAAAATTTTTTTCAATTTTTTTGTTTGTGTTGAGGCAATTCCAACATATTGTTTCAACACAAACAAAAATATTCTAAGTTTTTTAAACATCAACATTTTAGTTTAAGTATTAATGAAAAACATTTTGATTAAGTATGTATCTAATGCTTTGAAGAAGATATTAAAAAGATATGTATAGTTCTTTTTAATAAAAGAGGAAAAAATAAAAAACTTACGCTACACTAAAAATATTACACCAATATCATCAAATCTTAATAGTGAATTTCATTATTCTTTTACTTATTAGCATTTTCAATACATGCATATCATACATTACAATAGATACAATGTCAAAAGTTAACTCATTTTAATATTAAAGATGTTGCTTATGATATATGCTAAGTTAGTATTTGTTCTACATTTTCCATATTACTCTTTCAAGTAATATTAAAAGTAAATAACCAGTATCTTAAATTCATTTCTGTATATTTTTCATTTTTTTTCTAGCAAAATTTTTTATGACATTTGCTTTCTGATAAAATTCCTAAATTTTAAAAGTTAAAATTAGTTTTTAAAGAAAAATGGCTGTATTAATAAGCTACTCTCTTGTTAGTTTCCAATAGGAATGAAAGTAATATTCACTGACAATTATCAAAAATAGTTTTTTCAAAATCATTTAAACCATGAAATACTGAGTAATTGAATTTTTTTTAAAAATTATCTAGTAAATTTTAATCCAAGTATTTAAAAGCTTTGATATACACAGATAATAAACACTTAAAAAATAGTGATTTACATTCAAATATATAAAATACATGACAAAAATGTTAAATTATTGATGTAATCATAGAATTGTATAATTTAAAATGAAGATGAAATTATCACTGAGATTTTTATAATAACCTTTTTTACTATATTATAATAATCTTTCCTACATTGGAAATAAATATATTATGTTTAAAATTTACTTTTTTATCAACAGTGCCATTCCAAGATTCTGGCTCTTCATCTAATAACTGTTGCATAGTGTCATCTTCCACATCACTGGCACCTTGACTTCCTTTGTGTAAAAATGACCATTCAAATAAATTTAAAAACTATTTAAATTAGAGATCTTTAAAAAATAAATTACCTTACTTACAAATACTTGTAGTAAATAAACAACATACACAAAACAATATTTGTACTTTAAATAACTGTATTAAATGCTTTAAAAATACCAAGAATTGAAAAGAAATAATTATACAGCACATCTGACATTACTGGCAAAACAAATTAGCTATACAAACAAAAGGAAAAAAAAATGAAATGATCAAATAATAAAACATGAAAATGTAAACAAAACAAACTGTTAAGCCTACTTTTTTAATGTTAATTAACAAACACAGAATATAACAAGTTATAGTTTCCAAAATATAAAATAGATACAATCTTTAAGTCACAGTATTCATGAAGACTCACCAAATACACTTAAAACAAAAAATGTAAATAACATTTAAATAAACAAAATAGTTTATATTGCTAGAAATGCCTAAAGAAAATTTAGAAATCCAAGTTCTAAAAGTCAGTCACAAGTGAAAACTGACATCAGCTGTATTATTACATTAAAATTAAATTGCAATGGTAGCTAAAGTAAAACTGCCACCTGGTGGCAGTTTAAGGAAACTATTGATCCTAGGGGCAAAATTGTAAAACTGCAGTATTGGTAAGTAGTTAATACTAATTGTTTATTGACAGTAATGTTTCTGAAAGTTAAGTACTACTAGTTTTAAATTGCATAAGAATATCAATATACCATTTAAGCCTTTTTAAATAAAGTAGAACATATTTATATATTTAAATGAAATAAACAAAAAATAAAAAACTCATATTTAGTTAGATAATTTGCTTTAAAAACACTATTATATTGATAATATGAATTAAAAAGTACAACAAAATAAATTTTATATAAATCTTTTAATAATTTTAGCTAAAATATATTTAGAAAAAATACTTAAAGGGATCTTTTGTCACTCAAGAGGAACAACATTTATTCCATACAAGCTTTTACCTCTCATTAAATTTTTAATAAAAGCATCCATTATTAGATCTAAGTTTGTATTTCAGTTTAATTTAGAATTATTTTTTTATTTTACCCTTTCTTTTAATTTATGAATAAAAAATACATATCAATTTATTGTTTTCAACATAAATTTTCCACTTATATATTGACATGAATAAAAAAAGAAAATAATCAATTTGTTTTATTTTGTGAATTTTTCCATTAAAAATTTAATTTAATGATTGACTTAAATTGAAAGCACATTAATATAAATATACCAATGACAAGAGTTAAAACTTTTTTGTAAGCAGAATTAATCATTTCTATAGGTTAAACTTTGTCAATGATACACTTATAGCAATATTATGAATCAACATATTCATGAAAATGAATAAATAAAGAATAAAATCTTTGGGAAAATATTTAAAGGTACTTACCATCATCCAATGATTCTACTGAAGCAGAATTAGTTTCAAGTATACTGAAATAAGGAAATCACAATAAAAGAAATATTAAATAATATTTTTTATTTAAGTACAGCACATTGAAATAGTTTTCATATTAAATATATAATACTTATATAAAATATGAGAAATGATAAAAGTTCAACTGAATAAATATAATGTGCAAATGAATTGTTAAAAAACACAGCAGTATTCATATTTTTCGGTATTATTTTAAACTTTATTGTTACATGAGATTTTCCTTAAATTATGTTAAATTTGAAAATTTTCAATATTTGAAGAAAAAACTATCTAATATACTATTTAATTTTTAAAAGATTCTTTAGCGTGAAAAATATTAAATGTGGGGCTTTTATTTCATAAGTATAAATTAAAAATTACTTGATAAAGAAGAACTTTACTAGAATGTAATAAAATATAATTTCTAATATATAAGCAAATTATTTCAGTACTTGTACTTTATTATTCTAAAAATATATAATAAAATTTTCTAATATGTAAACTTCAATTTTTAAGTTATAAAATATCACAAAAATATTGCCAAAAGTTTTTAAAAAATAACATTTTTAATCTATTTTATTTCAACATTATAACTTTTACTTTTATACATAAATATCCTAATAATTACAAAAAATTCTAAAAGTCTTTCTTACTTTGTGTGGATTTCTTCAACAACTTCTTCAACTTTTTCTTCACATATCACCTTGCTAAAAAAAGCAACTTGTCACAAATTACAATAGAAATGAAACACATAAAAGAAGAAATATAAATAAATTACTCTTATGGAAAGATATATATCTAAAACACTTGTGTTGAATAATTTATTAAAAAAATAACATGCAATTATGGGGAAAAATATTATAGAAAGAAATAAAATACATGCAAATGCTTTATTTTCTATTTCTACAAGGATTTTTAAATAATGCAAAAATAAAGAAAATGATTGCATCAAAATAATGAAAAATGGAAGAAATACATAAATAAATACTCAGGAAACTAAAACTCTAATATAAATATATTGTTCATATATTTCATTAAATATTTATACTACACACAGAAGCAAAAAATGCATTAATAATGCATTCACATAACTATCATATATAGAAAATTGAAAATAATTCATAATTGTAAAAAAAAAAAAAAAAAAAAAAAAAAGATAATATACCACACAATAATATTTTCTAATAAGTTGCTAATGCTCAAAAATGAAAATATAGAAAAGTAGACAATAATACAGCATCACACTCCTTTTTTATAATAAATTGAAATGGAAGGAAGCACGAAAAAACATGCTTAGCATGACATACAATATAAAACTTACTTGACCCCCAGTTTAGTGGCCACTCTACGCCACTGAGAATAGCCACTGGGAGTGTAGTTTTTACGAGGAGCACTGCAGGACAGAAAGATATAAAATTTACTTTATCAAATTTAAAGAATGCTTAACATTGGCTTATGAACAAATTTTAATAGAAGACCAAACATTATAAAGAACAAATTATATGTACATGTGGTTGAAGCAATAACTTTATCTAATTTGTATACATATACATGATATTTTAAGAACCACTGAATATATTGGATGCACTTTTGGTAAAATTTATGATATATTTTGATAGATCTTTATATTTTTACATTGTAAATTTCAGAAGTAATAATTAGTAAAAAAATCATACATTAGCAATTTATTTCATTTTTTCACATTGATACAAAACTTTTATTTTAAATTGAAATAATTTATTTTTGAATCTATTATTGTATAATTCAAGAAGCATAAAAATTACTAATTTCAATATAATTTTATTCATTAATTTACTAATTAATAAATAAAAAATAACATTTGAAAATTTCATTTTTCAAAATTGTGCTCTAATGACATTTTTACATTTTAAATAAGTATTTAAGCAAATATTAAAATTATAAGGATTGATTCATTAAAACCTTTGCTGATCAATACACTGAATGAGTAATAAAAAATTATACAAATTAGTTATTATTTCAAACTATTTTCATATAAACTTATGTTTGTGTATTCAGCAATTTACTTCATTATCAATGTAAGGCATTTATCATAACCAAACAAGCATTATTGTTTTCATCTGTAAAATTTCCAAATTGAAAGCAAACTCGATTTAAAAAAAAAGTAATTTTTGTTTCTCTTTTATTAAAAATTTATTAACGCTACTAAACATTTGCAAGTATGTAAATAAGTTGTTATTGAAGAAACAATGCTGATTTTACCATTTTCCTCAGATAAACAGATACAATTTGATTATTTTTTCGAATAAAAACAATTTTAAGGCATATTGTCATGAAAAGGAAAGTGCTCCACATGTAACAATTTTAACTATATTAAACAGTGAGAGATTAATCAAAAAATGTTTAAAAAATTAAACCAAAAACATGCCCATTTTATACATAAAGCTGAAAATAAAAATTAAAAGGAATTTTATTAACACATTAAAAAAAAGAACCAACATTTTACATTTTTATTTTCTATGAAAGTGATGCTAGGCCAAATTGGCTATTGGCCAAAGGGCTATTGAATTAGATATGAAAAAACCCAATGTGAAAGAAAAACAAATATTTCCCAGTTTTGTGAATTACATCAGGTTTATCAACGAATCATAACGAGAAAAATGATGGATAGTAAGGATTTTTGAAATGGTGTAAAGATTTAAGATTCACATGATACTTTAAATCATCGCTTTAGTCTTCAAAAAAAAAAAAGAAGACACCATTTTGTAAAATGATCCAAGATTTAATATTCAACTGATAATATCAATTAGACATCTTTATGATGATTAACAAAACAATGGATAAAGAATTGTAGCTTATTTTTATACATATAAAAGGAGTATTAGAGGGAAATATACTAAAATTAATGTAAATATATAGATATTGATTTTAAAATATATTATAAATGCTAGTTAATAAATATTTTTGATTTATTAGCAATTTTTGAGGGCAATTTTGTGTATCAATAAGAAAACAAGTTATGAAAAGCTTGTTTTCGGAAAAAATTCTTTATGTTAAATTATGAATGCATGTTCTTAGTCCCAATTACGATAAAGACTAAACAAGTGTTCAAATTGAGTATATAATAATTACCATACAATTATAATTAATAAGGCAGATGTGAAAAGAATTATCAGTTCTGATGTAAACTTAATATGTAATAGATTCATTAGTACACTTTCTCCCAATTTTGAATGCTAATTTTAAACAGTTTTATATCATGTTTCCTAAATTTAATCCTAACATCAAGGGGAAAACACAATTAAGAAATGCAAAGAAAATTAATGCCATTCATAATTTGTAAAAACATAAATTAAATAATTAGTTTTAAAATTACACAATTATATCGTTTTGTAATATAGTTTTGTTTGAGTGGAGGGTCAGAGTAAAGAATGAATTTGGTCACAATGTATGACATCAAGTCATTATGCCATATTTATGGAGTGACAGTTGAGCACTACAGAGTTTCCAAATTGGTGATGCAGTACTTCAACTGACAGAAATTTAACCATATAGCGGATATGTGCCACATGGCTCCTAACTATCAAGTGTGCTGGTGCACACAACACCAAAAATTGTCCTCACGAAAGAGTAGAGAAACCAATATTTAGCAATTGCCAGGGTAATTACCCAGCTAATTATAAAGGTTGTTCAAATTATCCTAAACCCAAGGTTGTAAAAAAAAAAAATCTGATATTATGAGTATTAAAACACATCTTAAATCAAACCTCATAAGACCTGGAGTCTGTTGGAGCTACTCCTCCCCTCTCAATAGAAACACAACAAACTTTTCTGATCCGTCCTTCAGTTAACACTGGAGAATTTCCCAGATTTATAATGCTAATTAATGAAATTAAAAACATTTTTAAAGGAATTCCCACCAAAAAGTTACTAAATGAGCTCAAAGAAATTAAGTCCCTTATTGACAAGCTATTTAAATTAACTGCTTACCACCAGGATTTTGAAAAATAAATTTCACTTAATTGTTTTAATACTACACTGTACTTAACTAAATTTTATCTAAATTACTTTATATAATAATTTAAATATTTAAAAATTAACACAAAATTAAAATTTTTACTTTAGCTCTTCTTAAATCTCAGCATCCAATTACATGCCAGTTAGTTTCAGTTACAGCCTACCAATCCAGCAGCAGTTTCAAAGGAGGGAGAAGTGTCATTTGACTCAAGTACCTCACAACAAGGCGCAGCCAGCCGAAGTTTAACAAAGAAATCTTTGCAATAAAATGGACCTTTTCTAATTATTAAAAACTACATTTGATTGACCACTGTTATTTAGCTAATCTGGGGACTATTTATCAGAGCTAGACAATCCCAATGAATATAAAAATATCCAAAAAGTCTACAAAAAGCGAGCGTCCCACAGAACTTTGTCCTTACACCAGAAAAAGAATGATTCATGTTCAGAGAAACAAGCAGCTTTAATCGAGCCAAAGTCTACACTTTTAGAGACACCACACCTACACCTTGTAGAGCACCAAAGGGAATCTGACTTAGACCTGGGTGCCTGTCTGTTTTAGCTAGACATAATGAAATGGCATTCATGACTAGCATGGCCCTAAAATATTGTTTAACTAAACTTTATTTACCATTCATATTTTTTGTAATATATTGCTTCTATTATCACAAACAATCATCTCTAATATATTATTTAAAATTTTTAGTGCCTTTTTTAAACTGGAACTTTTTTACTAGTTTTTAAAAACGGCAATTATGTCCTAGTGTTCTCATCATATTTTATGAATTCAGAAACAAAAAATATTTCTTTTCTCCTTCCATTAATAAGGAAAATGACATGTAATGACAATGAATAATTCACCTCCAAATTAGAAGTCAAAATATGCAAGGGAAGTTTCGAGAAAAATTTAAGAACTTTTGAATTACAAACAAAATTTTAATCATCTATTTCTCTCTTTCCTTAAATATAGCAAACATATTGTGAGGGTCAATTTCAGTTTCAGAATTTTATGTTAAAATATGCAAAAAAGTTATTAGTTAGTGCAAAAATTTTATGTTAAAATATGCAAGTTTTAAAAAGTAATTTTTATGAAAATTTTAAGTATGAAATGAAAACAAACAAATGTCTTTGATTACATATTTCTTTTTATTCACAAATGGAACATCATGGGACTGTGATTAATTTTTGGTCCCAAATTTCGAGCTAAATATGAAAAAAAAAAATTTTTTTTTAGTAAATATTTTTTAAGTTTCATTTTTTTGGTTGAATTTTTCAAATTCCTCATACTGTGACAAAATATTAAGTAAATTTAAACAAACCTTTACAGTAACTAAAGAATAAAGAATTGGAAAAAATCAAATTTAAATATTCAAAAATCTGATATAAGGTTAATTTAAATATTTACCCACACATAAAACTGTGAGAAGTTGGAAGATTTCCTGGCAGTATAAACATGAATAACAAATTCAGACAAAACATTCTGAATTTGAGTAAGTGCATACCAAATCACCATTTCTGCTAATCCTTCATACCTAATTTTGTTTTAATTTCTCCTTATATAGTCAATAATGTTATGGAAAGAACTTTAATAAATAAATTTGTAAAATATTTACATAAATAAGTACTATGCCTCAACATAAAAATAATAAATTAACATTAAATAATAAAAGAAAAAAATGTGTTTTAGATGAAATTGTATCAATTTGTACTTTACTACTTACTTTGAAGAGGGGGAAGACACTTTTGTAGACTCAGAACTAGTTATAATCTGAAAAGTAAGGAAAATACATTAAATTTTAATGTGATAAAAATAAATTAATACAAAACCATCTTGTCTTGAAGGATACTTACATTTATTCGAGAACTATCAATAAGAGAAGACTTTTTTTCTTTATTTGGCTGTGAATGCTTCCCTAAAACATATAAAAATATAGTTAAGTTTCATGAATAACAACATAAGCCCCTATACATAATCATACAAAGAATTTTTATTTTGAACTTTAGATTTTATAACAGTAAAATTCTTTATCAATTTCACAAAATATTTTCTACCTATGATTTAAATACATTTCATGTACATATTATTGTGTCAACCATCTATGATTTTCATTAAATATCATTCATTGTGAAACATAAAACATGCTAAGAAATGCATAAGCGAAATAAATTTTGTGCGATATAAATACTTCAATTCCTAACAACATTAATTAGGTCATACTTTCTCAAATTTCAATCTTATCAAATAGATGTAGATTAAACTAACACTTTTAAATACAATAAAATTTTTAAAAATAGCAATTGTAATTTTATAGCTTTTTTTCTAGAAAACAATGTTGAAAAATAGAAATGAGTAAAAATTTAAAATGCTATTAAGAAATGTAAAAATTATATGAAAAACAAAAATTTAAAAGAAAAATTTTCAATTTAAAGTTCAATATCATTATACACCATTAAACTGATAAAAAATGCAGAAAAATAAAAGCCACGTAAAAATGTAATTTTGATAAAGATAAAATCAATATAAAATTAGAATTGCTGCATAAAATTTACTAATAGTCTTAGCATTTCTTTGCTTGGTAATAAAATATTTCAAGAAATAAATAAACAAAAATCTTGTTATATTTTCTTCATAATATCTTAAAAAAGGAAATAAATTTATATCTTAAAAAAGGAAATAAATTTTATGTATATACTCATGCTATGGAATTGTATTCATTACGCACCTAAATGGATCAAACTCTGACTATGATTTAAGGGAACTCCTACAAGATGTCGATAACGTGAGGGATAACGAACACTTCCTGAAATGATACTTAATTAAACATCAAGCATGCAGCATGCATATACCCTCAACTTGAATTTGATGGGAGAACAAACATGCAAAAAGTATGTAATTATAAAATAACTTAAAATAATACAAATCCTGCTCTCATTAAGCAAATAAAACAAATACAGATAATGAATACATTGAGACAACATTAACTATACATCATAAATAAAAACTTCAATTTTATCATTCTTTCAATTCAAAAGCACAAATATTCAGTCCAGTATAAGCCATTCAGCACTGAGCACATGGGAAAATATTTTATATATTAGGTCAACCGGAAAAATTCTGACTGTTTTTAGAACAAAACAAAAGAATAAACTTTATTGAATATATAATTGCCCCCATTATTCATGACTTTTTGCCAACATGATGGCAATTTGAATATCCCATTTTTTAAAAATGTCTTATCTTTAAAGGCATAAATTGAACCAGTGCTTGTTTGATATCTTCTTCGTTCTTGAATTTTTTGCCCTGCAATTTTTGAAATTTTTGCCTACATTTTGTAAGTATAGAAACAAGTGATACTTGAGGTTCAGGGAATATGATGCATTAGATAAAATTTTCCAGATTAGTTCTGCAATTTTTTGGCTATTTTTTTTTTTGCTTTACTTAGACTGCCCTTTCTTGGAGCATTGCAGGCCTCTTTTCTTGACAATACTTTCCCAATGAGATTTTTGCTAAATTTTAATACTCATAATGTATTGCTCCTCAATAGTCTCACCACCTCCATAGCATTCTCTTATTCAGAGCTAAATTTATTTTAGACTTGCAAGAGTAAGGTTTTCAGAACAAAATAACCTTTTTTAATGATGTTTTCATAGGTAATCCACTTTTCATTCGATTTAAGAAGGACTCTATTTTGTTTCAAACAAGGAGAGATAAGCATATAATGACTTGATCATCAAAATTCTTGACTTAATTCAGTTTGAATATTTTCACACTAATTCTTTATTTTAAATATGGTCTGAAATAGTTTGCTGAGCTGAATTAAGCTTCCTCCAATCTCCAATATTGTTAGAAAAAGATCTTGTTCAAATATGGTTTTAACATCACCATCGATCAATGGATAGAACTTTTTGGTAGACCTAATATAATTTAATAATGAATTTTGCTATTTATTCATATATATTTACACTCAGTATATAAAAAAAATAATCAGATCAACTAAATATTAATCATTTTAATGGGGCACTGCATAAGATGAATTTTAAAGGATAGAAGAAATTCAAATTATTTACTTTGACAAATCAGTCCTTATAAAAGAAAATAAAATAAGTTAATTTAATGCAGCTAGCATTTTTTTAACAAGTTATTTGGTTATTTTATTATTTGAAAATGATAATATTATAAAGGAAATTATGATTTAATTTGTTTGTATGAAAAAACTTACAAAGCAAATGGAAAAGAAATTAAAACTATAAAAGGAAAACATTTGAATATTGATAAAATATTGTAATGTCAAAAGACAAATTAATGGCTGTGTGTCAGAAAAAATTTAGTTTTAAAATATTGATATTTAGAAAAAAAAAATTCAGTCTTTCAAACAATATTTTATTAGGAAGTAGTATGATTATATTAATAATAAGTGTAACTTTAATGCTATCAAACAATAGCTCAGAAAAATACATAATTGTTTGAGAGTAAGAAATTAAATACTCTCAAACAATTACACAATACTCTGTAACAAAAACACAATAAATATTAGGCATTTTTGATTGAGTTTTTTCCCACTTAAATTACTATAATTTATTAATTTAAATATACCATGTTTGTTTTCTTTATAAACAATTTTACACAAAATGAGTTCAGCTTACCAAAATATTAAATAAATTATAGCATAAAGACATGATGTTGTACGCATTTAAGATTTGAAAAGCAAAACATTCACATTTAATAAAAATTGCATAATATTTGTTAAACTTATTAACAACAATATTCATATTATAACTATAAAGCAGACTGTCTTCTAATAATAAATTTTAAGATGTGTGATAAAAAAAATATCCACTATAAGTATAACATGAATAAATAACAGAATGCAAAATATAATTTACCTGATGGTGTGAGAAGAGAAGGACTAGCTTCTTTATCAATTGCTGTAGATAAAACCTTTAAAGAGAAGCAAAATTATTCAGTAATTATAACACACTTGTTACCAGAACCGAATTTCATAAGTGATTTGCTATATCAAAATACAAATTAAGAAATAAAATAAAAACATGAAAACATTACTTAATATTCATAAATGTATAGGAATGTTGAATAATAATAATAATTGAAAAAAACTTGCACAGGAAATTCCATAATTAATTTCTCATTTATTCATTGTAATTGTTATTTGGAAATATATAAAACTACAGTAATGCATCTAAATCAATACAATATGCATGAGCTGGACACAAAAATTTGAAGCATTAAGACAGCATTGCAAAAGAGAAAATGTACTAATCAGAAACATAAAAAAATCATCAAAAGTCAGCTTTGATTATTAAAGTTATGTAAAAAATAACTAGCCACTTTATTTTCATGATGTTATATTATTATGACTGAGAGTAGCTTTACATAACATAAAATTAACTGTGTTAGCAAATTATCAAATTACATTTTCAGTGTTAAAAATAAATTCCATATAGTAACAGATTCATATTAACACTATTGACAATAGATGGCATTACTGCCAAATAGACTTACAACTTACAATATCTAATAAGAGAAGATTAGAATAGAGATGTTAGGAATGGAAGTCAAACCATCTGGTTCCTAAATAACTTTTTTATACTTTGTACTATACAGGTACTATATTACCTTGTTTATAATTATTTAGTATTTTCTTTTTGTAACTATTCTTAGTCATGTGTAATGTCGTAATAAATGCTTGTTTTAACTTCCATTTTCTTTTGAACTTATAATATTTTAATATAATACACAGGTTAAATAAAATTTTAAATCTATTGGCAATAATTAATTTCAAGTTGTATTATGACTTATTATGACTAAAATTTACGTAATTAGGTCAATATATGCATATTTTGCATTATCCAATAAAAATATGTAATGTTGATATAATTTATATGTTTTTATAATTTTTCTATACTCCCTTGGATTTAAATGTTAAAAGTTTAAGATGTAATATACTGTAAACTATTAACTACAGTAAATTGATGCATAACTGCACACAGAGAACTGAAAAAAATGGCCATTTATGAGCCAAAAAGAAATTATTAATAAAATATGTTAATAATGATATTAATAAAATTACCACTTGCACACATTTTCAATCACATTTTAAGGAAGTCTCTTATATTATTATTTCTTATTCAATGTCACATTTATAATCAATATTCCCATTTTTTAAAATCCTTTTGAATTATTCTATCAGGAAAAGCATTTTATATACTATTGCAATTCATGGATTATTCATGAAATAGATAACCAAGAATTATTCATAGTAGCAAGCCACAAAAAATAATAAATAACTCACAGCATATCAGTTTTTAATACTTAATAAAGAAATTTGAATATCCATATTTTAATGTATATGCAACATTCAATATTTTATGTATGTTTTTTCTGTCTATTGCTATAAAATATCAATGTGACGTTGAATTCTGAAATGATTTTCATGTTGAGGAATTTTAATGACACTTTATATTGTGGAAGAATATGTTTAAAATATTGTAAATTTTTATATATATACATATAATATACTACACTTTTATATATATATATATATATATATATATATATATATATATATATATATATATATATATATATATATATATATATATATATATATATATATATATACAACAATGCAATTTTTATTATATATTATATATATTATTTAATTGATGCCCTACATTGTTTGATACCCTTCTTCATTTCTTTATTTGAAAATATAGCATATTGCATTAGCAAAGGAAGGAGTTTTTACTTATAAATATTATATTTATAAATATCTAAAGTATTTTTGACTGGATTTTGCAATCACATAACAATTATTATGTTGTTTATAATTAAATGCAAAAGGCTTTTTATGTCCACAAAAACAAAATAATGAATGCTCACAAAGGTAAAACAAAAGTCTAAGATAAAGCAACAGCAATTACATCAGCAAAACAATGACTTTTAATACAGATTCACTATATAAAAAAACAAACAAAAATTTATTAAAATATAATTTTATTTACAAGTATAATTAACCATAAGTATTTTTACTCATTCTGCAAAGGTATATACAAATTTCATTCAAGTAGTTAAATTAAATATTAAGTTCTTTTATTAATGACAATTATAGGATTTCACACTATAACTTGTAAAAAATATAAGAAGTGGAAACATTTTTTTTAATAAAGACATATTATTTAAAGTTAATAATAATCCAAAGTAAATGATACAATATATAAATTTTATGCGTTTGTATTAAACTTAATAAACTTACTATATTACTAATATAAATAATCTTACATAATTACTAAATTTAAAAAAAAAGCAGCAATTAAATATTAGATAAACAAATTTTTATACATCGAATTAAAGTTTTTCATTTCAATTTTCTTAAGAATAATATGATAAATTAAAATGGTATAACAAATTTGACAAAATTTTAAGGTGACATTTTATTTAATTTTTATTTATAATTAGACACTGAATAAAAGTGATTTATAGTTCATTTTTTATTAGAAATTTAGAATAATTATCAGTGTAGGATATAGAGAAAAGAGATGCATATAATTTAGCCTAAAAAATTATACACAGAAGAATACATTTTGTTAAAAAATTACTTATTTTATTTTAATTGTAATTATTTTTGTTACAAAAAAAAAGTTTTTTTTTATTGAATCGTATAATACTGCAATTTAAAAAATATAATTCATTACATAAATTATTTAATTAACTAGATAGTCAATATATATAATAAGTTACTATTATCTACTAAATTTTAAATCCACTATGTTTATACTCATAAATTAAATGGCTATAACTACAAATATTTTTAACTGTATATCATAGGTTGCGTATGTCTTATGCATTCCTTACAGCAAAGCATTTTTATATTAACTCATCCTTACACAGTCAATACAATTTATAATAATACTTTAAAGCAGATAAAAAAATAAAATTTTACAATGTTAAATTTTTTTCATTTCTAGTTTCTGTTTACATTCTAATGAAAATAATACTATACTGTAACTAGTCTCACTTTTTTTACTTTAAAATATTATGGACTACATACAGTATAGTGTATGTTATTGTTAACTATATAACTTGTAGCTTAAAAGTATTTTATTTGCATATTAGGATTATTTTTTTTAAATCCTGGTTTATTAGATAAACAGCTGGAAATGTAATTTGAAAATCTAAAAAAATAATATAAAAATATATTTTATTTTACTAAAAACTTTTTTATTTTAAAGACATCATCTGCAGATATGTAAATACAGAATATTTACCACAAGGAGTTTGATTGATTTTATTTACTATAATACTTTATCTGGACTTTATGAAGTATCAAGATGTTATGAAAATTAACTGATGGAATTATAACAGTTATATTTGCATTTATTTAACTTGCTTCAGTAATCAGTGGAATGAAAGGCAATATACAAAATGTTATTCATATAAAATGATGTGTACTTACTTTTGGCTGAATACAATGAGGAACATGATCTTTGCATGAACTATCATGAATAGTTACAGAACAATCTAACAGAAGAGAAAAGCAGGAAAAAGTCATGTTACAAATGAAACTGGATAGTTATATATCATAAACTATAACAACACAATTATAATACATTTTTCCTAAGTTAAATAATCAGTCAAAACAAGATGCTACAAATATAATAATTAATATATATATATATATATAATACTTGTATTTATAAGGTTCTAAGAATGATAAAATATTTATATAAAATGACTTAAAATAAAAAAATGATAGCAATTAATGGATTAAGCATCTAAAACTTTCAGCATTTAAGAAAAATCCTTTCATAATTTCTAATACTTTTTTAGAGATGTTTCTCAGTAATAAGCACCTCTCAAAGGTACTGAAGAAAAACAAAACCCACAAAAATATATGAATTTCTTATTTATGAAATAATTTGATTAGTAAGAAAAGGAGATCTAATTCGGAGATAAATTATCATTGAAGATGAAATTAAACCAGTGTAATATATGAGTATAAAAAATGTAAGGTTAAAACTTAAAGTAAAAAATGCATAGAGATTTGGATGATTGGATTGTTAATACATTACCAAATTAATCTTGCATTTTATCTTTGGCAACCATGTTAAATTAAATATCTTTATTTAAAAAGAGAAAAATGCATTCACACTCTGTAATACTTAAATAATGAGATGTATTTGAAATTTCTTACAAGAAAAGTTAATTTCTTAATGCTTTTCTACAAAGGCATTTAATTGTTTTTGAGATAAAATATATTCAAATAAATATTTCAAATAAGTTCTATTGATTGAAATATATTTCCTACTTCTTTAGACATAAATTTTCAATATTAATGTTATTATTTATATCAAAAAAATCTTTTTTGTTTCTTTTAATAATTGTGCATGTTTTAAAATACTTTCAATACAACAGTTATGTAAAGTTGAAACTGAAATATTTTTAAATTTAGTAACACATAAAATGAGTGCATGTTACTGCATTTATTTTATGATGATTATTTTATACTGATTTTTTTTATATATTTAATAACATTTTGCATTTAAATAAATTGTTATATTTCTAAAGAAAAAATAATTCCAAATAAAATACATAAAAAATTTACTTAAATAAAATACTAAAAATTTACTTTTACACAAAACTATTTATAGTGATACAAATCCAGTTACATATATGTATAATAATTATAAAAAGTATTTAACCAAATTTTTTATAAATATGTAACATGTATATTGCAAAAAAGTTATTTATTTTTCTGTGTTTCCCTCACTGCAGAATTGTTGATGATGTAATTATTTTATTGTTAACATGAATTTAACAAAATTACCGATCAAATAATTATGATTTGTGTAACTTCATAGTTAAAAAATTGAATCAGTTTTCAATATATATATATATATATATATATATATATATATATATATATATATAAGGAATTTAAATTTTAAAGTAATTCACAAGTTTAAATTAAATATATTACAACAAAGTAAAAGTTACAAAATATCAATATTCAATACAAGCAACGTAACATAAAATTCAAATTTACTTTCACATTTGAGAGCAGACTTATTTGCCAACGCACGATTACAAACATCACATGTAGCAGCAGTACTGTAACATATGGACACAAAATGATGAGACGAATTTTTCTTATTTTCTTTTTCTTTGTTCTGCAAAAGAATTCATTTAGTATCATATTATTTGTTTTTATTTTTGATAACAGTTTTTTTTCAATATTATTCAACTATTTTCTATGAATGCACACTATTTTTCTGATGTGATTTAATGCAGCTAAATGATCAAATATTATTGCAAATAAAAGTAAGGCTGATGCAAAAGGTAAATTTTTATCAGAAATTATGATATTTATTGTTATATCAATAATCCCACACACCTCATTAGCAGAAATGAATTTAGCAGAAAAATTAAAATTTATGTAAAAATGATTATAAGAATGAAATATAAAAATTTTCATACTATCAATGATTTCAGCTGCATATTATATAGTAATACATTATACTTCAATTTTTCCACTTTAACAAGTGTTCTAATAATGCATAGATTTCAAGATTCTTTTCAATCAGAAAATCGTAGGATAAATTGCAATGATGAAATAAATATTAAAACAATGTTTTACATCAAATTTTATAAATTCTATTGATGAAATTTATTTTCATCAATACCATATATTTTTAAATATGAATAATTAATATCAAAGAATAGAGACTACTTTACAACAATTGTTTTTATTAAGGTATTTATACATCCAATTTTGATACAGTATAAGTCATAAAAATAAAAAAAACTAATAGAAAAATTTATTTGGTACTCACAAAAAATTAGTCAAATAACTGTCAACTGTTTAAAATAAAATAATTAAATTAAAAGTAATAATTAAATTTTATAAATTAATTTAAACTGAGTAAAGTGAAAAGATTAAATATTAATTTAAACAATTTGCTAATGTTTAATGACAATTATAATATCCATTTTCAGCAAATAATTATTTAATTAATTATAAGATTTGGAATAACATATAATATGAAATTCATGTCCTATAATAGAAATAGTATTAATTATAGGAGATGATAATTCATTTAATAACATGCATCACAATAGTTTTCATATTCAAATTTCATTCATTCATTTAAATATTATTTTCAATTCATTTAAATATTAAAATAATACTATATAGTAAAATTTCTTGAATTTAAGAAATTTTTTATTTTTTTAAATTCACTGTATTAAGCAATGAATATATCAAAAGTTGTTATTTTCATAAAACGAGAGGGAAAATGTAAAACTTCAATAAGCTAACCTTTTTCTTCCTAAAAAATAAACTTCCTCGTTTTTTCCTTTTACCAAATGGTTTATCATCTTCACTGTCTTGAGCACCAGTTTTTAAAAGATTTCTATAAAAAACCAGACTTTATTAATCAAATTAAACACAAATAAGGCATAGCATTCATAAAATTCAGTTTAATTATTAATAAATTAACACTAATAGTTCAAATATTTAAAAGATTTAACATTTTCAAATTTCAGAAGTGAAAGCAAGAGCTTATGTAACGATAAATATATATAAAATAATGACACAAAATTCAACATAACCAGCTTAGAATTTTAAATTAAAAATTATTTCATTAGAAGAAAAATTCAGGGCAAAATAGACCCAACAAAAAAAATGTAATATAAAAAAGCAGAAAACTGAAATTTATCATTCAGGCAAAAAGGATTATAATAAGTAATATTTCTTATACAATAATTTAATTAAAAATAAAAATTCAGCCCAGTGCATACTAAAGGCTGTACAATGCATACTAAAGGCTGTACAATGCATACTAAAGGCTGTACAATGCATACTAAAGGCTGTACAATGCATACTAAATACTGTACAATTTATAAAATGTTAGTTTGTGAAGCTCCAAAAATATTATATCAAACAAACTAACTTGCAAAATTTTATCCATTTATTCAAGATCTAGTATAGGGAGTTTTCTTAATATTAAATAAATCAATTATCTCAATTTTCAAGATATCTTTTTCATTACTAAATGAAGAAGCAGCCTTAAATATGAATTGTGAAAATAATTCTTGGATGAGAAGTATCTTTGATAAGAGTAATAGGTAATTTTTCAACTTCATTTCTATAATTTATTTTTTTAAAATGGATACTTTTTGAAACAGAAAAAGCTTATGCACATCTCGTAAGGATGAACATAATTTCTTAAATTGTAATATATGCTAATTGCTTCCTAAATAATGCAAAAACTATAACATTTTCTTGAATTCCTCTTCAATTAATTACACTTTTTTCATTACAAGTAAGATCTTTTTTCTTTGAGTTTACATAAGGTTAATAAATAACTTTTATATATAAATAATTTTACATCAGTCTATGTTAACCCACCATGAATGGATGCTGCGATTTAAGGGAGGCATCAGTTTCATCCCCAACTACAGTGACATGAAAATTATAGGTTAAGATCCCCCCCTATTTCTATAATAAACTGCTATTTCCCTGTGTAGGTTAAAGAAACATCATTGGATGCTTATTTTCAGTGCTGGATGGCACCTGAGCTCAAGATTTTTTTCTTTCAATTGATTTTTTTCCCTGCACATTTGCGAGTTTGGATGGTTTTTTTCTTTCTTTCGTATGAGTATCATTCATGGAAGAAATGGATTTGCCGAGTGTCAGAGGCTTTACATGTGAGAATTTCTGTAATATTTTTTGTGACAAAATGTTTAAAAATTAATATCTATCTGAAAATAAAAACACTGCATGAATTTTTCAACTTATAAACTCTATTATGTAACAGTATTATACATTTTTTGAAAATGTAAAAGCCATTAAAATTTTTTGCATTATTTTAAAACAATTAACAAAGATGAGAATTGTCACACATGTCGATAAAGAAAATATTAAAAAAATTGTCTCTTGTTTCAAGGCTGTAAAATAAAAAAATTTAGCTATATGCAGAGTGTTAATAGGTAAAACATTTTATTTTTCTTTACAAAATGAAATAAATTTAATTCTTAGTTTTTGAAAAAAAATTTTCATTGAAAACAATTGATAAGCTGCACGATTAGTAATTTGATACAGTTAAAAATTTAGAGTTTATGTTCAGGCAAAAACTGAAAATTCTATAGCATTTCAAACATCCAATTCCCTAACAAATATCAATTAAAGAGCCTTTATATATATTCCTCACTTTTGGAATTATATATATATATATTCTATAATTACAAACACACAAAAAATTAACTCACATGGGTGGTTAACCTAATGCCAATAACTAATCTAATGTATTCATGACTGGATTATCTATACACAGTATTTAAACAATTTCGATTTTCAATTAAAACAAAATAAAAAAAACACTGCCTTGATGAACTTCTCTTTTACCATAACTGTCTGGATTTTGGATCATTTTAATCTTGAATAAAATTACAGAGCACAGCTTAGTTATGTTCAAAGTTAAGTTATAAAACAGCTAAGATGCAAAACATTTTGATAAAAGTTAGAAATTTGATGAAAAATTTAAATCCCTTAAGTAAAACAAGCATTGAATCAATAGAAATTTGTAACACTTATAAATTTACAAAAAATTTATGCAAATAAGAAGAAAATTAAAAATTAATTAAAAAAAAATATTTTATTACAATGGTAAGAAAATTTAATTGCTTGGAGTGAGTATATGCCATTCTTGAAATGTTGGTAAACAACATAAATTACTTATTATTTGCGATAATTATATTTTAAAAAAGTATTTTTTGAGAATACTTAAAAAATTTTAATAACATGTTTGAAATAAAATTCATCAAATTGCTACTTTTTTAATTTTAATTAAGTAATTAATAATATTGTAACAGATCCATATTAACACTATTGACAATAGATGGCGTTACTGCCCAATAGACTTACAACTTACAATATTCAATAAAAGAAGATTAGAATAGAGATGTGAGGAATGGAAGTCAAACCATCCGGTTTTTAAATAACTTTGTACCATACAGGTACTATGTTACCTTGTTTATAATTATTAAGTATTTTCTTTTTGTAACTATTCTTAAACATGTGTAACGTCATAATAAATGTTTGTTTTGTTTTAATTTCCATTTTCTTACGTCCCTACAATATCAGTAACAGAAATATACTTTTGCAAATGAAAACATATTTTTTTATTTATAATAAAATATTTTTTATTTATAAATGTAAGAATAAAATGTGAATTTAAATAAGCAGGAAAATATAATTGAGGAAGAAAATTAAATAAAATCTTTTTAGTATTACTGAAAAAACTTTTAATGGTCACTTGCAAAAATAAAGGAAAACTTTGTAAAAAAAATAAATAAATAAATAAAAATAAATAAAATAAAGATATTGCCACACTTTTTTTGCCTTTTGAAGTTAATTCTTGCTGATACTTTTATACACTAAAAAAAACTTTCATCCGAATATTCTTCTGGTTCTATGACAACAATTTAAAATTTTATGGTCAACAATATATTGAATACGTTATTAAAAAATCTATGTAATTAAAAAGATATTTTATACCCTTCAAAATTCATGGTTCAGTGACAGAAATGTGTAGTATCATTCTCTTAAATTAGTTACTCATATAACATCTTAAACTATTGTAGAAAATCTGTTTTATGAAATATTCTTGCTTTTATTACTAATTATTATTGAATAAGTAATAACAAAAAAAAATTATATTTCAGAAATGCTTTAGAAAATATTACAAATCCACTACTGATTTAGGATATATTTTTATTACTGTTGTTCTAAATTATTCAAAAATATATATATTAAATTATTTCTTATGTATTAATATCAAGAAATCATATCTTTTTGATTTTATATTTATCTTCTTTATGTCTTTATTTTTTTTTAACTATCCAGTGTTAAAATATATTTGATGATGTATTTGAAAATATACAAAATGGTTAAGTAAAAGTGAGTAGCAAAGGAAATATGCATATTTAGTACAATTATATATTATATTAACAATTAAAATAATATATATATATAATCAACAAAAAATATTATAAAAAATTATCCTCATAATCACTTTTCAAATTAAGGCAGAATCCATTCAATTAATGTGGAAAATAATAAAAAAATTGCATTAAAAAAAAAAAAAAAAAAAAAAAAAAAAACAGCAGCAGCAGAAGAAATTATGTTAAAGATTTTGTATTGCGTGACAAAACACATTTGATACACAACAGAATGATAAGATCTCTTTTTACCAATATATTTATTATATTATTAATAATAAATTATTTAAATATTAATATAGATTTTACTATTAATATATTTATTATAAAGATACAAGAAAAAACTTTGTTGAAAAAACAGTTGTCCAAAATATTGCAGTAACAATATTGTGTTTTAAAATGGTAAATTTTACAATAAAAACATGATGGTAAACTGTTGTTTCTCAAATAAATAGAAGTGAAAAAAAATAAGCAAATTATTACTTGGATTTAGAGAAAACTTTAAAAACTTTTTTACTGATAAAATAATTTAATATGATGAAAACAAAGCAATCTATGTTTATTGAAGCCATCAAATTGAAATAAGATTATTATATATATGCAACATTTTTAAAATTATATTTGTAAATAGAAATAAATTATTGCAAAAATGAAAATTTTTTTTACTTAAGTTAGAATTATATTTAATAATTACTTCAAAAAGCTTTCTATGAATTTATATCTAAAAAGGAAAAAAAAAAATTTAAATTATCAATATTCTTCACATTACAATTTTCAATCACATTACATTGTATAAAATAATGGATAATTTTAGAATTTTTAAATACCTTCATTAGATTTCCATAACAATCTCTTTTCAAATAAATACACTTGTTAAAAACAAATACAACTATCAGATAAAGTTTCCAGCACAATTTTCCCCCCAATCACTATTTAAAGAGAGCAATTCGAAATTTTCCTTCTGTTTACTGTAAGACTATTAAAATCGCTCAATTTCCAATTCATATTCTATATTTTTTTATTTCTTTAATCATTCAATAGATTTTTACACTTCTTATTTAATGATAAATACACAATATTGCTATTTAAAAAATGTTAGCTTTCCATCTTTAAAGCTTTTACTTTTAATTCATTACTAATTCTAAGTAATAACTGTTACTTCTCTGAAGCACTACAGCAACATGTGTTTGATTTTGCAATTAATGTTAATTTACCAGTTACTTTATCTTCCTCAGCAATTCTTATAGTAGATTTTTCAAATTCATATATGTTATCTTTCAAATGCTTCAATTTTGATTTTCTTTTTATCAAGAAGTTCATCATTTTTTCAAGTGATGTTTGCTTTCCTTTTGTTATCAGTTACTTTTTCTGCAGTTTTATTTCATCCAATCTAATTTATACTTTTGCCTGGCACCAATGTTAAAACTAATTAGGTATTTGCTAATTAATATATTGTTGACTCCTTTTATGTTTTGGATGTAATCGTGAATGATGCATTTAGCCACAATTGATTGATTATTTAAATTTTCTACCATTAAATTTTTGTTCATAGAAAGTGCACATTCAACAGATGTTAGACTATGAGAGAGAAGTAAAAGCAAATTAATTTTCCATAAGTGACGATAATTTTGCCCATTTGAGAGTAAGTTAAAATGAAAAGCATTCAGTCATTATTAAGATCAAATTCCTCATCAATACAATCTTGAAATGATATGGTCAGTTATAATGATTTAAAATCTTCAACAAAATTCTTCCTTTTTATTCCTGAAACATAGAAATACCAATCTTTGTATTTCTTTACCAGATTATTGGTTATTGAAAAGACACTTTCCACCAGGCATATTATATAATTTATTTCAACCTTTATTTCATTGATAACTAAACAAATTTATCCCTTTTCACTGAAATTTATACAGTTTCCATCAAATAAGATATGGAAAGTATATTTCAACTCAAGATTTTGTATTTAAACATTAGTATTGAATGAATATTATTCAACATAAAAGACAGAAGCAAATAAAAAAAGAATCAATTAAAATAGTCCCACTGATTGCACCATATGACAATCTGATTGATTATTACTTTTCACTTCACACACACAAATCTAAATATTAGAATCATTCTTGACTGAACTAGACCATTATGAAGTTAATGTGGCTGCACTAGATCTTATGAAAAATATTGTTTTCCAGTATTTATAAGGAAAATATTTTATATTTTATTCTTATTAAAATACATTTGATAATTTAAAGTGATTTAAAAACCATTAAATTCTAAATTGTACATAATAAATACTAAACAAAAAATTATGGTTATTTATCACAATTATTACATATTACTAAAACTTTACTTTTAACATATCAAAATAAATAAATAAAAATGAAGATTTTATGAAGATAACATATATATTAATGGTACTTTATAATTTACTCTAAGGACAAATATAAAATGATTTTGAAGCTAAATAAGGAAAACCCTTTTTTATACATAAAATACTAATACTTACAATTGATAAAATATATTCATAGTTAGAGAGAAATATATAAATTTACAAATCAATAATGATACATTTTGGGTGTTGTTAAATAAAATAAGAAGCATTTATAAAATTAGGGTTACATTTAACAAACATATCTGAAATATAAGGATTTTACACACAAATACAAAAGCTATTAAGATTTCTTTTCAAATAGTTGTAATAAGTCCAGAAAAAATTCTTAATTGATTAAATAAAATTCTAGTCTATGTATTTCTATTAGAAGTTCCATTAAACATATGTGAATACTCCAAAAAATAATAGTTCTTAATTATAAATAACAAGCAAGACATAAGAGAGAAGTTCTTTTATATATTTACATGGATCAAATAGAATATTTGCACTTCTAAAAATATACATGAATTTAATAAAAAATGTCAAAAGAGAATTGTAAGACAGAGTTTAAGAAAACTTGATAAGTAATAAAAACAAACTTCAAATATATTCAACTTATTTAATGTACATTATGTTACATGCATATCAAAATAGGAAAAAAAAAGTATAATATTAAAAAAAAATGAATATAAAATTCTACTTAAAAAAATTAAAGTATCTTGTGAGAAAACTTACTCTCTAAGCAAATTTGCTAAAGAAAAGCTGCTCATTCGTTTAATATTCATTTCTTCAGGTTCTTCATCTTCATGCATTATTTCAATGCAAGAATTTCTAATGTTTTGAACTGAGAAACGATTTCTTCCGTACATACTAAGGAAGGAAATAGCACATGCAGGGAACATGCAACACCAAAACAATTATCATGCAAGACATTATAACAAGAACAAATGAAAAACATAATATGTTTAAAATTATATGCACTTTCAATTATATATATATATATATATATATATATATATATATATATATATATATATATATATATATATATATATATATATATATATATATATATACACACACACACACTACTTTTGTATTTATTATTATTTCATTACTTATTATTTCATTACACATAAAATTGTTCTGATGTTTGTTTAGCTTTACAATAATTAAAAAAATTAGTCTAAAATTCTTATAACTGTATGTATTTAAATAACATAAATCTAAATATGTACTTTTAAAACGCGATTAAGTGCAAAATTAGAACTCACAGTTTAATAATTTACTTTGAAATTAAAACTTTAATAGGATGAAAAAAGGTTTTAGAAAACTTTTATCCTTAGTAGGTCACTTATCAAATTGAAATTCTTAGAGATATTTGCTAGTTTAAAAATAATTTATTCCAATAATTTGTAAACATTTTTTAAATTTAATTTGTGTACATGTATAAATCAAATGTATTAAATTCTAATAAAATTGTAAAATTAAAAAATTAAACTTAGGATTAATACAATACCTAATTTATAATTACATTTTTAAACAATATGACGTAAAATATAAGCTGTATATATATGTATTGTAAAATACTAATTTAACACTTCATATTCATTTTTTTCATAATTAGTAGTGTCAATTAACATTTTTCTTTATTCTCATATACATACACATAAATACACAGGTGTATTAAATGACATGTATAGACAAGTGAAAAACTTACAAAATCATTTCCATTCAATATCTTTCCCATTACAAAAAATCCTGAACTATACAAAAGTATCTTCAAAGTGCAAATAATTCATTTTTGAGAATGAATTATTCAATAAAATTAATGGGTTCTAATAGTTGTGCAAGAAATTATTTCGAATTCTTAGTTTTGGCCCTTTTTGAACTATTGGAAATTAATTTGAATAAATGAAATAAGAAAACAAAAATATAAGAATAATGGATAAGGAAACTAAATATAAAATAATCAGAATAATCAGAGACTAACTAGAATGCAAAGTACTATAATGATATGAAATCATTACATAATTTTCTAAAAATGATTTTATGAAACTTTTGTATAACAATATAACCTATTTTATTGCTTAAAACATGCATACAAATTATGATGCTACATACTGTAAAATTTCAGTTGATTTCAAGTATGACTAGCTTGGTTTGTTTTTTTGTTCAATGGTTATTTTTTGCACATGAGGGTTAATTAGGCCATGAGCTATAGTTTAGAGTAGATTACAAACCCTTACACAAATGCAAGCAGATAGTGGGGTTCAAACTCTTGAACCAATGGTCAAAGTTATAATCATTCAGTTCGAGCTTAATAAATAGAAATCAAAAACATCAATATATAAATTTATATATCGATAAAAAATGATAATTTTCCTCATAATTTCTTTAGAGTCAAATATCATGCAATTCATTAATTTATAACAAGACATTTTCAGAAGTTCATTTTTATTTGTGTTTTGTGACTCTCACTTATCAACATTGCTGAAGTAATGCTTCCTGAATATTTGGAAAATATAAAATTTAACTTTTATTAGATTACATTTCTCAATGGTTAAAAATTCTCCTGCTACATTAAAATTTTCAAAATATAGGTGGTAGGAGTTAAAGATTCCTATTTCAAAGCTACATATAAACAATTTTAACCACTAAAAAATTATGAACTTTTTTAATGGCTTATTTGTTTACTTTATCATAGGATGAAAGTTTCTTTTCAATACCAAAACTAATTGCAAGTATCACTGCTAAAATGCAATTTACCTTTTTTTCATAAAGGAGGTATGATAAAAAGTGAAAATATAGACTTTTGATTAATTTTTTTAGATAAAAAACTGGAAACATTAAAAATTCAAAGCATTGTTTTACTTTATGCAGAAGCTCCTATAAACAGCTCCATGTGAAAATATTTTTTACTTAATGCAACATCTGTTATTATAAAAAACAAGAAACACTCACAGAGATTTGATTCAAATATAACTCTACATACAAGTAATTTTGCAGTAACAGACAGACTTTGAAAAAAAAGTGAAAAGGCATAACAAATGTCAAAAATTTTTGGAAAAACAAATAAATATAGAAAAATAAGATTATTTTATTAATTTTGATAGAAATCCTGATTTTGCAGATGCAATAGATTTCACTTTAGATCATAAGAAAACATATTTTCAAATCTTTAAGCAAGGCTACTAAGATATCATTGTCTGAAATGCAAAATAGGTGCTTAGTATACCAGGCTTCAAGTGTCTGTAAGATATTGTAAAATACCTTTGAATTACACATCAATATGAAATTTTCTTTTCCAACGTTTGTTTTTAAAAAAATTTCTACTTTAACCTAGATTCTTCCATTTCTTGTATTTTTCCAGTAAAATTGGAATATTCTAAGAATAGGTAGAAAACTTTATTCATTTGGTAGTGCAATATATGTTTACATCTGGTAAATTCTTGTACAAGAAACTTAATTCCATTTAGAATGTCAGAATAATTATTTTGAATTAAAAAAAAAATTAAGTTCTACAGATGTAATAATATGCTGACACATAGAGATAAGAGAAATAATTCTTAATCAAATACAAAAATATTATACAAGAAATCTATTTCATATTTAGCAGGATATGTTGAATGTATACTAAAACAGGAATTTTCAAAAATAAATATAATAGTTATAAAACTTTCATAATATTTAGTCTTCTTGATATTCACATTTCAATACACATGAAGTTTATCTTTTAGGATCTTTAGAAACATTAGGTAAATAATAAATTTACAATCTATCATTAAATCCTAAGCAAACTTTCATAATTTTTCAATGACTGATTTTAGTTGTAGGCAGCTTTGAAACAAAGTTTTTTCTATTGCATTCTATTTTGTTATTTTCTAAAAATGACGGTTTCTACAAATGCAAACATGTTTATTTCACTGAAAATATGTAAATTCCTTCTGTTATAATAATTTGCAATTAATTTTTTAAAAAACACATAATTATAAGAATAGCTCTTGAATTGCATATTTACAGAAATGCAAGATCTGCTAAAAAAATTAATAGGAAAATTTAAAGTAATCTTTGTATTAAAAACACCTTATAATAATATTTAAAAAAAAACTTATATAAAATTATAAATTATTATAAAGCTGCAACATAAAATAATTAATTTTAATAAAAACCTTTAAAAATATTTTTCTAATCTAAGAAAAAAATATTAAAAAAGAATTACCTGTCACGACCATCTTTTCGGTGTGCTACCAATGGAAAAAAAATATTACATTACAATCCATGTTTTATTAATTATTTTAGTTTAACTGATTGTTACAATCATGTTATGTAAATGAATGCTATATATTATATTAAATTTTTTATAAATAAAATTGAACAAAAAGATTTCCCTTAATAATAATAAACTAAAATTAAAGTATTTCACAAAAATAATACAAAGTTATGGATAACAATTTACTTTATTAATTAATTAATGTTGAGTCATTGATCATTAAATTCTACAAAAAAATTCTAGAAACTGAGGAAAAATTTTTTAATAAATACTGTGATATTATTTTCCATTAATAATAAGGAGAATAATTAGATTCAAATAGAATAACTAGAAAAATAATCAGAGTCAATTTTAATATCCAATGTTGTGCATAATGTTTTTACTTGACGTAGCAGTGGCCTGGTTAGTTAATGCATTGTTCTCATTATTGGATGGTAGTGATTTCGTATTCTGGCTTAACCGAAGATCTATAAGCCCGCTGGGGCATGTTAAAACTGGGTGTGGTTGCAATGTTTTAGAAGTTAAATGATACTTCTGTGAGTTATTGGATGTCTGGTGGACCCCTAATAATTAGCAGGCCAAATATTGAAGGTTTTCTGCTTGGTTCCTGCTTCAGAATCATAAAAACTCTACCCAACTGGTTCCATCTAACTGGTAAAGCCAAACTTAGAGTTAGGTACAGGAAAGTATGCTGGTGCAACAACATCAATTTTTTACTTCATAAAATAAGTCACTCTGATGCTAAAGTAAGATTTTATAGAGCTAAAAGTCTCATGAAAGTGCCATTACATAACGAGCTTTTTTTCTTAGTAGATAATTTAAAAGGAGGAAAAAAAACACTTAAGTTTCCTTCTATAACTTCTCTTCTCTTCTATTAGGAATACAGCACTCAAAAGAAATTTTAGAAAAAACATTAAAAAAAAAAATGCAGGTATAATAAGTACATATTTATACTAAATTCAAAAATAGCAATTATTTTATACAAATATTTTTCAAATACATTAATATTATTATCTAACATTATATTTCAAATACATTAATATTATTATTTAACATTATTTTTCAAAATACATTAATATCATTATCTAGCATTATTTTTCAAATACATTAACATAATTAATTTAAATAAAATAATTAAAAAAATATTTTGTTTAAGTCAAATATTTTATTTACTTTATCAGGCATGGAAAACAAAAAATCCAATTTATTCCAAAATTACAGACACATTTCTAAAACATTATATCTTAGCACAAAATGTGGTTAGGAAATTTTTTTTGTTCTAGTAAAATTTAATCTTGTTTATAAAAACAAAAAATACTTATTTTTTTATAATTTATATCGAAGATATACATATATGTATTATGATTTCAATTTTTGAAATAATATCTATAAAAATATTTTATATTCTTGAATAAAAAAATAAACAATGTGTTTATTAGGAATCCATAGAAAAGGATGTTCACAGCATTGTTGAAAATATGATATGGGTGAAAAACATTGTTGAAAATATGATATAATATGAAAAACATTGTTGAAAATATGAAAACAACATTGTTGAAAATATGATATGGGTGAAAAATCTATTTAAATTTCCACAAATTTGGGATTTAAATGATAATACAATTATTCATTACATGTAGCTGACCAAACTTTTCAGTAAATTGATATATGCTAATATTTTTAACAAAGACATGTTGAAATAATAATAATAAAAGTATTTCCTACGATTTAAAATAAACTATGAATTAAAACAAAAATTTCCTTTTAAACCTCTTTAATAACATTTTAATTAACAATAGAAAATACAGTATAATAAGAAAAATTAGGAAGCTAGTATAGAAACTAAACTAGCAAAGGAATTTAATTCATAAACTATTACTGGTATAACTGAAATTTAGGGAAATAAATTACCAATTTCTTGTATTTCTTGAGCAGCAACAATAGAAGGTGTAGACACTGATTTTTGCAGAGTTGAGCGGGGAGCTATCAGCCACTCTTCTTTCCGAGAGTTTTTTCCCCCTAATCCCACTAATGAGAGCTTCTTCACTGGTTTTGGCTGTAGAAAAAAAAATATTTCGTGCATTTTATCAGAGTATCATGCTATCTGATTTAAAAAAAAGCTATATATTTTTTTCATACAGAAGCTGTTATGTTAACAATATTGCAAGGCAGCTTCTCGTTTTTTTAACGCTTAAAGCAAGTTTTGAAAGCATAATCATATTTAAACACTTTATAAGATCAATCATTCCCTTAAAATGACATTCATTTAAAAATGGTTCAATAATTGATTCTAAAGAATTTATTTTCTGGAGTTATGCTTGTTTTTAGCTTCTTGTTATAAATTTTTATTATAATAAGCCAAAAGCTATAACAAACTTTTATAAAAGACATAGCAAGAAATCTACTTTAATACATTTTATAAAAGCAAAACTTATTAAAATGAGTATGAGTTTTAAAATAAGCATTAAAAAAATCAGGGTTCCAATAGGAGTTTAAATAAAAACAAAGAGCAATAAAATTTTTGTAAAACTGGATTGTGAAAGGGATTAAATAATATACCATTTATTAAAATTCATTGCCAAGAAATATTGCAATAAAAAGGATTTATAAATATTCTGCTTACATATCGTAAATATATTGGAAAAATAATGAAATATACAAAGTTTCAATAATGTATAGTGTTTCAACTTGAACTAATATTTTAACAATTCTTATAAATATAATAATTTTATACAATATAATAATTATAACTTTTTCAGCAATACTTATAAAATAAAGGTACACATACACTGGCTTGAATTTTATTGCAATTACTTAAAGTGCAATAGTTCTTAATTTATAAATTTGTCATATATATTTTTGTGGTTTCAGTGCTCATTATATGAAAACGATTTAACGAGGGGAAAGTACAGATCAAACAAAGGTTTAGTTTGTTGCTTATTAGTCATTTTTGCACAAAAGAGTTAATTAGGCTGGGGCATACAGTTTAAAATAGATTCAGAACCACTACAAACATCCACCTCTATAATGGGATTCAAACTCAAAAGTTGTTGAATGGAGATGGAAGCTTTTTGTTTAACAGGAATGACTCCAATAAAGATAAAAAACCAATAACAAAAGTGAAACCTTTTTCAAATTTGAAAGACAATTATGGCAAAAAGAATAACAGAAGATGAATTTTATTCAACAAAAAACCTACTAAGACTAAGGGTTTAAATGTTTATTGAATAAATGATGTGTAACACAATTAGAATCACTGGAAATTATGTTTATACCACAAAATTGGCTAAGCCTCATTTGTAGCAAAAGTATAAAATAGATCGTTTGAACTTGAATCAATAAGTCATGACCTGGAAAAAAAAAATACTTGAAAGTGTAATATTTAAAAAAGAATCAGAATTGGAAAGCATGAAACAGAACTAAAGTTGACATGATTTGTAAAAATGTTCTTAATGGGCCAACTACATGAATTTTTTTTTTTTTTTTTACTTTAGGATATTTTGCCTACAAATGTATGTTCAATTGCAACTGAATCAGGTAAAATAAAACATAACAAATTGTCTTAACAAGTTTTATTTTATTTTATTTATTTTATTTATTTATTTTTTTTTTTACCAAAAGCAAAATTTCTAGCAGAAGAAAATTTCAAATATAAGCAAGACAATAAATCTGTGATAAAAAGAAGAATAATTTTCATTCCAACTGTCCAGAAATTTAAAATGGCCAGGAATAGCTCATGAACTTAACCCATAACCAAATTTGTGGAATGACTCAACAGAAATTTAAAGATGTTTTTCAACATCACTAGAAAATTTTTTTGAAGACAAACAATAGAAAGGACTCTAAATTTTATTAAAAACTAGTTTTATCCATAAAAATAAGAATATCTAAAATAATTTTTAAAAAATATCTGAACACAAGTTTCGAAAATCTTGAATTTTTTTATGTCACTTCTTGTGTTTGGAATAAAATTTTTACACAGACTTAAATATTGATGATTGTTTTCTGCAATATTTTCTAATATTAAATATTTACAATCTTAAAATATTGCTTAAAATATATTAAAATATTTAATTAAAAAATATTGCTGAAATTAAAAATTTTCTGAATTTTTTACTAATACTTAAATTTAATAAAAAATCACTTAAATAATATTTTAATTCTCAGTTTCAGATTTTTCCATTTTTTTAAAACATTTTAAGAGACCTTAAAGTTGTTATGTCTCATAAATAAATGGACATTCATATATTACAAAATATCATGCATCCATATAATTTATAAAAACAAAGCTTAGATTATAATAATATAAATAAATGCTAAGAAAGATAAAATACAAGCAAGTAAAAATAAACTGTAGATATATAATTTCAGCTAGAAATAAAAATTAGTGTTAAGCTTCTTGAGTATAAAAACCTATTTTCAATATGACAAAAATCAATTACTGGTTTAAAGTCAATAAAAAATACTTCAATCAATTTTTTAAAATTTCTAATATGATAATGATAAGATTATAAGACAAAACTCACTGTGAAACAAACTGATTTTATTTCTAACTATAAATTTGTTACAATAATAAAATCTAAAATGTTTAGCAAGGAAAAAATAAATTAAATTGCATAGTTATATAATAATCTAATACTACTTTACAATTTATTAGCATTAGAGAATTTTACCAGTATAATAAGTAATATTAAAATAATCTTATAATGTGATACTTTCACAGAAAAATAGAATAAATTATATTCTTTTTTTTAATGAAAGTATCAATAGTCATATTTCAACTTATTTTGAGAAATTTTTTCTTATTTCTTTAACACTTCAAGCATTACATCATGTATTATTCCCCAAGTTCAAAAATAAATATATTACTAAAACAAAAAATATTACCTAATAAATCTAAATCCAAAATAATATTGTTTTGATTTAATAGTAAAGCAATTAAAAATATTCATTCCACAAAAATTTGATGAAATTTTTTTTACTATTATTTTAAATTTTCATTCATGTAAGTGAATGGTATCTAAAATATATGCAGTATTTTTATAAATGGCAATCAAATTAACGAACACTAAATTAATGGTTTTGTTAAAATGGATAACTGAAGCTAAATTTAAATTCAACTGCATGATATTACGATAAACATATCATAAAAAATTTGCAGACAAGTTAAACTAGAACAAAACTTTCCCTGTAAAAATATACATTCAAATTGAGACTTAATAGTATTTCTGTGAAATTTCAAAATATTTATTATTTTTTGAAAAAAATGTATATTAAATCAACCATTTAATGTGTACAATTATTCAAACAGAAACAATTTTTTAAGTAATAGATAATTATTTAGAAGAAACCAAAATATATCTAAATTCCTAAATCTGTGTTTTTTATGGGATGAAAATAAACAAAATAATATTAATCTTATTTTTATAAAATAACTTTCTATAAAAATAAGAAATTAATAAAATTTTAAATAAAAAAATTAAAATGACATAAAATTATTAATTTTATTTCATTTGACTTAAAGTAAGAAAATGCACATTGAAAAGCAGTACTTATGTTTTAGAAGTTACACAAAAGTTAAAATTGAAACTGCATACTATATAAAAAAAAAAAAAAAATGCAACATATACATTAAATATTTTTATAAGTAATGACAAACATAATGATTATCATATTAAAAAATATTTTCATACAGTAAAAATTTAATAATAAGTATATGGGCAAAAGGGAATATTATTTTACAAAATATAATTTCACAGAAAGTAATTTTCGTTAAGTTTTTATTTTATTTTGCATTTAAAGGAATTTATATGCCATATATAAATATAACACAAATATTAAAGAAAACATACTTCAGAAATGCTGATTGACAAGGAATGCGCTCGCTCAGTTGCCATATCAGTCATGCTTTGAACAGAATCTTGTAACTGGTTGCAGAACATAAATACATCTTCACGACTTCCAGCTATTAAGAAAGAAAGCTTAATTTCAATTGTTTGATCAACTAGAAAATTCGCAAAGACACAAGAGCTTGTTTTATAATATGGATAGTTAAAATAACAATAGAAAATATTTCAACAAGATTGGTTTTAACTATGCTAAAGCATCCTTCAAATAATAACAGTGTTACATGAGACACAATATTCTTCTATTTTAATTTAATTTGTTTTTTTAAAAATGTTAGCTAAATACTTAATTTATCACTATTTTTAAATACATTTATTTTTGATTGTATGATAAACATTTATACTTAATTTTTTAAAACATGTTAATACTACATGTAACTGTGATTTGTTAAATATATCAAATATGTGAAGGCTCAGAAGAAAAGTTGATATTCAAATATAGGTTTCAAATGTCAAGAATATAAATAATATGATAAATTCTTGATTATCAATGAAAAATTTATATATGTCCTCTTAAAATTCAAAATAATAAACAAAATTTTAATTATTTTTAATTTTCAATAAAAATGTTTTGAAGCAAAGAAATAGAAATTTGTGAATGAATTTTTAGAATAATATTAATTAATTATCAAATAATGAATGTTTAATCTACTTAATGTATGTATAAATTATACAAAAGGATATTTATAGTAATTTGTTCTTTTTTCACTATATTTTGTTGATTATTCATGAAATTAGGATAGTTAAAATAGCTTTATCACAATAAGGTGGTTGCCTTATGAGTAGCAAAATTATAAAGTTGAACGAAAGTCATGAAGACAGAAGCCTAAATCTTTGAAAAAGCATTCATCTCCTGTTTTGGATGGGCAGCAATATATTTTAGTTTCACAAGGAACACTCTTTAAAGATTTATCTTGATCATATTGCAGCATAAAATGTTGCGACTACTATTCTCAATGGACTGGTGACAGAAAAATATAACAAATCCTGAAGCTTGTGACCATAAATATCATAATATACTTTTCTAATAAATACATAAGCAAAAAATATTTTAATGTTGGAGGTGATTATGTTGAGATATAAAAGAAGTGTTATGTTTGATACAGAATTATACTTTCACAATAAATATTGCTTCAATTTTTTTTCCAGCAATTGTTACTCTTACATTCTTTTCAGAGCTCACATGGTTAGTGACAAAACTGTGCTGTTTGGAGCACAAAATCCTCAGTTAGTTCACAGTCAGTATTTGTTGATTATTTCCTAACATTATATTCCAACATTAGCAGAGAAGCACAAAGTGTGTTGCAAGATGAAGTCGTAAATATTACAGATATCTAAAAAGTTTTACTTCTGAGATTTGACAACTAAAATGATGATGAAAAATAACTAAAAATTTTACTAGAGATTTACACGTCAATAAGCATTTACACAACATAACAGCATCACCACAATCATACAGATGACGATGAATATTTAAAAGTATAAAAAATTCAATACTAAGCAAACCATGTGCCCAGCAAGGCAATTTGGCACAAGTCATCTAAGAAGAATAAATTTTCATCATTGATATTCAACAACATATACCCACCTCCAATTACTAGCTTAAATAGACAGCAAATATACTAGCTTAAATAAATATACAAATTAAGCACCGACCACTTCCACTAATTACTTTATAGCAAATGCTAAAACATGGAAAGTAATTATTCATGAAAAAGAGCCACTTAGCTAAAATCTCGGACTTCATGGAAGATCTGCTTTTGGAGGTTGCTAAACAAGGGAAAATTGATCACACAAAAATATTTTTTTTAAAAATTAAATATAAAAAATAACATAACATTTAAGAAAAGCTTAATATAACCATCAATGTTAAAGAATAAAAGATGAATGTTGTTTTCTACTTTCTGCATGTCAAATTAGTAACTGAAAAAATAGCGTACTCTGAATTTTAGCTGAAAGTTTTATGGGTTTTAGTTCCAGTTAGGCTAAGGATGCTAGGTATTGGCTCCAAATATATTTTGAATCCAATCTGAATTAGTCATTATGTGTTAAAAATGAATGCAGAATCAGCTATCTGCATATGCAACATTTGCGAGTACTACGGAGTTTTCAATATTTCCTTCAGAATAGCTTGTGAATACAACCCATTACTTATGAAAAATCTTCATGGAAGGCATGATATGGTGAATTTTCTAAAATAACTTAAAGGCAGCTTTCATCAAATAGGTTATCCAATTGATATTATCATAATGTATTTTTCTAATGAACAGGCAAAAGCAATAACTTAAAAATTTTTTAATCCATTTGCATGTTTCTGTGTGATGGATTTTATAATATAATTCTTCACCACAATTAAGCAAATGACAGAAAAATGATATATTTCAGCATGCATATCTATTGGAATAGGTGCTTTAGAATTTATTAGGTTTCCAAGTAACTTGTCTACTGTTTATATAAAAAGTCATCTAGAAAACAATAAGCAGAATGTCTTCAAAAGAACTTTAATATAATTTTCATCAGTTAGATAATCTACTATACAGTATCATAATATATTTTTTGATAAATATGATTAACACTAAAAGGAAATTATTTTATAAATTAAACAAGTATGCATAATAAGGCTTTTTAATAGCTAGCATAGCTTTTAAAAGAAAACTCTTATAAATGCACTTTATTGGGGGAAAAAAAAAAAAAAAGAACCCACCAGAGAAACTGCGCTGTTTTTCTTTCATACTTTCCGGAATGCTATCAGAGCTTTCTTCTTTGCCAGAGGAGAATCTATTCTGAAATAGAAGATCCTGACTGGCATTGCAGTCTCCTTGGAA